>CM065898.1:16142500-17392500 GCA_033439115.1 Firmiana major | reverse complement strand
ATGAAGAGAGATGTGGCATATTTTGTGGCAAGATGTCTCGTATATTAGAAGGTAAAAGTAGAGCATCATAACCCGGAGGGTTATTGTAGCCTCTACCTATACCGACATAGAAATGGGAGCATATCACCATGAATTTTGTGATGGGTTTACTGTCACGACCCAAATTACCTAAAAATCAGAGTGAAATTTTTTGCTTTTTCATTTCCTTACCCGTCGTGAACAGTTATACTACTAAACAGTTGGGCTATGATTCGGTGTTAGTCACCTCTCACCTATTTACCATTCCATTTTCATATTTCATTTACATATCAATTTATTGAACTAAATACATCCCCAATATTACATCCATATACAGTACTATGCATCTATATGTTCGATACAAAATTGTACAAATGTGTATACCTGATCTTGATAAGAAGCAGCGGATAACCGAATTGCGAAGCTATTGTCGCTCTCTTCTACTGAATATACCCTGTGGGGTAGAAAATGAAAGGGTGAGCGAAACGTGCTCAGTAAGGCAATAATGTAAGCAGGTAGATAACTATACTATCTACGTGCTGATAATGTCATGATATAAAATCCTTTATATTTTGAGCATGAGGAATGACTAAAACGATGCCACATGTATGTATATATCATATAAGAGAAATCATGAAATCGATATATATAAAGTCAACATGGAAAAATCATCATGTATGATATCTCATGCTTGTCACATTAAAACTTATTAGTTTCAACATAAACTCATCACTTTAAAACTCATTGTTTCATCATAAAACAACTTCATCAAGGTCAAACCCATCTCTCGGGAATACCATGATTCATTAAATCACATCTCTTTTAAAAACATAAATCGAGACATTACCCATCCCTCGGGTTTGTCCTGGTCTATTCAGACCGTATGATATCATGTGAGGCATGTAGGTTACTATATGAAAATCGAGGACTATGGCCATACTTTGTCCCTGTGATCCCAGGCTACACGGATCCTGGTGTGCTGGGTATCACAACTGCAACGGGAGGTGGGGTCAAGTCCTACCCGCCAGAATATCAAGTAACATCATAGAGTCATCATGACTGCACGGTACAGCGTACTCCGTGTGACATACACGGTACATCGTACTCCGTGGACCCATATCATAGTCGGGGGTGCCTGCCGTAGGTCTTATCCACCCCAATACTATGTCGATAACCAACCCATGTCTCAAAGTATATGTGCGAGCATCTCAACTCTCTGTGACACACAGTCTACAGGAGGCTTCCGCACGACTATATGCATGTCAACTCACGTCTAGTGCGAGCGAAGCTCCAGCACCATGCTATGCATATCATGATATCTAAAATCTCGTGCGAGCGAAGCTCCAGCACGATTTTGTGCACACACAAATTTCTCGTATGAGCAATGCTCCAGTACGGCTTTTCATGAGAAATAATTCAGTAAACTTGAGTGCGAGAAAGACTCTAGCACTCTTTTTATTCATGTAAATATGATAGGTGGCTCAATCTTTATAAAAAATCTTTTAAAATAGTAACCGGTTCAAACCGATATCCTTTCGTATAATTCACGAAATCAACAGCCAACCTATGTGCATATTTGCTTAAATCAAAGCCACACATTCATATAAAGCATTAAAAACATGAAATCATGTAATTTATCTGCCTTACTACCCTTTTTGTAAATTTTACTCTCAGGGGCAAAATCATCTTTTTCTTTATTCACCTAAGCCCCGATTTTCGAAAAATTATCATTTCATTTTCTAAATACTTTAAGTAATTCTAAACCCTGTAATTCCCCTTAAAATTACGTATAGGTATCTCTATGCACCAACAAAATTCCCTTACCTGGAATCGCGCACAGACTTAACCTGCCTCGATGATACCGAATCTCTCAGCCCAAATGCGCGCCAACCAAAGGTACGTAATTGCATATAACCATACAGTTGAGGTCAATTCAATTATCTTGATCAGTATATCGCATTTTACTGACCAACTTTAAGGTATTGGGCCTATCTACCCCACTGGGTCTCGGCCCATTCCAGCCCTTTTATATTTATTAATTCCCTTCTTCGGGTATACCGGGTTTATGCAGCTTACCAATAATTATCGGGTTTCGTTCCAAATTCATTGGATAGCCCGTATACCATTTACGGCAATTATATTATAACTCCGAATAATATTCCTTTCTATGCGAAATTAATCCATAATTTCGTAAAATAATTAAAACTCTGTATTTAAAGGACTCTTATTGTTGAAATTAGACTGTACTTACCCGATACGATGCGGGGTACAAAAATCAGAGCTCAATCGACTCTCGTTCGGTCTCTGTCGTAAAGCTGTACAATTAGGTAAATTCGGATTATTTTCCATTAAAATAATATTAAATTAAATTTTCGAAATTTACCCGTAGGTCAATTTCGACCCTCGATCAACTTACCCGAATCTCGAGTCGTCCCCGGTAAATTTCTTTCCTTTCCCCTATTTCCTTTCTTTTCTTTCCTTTTCCTTTCTTTTCTTTTCCTCTTTCCTTCCTTTTCTTTTCCTCTTTCCTTCCTTTTCCCTCATTTTCCTTCCCTTTCCTTTCGGCCAAACGGTGCAGTTTCCTGCCACTTGCCGTCGCCGACGTTTTCGGCAGTCTTGTCGACCAAGATCGATCTCAAAAGAACCGGCTTCTCCCCCTGAATGCGTCGGTGGCCTCCGTTCCAGCCCAGTCGCGGTGGTTCACCGGAAATCAGCCCGTTTCTCCCTCGGTCTTCCTTTGCTCCGATCGGCTTCCTCCGGTCACCTGACGGCGTGATTCTGGTGCCCACGTGCTCACCGGTCTCTCCTCTTCCTCCTCGTGGCCTCGTCGGAGCCTGTCGGTCGCCGGTGTGCTGGGATCGTCGGTGGGGGTTCACGGGTCGTCTTTCGATTCTATTTTTCAGGTTCTCCCGAGCTTTTCTCTCTCCTCTTTTTTTTGTTTTCAGATTCTTTATTATTATTATTATTATTATTATTAATATTTATTTAATTATTACACTATTCATTAAAATACTATATAAAAATCCAAAATATCTACAACTTATATTATTTTTATTCCAATTTAATTTATTTAATTTAATTTAATTTATTAAATACATTTTCCTCCAAATTTTCGATATTATTCCTTCGTACTTTTCGAGATATTGTTCCGGTAATTTTTTGATATTTTTAAAATTTTTGAATCTTGATCAATTGACCCAAAATTGTATAATTTCCCCATTATCGATCAAGATATCTTACATCCTTATTTTTAATTAAAATTTTCTTATTGCCCTAATACCGAATTTTGATATTTTTACCATTTTACCCCTGCTCTTGTTTCAGAATCAATTTAACTTGACTTCCCTTCATGAATACTCATTCATTTCGCATTTTAAATCCTTATTTTCTGTCCGAATCCCGTTTCATTTAATTTGGGACTATTTTAATCATTCCTTTCACGAACATACTTATTTCGTATTTTTAACTAAATTCGGGTCTTACATAATCTCCCCCACTTAAGGAAATTTGGTCCTCCAAATTAGAACCAAGTTAAATGGATTCATAAACAACTCCGGGTATGCCTGTCGTATCATACTCTGTTATTCTCAAGTGACTTTTTGGAGTGTACTACTACCAAGGGACTTTAATTAGGGAGATCGTCTTAAACCTCAAACTTTCTCTTTCCTGTTTAATGCCCGAATCAACTTCTTCAATATACTTATATTTGTATTAAGCTGAACTGTTGGATCTCATATCCTATCACTTATGCTGGATCTGGATAGTATTTCCGAAGCATCAAAAGATGGGACACATTGTGGGTGCCTACTTATTCAAGTGGAAATGCCACCTACGGATCTTATCTTCCACTTGTCCAATCTCTCAAAAGATTCAATCCAGCGAAACTCAATTTACCTTCTTCCAAAAGTTCGCTATGTCCTTATTCTCTTAGGACAAGAAACATTTCAACCATACTAATTCACCCTCGGTGAATTCCAATACTTTTCTATCTGCTCTGAGGTGTTCTTAATCTCTCATCCTTAACTAAACATCCTCAGAGACTTATTATCCAAAGTCAAAAATAATTCTATCTGTCACCCACTTTTTTTTATCCAATTTGGGGAACAACCCCTACAGCCATACACTGCCTCATATCTTGTTATCGCTATACTCAAGTGGCAACTGTCACTATTGGCGAATTTGATTTGTAATAGCTGATCATCCCAGGAGCATAAAAAATCAAGGGCACACGCCTTCATCGGATCTTCCAGAACCTGTACAGTCCTCTCTGACTGACCATCTGTCTGAGGATGGAAAGCTGTGCTAATACTCAGTCGGGTTCCCATAGCTTCCTGAAAAATATTCCCAGAAGTGAAAAGTGAAGCTGGAATCCCTATATGATATAATGCTCACTGGAAAATACTTGGTATTCCACAATCATTCATATACATAAAACCGTCTACACACTCAGAGTATCTGGGGATTTCTTAACCAGAAGGTGGGTAAACTTAGTCAATTTATCGGCTATCACCCAGATAGTCTCGTGATTCATTCGGGTCTTCTATAACCCATCATGAAATTCATGGTAACTTGTTCCCATTTTCGTGTCAATATAGGTAGAAGCTGCAATAGCCATGCAACTTCTTTTGCTCTAGCTTACTCTGTTGACATACGAGACACGTTTCCACAATCTCTACCATGTCTCTTTTCATATCTGACTACCAATAACCTTTCTAAGATTTTGATATATTTATTACTTCTCGGATGCACTGAATATCCTGAAGAGTGAGCTTCGACAATATCACTATCTCATCACTCTGGTCTTGGGGAGCACTTATAGTGTCTCTGAACTTCAGTAAGCCATTATCACTCTCTGTGAACTCTATCACTGTACCCTTCTGAATCTGACCCATACTATTGACACCATGTCGATCATCACGCTAAGCCTGTCAAATCCGGGCACTCTCATCCGGTTCTAGTCTCAGGCTCGCTGTCACACAATCACTGTCATCATCAGAAGGGATCACATCACAACTGAAGCTCACAACTACTTAAGCAGCTCACGCTCCCTGACCATCATATGTGGTACCATCCCGAGGCTCTTTCTACTCAAGGCATCAGCCATCACATTAGCCTTTCCTGGGTGGTACAATTTCTACAATCATAATCCCTCAGAAGCTCAATCCTCTTTATTCTCATATCCGACTCTTTCTGTGAAAACAGATACTTGGGGCTTTTATGATCAGTGCATATCTAAAATTTCTCACCGTATACATAATAGTGTCATATAATCAATACAACCACTATCGTTGTCAACTTTAAATCATGGGCTGGATAGTCCTTTCATGATTCTTGATTTATCTGGATTCATAATCGACTATCTTCCCCTTTTCCATCAATACACAGCTCATTCATTATTTTGAGGTATCCATACTCACTGAGAACCTCTTGAGCTGTTGGGTATGGTGAAATTAATCACGTGGTCAGTTCATACTTCACTACACCGAAATTCATGTCACATCTATCATCTTATTTATCATCTCATTCAAAGACCACATTTTCTTAGTTAAACGTGCCAACAAAGTATACCCTTTTTAGAACTCGCAGCAACCATCTGTAAAAGCAATTTTCCAATTGTTGCTTATAATTTGCCCTAGACTTTAACTACACCCAACATATCATCGATAATGATGATTACAAATTGGTCCAATCCTTGACTTATTTACGCATAAGCGTATTAGATCCTTCAAAATTGCTTACGTTTTCAGGTACTAACCTGCGTCATTTCCTTTTCTTATCTTAACGGCTCTTATTAAATTTTACTATGTTAACCTTTATGATTTGTCGAATCTTTAATATTCTTATCGTCTTAGTAAAGGTATCCTAATGCTAAAGGTATTTATTACGACGATCGATTTCACGTTATAGGTTATATATATATACTTTTAGACGCTGTCAAGCCTTCAGGCGGGAAGGTATTTTGAAATACCTTTATTAACCCTTAGACTTAACCACAATTACTTTACATATTAGTCCCTGTGGTCACAATTTATATTCGCTACTAATTGCTTCAATCCTAATTACTTCATATCGTAAAGATGTTCTTACCTTGCGTACGCCTCTTACTCCAATACATCTTGTATTCAGAATCAAGCATATCTCAAAGATTATCTCCTTAGTATATCAATCATGATAAAACTCTTTCATTATTCATTCCGTGAGTACAATCCTTTACTCCTTTAATGTCAATTGTTGCACCCCTTTTTATCACTTGTCAACACTTACAGTATACTTTTCAAGGGTAACCATATCACTATCTTAGAATAGAATTCTGAACATCATAATTTGCAGCCGACCAATTGAGATTTATTCTCAATATTACTTCAAATTATTCATAGTCTATTGAATAAAATTGGCTGACTTATACTTCTTCCCCCGTTTTCATCTTATAATCTCTTCATAATTATTTCGTTAGTTAACCCTCACTCGTTGGGGTACTAACTATCAGCATTGTGCTCATGGGTGTAGGCATTCACGTCTTTTACTAACTTATATACAAATGAAGGCGGTATAAATATATACGTGGCACCAGGATCAATTAAAATAATTACTTCACTATTCTTAACTAGTGTGGTATCTTTCACCACATGATATGAAACATCAATAGTGTCCTGGTCCAAGGCATACACTCGCCCTCATCCAACAGCCTACTTTCCCTTTTCTTTTTGACCATGGCCTCCCTTTTCGTTGCAGCTATACCAACGAAGTTTTTCTCTGTCTCTTTTCTCTTCTGTGGGGCAATCTCGCCCAACTCTGTGCAATCAAAATCAATGGTCCGTCTTACCACACTTAACGGCCATTTTCATCAATAAAGTGTAGGTATAGACCCTCCTTCCGTGGTACCACACATCCTACACTGCTTACAGTGCTTACACTGCTTCGTAGCAGGTCGGGGTCCTCCAATCACAATGCCCCTCAAGAGTGCCAAAATTGGATGCACTGGGGCCTTACCAATTATCTTACTCCATGACTCATCAAATTAAATCTTTTACTAATTAACATTTTCCCATTTTAACATCTTTGTCATTTCTCGATTCTCTTTTCTGTCTCTATTTCAGCCCTCACTACCTTTCCCAATCTCAGAGACGTGCAACACCTGATATTATTCACATAACTATATTCTGCGCACTGCCTCGACATAGGTAATGAGCCAATCGGACTCTAATCGACAATTTGAGTCATTTCATGAACTTTTGGGCTTCCCAACTCTCACTGCCTATAATATCGGGTTCATACTTGCCCAGGGATATAATCTGAGATTCATACTCATCAATCAACCAATGACTATGGGCAGTGTAAGAAATTTCACCTGTAATTTCCCCTTAAGTAGTGTCCGAAATATTTCGTCACCAGAATACATCCAGAAACATTTCTCATGTCGGTTCTGGACGTCTAACTCTTCAGATGGGTCGAGCGGACTTCCACCAATGTTCCTCCTCAACTCTCTAACATAAATGTATTTTAAAAGTCACTTTCTTAGTCGACATACACCGAAAAATTCATACAACTTCGCTATCTCATACACACAGTCCTCAGTAACTATTGGTTTCTTTACTTCACTATATATCGGAGGGGTGTGAAAATCTCTATAGTCTGAGGCATCTGTTTAGGCTTTACCCTGCCTATCCTCAACTATTTGCAATAGACTGAGTAAACAAGTCCAAAATATTTTCTACACTCCACTCCATCCTCTTGGAGCGTGTTTCAATACTGTTTAGTCTCTTTATAGGACCCTGTGGAGTATGCTCAACATCAGCCTCCACCTCACTCTCATCTTGAGTCTCATGTGACGACTCATTCGACTCTCAGGCCGATCTCTATGGCCTCAAGCATGTGTACTCGCCCCTCTACTATAGCGGCTATCAATTATAAAACTAGATTCTTGCATTCGAAACTAAAATCTTAGCTGCTGTTCCATCTTGATATACACAATTGTATCTAAACAATGCACAGTACATGGGGATGTAATTTTACTTAACTACTAACACCGACTCATATCAGACCAACTCAGCTCTGATACCATTCTCTGTTACGACCAAAATTACCTAAAAATCAGAGTGAAATTTTTTGCTTTTTCATTTCCTTACCCGTCGTGAACAGTTATACTACTAAACAGTTGGGCTATGATTCGGTGTTAGTCACCTCTCACCTATTTACCATTCCATTTTCATATTTCATTTACATATCAATTTATTGAACTAAATACATCCCCAATATTACATCCATGTACAGTACTGTGCATCTATATGTTCAGATACAAAATTGTACAAATGTGTATACCTTATCTTGATAAGAAGCAGCGGATAACCGAATTGAGAAGCTATTGTCGCTCTTTTCTACTGAATATACCCTGTGGGGTGGAAAATGAAAGGGTGAGCGAAACGTGCTCAGTAAGGCAATAATGTAAGCAGGTAGATAACTATACTATCTACGTGCTGATAATGTCATGATATAAAATTCTTTATATTTTGAGCATGAGGAATGACTAAAACGATGCCACATGTATGTATATATCATATAAGAGAAATCATGAAATCGATATATATAAAGTCAACATGGAAAAATCATCATGTATGACATCTCATGCTCGTCACATTAAAACTTATTAGTTTCATCATAAACTCATCACTTTAAAACTCATTGTTTCATCATAAAACAACTTCATCAAGGTCAAACCCATCTCTCGGGAATACCTTGATTCATTAAATCACATCTCTTTTAAAAACATAAATCGAGACATTACCCATCCCTCAAGTTCGTCCTGGTCTATTCAGACCGTATGATATCATGTGAGGCATGTAGGTTACTGTATGAAAATCGAGGACTATGGCCATACTTTGTCCCTGTGATCCCAGGCTACACGGATCCCGGTATGCGGGGTATCACAACTACAACGAAAGGTAGGGTCAAGTCCTACCCACCAGAATATCAAGTAACATCATAGAGTCATCATGACTGCACGGTACAGCGTACTCCGTGTGACATACACGGTACATCGTACTCCGTGGACCCATATCATAGTCTGGGGGTGCCTACCGTAGGTCTTATCCACCCCAATACTATGTCGATAACCAACCAATGTCTCAAAGTATATGTGCGAGCATCTCAACTCTCTGTGACACACAGTCTACAGGAGGCTTCCGCACGACTATATGCATGTCAACTCATGTCTAGTGCGAGCGAAGCTCCAGCACCACGCTATGCATATCATGATATCTAAAATCTCGTGCGAGCGAAGCTCCAGCACGGTTTTGTGCACACACAAATTTCTCGTACGAGCAATGCTCCAGTACGGCTTTTCATGAGAAATAATTCAGTAAACTTGAGTGCGAGAAAGACTCTAGCACTCTTTTTATTCATGTAAATATGATAGGTGGCTCAATCTTTATAAAACATCTTTTAAAATAGTAACCGGTTCAAACCGGTACCCTTTCGTATAATTCATGAAATCAACAGCCAACCTATGTCCATATTTGCTTAAATCAAAGCAACACATTCATATAAAGCATTAAAAACATGAAATCATGTAATTTATCTGCCTTACTACCCTTTTTGTAAATTTTACTCTCAGGGGCAAAATTGTATTTTTCTTTATTCACCTAAGCCCCAATTTTCGTAAAATTATCATTTCATTTTCTAAATACTTTAAGTAATTCTAAACCCTGTAATTCCCCACAAAATTACGTATAGGTATCTCTATGCACCTACAAAATTCCCTTGCCTGGAATCGCGTGCAGACTTAACCTGCCTCGATGATACCGAATCTCTTAGCCCAATGCACGCGAACCAAAGGTATGTAACTGCATATAACCATACAGTTGAGGTCAATTCAATTATCTTGATCAGTATATCGCATTTTACTGACCAACTTTAAGGTATTGGGCCCTATCTACCCCACTGGGTCACGGCCCATTTCAGCCCTTTTATATTTATTAATTCCCTTCTTCGGGTATACCGGGTTTATGCAGCTTACCAATAATTATCGGGCTTCGTTCCAAATTCATTGGATAGCCCGTATACCATTTACGGCAATTATATTATAACTTCGAATAATATTCCTTTCTATGCGAAATTAATCCATAATTTTGTAAAATAATTAAAACTCTGTATTTAAAGGACTCTTATTGCCGAAATTAAACTGTACTTACCCGATACGATGCGGGGTACGAAAATCAGAGCTCAATCGGCTCTCGTTCGGTCTCTGTCGTAAAGCTGCACAATTAGGTAAATTCGGATTATTTTCCATTAAAATAATATTAAATTAAATTTTCAAAATTTACCCGTAGGTCAATTTTGACCCTCGATCAACTTACCCGAATCTCGAGTCGTCCCCGGTAAATTTCTTTCCTTTTCCCCTTTTCCTTTCTTTTCTTTCCTTTTCCTTTCTTTTCTTTTCCTCTTTCCTTCCTTTTCCCTCCTTTTCCTTCCTTTTCCTTTCGGCCAAACGGTGCCGTTTCCTGCCACTTGCCGTCGCCGACATTTTCGGTGGTCTTGCCGGCCAAGACCGGTCTCAAAAGAACCGGTTTCTCCCCCTGAATACGTCGGTGGCCTCCGTTCCAGCCCAGTCGCGGTGGTTCACCGAAAATCAGCCTGTTTCTCCCTCGATCTTCCTTCGCTCCGATCGACTTCCTCCGGTCACCTGACGGCGTGATTCCGGTGCCCACGTGCTCGTCGGTCTCTCCTCTTCCTCCTCGTGGCCTCGTCGGAGCCTGTCGGTAGCCGGTGTGCTGGGATCGTCAGTGGGGGTTCGCGGGTCGTCTTTCGGTTCTATTTTTCAGGTTCTCCCGAGCTTTTCTCTCTCCTCTTTTTTTTGTTTTCAGATTCTTTTTTTTATTGTTATTATTATTTATTTAATTATTACACTATTCATTAAAATAGTCCATAAAAATCCAAAATATCTACAACTTATATTATTTTTATTCCAATTTAATTAATTTAATTTAATTTAATTTAATTTATTAAATACGTTTTCCTCTAAATTTTTGATATTATTCCTTCGTACTTTTCGAGATATTGTTCCGGTAATTTTTCGGTATTTTTAAAATTTTTGAATCTTGATCAATTGACCCAAAATTGTATAATTTCCCCATTATCGATCAAGATATCTTACATCCTTATTTTTAATTAAAATTTCTTATCGCCTTAATATTGAATTTCGGTATTTTTACCATTTTACCCCTGCTCTTGTTTCGGAATCAATTTAACCTGACTTCCCTTCATGAATACTCATTCATTTCGCATTTTAAATCCTTATTTTCTGTCTGAATCTCATTTCATTTAATTTGGGACTATTTTAATCATTCCTTTCACGAACATACTCATTTCGTATTTTTAACTAAATTCAGGTCTTACATTTACCGAGAACCCGAAGGAATCATGATGCGATATTGGTGATCGTTAATAGATTGACGAAGTCAGCCCACTTTTAGCTATGAGAGCTACCGATACTTTGAGTTCATTGGCAGAGTTATTTGTACGCGAGGTAGTGAGGTTACATGGTGTTCCAATGAGCATTGTCTCGTATAGGGATTCCCACTTCACTTCCTATTTTGGGAACATTTTCAGGACGTCATGGGAACCCTGTTGAGTTTTAGCACCGCTTTCCATCCTCAAACAGATGGTCAGTCAAAGAGGACTATACAGACTCTTGAGGGTATGTTAAGACCTTATGTACTAGATTTTAGAGGCTCTTGGGATGATCATTTGCCACTAGCTAAATTTGCCTACAACAACAGTTATCATATGAGTATCAGGATGACACCTTATGAGGCTTTGTATGGCCGTAGATGTCGTTCCCCTATCGGTTGGGAAGAAGTGGGTGACTGAAATATTTTTGCTCCTGATTTGGTTACACGGGCTTCTGAGGATGTCTGGTTGATTATTGAGAGATTGAGGACAGCTCAGAGTAGATAGAAAAGCTATGCTGACTAGAGACGAAGGCCACTTGAGTTTGCAGTTGGTGAATCAGTATTTTTGAAGGTTTCTCCTTCCAAGGGTATAACGAGATTTGGAAAGAGAGGTAAGCTGAGTCCTCGCTACATTGGATCCTTTGAGATACTTGATCAAGTGATAGATAAGGCATATAGGTTGACAATGCCACTAGACTTATCAGAAGTGCATAATGTCTTCCACATTTCGATGCTTCAGAAGTATCATCCAGATCTGAACCATGTGATTTTATAGGAGCAATTGGAGCTCAAGGAAGACTTGACATACGTAGAGAAACCGATTCGAATACTGGATAGAAAGGAGAAAGTCTTGAGAAACAAGACCATCAGTTAGTGAAGATTCTCTGGCAGTATCACACTTCATAGGAGGCTACTTTGGAGCTAGAGAGACTAATGCCAGAGAGACACCCTCAGTTGTTTAAAGAGTAACTTGGTTCTAATTTGGAAGACTAAATTTCTTAAGGTACGGAGGATTGTAAGACCCATAATTTAATATGTAATTTTTATGATTTTGTGATGTACAGATGAGTCACATTTGATATAAATCATAAGGAATGAATGTTTTTAAGTTCCAAATATGTAAGAAATGCAAAACAAGTAGTGAAGTAAATTGGATATTAATGTAACAGTGAAATTTTGAGAAAAAAACTACAGAACTGCTGTAGAAGAGGAGCATATCAATCCCTCATTCAAAGCAGATCGATCTTGGATAGGTTCTGGATAGAACAGATCGATCTCATTCAGGGGCTAGATCGATCTCTATATGATTCTGTGTAAACCAGATCGATCTCATGCTGAAACGCAGATCGATCTCCTAAGCATAGAAACTCGAATTCTGAAGAGATAAACATAGGGCAGCTCGATCTCTCATTGGTAAGAGATCGATCTCCAAGGCAAATTCTATATATACTGGACTTTTACACTTTATTTTCCCGAGAGCACCCAATTCCCATTTAAAACAAAGTAAAACCTAACTTTCCTACTCCAAAAATCATCACTTTTCAAGCAGTTTTGAGTGAGATTCATTTTAGCAAAGTTGTTCCTAAAAAAGAGTAGAATAACATAGTTAGAAACTAGAAGTTGGAATCAAGGATTGAATGAGGAAGGTGAATTTTCCCCAAATTGGCAAAAAGAGGAAAAATCAAGCTAGGTAAGATTCAATTCACCAACTTCAAATATGTTAATATAAGTATCTTGGTGAGTTGATTGGTCTATGTTTGAATTGTTAAAAACACCTTGTTTATGTAAAATTTCCATGACCTAGAAATTGGCATGAAATTGAGAAACTGATGAGAAACTTGATTAAGCATGTATGTATGATTGTAAGATAGTTTTATGAAATACATAAATTGGAATAGATGAGAAATGAAAATAGGTATATGAGATATATGGTGAAATGCCATAATGGGAGAAAATGATGAACTTGAGGCATTGAGAGAATTATGCCGGTTCAAATTGAATCAGTAGACTTGGACGAGACTAATAGGTTCTCGACAAATGATTTGTTAAATCGAAAGAGACTTAAGAGAGAGTAAAATCTAATAAGCTGAAATAAGGCCAATTGAGTATAAAAAAAGGCTAATTGCATTGATTTAGATTCATGCAAGTGAAAACTAAGTTAATTATGGTATACTGATGAGAATTATTATTAACAGCTTCGAAAGTTATATTGGAAGCTGATCTAACTGTGAGAGTGAGCAGCATCGAGGAAGTTAGGTCACGCGACGTGATATGAGGTAAGAGAATTTTGTGAGTAGCTAGAGGTAGCTACACGTATTTCGAATAGAATTTTAATTATTATATTGTGTATGAAATTCCATGTATAGAAAAGTTTTGATAGGAACCGATAAGGTAAATTGTGTTTATCCAAATTAAGGGTAAAAAGCTTAGGAAACATGTTTTGTGACTAGTTTTGATAGTTACAGTGATAGAATGGCTGATGTTTTCATGTATATGCGAAAACAGCACATTTGAGTGCCTATTTGATTTGATTGAGAGAAATTTCAATTGAAATAAGCCATTTATCAGTTTGTGTGAAAACCATTGGTGCTAGAGTAATACTCGCACTAGATTTTATGAGATATGCATCACATAGTATTTGAGTATTTTTTGTACTTGATTTTAATGCGATTTGTGCATGATAGAGTACTGGAGCATTGCTCGTACTTAGTTTTATTGATTGATGCATGATAGAGTATTGGAGCATTGCTCATACTCAGTTTTACATAACATAGTGCTGGGAGCATTGCTCGCACTAGATTTATATGACTATATGCATGAGTTCGTGTTGGGAGTTTACTCACACGTACCAGTTTTGAAAGAGAGAGCATGAAACAGCCGTGTTGGGAGCCTGTGTTGACTGTGTGTCGTACCTATTGTATGCTCACACATGCAACATTTTGAGATATGGCCGAGGGCTATGGAAAAACTATTATCCATGGTATGAGGGCTAAGACTTATGGTAAGCACCCTGACCATAAGGATTGTGTGACGCCCCAGAAGAGCGGAACACATTGTAAATTTAAAACTTAATTACATCAATACACAATTCTGGGTGCATTAGTATCATGCATGATCATATATACATGGTAAAACTTTTACCTTAGGATCTCATCATCTAATATAGATATATCATACCTCAATTCAAAGTTAATTAATCCTAATACATCTCATACATCATTGTTCATCAAGTGTCTGTAAAATACAACTTTAGTCTGGGTACATGAAATGTTAAAATATACCTCAATATACAATATATGGCTTGGAGCTCAAGTCTTCCACTAGTCACTACTCCATACGTCGTAGGAAAGCTCTCTTCACTTGAAGAAATCTGGGGGATATAAAAATAGGGTGAGCTTTTAAATTGCTCAGTAAGGGGGTAAGGGATTCATTAACAAAAATGATTAATCACACAACACAATCATTTTGTTTTGTAGGTGAAACTCAATAAGCTAAATAGAAAACGTAGCAAGAAATCATTAAAACATCATTCTCATCTCATTGCTCTAAAATCATGTAGAAACATGAGAGTAAATGGCTCAACATAAAAACCATCGTTACAAGGATGCGATAATGGCTTTTCTCATAAAAACGTGATAGAAATCACCTCAGTATTGATGCACGTGGCACAGCCACAAAAACATAATTTCATGTGTAAAATGGAGACTAGGCAAATAAAACTCAGATGAAAATATTCGTCATGGCACATCAAAATAATCTCCTCTGGGTGCGCATCCCAGGCATCCTCAAAAGAGGGAACGTCGACAATAAAGTTGTGTACATGGTGTATTAGTCTTACGTGTTTCCAGAACAAGGCCCGGACTTACATGCTACCAGAGCAAGGCCTTTCCCCATGCACATTATCGGTCTTACATGATCCCAAAGTAAGGCCCGGACTTACATGCTACCAAAGAAAGGCTCGGACTTGCATGCTACCAAAGCAAGGCCACCAAGCGCTACCAGAACGGGGGTCATCTCACTTTACCAGATTGGAGGCATCTCTCACTGCCAAAACGGAGGAATATCAGACTTACATGCTACCAGAGCAAGGCCCGGACATACATGCTACTAGAGCAAGGCTCGATGTGTTATCACATGACACGCCTAAGTCTCAATAACAGCCATTATCATATAAAACTGTTTTCCCTTCACGTAAAGCTCATAATTGTGTTTCTCATAAAACTCATATGAAAACCCTTTTTGTACTCATTACAAAACATGTGAAATTCGAGCTCAAACCAGCAAAACCACGTACACATTTCTCAAATCTCAGTAAGCCTTAACGTAGAGCCCAAATCTCATTTCACTTTTTAAACTCAAACAGTTTGTAAAACAATTTCACACTTTGTTTACAACTCATAAAAATTGGGCCCCGACCGACTATAAAACCATGTGCAATAACTCAATCACAACTCGTAAAACATGCTTGTTTCTCAAAACATTTCATGTTACAAAATCATCACAAATCGCATACACAAATGAGTTTAAGTTTTCCCTTACCTCGTTGCACTTCATATAGTGCAATCGTTTCCCCCGAACTACAGACTAGCCTTGTATTCCTCTCTGGAACTCCTGGGCTGTCCAGACGATGTAAAAACATCAACAACACGTCATCACATTGTCTCTAATCTCAACATCGAGCATAATTGCTCACATTCTCATAATTTCCCAATACCTCAATGATTCTAACTACCGTAACAATTTTCAGCCTACTCATCACAACATCTACAGCCATAATCGCAAGAATCTACTTCCAAATTAAGGATTAAGGCTTAGAAATTTACCCAAAACTTGTGGACTGCTCAATTCACGCCTCAGCTCAAATCGTCCTTCGATTTCCAAGTACGTTGTTCTCCTTTTGATGAGGAACAACTTTCCTTCTTGCGACAACATTTGATTCGAATGGAAATGGGTGTCTTAAAGGAGAGAGAAAGTTACGGATTTCGATTTTCTAGAGAGAGAGGATTTCCAACAAAAACACAAGGGTCCTTATATAGAAGGAAGGCATGAGATCGATTTACTCTTAGGTGGAGATCGATCTGTCTTTGAATTTTTTGAACATTTTAGGCCACTTTTATGCCTACCAGATCGATCTGTCATGGGGGGAAGATCGATCTCATAATCTTGAGGAGATCGATCTACTCTTGTAGGAGATCAATCCCTTCGAGTTAGAATCACAAGAAGATAGATCTCCTTCCATTGGAGATCGATTTGCTCGTCTAGAATTTTTATTCCTTGTCACTTTAGCCTACTAGATTGATCCCCTCTTCTCCAAGATCGATTTGGACTCATAATTTCACATTATGGTTGCACACTTGGCATAAAATCTCCATATATAATTTCCATTATTTACTCCGTCTATTATTTCTCATTCAATACTCATTCATCACTTAGAAATCTCATTCCTTACTACCTCCATATATGAGTACATCACATTTAGCTAAATCAATTACACTTCATGTTCACATTACAAAATTAGATGTGTACAGAATTCTTAGGTCTCACATCCTCCCCATCTTAAAAGAATTTGGTCCTCCAAATTCAACTCGACTCGTCAAACAAATGGGGGTACTTCTCCTTCATGAGGCTTTCCAACTCCTAAGTTGCCTCTTCCATGGAGTGATGCTTCCATAGAACTTTCACTAATGGGATGCTTTTAGTCCGAAGCACCTTCTTTTTCCTATCAAGGATTCAGACGAGTTATTCCGTGTAGCTCATGTCCTCTTGTATATTCATCTCTTCATACTCTATGACATGAGAAAGGTCCCGGTGATACTTCCTCAACATAGAGACATGGAAGACGTTGTGTATCCCAGACATCTGTTGGGGTAATGCTAACTTGTAGGCTACCTCTCCCACTCTCTCAAGAATCTCGAATAGCCCAATGTATCATTGACTCAATTTCCCTTTCTTTTCAAATCTGATGATACCCTTACTCAATGATATCTTTAGAAATACTGCATCACCAATATTAAACTCGAGTGGCCGTCTACGCACATTCGCGTAGCTTTTCTGTTTACTCTGCGTAGCCCACAATCTCTCACATATGAGTTTCACACTCTGTACAGCCTGTTTAACAAGCTCAGGAGCATTTATCTTTCTGTCACCTACTTCTTCCCAAGTTACAGGGGATCTATACCTCCTGCCATGTAGAGCCTCAAAAGGTGCCATTCCAATACTCGCATGATAGTTATTATTATACGCAAACTCTGTTAGGGGCAGGTGATCATCCCATAATCCTATAAAATCCATCGTACATGCCCTCAACATATCCTCCAGGGTCTGAATAGTCTTCTCTAACTGACTATCTATCTGAGGATGACAGGCGGTACTAAAACTCAATCAAGATCCCATGGACTCCTAAAAATGGGTTTAAAATCTAGAGGTAAATCGAGAATCTCTGTCAGAGGTAATACTCACTGGAGCCCCATGTAATCTAGCTATCTCGTTGACTTATAACTCAACTGAGGCATCCACAGTATCCATGCTCTTGATGGCAAGGAAGTGGGCACTTTTTGTCAATCTATCCACTATGACCCATATAGCGTCACGACCTCTTCGGATCCTCGGTAAACCCAGAATAAAGTCCATGGTGACATGCTCCGATTTCCACGTTGGCACAGATAAAGGCTGTAATAATCCTCCGGGCTTCTGATACTCAGCTTTCACTTACTGGCACACTAAACATCTGGCCACAAAATCTGCCACGTCTCGCTTCATGCCACTCCATCAATACACCTTTCTCAAATCTCGGTACATCTTAGTACTCCCTGGGTGAATGGTGTATCACGAGCAGTGGGATTCTCTCAGTATTTGTTTCTTCAGGGTATCATCGTCTAGTTCACAAATTCATCCTCTAAATCTCAATAATCCATCCTCACTGACTATGAGATCTGACTGCCAAGTCTGCTAAGCTTGGCTAACCATATCAATCAACCTCTAATCATCACGCCTAGTTCTAATCCGATCTATGATCCTGGGCTCTATTCACAGGCTAGCCAAAAATCCATTCTCTACCTCTTTAACTCTGATCCGGAGTTTGACGAACTGCTTCAATAAATCCCACTCCCTGATCATCATAGTAGATATCATACTCTTCCTGCTCAGGGCATCAGCAGCTACGTTCGCCTTCCCCGGATGGTATAGAATCTTGTAGTCATAATCCTTAAGAAGTTCCATCCATCTCCTTTGTCTCATATTTACCTCTTTCTGATCAAATAGATACCTCTAACTCTTCTGGTCAGTGAAGATCTGGAATCTTTCCCCATATAAGTAGTGTCATCATATCTTCAAGGCAAATACCACAGCGGCTAACTCCAAATCATGCGTGGGGTAATTTCGCTCATGATCTTTCAACTGTCGTGATCCATAGGCGACCACTCTTCCATGTTGCATGAGCACACACCCTAATCCTTGATAGGAAGCATCACTATACATTGAAAATCCTCCTAATCCCTCAGGGATAGTCAACATAGGCGCCGCTGATAATCTTTTCTTTAATTCCTAAAAATTGAGCTCACATTAATCTGTCCATATGAACGGAGTCTCCTTGCGCATAGGCTTGGTCAAAAGAGCGACAATCCTGGAAACTCCCTCCACAAATCTTCTGTAATACCCTGCCAAACCAAGAAAACTTCGTACCTCTGTAACTGTCTTCGATCTTTCCCAATTAAGCATAACCTCCACTTTAATTGGATCAACTGATACTCCTTCCTTTAAAACTATATGACCAAGGAAAGCTATCTGATCCAGCCAAAACTCACACTTACTAAGCTTTCCATATAATTGCTTATCTCAGAGTATCTGAAGTACTAACCATAATTGCTGTGCATGATCCTCATAAGACCGAGAGTACACCAAGATATCATTAATAAAGACTATCACAAACTTATCTAGATACTCTCTGAGCACCTCATTCATTAACCTCATAAAGGCTGCAGGGGCGTTCGTCAATCCAAAGGGCATCACTAGAAATTCATAATGACCACATCTTGTCCTGAAGGCCGTCTTCGGAATATCTTCCTCCTTAATTCTCAATTGGTGATAGCCCGATCTTAAATCAATCTTAGAGAAGACTGAGCCCCTCTCAGCTGATCAAGTAGATCGTCAATCCTCGGCAATGGGTATTTATTCTTTACAGTGGCTTTATTCAATAGTCGGTAGTCTATGCATAATTTGAGACTACCATCCTTCTTCGTTACAAATAACACTGGTGCTCCCCACGATGAGACACTGGGCCTAATGAATCCCTGATCCAATAACTCCTGTACTTGTTTCTTCAATTCCTCTAGTTTCACTAACGCCATCCTATACGGAGGTCTAGAGATAGGCTGAGTATCTAGTACCAAATCAATGGTAAACTCCAGCTCTCTCTGGTGGTAAACTGGGCAACTCATTTGGGAAGACATTCGAAAATTCACACACCACAGGTATATCCTCAATCCTCGGATGTTCCCGATTATCATCTGAAATGAGTGCTTCATAACCTTCACATTAAAAGCAAATTTAATACCCTCAAAAGGTAACATCACAAATTTCAAATTGCTTACAAAAATTTCACACATTTATTTCCTCAATATTTTAAACGTACATTGTAATGTTCAGGTAGGGAGAAAGTTATTATCTTAGTTTAGCAGTCTAAATTCACTCGATTGGTTGCCAACCAATCCATTCCCAAAATCACATCGAACCCATGTATATTTAACACCATTAGATCTGCTAACATTACTCTATCTTCCACCTTTATTTCACATCCTCTACATATCATATCTGTTCTCTGTAACTTACGCATAAGGGTATTTACATGTAGGATATACTATAGAGGTTCAAACTTCAAATTGAACTTACATACAAAATGCTCAGAAATAAACGAATGCGTGGATCCCAGATCAATCAACACATAAGTCTTATGATTACAGACAAAGAGTGCACCTCTTATAGTTTCTGCAGAGGTGTTTGTTGTTTCCTTATCTGAAGCGAACACATGTCCCACTGTGACGGGCTTCTTTTCTTTCCCTGTAGCAGTGGCCCGTCTCGCAGGATTCACTCTCTGAGGTTGCTGTTTGGTAGGCTCCGGAGCATGTGGTCTCTGAGGTTGAGGACAGTCTTTTACTCTGTGACCTATGTCTCCACATCTAAAACATCCACGGATCAACCCAGTATAATTTCCCTCATGCGGTCGACCACAGTTTCTACAAACCCTTATCTCAGGCCTGACATCTCGAGGGGTCTCCTTAATGATGGGATAAGCTCTGGGTCTCTCCAATCTGCCATTCTGTACCCCAATCCTTCCTTTTCTGAAGGAACCTCTCCGAATATCGATCTGGGAAATCGTTGGCCTCTTACCCTTATCTCTAGCCACTACTCTGAACTCATTCTGGGATTATATTATTTCGATTCCCCGCTCAATCTCTTGTGCTCGTCTCAGAGCATTTCTAAACTCAATAATACACAACCCTATCAATCGATCTCTAATAATGGGCTTTAGTCCATATACAAATCTCTCGGTGCAGAGGTCTTCATCTTTAAAGGTCTCTGGATCATATTTCACTAGAGTGGTAAACCGACTCTCATAATCAACCACAGACATATTGCCCTGTACCAGACTCAAAAACTCAGCCTGCATCCTTCTCTAGGCAGCTCGTGGTACATATTGGGCTCTAAAGGCTTTCTAAAACTCTTCCCAGCTAATCACATCCTGTTGGGACATCAGAATACTCTGGGTAGTGTCCCACCAATCTCGAGCTCTCCCTTTCAACATATAAGTACCCATACTGACCCTCTCAATATCAGTGCATCCCAAATAGTCAAATATGGCTCTCAACTCAGTCAGCTACTCCTCAACCTCTACGGGATCCTTTCTCCCCTTGAATGCGGGTGGATTCAGTTTCAAAAAGTTCCTCAGTCGGATTATACTTCTTTCATCGGGCTGAGTAGCGAGAGGCACCGGGTCCATCTGTACTGGGGTTGTAGGAGGTCCTTATGGTGGTGTAAGAGTGGTACCCGAGGTATTAACTCCAAAATGTTGCGCGAATAGCGCTGCCATCTGCTCAAAACCTTGCCGCACATCTATCTTAATCCGGTTAAATTGAGAGTTAGGACTCTCCGGTTATGGGGCAGGTGGCGGAGGCGGCTTTGCCTGCCTCCTCGAACAACCTCGTCGTCGACTCATTTTTCGACCTCAATACGTTCTTGCGCGGACACATCAAACTTGATTGAAATCTCAATCCTCAATTTCAGTTCATGACCATACTTATACAAACACTTGGGATGTATTCTATTCCACTTATCCGACACTGGTAATACTAAACACCCTAAGCTCTGATACCAAATAAACTCTGTTACGCCCTGGAAGAGCGAAAAACAGGGCAAATTTAAAACTTATTTGCATCAATAAACAATTCTGGGTGCATTCCTGTGCAGTGTCATGCATCATCATATATACATGGTAAAACTTTTACCGCAGGATCTCATCATCTAATATAGACATATCATACCTCAATTCAGAGTTAATTAATCCTAATACATCCCATACATCATTGTTCATCAAGTGTCTGTAAAATACAACTTTAGTCTGGATACATGAAATGTTAAAATATACCTCAAAATACAATATATGGCCTCGAGCTCAAGTCCTCCACTAGCCACTACTCCATACGTCACAGGAAAACTCTCTTCACTTGAAGAAATCTGGGGGATATAAAAATAGGATGAGCTTCTAAATCGCTCAGTAAGGGGGTAAGGGACTTATTAACAAAAATGATTAATCACACAGCACAATCATTTTGTTTTGTAGGTGAAACTCAATAAACTCAGTAGAAAACATAGCATGAAATCATTAAAACATAATTCTCATCTCATTTCTCTAAGATCATGAAGAAACATGAGAGTAAATGGCTCAAAATAAAAACCATCGTTACAAGCCTGTGGAAATAAGGATGAGATAATGGCTTTTCTCATAAAAATGTGATAGAAATCACCTTAGTAATGATGCATGTGGCACAGCCACAAAAACACAATCTCATGTGTAAAACGGAGACTAGGCAAATAAAATTCAGATAAAAGCATTCGTCATAGCACATCAAAATAATCTCCTCTTGGTGCGTATCCCAAGCTCCTCAAAAGAGGGAATGTGGACAAGAAGGTCGTGTACATGGTGTATTGGTCTTACGTGTTACCAGAATAAGGCCCGAACTTACATGCTACCAGAGTAAGGCCTCTCCTCATGCACACTATCGGTCTTACATGATACCAAAGAAAGGCCCGGACTTACATGCTACCAAAGCAAGGCCACCCAGTACTACTAGACCGGGGGTCATCTCGCGTTACCAGAACAAAGGCATCTCTCACTGTCAAAGCGGAGGAATATCGGACTTACATGCTACCAGAGCAGGGCCCGGACTTACATACTACCAGAGCAAGGCCCGATGTGTTATCACATGACACGCCTAAGTCTCAATAATAGCCATTATCATATAAAACCGTTTTGCCTTCACATAAAGATCATAATGGTTTTTCTCATAAAACTCATCTGAAAACCCTTTTTGTACTCATTAAAAACATGTCAAAACCAAGCTCAAACCGATAAAACTACGCACAAATTTCTCAAATCTCAGTACTCCTTAACGTAGAGCGCAAATCCCATTTCACTTTTTAAACTCAAATGGTTTGTAAAACAATTTCACACTTTGCTTACAACTCATAAAAATTGGGCCCCAACCGGCTTTAAAATCGTGTGCAATAACTCAATCACAACTCGTAAAACATGTTTGTTTCTCAAAACATTTCATGCTACAAAATCATCACAAATCGCATACATAAATGAGTTTAAGTTTTCCCTTACCTCGTTACACCTCGTATAGTGCAATCGTTTCCCCCAAACTTCGGACAAGCCTCGTATTCCTCTCTGGAACTCCCGGGCTGTCCAAACGATGTAAAAACATCATCAACACATCATCACATTGTCTCTAATCTCAACATCGAGCATAATTGGTCACATTCTCATAATTTCCTAATACCTTAATGATTCTAACTACCCTAACCATTTTCAGCCTACTCATCACGACATATACAGCCACAATCACAAAAATCTACTTCCAAATTAAGGATTAAGGCTTAGAAATTTACCCAAAACTTGTGGAGTGCTCAATTTACACTTCAGCTCAAATCGTCCTTCGATTTCCAAGTAAGTTGTTCTCCTTTTGATGAGGAACAACTTTCCTTCTTGTCACAACCTTTGATTCGAACGAAAATAGGTGTTTTGGAAGAGTGAGAAAATTAGCGATTTTGATTTTCTAGAGAGAGGATGATTTCCAGCAAAAACATACGGGTCCTTATATAGGTTGAAGGCATGAGATCGATCTGCTCTTAGGTGGAGATTGATCTTTCTTTGAATTTTTTGAACGTTTTAGGCCACTTTTATGCCTACCAGATCGATCTGTCGCGGGGGCAAGATCGATCTCATAATCTTGAGGAGATCGATCTACTCCTTGTGAGGTGATCGATCTGCATTTTACAGAAACATTTGTAGATCGATCTGCTCTTGTAGGAGATCGATCCCTTTGAGGCAGAATCACAAGAAGATTGATCTCCTTCCATTGAAGATCGATTTGCTCATCTATACCTTTTAGTCCTTATCACTTTGGCCTACCAGATCGATCCCCTCTTCTCCAAGATCGATCTGGCCTCATAGTTTCACACTATGGTTGCATACTTGGCATCAAATCTTCATATATAATTTCCATAATTTACTCCATAAATTATTTTTCATTTAATACTCATTGATCACTTAGAAATCTCATTCCTTACTACCTCGATATATGACTACATCACATTTAGCTAAATCAATTACACTTCATGTGTACATTACAAAATTAGTTGTGTACAGAATTCTCAGGTCTCACAGATTGGGTCCATGGAGTAATTTGTACCGTGTATGTCACATGGAGTATGATGTTCCATGACTACACGATTTTATTGAGTTATGAGCTAATGGTAGTGGATTTAACCCACCTTCCGTTACAACAAATGTGAGGCCCCGCACACCGAGTACTGTGTAGCCTGGGATCAGGAAAAATGAGTTATGATCATAATCTCGGAACAAGTAGTCGCCTATCTCGTTTCACCTTACAACTATTTCTTGTTTGAATTGTCACAAGAGTTTTTATAATTGGGTAGACCCGAGGGATGGGTTGAGCCTCGACATGTGACCTTATGTGTGAAAGGGTAACCCGAGGGATGGGTGAGGCCCGAATTTTCTTGTTTTTACATGATGAAATGCCATAGTGTTTTGATTTAATTGAAATGGCATGATAAAATGTGATTTACTTTAATTACATAAGAAATGCTGTATTTTGCATAATCTGCTGAGATTTATTAAACCAACATGTTTTCAGTTTCGTAACTGATGATTTATATCTATATGCATATATTGCAAAAATGTTTCAAGAAAGATACATGCTTTAGATATGAATCGATAAGGAAATGATTTCATGGCATGAGCATTGTATTTTGTAGATAGTGTGGTTATCTACTTGCTTGCCTTATTTCCTTACTGAGCTTTGAGCTCACCCCTTTTTATTTCCCCTCTCTACAGAGCGTTCATAGTAGTTAGACACGACTGAAGACTGGTATTCCATTATCCGCTGCATACCCATCTGATGAAAGGTATACACATTCGAATGTTTTGTACTGAAAATGTAAAAGCATAGTTATATAAACGAATGTACGGTCAGGGATGTATATGTACAAGTATTTGCATTAAATTATATGAAATTTACTTTTAAGAAAAAAGTACCTACAGTCAATAGATAATTGTATTGACATGTATGCATATTATGGAATGAATGTGGTTGAGGTGACTAACATCGAATCACAGCCCAACAGTTTGGTGTTGAGTTATGATAAAAGCAGAGGTAAGTAAATTGCAATACATTTGTGGTGGTTTTTGGTAGGTCACGGGAGAGGAGGTCGTGACACAAGCTCACGCATACACCTATGCAACACACATGTGGAAATCATGCTCGGAATCGTAAATACAGGCATTTCATGTAAAACATTTCATTTCATGAATTTATAGTTAAAAACATGGAAACCACATCATGCTATTTCATTGCAATCACATCATGTAAAAACATGTCACTTCAGTTCAATACAAACTAACTCACAAATCTATCAGGACTCAACCCCTCCCTCGGGCTATCCTGATCCACATGAAACCATTTAAATCATGTAATTACATAAATCAGGTAACATACGAGACTAGGCAAGAGATCATGGTAACTGTACAGGACTATGGCCATATCCGAGTGATCCCAGGCACGGATTGTCCGTAAGTGCACGGGTCGTACAAGTAATAATGAGATTTGAGTCCCGGATTATCATCCCTCAGAGAAGTTGGTTAGCCTAATTAACTACCGGTTAATCTTACCCTAAGTATATTCTAGCAAATTATGAAGTTTAAAGGAGTGATCTACATGGCTAACAATACAGAAAATAATAAAAGCTATAAAATAAAGAAAATAAAACAGAGCTAAATTTACTAACAGTGCCCTGAGTAATTAAAAGCAGAAACCTACAAAAATAATTAAAACAGTTAAAATTAATTAACGTAATAAAATGCAAAATAAAGAAGCTAAATTAATTAAGCTAAAAATTGAACAATCCTAAAATGCAATTAAACAACTTAATCAAAATGCAAATTAAACTGACTTAAAAATTAAAGAAATAAAATCCTAGAAAAATTAAGAAAAAATTCAAGCATAAATGTCTAAAATATTAATTCTAAATTACTCCGAATTATATCTAATTACTAATTTAACAATAAAATTTAACTAATGCATGATAACAAATTTAATCTAAATTAATTCTAAATGTAACCCATAAAATACTAAACTAAAAATTAAATCCTAACACATATAATATAAAATTAACTACTAACTAAAAAAATTAAAACTAAACATTAAATTAACAACTAAAACACTAGATTTAACCTACAATTATCAACTAACAACTAACCTAATTTAACAACTAATAAAAGCAATCAAACTAATAAAAATGCCATAAAAATTTAAATTATAAAAAGGGAAGGTGGCCAAACATGGCCTTAAATGAAATTGGAAACCAAATAGTCCCGAGCATGTGTACTGTGTACTGTGCACTGTTCATTGTCTTTCTTCAGTTTTGGTTCTGTGCTAGCTTGCCCATCTCCTGCTCTACAATCTTATAACAACTCTGCCTCGGTTCCGTGCTTAGCTCCATTCCCTGCCCATGCTTCTGGCAGCACTAGCTGCTCCTACTCCTACGAACTACCACCTTCCTTGGCTACACGGCACACGTCTCTGTTCATGCTTCAATCACCAGTCTTCTACACCATGCTCCTGCATCTGTCCTTAGTACTCCACTACCGTAGTAACCAGGGGCCTTCATCTAATTCTTTACTGCTTGTGCGCCTGCTGCTACCACATTCCCTGCCTAACTCGATCCAACAATGTTATGCAGCAACGAATGACACCATCCTGTATTGTCATCATCCACCTCACGTGCCCAGAAAATAATTAAATCGAGACTAAAAATGAGATGAACGAGAGCTAATAACTGTAAACAAAGTGTTAAAAGCTTGAAGACTGAACAGTAGTGACACCTACTCTCCTTGCATCATACACTACCAGGAAACAACAAAAGCAATAGAAACAGAAGTGGGAAAATAACTAAATAAAATTAGCACAGTAAACTGACTAAGAAACAGAGCAAAACAGAGTGTGATTTCTAACTACTGTTGTTGCCGAGTCTAGAAACTTAGCATCGTCATTTGGTACCGATACCACATTGCACCGTGAAGAAGTTCTGGACTACACCGAAGGGAACCAGTCACCAGCTTTCATCAGGACAGTACACAACCGTGAGAAACACCAGTAACGAGCAACGTCGACTCTAATCCTGGGCCTCTCAAAACCAACCTGTGCCACTGTCTGCTTCTCTCTAGGGTTGGATAAACAAAGCGTGACTAGCAAAGACACTAAATAGGGTTTAACTTCTATGCAGAATGATGAAACTACTAGAAAATAAAATGAGCAAGTAAAAAAATTGAGATGCAAAGGAAACCGAGAGCTACACTAGGAGAAATGGGCTATGTATATTAAAACTTGAAAAACAAAAGAGCTGATTATAACCAAACCAAGAAGAAGGATGAGCAAATAAGGCTGCAAATAAAACATGCAAAGCTTTTCATAAAAGATAACAATTGAAGATTAACATGAACAGTAAAATAGAAAATGGTTTTCGGGAAAAGCTTCTAAAAAAATAAAATCTAAACAAATCTAACTAGTTCTACACTAAAACTGCTTTTACACTAACACCACATAACATTTTCAATTGCCATAATTTCCTATTTATACACACACTTAGGGGTACAATTGTAATTTTTCCATCCTATATGAGTTGGCATTGTTTGGCCACTTATCTTCACCCTATTGGCTCCTTGAAAAGATATTTTCATGTCATCTGTCTTCTTATCCAATTGGATAAAGTGGCATGGCTCGTGTTGTCTGCGTGATCCAATCTCGATTTTAGCCCAATTCCAGTCCATTTTCTATCGAAATTTTAAAAATTCATCCAGATTTGATTTATCTGCAATCTTGAGAATTTTAATTAAATAAAGGGGATACTTAACAAAATAAATTGGGGATTTAAATAATTAATTAAGAAATTAAGCATAAATAATTCTAAAAAAATATAGAATTATCACACCCCCAAACTTGAGCTTTTTCTTATCCTCAAGCAAAACAAGATAATTGTAAGAATGACAAGTACTAAACAGAATAATTTCCCCAATATCATCCTCAAAGAAAAAGTAAAGACTATGATCTTAAAGACTCATAATTACAAGTCCAACATTCAGAATCATTCAATCATAAGTCCTAACCCAAATTGGACTCCTCGTGAGTGTGTGAAAAATGTCAAAGTCACTTCGCAGTACATTATCTGGATCAGATTATGCAAACATAGTGAATGCAAAGTCAATGACATGTGATCATTCCCATAAGTTTGCTTTTGACTTCTCTCTCCACTAATGTAGTCACACTTAATCAAAGATCACTAGGACTTCATTAAGCTTGTAATGTAAGGCTGGGGCTAAGGTATGATAAAGTCGATTTAGGTTTAATTACCCCTTAACATGCTTTACTTCTAGGATCTTAATGTAAGAGCTCAAATCATTTCCCCCAAACTTATTTATTTCACTAAATTTTATTTTAGTTTTGTAATTTCTTCTAGTTTTGTAATTTCTTCTTTCTTCTTTTCTTTTTCTTTTTCTTTCATCATTTTTTTTAATACATACTCCTTCACTAACACTTAATACCCATATAGCTCAAAATATATCCCAATGACTTTTCATGCTTTTGGGGTAAGGGATAGGAACAAAGTATTTAAGCTACGAAAAATTTTTACCGGAATATTTACAAAGAAAAGCTTATTTGGCCCAGATGGGTGACTAGGGGTAGCATATGTACAAGGAAGGCTAGAAAGGCTCAAACGATCCAAAGATGGACTAAATCATCTCCCTAATTAAGTGTGATCTAATATTTCACCTCGAGATTAGATCAAACAAATTCTAGAATATGATGCCCAAAATCAATTGAACATATGCAAACCTATGTTCACATAAGCTTTCTCTAAATAAATATACCGATTCATGACATGACATATGTATAAGATAAGGCAATCACAATCAGAATTAAGATAAATTCAAGAATTCAACTTCATGCTTTTCTTATAATCATGCTTCTTAGTTAATCAAAGTCAGACTAAATCATGGGGTCATATCATCGGAATATGGAAAAACTACATGCTAAGCACTAAATCATCCCAAAATCAAGCAATTTAAGCTCATATTATCGAAAAAATTTTAAACATTCTTTCTCAGATTTTCGAAAAAAATTTTGAAAAGTTTTTCAGTTTTTCACAAAATTGCTCAAGTGATATCCCCTCTCCCAAACTTGAAGTGCACAGTGTCCTCAGTGTGCAGATAATGTAAGAATTTAAGCTCAAGAACAAAGTACTCCCCTTTCTGATGATGATGAACAACTAAAGCTTGATTGAAAACGTAATGCTGAAAAAGAAATCTGCAACATAAACAAAGAAAGAAACCACAGAAAAGAAAAAGAAAGAGACTATATACAAAGTGAAAATAAAAACACAGCCACTTCAAATGCAGCTAAAGAAAACAGCACTCAGTAGCGGGCAAAGAGTAGGAAAGTCAGCCACAATGGTGACAGAATGTTGACAGTTAACTCCTACTGAGCCCTATCTACTTCCCTCATTCTTTTAGATTTCTTGTGCTTAAACCTTATATTCTCCTCAATATCCATCTTAAAACACTCTTGAGAGTCATCAGGGAGCTTCAAAGGTTTGAAAACATGAAATATCACCTCCTGATCTAGGACTCTTATAGTTAACTCCCCCTTTTGTACATCAATTAAGCTTTTACCAGTTGCTAGGAAAGGTCTGCCTAATATGATGGGGACTTCCCTGTCTTCTTCCATGTCCAATACAATAAAATCTGTAGGGAAAACAAATTTTTCCACCTTTACTAACACATCCCCAATGACCCCCTTCGGATATTTAATTGATCGATCAACCAACTAGAGGGTCACTGTGGTGGGCTTGGCATCCCCTATTCCTAACTTCTGATAGATAGACTGTGAGACCCAAATTTTCATGTTATTGTTCATTTTAAGATAAATTGAGAAGTTTAAGATTTGTGTAAATGTTTATATAAGGCCTAGAAAGATCGAGATGCCCGGGATAGTGGCATGAAACTCGAGGCATGTGTTTCGAGGTAAGATCTCGAATTTAAGTAATTTTCAATAAAGTATGATTTTAAGTATGTTATGATGATTAGAAAGTGAAACTAATACATTAGAAGTTGAAAAAATTTGTAAAACTCGGGTTTTCACTAAACCGAGCAAATGAGCCTAGAAATAGAAATAAATTCGAAATAAATTCTAGAAATTCATGAAAATTATTCTAAGGCAATAGGAAATTATTATAAGACATAATTTACATGAGGAATGAAAATTGAGTGGAGATATGGAGGTTTCTTTGATCAAATGAATTTTTAAAGTAAATCGAAAACCTTAAGTTACATTGTTTGGTAATGACCAAGTTGTGTAAAATGGGCCCAATCGAGATAATTTTCTTAAACAAGTGGGCCCCAAATTTTTGTGAGAGATACTAGAGACATAGTATCACACTTTAGAAGTGGCAATTTGGAAGAAAATGGGCCAGAACTATTTTTCATGGATTTTCTAAAACTGACCAGTAGGCTGCCCCAACCCAGTGAACTGGATACCCATCAGGAAAATCCCAATTTTGACCCATATACAGATCTGATTTAAACCCGAACTTTTATGAAATAAAACTAGACTTATTTATCTTTCAGAGCGCTCTAAAAACACCCAGAAAGAAGCTTCCACACACTCTCATCTCCCTCCCGAAAGTTATATAGGAGTTACTGTATCTCTCCCCTTATTGAATTTGTTTGACCCCTTTCCAAGATGAATTGGACTTCGGCCAAGAAGGATGAAATCGTACCCTTTCAATACTATATAACTTATAAAAAATCCAGCCATAAAGGAGTTCATTTACTAGGTTAAAACTTAGAGAGAAGAATAGGGGTAAAATCTACCCTGTTCTAAGGTGAGAGAAAGTTTGATTTTTGAAAGATTTTAGTTGGTTTTTCTTGTAGTTTTTGATGATTCTAAGATATATACATGTTTAATTACAGCTAAGGATTTGTTTGGAAGATCAAAAACTTGTTCAACTTTGGTCAAAGGTGAGAGAAACTTGATGGATGATGAAGATGATGAGATATGTTTATGTTTGATGATTTTTAAGGATTTTTAGTTAAGTAGAATTTAAAGAAATAATTTATATGGAGGTGTGTAGTTCTAATCATCATGCTTAAGTTGTGGAAATGATGAATTTTGGATGAATTCAAGGTTGTTAACAGTTAAATTTATACCGAAAAAGTCTGGTTTATAGCTTAGTTTAGTGAAAAACCGAAAGGTGTGAGAATTGGTAAAAATTGGATTGATAAAGTGTGTATTATGGATGTGAATGGGTATGTAGGTTATTAAGATAGTGAATGTGAAGTTAGAATAATTAAATTGGATAAAATAGCTTAAATCAGCACTTAAATCGGTAAAACCGAAAAAATAGAAAAAGTTGACAAAAAGGTCAAATTTTGTTAACTCTTAAGAAGATAAATGCATATTTAGATATGTTGAAATGAAATCAAACAATATTTGATAATTTGGTATCATTTTGGGCAGTTCAAGAATTTGACACGTAAAACGAGGTAAACCCAGACCTCGACAGAGTAACGCTGTTTTAGCTCCATTGAGGTAAGGGATGCAATTTAAAATAGTACTAACCTCCTATATATATTTATTGTTCGTAAATGACTTGAAAATCGTAGAAAGAAATCTGTTTGAAAACCATACTTTCTTGGTGTAAGTCCGAAAGGAATAATAAACTGTTTTTACATATTGAAATCACGGTTTTCACTTATTTTGCATAAATAAAATAGATATACATATTTTGTATGAATTATGACATGATTTGGTGATTAAAGTTTCCATATGAAAGTAAGTAAGTATGAAAGTAAGGATTTTGAGACGACAGGCTACTATTAATATATGCTGAGTGCATGATCATGTCTGTTACTTGTGGTGTCCTGGCTCAGCCACACGTAGTATTAGTTTAGATTCACCAGTGTAGTGTCTATTCCGCCTTAGTGGTGTTGTTTTTCACTACGTGTGGTGTCTATTTTTGAAGTATCTTGTGACTGCATGTTGTGTGCCACTGGTGCCCGTGCCCTAGCTGTGTGCTAGTGTGATTGAGATACTATATTAGAACTGCTGTACGACCCTGATCCAGTCTACAGCCCTTACCATGGCCATAGGTATTATTACCTCTACTGAGGATATGATATGTTGCATGATAACTATGTTGAAATAGCCTAGTCTCCATGTTTTGATGCATAATAATTTAACGAAGAAAGTATGTATGATGTTTTAGTATATGAAAGTACGTACAACGTTTTGATGAAGTATGATGTATTTTAAAGTAAGCATGCAAAATGGTTTTCTAAGTATGTATGTACGGAAGTATGTTTATTCTGATTTTCTAATTGTTTTTAAATGGTTAGAATTATTTTAAATGCATACCTTACTGAGCTTTTCCCTAGAAGCTCACCCCTTCTCTTCTCCCATTTTAGAGTACTTGCAGTGAGATTATTCAACCATTTAGGAGTACATGAGTAGCTGGTGGATTCAGTGCCTCCCAGAATACTTTCAGTACTAGCTCAGGTATATCATCGGATATTTATTCCCAAACATGTATATTGTACAAATACTGGATTGTATATAAATACTTTTGGGATGTAATCAGTTGTTTTATGGATTATTATGTAAACGTTTTGGGAAGTGAATGAAATGTCGATGATATTGAGTATGGATGTGGAAGTTGTAGTAGTAAAAATGTAGAGTTGAAAGTAATAAGTTTAAGAAATAAAATCAACTGTCTTGCGAATATAAACTGCGTTTACCTGCAGGGGGATAGGATACATTATAAAAGGTTATGCTGCCAAAATTTTTGGTAAAATTAAATGGTTAAAAGAATAAGTAAAGAAAGAAAAGAAGTAACCTACACTATAGAGGAATGAAACCTAAGTAGAAAAATAATATTTAAAGGAAAACGTTAGCCCCTATTTTCGCGCTTTCGGGGCGTTACATAGACAAAGGCATCAAATTTATACTAGCTCCTAAATCACACAGGGCTCTACCAAAGAATAAATTTCTAATAGTGCATGGTATGGTAAAACTCCCGGGATCCTTGAGTTTGGGGGTAATCTTCTCTGGATAATGGCACTACATTCCTCAGTTAAGGCAACCGTCTCATAATCTTCCAATCTTCTTTTCCTAAAGAGGATGTCCTTCAAAAAATTCACATAACTTGGCATTTGCTCTAAAGCATCTGCTAAAGGAATATTGATGTGAAGTTTCTTAAAAACCTCAAGAAATTTGGCGAATTGTTGATCCAATTTTTTATTTTGGACCTTTGAGGAAAAGGTACTAGTGATCTAACTGGAGAGGATGTAGTGGAAACATGTATAGCATCAGAGGACGAGGAAGGCTTTGAAGTAGAAGAAGGTATAGATGAAGAAGCACCTAACTTAGATTCCTTTGCAACCTGATCTTTAGGTTCCTGCTCTTTCTGAGCTACTGTTTTAGAACTTACGAGTTCTTCAACTATGGGTTGTTCAGGTCTAGACTTAACTTGTGGTTCATCATCTAGCTCTCTGCCACTCCTAAGAGTGATGGATTTCACATGTTCTTTACCTTCCCTTTGCCTAACAGGATTAGCTCCAGTGTTACTAGGAAGGGTCCTTTGAGGACGTTGGCCAAGAGCATTTGCTATTTGTCCCACCTGAACATCTAAGCTCTTAATTGAACCAGCTTGATTTTGCAGGATAGTCGTGAACATTTTCTCAAGCGAGAGCTTCTTCTCAGCTGCTGGTGCATGGTAAAGTTGTGGGTGCATAGGTCATAGTGGTAGTGGTGGTTGATGGAAGTGAGGTGGATGATTCTGAAATTAAGGTGGGGATGGAAATTGCGACTGTGGTGGTACATGAACCGGTGGTGCTTGAAAACTAAGGGGTCCTACAGGTCTATAGCTAGAAGTTTGCCCTTGGTTTTGGCTCCAGGAGAAGTTAGGATGGTTTATCCACCCTGGATTATAGGTGTTTGAAAAAAGGTTGTTCTGTTGCTTAGGGGGCAACGTACTGAATCGATTCTAAGTTAAGTGGACACCTATCTACAGAGTGGGTGCCACTACACAGCTCGCAGGAAAGAAAAGGACTTTGGAAAGAAAACACAGGGTTAGCATTAGTGGAAGGATTATGTTGGGTACTGAGCGACTCTACCTTCTTCGTAAGGTTAGCGATTTAAGAGGTCAAGGTAGATAGTGTGTCGAGCTTATAAATGCCTGCCAACTTCTTTGGCAATTGCCTCTCTGAGGACCATAGATAGTTATTAGCCGCCATCTTGTCTAAGGGCTCGTAAGCTTCCTCCTCTATTTTACGAATTAGCGCTCCACCCGCAGCAGCGTCAACAATTTTTCTATTTTTGCTTGTAAGTCGGTTGTAGAAGGTTTGGACTTGCAACCACAAAGGTAGGCCATGGTGAGGGCACTTCCTAAGAAGCTCCTTATATCGTTCCCATGCTTCGTAAAGAGTTTTTGAATCGAATTGGGCAAAGGAAGATATGTTGCTATGGAGTCTGGCCATTTTAGAGGAAGGGAAAAACTTGGCTAGAAATTGATGGGCTAACTCGTCCCATGTAGTAATGGATCTTGGAGGCAAGGAGGTTAACTAGTGTCGTGCCCTATCCCTAAGCGAGAAGGGGAATAATCTAAGCCTAAGCGCATCATCAGATAATCCATTATGCTTGAATGTGTTGCAGAGGTCCAGGAATTGCACGAGGTGAGCATGCGGGTCGTCATGTGGAAGCCCACTGAACTGCAATGAAGTCTAGATCATCCGGAGGATTACGAGCTTGATTTCGAAATTGTTAGCAGGGACAGCTGGTGGCCTAATGCCAGTATAATATCCTCCAATAGTCGGCATTACATAATCTCCAACGGTCCTAATCTCTCTATTTTCTGTCATAGTGTTTTGCAGCGGAGCTAATAATTTCTAGAATCCTTTCGAATTTTTTTAAGGGTTCTTTCAATTTCAGGATCTAGAGGAAGGCCATCATAACTCTTGGCTCTATGCATGCAAACATCAAAAAGTCCTTAGAATTTTTTTTTAAGTTTTTCAATTTTTATTTTTTTATTATTTTTTTACGATAGAGTAAATTAACTAATCTAGATTAAACTTCTAAATATTTATAACCTAAATATTTACAAGCTAGAATTACACCTAAGCATAATTTCACCGATATTAATTAACGACTAATTAAAACTTCCCCGGTAATGGCGCCAAACACTTGACACGATCTAAACGTATTGTCCGCAAGTGCACGGGTCGTACAAGTAATAATGAGATTTGAGTCCCAGATTATCGTCCCTCAGAGAAGTTGGTTAGCCTAATTAAATACCGGTTAATCTTACCCTAAGTATATTCTAGCAAATTATGAAGTTTAAGGGAGTGATCTACATGGCTAACAATACAGAAAATAATAAAAGCTATAAAATAAAGAAAATAAAACAGAGCTAAATTTACTTATAGTGCCCCGAGCAATTAAAAGCAAAAATTTACAAAAATAATTAAAACAGTTAAAATTAATTAACGCAATAAAATGCTAAATAAAGAAGACAAATTAATTAAGCTAAAAATTGAACAATCCTAAAATGCAATTAAACTACTTAATCAAAATGCAAATTAAACTAACTTAAAAATTAAAGAAATAAAAACCAAGAAAAATAAAGAAAAAAACTACAAGCCTAAATGTCTAAAATATTAATTCTAAATAACTCCTAATTATATCTAATTACTAATTTAACAATAAAATTTAACTAATGCATGATAACAAATTTAATCTAAATTAATTCTAAATGTAACCCATAAAATACTAAACTAAAAATTAAATCCTAACACATATAATAAAAAATTAACTACTAACTAAAAAAATTAAAACTAAACATTAAATTAACAACTAAAACACTAGATTTAACCTACAATTATCAACTAACAACTAACCTAATTTAACAACTAATAAAAACAATCAAAATAATAAAAATGCCATAAAAATTTAAATTATAAAAAGGGAAGGTGGCCAAACATGGCCTTAAACGAAATTGGAAACCAAATGGTCCTGAGCATGTGTATTGTGTACTGTGCACTGTTCATTGTCTTTCTTCAGTTTTGGTTCTGTGCCAGCTTGCCCATCTCATGCTCTACAATCTTACACCAACTCTGCCTCGGTTCCGTGCTCAGCTCCATTCCCTACCCATGCTTTTGGCAGCACTAGCTGCTCCTACTCCTACAAACTACCACCTTCCTTGGCTACACGGCACACGTCTCTGCTCATGCTTCAATCACAAGTTTTCAACACCATGCTCCTGCATCTGTCCTTAGTACTGCACTACCGCGGTAACCAGCTCCCAGCCTTCATCTAATTCCTTATTGCTTGTGCGTCTGCTACTACCACATTCCCTGCCTAACTCGATCCAGCAATGTTATGCAGCAACGAATGACACCGTCCTGTATTGTCATCATCCACCTCGCGTGCCCAAAAAATAATTGAACCGAGACTGAAAATGAGATGAACGAGAGCTGATAGCTGTAAAGAAAGTGTTAAAAGCTTCAAGATCAAACATTAGTGACACCTACTCTCCTTGCATCATACACTACCAGGAAACAACAAAAGCAATATAAACAGAAGTGTGAAAATAACTAAATAAAATTAGCACAGTAAATTGACTAAGAAACAAAGCAAAGCAGAGTGTGATTTCTAGCTACTATTGCTACCGAGTCTAGCAAGTCAGCATCCTCATTGGGTACCGCTACCACTTTACATCGTGAAGAAGTTTTGCACTACACCGAAGGGAAGCAGCCCACCAGCTTTCACTAGGACAGGATACAACCATGAGAAACACCAGCAATGAGCAGTGCCAGCTCCAATCTTGGACCTCTCAAAACCAACCCGTGCCAATGTCTGCTTCTCTCTCAAGTAGGATGAACAAAGCGTGACTAGCAAAGACACTAAATAAGGTTTAACTTCTATGCAGAATAGTGAAACTAAAAGAAAATAAAATGAGCAAGTAAAAAAAATTGAGATGCAAAGGAAACCGAGAGCTACAATAGGAGAAATGGGCTATGTATATTAAAACTTGAAAAACAAAAGAGTTGATTATAACCAAACCGAGAAGAAGGATGAGCAAATGAGGCTGCAAATAAAACATGAAAAGCTTTTCATAAAAGATAACAATTGAAGATTAACATGAACAGTAAAATAGAAAATGGTTTTCAGGAAAAGCTTCTAAAAAAATAAAAACTAAACTAATGTAACTATGCAACTCTAACTAGTTCTACACTAAAACTACTTTTACACTAACACTACTTAACATTTTCAATTGCCATCATTTCCTATTTATACACACACTTAGGGGTACAATTGTAATTTTTTCATCCTAGATGAGTTGACATTGTTTGGCCACTTATCTTCACACCATTGGCTTCTTGAAACGATATTTCCATGTCATCTATCTTCTTGTCTAATTGGATGCGCTAGGTGGCATGGCTCATGTTGTCTGCGTGGTCTAATCTCGATTTTAGCCCAATTTCAGTCCATTTTCTACAGAAATTTTTAAAATTCATCTGGATTTGATTTATCTGCAAACTTGAGAATTTTAATTAAATAAAGGGGATAATTAACAAAATAAATTGGGGATTTAAATAATTAATTAAGAAATTAAGCATAAATAATTCTAAAAAATATAGAATTATCACATCACAACTCCTTGGGCCTACATGGTCTGGGGTGCCTGTCATAGGTCTTATCCCACATCACGGTCTGGGGGTGCCTGCCATATGTCTTATCCCACATCATGGTCTGGGGTTGCCTGCCATAGTTCTTATCCACCCTATGTCTGGGGTGCCTGCCATAAGCCTTATCCCACATCATGGTTAGGGGGTGCCTGCTATAGGTCTTATCCACCCTATGTCTGGGGTGCCTGTCATAGGTCTTATCCCTCATCATTGTCTGAGGGTGCCTGCCTGTAAAACCCGTATTTTTGTATGTAATCCTTTTGATTTCCTAAGTATACATTTGTTTATGTAATATGAATCATAAGTGATGTAAGGTTCGTAAATTTGATGTACACACTTGTTATATGGATTCGTGATGTACACGCAAGTTTCATTAAGTATGAATAATAAGAAATGGACCTTTTGAAGTGATAAATGTGTATTGAATGCAAAATGAGTGGTAGAGTAAATTGATATGAAGTTAGCTTTGAGAAATTGGGATAAAATTGGCTAAGTATGGTTGCAGAGCACAGGGAGATCGATCTTAGAGGCATTTTGAAGGAGGAGATAGATCCTCAGTCCAAGCCAGATCAATCCTCTGTGAAGAACAGATCAATTCAACCTCAAGCAGACCGATCTCCTTAAGCCTCGGTCTGAAGTAGATCGATCTCATTTCCCTGCCAGATCAATCTATGAAGCATTTTGCCTAGGTGAGATTGATCTCATGCTCTTGACAGATCGATCTCTCAAGCTTGAAAACTGAATGCAGGAAGGCTAAAAGCAGCAACAGATCGATCCCTCACTAATGGAGATCGATCTCATCAATGCAATTTCTATAAAACAGGGCTGCTGATTGCATTTCAAGGGAACAACCTCAAAACCTTCCATTCTAAGCAAATTAACCTAGCTTTTCACCATAGGAAACCATCACTTTTCATACAAATTTGAGAGAAGTTGGTTTAACAAAATTGTTCATAGTGGAGAGGAGAACAACTTAACCCAAAAACAAGTGGTGAAACTGTTTGATTGAAGGAAACAAGGTGATTTCTCCAAATTCAGCCAACTGGAGAAAAGTCAAGCTAGGTGAGATTTCAATGCTCCAATCTCATGTATGTTGAGCTGTGCAATTTTATGAGTTGATTGGTGTATATATTATTGGTTGAAACATCTTAGAACATGTTTAATCTCCATGACCTATACGTAGTGAAATGTGAGAAAAAGATGAGAAAGTTAAGTAGGTATGGATTTAATGATGATTTAAGCATGAATAGATGTTATTAAGTATATATATATACATGATTGTATAACAGTTTGATGAAGTTCATGTACTAGAATCAATAATGGCTAAAAGTGAGTATATGAGGTATTTGATGAAATGCCACAATGAAATAAAATCATGAACTTGAGGTATTGTAAGCTTAATATCGGTTTAATATGAATCAATAGACACGAGGAGTCTAAGAGATTCTCGAAAATGAGTTAGATGCTCGAAATGGACTTATGAAGGATAAAGTTCGATAATGGTATAATGAGGCCAAATGAGATATAAATGACCCAAATACATTGATTTGAATATCATGCAAGTGGAATGAAGTATACGACAATATACTGATGTGTGTAATACACAATTTCAGCTCTAGAAGAGATCGTTGGAATCGATAAGACGGATCACGATAAGTAGAAATCGAAGGAGAGCGATTCAAGCGTGATTCAAGGTAAGGGACTTATGCAAGCTATAAAGAGAGCTATACGTATATTTTCTTACATGCTGTGTACGAATGTATGCGATACGTATATAGGTATTAATATATCTAGGTGAAAACTACGTATGAGAATAAGTCTATGAGTATGAGTTGCATGACTTCTATGATTGTCGTGAAAAGAGGTTTTGCAACCATTTTGAGAAAGAATAATAAGAGACGGGCTCCCTGTTTAACTATTGCATGAAATACTTCTAACGAGTGATTGAAGGGAGATTTGCCTTCTCACTCATGACTATACATGGAGCCCCTTATATTTCTTTTCTATGTGAAATTGTGCTAGAGCCTGAGGGGCAACGGTAGATTGACTAGCCCAGCTCGTGCATTATTTTCAAAAGGGATTTTGAGAAAAGCAAAAGAGTGCTCGATGCCTCAGGTGATGCTGTGCGTTCCACTCGAGATGCTCACACTAGATTTTGGGAATCATGCTAAAGCCTTTGAGTATTGTTGTGTGTCTTGCTCTGACTATGCTCGCATGAAATTTCCTAGTAATACCGTGCTCGATGCCTCAGGTATGTTATGTGTCTTACACTGAGTTGCTCGCACGAGGTTTTTATGATTATACTGTGTGTTGAGTAAAACCGTGTCAGAGTCATCTTGTATTACTGTGTGTCTTGCATTGACCTGCTCACATGTGGTTTATGAATGTGATATGATGTGTACAAAACCGTGCTAGAGCTGTCATGTACTGCTGCGTGTCTTACACTGACCTGCTCGCACGAGATTTTAAGACAACAAAAATGTGAGACCCCATATAGGTTTAACCTTAAACATATGTAAACGAAATTATGAAATATTGTAATGTACTAGTAATGTGAAGCATATATGATGAAAAGTCCATAAGATTAATGTACACGCTTGTAATAAGAGTTGTGATGTACGTACAAGTTGTATTAAGTATGAAAATGAAGAAATGGACTTTGATATATAATGAATGTGAGTGGAATGGAATATGAGTATTGGAGTAAAATGGAATGAAATTGCATAAGTGGTACGAGTCTTTATATTTCCATTTAGTTATATATTGTGTATATATTTGGTCATGCAAGGATTACACGTAAGTTTTAATGTGTACAAAGTATAGTTGGATGCCATTTTTAAGTCTTAAAGATGGATGAATGAGAAAATGACTATGACAGCAAATTTAAAGTGTTTTGGGTGAAGTTTCGATAGAAAACTTGTAGAAAATCTGGAAAATATAAAGGTCAGATTGATCTCATAGGATTAGAGATCGATTTGGAAGAGCCAAAATGACCTTATTTTGAGCTATGGGGCGAGACAGATCGATCTCCAATGGAGCCAAATCGATCTGATGAACATTCTGTAATGAGAAGATCGATTTTAAGGCAAGAAGATCGATCTCCTTAACTCTCTGTTTGAGAACAGATCGATTTCAAGACTCGACAGATCGATCTCCTTAAGGGTTCTGTAAGGAGCAGATTGATCTCCTACAATAGGCTGATCGATCTCCTAGAGGAAAAAAATTACCTTCGACAGATAGATCTCATCAAAGGAAAAGATTGATCTGGTAGTGGTTGCGTTAGGTGAAAAGGACTACCAAACATGCAGAGATCGATCTTTATAAGGACCAAATCGATTTCACAAGCCTGCATCTATAAAAAGGAGCTCGGGATTGGATTGAAAACTCAGAACTCTTCCTCACCTCCCATTTTCTCTCAAAACCCAATCTTTCTCACTCTAGAAATCACCACATTCCAACCAGTTTTGGAAGAAGCTCAAGAAGGGAAAGTTATTCCTTGGAGTAAGGAGAATAACATACCCAAAAATCTCATATTGGTGTGACCAAGAGAAGGAGTTGTGACTACCACAAGTTTGACTAAGAAAAAGGGGTAAGCTCTTTAACCTTCAAGCTCTAAATATGGATTCTAGACATTGTATGAGTTGAATGAGGTGTGAAATATGGTTAGAAATGATGAGTGTAGTGATATTGAAAGGGATTTACAGAGAGAAAATCCATGAGAAATGGGGAAAGCTTAAGAGAAGCATAATGAGATTGTGAGAAAGATGAAATGTGATTTAATGGGTTGAGGAGTATGAATAAATAAATAAATGACAATGTAGAGGCTTAGAAGAGGGAAAAGAAAATAACTTGATGATTGTACGTGTAGCTCGGAAGAATGTGGAACACGGCTAACCTGGATCGCGAACGGAGCATACGTGACAAAGGAAATACGAGCGAGATTCGAGGTAAGGGACTGTGTGTTAGCTATAGCGATGTTCGTACGTATTTTACGACAATTTCGTAGATATATCGCTAGAATTAGTATGATACTACAATTCTATGAAATGATATGGAAGCATGAAATGTACTATGATATATATGTGTTGAGAAATGGGAAGGGGTAAGGAAATAGCATGATATGCATGTTTTTAATGTTTTTCTCAATTTTTGTATTGATATTGGTGATTGAGAAATGATGATGATAGGTTTGGCTAATTTTACATGTTTTAGCATGAAAAGGCATGCTGTATAAATAAACATGTTTTGAGTTTTAAAAAGAGAAAATAACCATCTATTGGATCTGAATGAGATTGGTGTTGGAGCTCTAGCTCACACCCATTTTAATGACTTAACTATGTGCTAGAGTGTTAGCTCGCACATGTTTCTATGCTTTTGATGTGTCGTGCTAGAGTTTAACTTGCACGATGGTTTTGAGAAAAGTGTTGGAGCATTGCTCGCACCTATTTTTAATGAGTTGAGGTAAACCTAGGGGTTTGGGACCCAAGGGGATGCCAGTCGACGACCTTTGAACAGGCTGGGCCTTAACGATAAATCGTACCGCGCTGGAGCCTTGCGATGACTGTGTCTCACGTTGATTTCTCGCCTAGTATATGAGACATGGTTCAAGATGAAAAGTCCATCGGAGTTGGAGTATGGACTTGGGTCGACGGTCATACGTAGTGCTGTGTAGTTGTCTGTTGGTATACTATGTATCATGCTAGGTGCACGTGAGTGCGAGTATCACGTAGATGACACATGGCGTACCTTATACCATGAGTATATGAGGAGATGAGGTTGATTGAGATGAGCCAGAGGGTAGGACTGACCCATCTCCCTTCAAGCGAAGTGATGCCCTGTGCACACCTAATCAGTGGGGCCTGGGATCACTGACTATGGCCATATGTCATGGATATTAGATTGCCAAAAATTTCATGCCTGTCTCAGAGATTTGATAAATAGAGAAAACTCATAAAAGAAAGAGATTTGAGGAAAAGGAATGATTGAGAAAGTAAAGAGATTTTGTGTTTTGATAAATCTCTGATTTAAACACTTGTGTCGCGAGGGCATTGTTTTATGAATCATGTTTTAAAATGGAATTGTGACATATATGATTTACATGAAAGTTCAAATGAGAAATGTATGTTTAAATGCATTTTCATATAATATTTCCATTTATATCGAAAACATGGTTTCTGGTTTATACATGCATGGGCTATATAGGTAGTACGATATCTACCTGCTAGCATTCATTTCCTTACTGAGTCGTGGTTTGCTCACCCCATTATTTTCCCCCTCCAGATACTGAGACGTAGGAGAGCGGTGGTCTCTAGATCCTTTTTGTGATGGACAGCTCCCACAATCCGCAAAGGTATAAGATTTATATACACATGAGTATTTTGTATCTAATATATTGTATCGCACAGTTATACCTTGGAAATGTAATAGTTTTATAGGGATGTTATGTAAAGATAAACTATTATACAAATGATTTTGTATATCTATACATATACAAATGATTTTGTATATCTATACACACCTGGGAGTGTGAATTAAAATTTTAAATATTTAGTTGTAAAACTTATGAAATATTAGTAATTGCATTGCCTCACAGCCCAACCGTAAATAGTGTTTGTATGCATGAAGGACACCTGAAATTAGGGTGTGACTAGAAATGGGTGATATAGATCCATTGGAGCATGATGTACTGTGAGCGTTAGCCATGAGGTACGATGTGTCGTGAGTTGAGTATGAGCTGAAGGCATGGTTGATTCGCCTCCCAAAGCGTATGGTTCCTGCACACCTGATCAGTATTGCCTGGAATCCGACTATGGCCATAAGTCTTCTTATATCTGTGTGATACGACATAGTCACTATTATGTGAGGTGACGTATATCCCCCTGCTGTGTGTCTGGGATTATGTCTCATGTATACTAAATTGCTGTGTGCAAAGTGATTTCTAAATATGTACTCAATGCTTCTAAAGATAAGATTTGTGAATTTGAATATGTTGTGTGATTCTGTGTGAATATGCATTACCCTTCTAGAGAATTAATGGTTTCGCATTGTTAGAAGTTGTTTTAAAGAAAATGCATATGTTTTATAAGTAAAATGAATATACATGTATTTCGAGCATGTAGATAATATAGTTATCTACCTGCTTTCATATTTTCCTTACTGAGCGTGTTAGCTCACCCCCTTATTTCCTCTTCCACAGATACTACGCAGTAGTGAGTACACTGCAGTCATCCCTGCTATCGTGTTTTTGAAGTCATCCAGCAGTATAGAGAGGTATATACTTGAGATGAAAAATTTTGTATCATGTAAATTAATGCACAGTAAAGTTTGTATTTTGTATTTTAAGGGATGTATATAATAGAAACTGATGTAAACGCTTTCGTACTTATATATAAAAGTCCAGTTTCTATTTTTCTTCATTTGTATAAATTTATTTAACTAAAGTGGATGAGATAGGAAGTGGATGTTGACTCACAGCCCAACTATAAGTGGTAAGGTAAAGGTCACAGATAGGGAGAGAGGATCGTGACACTGCCATAGGTCTTATCCACCCTATACCACATTGGTAACCAACCCATGTCTCAAAATCCACGTTCGAGCATCTCATCTGTGTGACACTCAGTGTACACGAGGCAATCAGCATGATTTTCAATCATGTCTTGTATATCACATTAAAACTATAGTGCGCGTCTTAAGTGCAACACATAGTTAGCACCCCGCTTAAACATTATCTTATGCATATCACAAAATCAACTACTAGTGCGAGTAACACTCCAGCACTAAGTCATGCATAGTTCATATTTCAAATCAGGTACGAGCAATAGCTCCATTACCATGCTATGTATAAAACTCGTTAAATTAAGTATGAGCAAATGCTCCAGTACTATGTCATGTATAAAGCATGTACAACTGAGTAAGAGCAACGCTCCAGCACTCTATCATGCATAAATCACATAAAATGTAGTATGAGCAACGCTCCAGTACTATAATATGCATCTCATAAAAATCTAGTGGGAGTCATACTCCAGCACTAATTTACGTGGAAAACATATAAAATCAAGAACGAGCAGTGCTCTAGCACGATTTGTTCTCACATAATTCGATATATGGCTCTTTTAAAAAAGGATGATTTTAAAACATAAAAATCAGCACCATAAATTGTGCTATTTCTCATCAACCATGAAAACATTAGCCCATCTATCTACTCTTCGACTAAACAGCAGTAAAAACACTCAAAAACAAGCTTTCCATGCTTTTTACAACTTTTCCCAATTTCCATAATTTTACCCTTAATAGGGGTAAATTGGTAATTTACCCATATCAAGTCTCTATAAATTTTATTCCTTTTCTAGAACCCTTAAACTTATTAAGTCCCTGTAAATACCCTCAAAATATGTGTAGGTATCTCTAACTACTTACAAAATTTCCTTACCTTAAATCATTCTGATTACTCTGCCTTTTTCATTGCTACTATTCACCCGATCCGTTTAGCTCCCAGTATGTTCTTTGGAGCCACAGATAATCATTTATTGGGTTAAATACAGTACATTTTACACGTATTTCACTTTTACTGAGCTTTATTTATAACATAGGGCACGTTTACTCTTATTGGGCCCGATTGCACCTTACTGGGCCTTAATCAGTCTTAAGCCCATTTTCTACTTACTATTCCATTCATCAAGGCCTATTGGGCTCATTGGGCCCATCAACACTTATTGGCTTCAGTTTAAGCTCTTTGGAAAGCTCATATAATCATTTACGACAATCGATTTCCAATTCCAAAACATAATTCATTTTATACGAAAATAAATCTGTAACTTATGCGATGGATTTCTAACATGTAAAACTATGCAAATTATCGTAAATGAGATTTACTTACCCGAAATTCTGTTATAGCACATAAATCGAGGCTGACCTGAACTCTCGTTTATCACCAATTGTCACGCTACACGTTTGTATAATTAAATCGGGTTAATTTCAGTCAATTAAAATTTCAAATAAATTTCTCAAAAATTAAATCGTTCAATTTTGACCGCTTATCGGCTTACCTTTAGCCTGATTGCATCACCAAGTTTTTCTCCCCATTTTTACTCTTTTTCTTTTTCTTTCTTTTTCCTTTTGTTTTCTTTTTCTTTCCTGGCTGAACCAATTCAGACCGGTTCAGTTCGGTTCAGCACCATCCTCGTCGTTCGGAGTTGCGCCGGTTGGTTCTTCACCGGCTTCCACTTCCAGCAGATCAGCTGGACCTTACGAATCATGAATCTAGTGCGGACCAAGTCCAAGCTGGTCGAAAAGTGACCGGTTTGGCCCTTTCCCTTTTTGGCCTCGCTATCGTTTTCTTCCTCTGTGCCATTGACGGTGCTAATGGCCGATTCAACTACCAATCGGTTGGTCTTCACTTGGGGAATGTTCGGCTGGTGGTGGTTCTGGCCAAATCGGAGTCGATGCCGATAAATCCTCTTTCCCTCTTTTTTGTTTTCTCTTTGGCGATCTCCTCACCGTTGACGGATCTTAGCGCGTGGTGGAGCTCGGCATACTCCCACTGTGCCGACCTTCCTTCACCTGTCTTCTCTCCCTCCATGTTACACGGGTGACGGAGAATTCAGAGGATCGGTTTCGTCCGATCCCCCGACCCCTTTAGGCACGATTCTATTCTTTTTTTTTTCAATTTTCTTTCTTTATAATATATTATATTATATTAAAATATAATATAATATATTATATACCCAAAATATCTTTATTTTCCACAAAATATCACATTTTCATTTATTTTATTTTATTATCCCAAAATATAATTTTTCCATATTTTCGAGATAAATTCCTAAGGTGGAAAATTCAGGTAATTGCAATATATTTTTATCTTAATTAATTGGACTTGAAAATTAATTATTTCTTCTTTATTGATCAAGATTTCCTAAATCTATATTTAAAATAATTATTTCTTAAGGAATTTACACCGAATTTTGGGTCTTACATAATCTCCCCCACTTAAAAATTTTGGTCCTCCAAATTAGAACCAAGCCAAATCGGTCCGTAAACAACTTTGGGTACTTCTCACGTTCATGCTCTTTAGAAGGAGAATTTCTAAAAACGCTATTTCACTCTCGGTCAATTCTAGTGGTCTCCGTCTCTTGTCAGCATAGCTTTTTTTTTCTGCTCTGAGACGTTCTTAATCTCTCACCTATCAATTAAATATCCTCAGAGGCTTATCTTACCAGATCAGGAGCATTTATCTGTCTGTTACCCACTTCTTCCCATCCAATCGGGGGAACAACAACTATGGCCATACTATGCCACACACAGCGCCATTTCAATACTTGAGTGATGACTGTTATTATTGGCGAATTCGGTTAGTGTCTACTGATCATTCTAGGATCCTCTAAAATCAAATGCACACACTCTCATCATATCCTTTAGAACCTGTACAGTCCCCTCTGACTGACCATCTGTCTGAGGATGAAAAGTTGTGCTAATACTCAATTGGGTTCCCATGACTTCCTGAAAAATGTTCCCAAAAGTGGGAAGTGAAGCGGGAATCCCTATCTGATACAATGCTCACTGGAAAGTTACATGCTGTCCCACAATCTCCCTTACACATGAATCCGCCCATGTACTCAGAGTATCAGTAGCTTTCATAGCTAGGAAGTAGGCAGACTTAATCAATCTATTGGCTATCACCCAAATAGCTTTGTGATTCCTACGAGTACTCTGTAACCCATGGCAAAATTAATGGTAACATGCTCCTATCTCTGTGTCGATATAGGTAGAGGTTGTAATAACCCTATAGACTTTTGGTGCTCTACCTTACTCTGCTGACATATGAGATACTTTGCTACAACTCTACGATATCTCTTTTCATGCTTGACCACCAATAACTTTTTCGAAGATTTTGATACATTTTATTACTCCACGGATGCACTGTATACCTCGAAGAGTGAGCTTTTGATAATAACAATATCAACAACTGTGGGTCCTTGAGAGCATTTATTTTGCCTCTGAACCTTAGTAAGCCATCATCACTCACTGTGAACTCTGTAACTATACCCATCTGGATCTAATTCACACTATCGACACCCTACCAATCATCACACTAGGCCTATTGAATCCGATCAACCAAATTCGGTTCTAACAGCTCACATAAATACTGAGGCTCAAAAATTGCTCTAACAGCTCACACTCCCTAACCATCATATGTGATACCATCCCGAGGCTTTTTCTGCTCAAGGCATTAGTCACTACATTCGCCTTTCCCAGGGGTACAATATCTCACAATATTATTCTTGTTGAAGCTCTAACCTTCTTTATTATTTCATATTCAACTATTTCTGCGAAAACAGATACTGAAGCTTTTATGATCAGTGCATACCTAAAATTTCTCACCGTATAAGTAGTGTTGCCATACCTGCCAGTGCAACCACTATGGCTACCAACTCTAAATAATGGGTTAGATAGTTCCTCTCATAAACTGTCTGGATCCATGAGCAACTATCTTCCCATTTTGCATCCATACACAGCCCAATCCTTGTTTTGAGGCATCCATATACACTGAGAAACCTTGTGAGCTGTTAGGTATGGTGAGAATAAGTGTGGTGGTCAGTTTATGTTTTAACACACCAAAACTCCTTTCACGTTTATCATCCTGCTCAAATACAACCCCTTTTTTTTTTTCAAATGAAACGTGTCAACGGAGTAGCCCATTTCGAGAAACCTTCAACACATCGTCTGTAAAACAGTTTTCAATTGTTGCTCACGATCTTTCCTGGACTTTGAATACACCAAAATAATACGGATGATAACAAATCGGTCCAGATAAGGTTTACATAGCTCATTCATTAATGCCCTAATGAGTACGAAAAGTTATCTTGGGTACATCCACATCCCAAATCCTCAACGGATGATACCCAAACTTCAGATCGACCTCGAAAAAGATCTGCACTCTTCAAAGCTGATCCAATAGATCATCAATAGTGGAAGGGAACAATCATTCTTGATGGAAGCCTCATTCGACAACTAATAATAAATTCCTTGTCAGAGGCTTCTTCTTTCTTTTTCACAAACAAGATCGGTGTTCCTCGTGGTGAGACACTTAGTCTGATGAATCCCTTATCCAATAACTCTTGTAATTGCTTCTTTAGTCCTCTCAGTTTCACTAGTGCCATTTCAAATAGTGGTTTGGATATCAACTCAGTACCAGGTACCAAATCAATACAAAATTCTATTTTTTTTGTCTGGTGGCAACCCTAGTAGATTATCTGAGAAGATATGAAAAACTATTTGACCATTGGGATATCTGTCAACTTCGGATGTGCCTTATCCATACCAACCATATAAGCGATGAAACCTTCACATCATTACTTATTCCATTTGTACAATCATTCACTCCTTTATTGACAACCATTTCACGTTTCATTTCTTCTCAAAACTTACGGTACATTTTTTAAGGGTGGAAAACATTACTGTCTTAGAATAGCAATATCAATCACATAGTTTGCAGCTGACAAGTCCATTCCCCATACTACATCATAACCGTTCGCATTCAATTGAATGAGATCGGCTGACGTATCCTTTTCCCACACTTTCAACTCACAAATCTCTATATACATATTCAATTAGCTTACTCTCCTTCATTGGGGTGCTAACTATCAACATTTTGCCTAAAGGTATAGGCTTCACATCTTTCACTAACTTATATGCTAACGAAGGCGATTTGAATAAATGTGTGGCACTAGGATCAATTAAAACAATTGCTTTAATATTCACAATTAGGGTGGTACTTTCCACCATATCAGATGAAGCATCAGTAGTGTCCTAATCCAAGGCATACACTCGCCCTCGACCAATAGCTTATTTCCCCATTCTCTTTCGTTGTGGCCTTCTTTTTCGGTGCAGAGGTATCAGCAGGGGCTGTCCATGGCTCTTTGCCCTTTCATGGGGTAGTTTCATCCTGCTCTAGGCAATCATTGAATAGATGGCCTGTCTTACCTCTCTAAACGCATGTTTTAGTCAATAAGATGCGGGGCCTACTTTTATGGTATCTACCACACATCCTACACTACTCAATAGCAGGTTGGGGTCCTCCAATCACAACACCCCCACGTAGGTGCTAGAACTGGATACACTGGGGCTTACCAATCATCTTACTCCATGACTTATCAACTCAAAATCTCTTACCAGACGACCTCTTCCCTGCTCTGACACCTTTGTCATCTGTTATTCTCTTTTTGTTTATATTTCAACTCTTGTTACCTTTCCCAAACTCAGAGGCGTATAATCTCATAACGTTATTCACACCCTGTGATCTGTGCACTGCCTCATCGTAGGTAATGATATCTAACAGGGCCAATCAGACTCTGATAGACGGTCAGAGCCCTTCCATGAACTTACGGACCTTTCGATTCTCACTGTTCATAGTGTCGGGGTCATACTTACCCAGAGATATAAACTGAGATTCATCCTCGTTAATCGATCTGTTTCTCTAGGTCAGAGTAAGGAACTCTATTTTTAAATTCCTCTGAACAGTGTTAAGAATATATTGTCTCTGGAATGCATTCAGAATTATCTCTCATGTTAGCTCTAGATGTCTAACTCTTAAGATGGGTCGAACAGACTTCCACCTATGCTCTGCCTCACCCTCCAACATAAATGTATCAAAAGTCACTTTCCCTATTGACATACACCGATAGAACCTGTACAACTTCGCTATCTCATTCATCTAGTCCTCAACAGCTACTTAGTTCTTTACCCCGCTAATTATCAATGGTCTAAACTTTTAAAACTGCCTTAACCTGTCCAGCTCATAGTCATATTCTAAATCATTACCACTCTACTATAGAACTGCGGGCGAAGACGTATCCTAAACCGGTGGAGTGTTAGAGTCTCTATAGTCTGAGGGATCTGTGTAGGCTGTGCAACTGGGCCTTGTCAGCCCTCAGGTCCCTATATAGACTGGGTAAATAACTCTAAAATATTCTCCACACTTCATGAACGTGTCTTAATATCGTCTGGTCTCACTGTGGGACTTGTGGGGCATGCTTAACATCACCTTCCACCTCAATCTCATCCTGAATCTCATGTGATGACTCAATATGACTCTTACACCTACCTCTAGGCCTCAAGTACGTGTACTCGCCCCTCTACCATAGCGGCTATTAGTTATAATGACTATATTCTTACATTCGAAATCAAATTCTTAGCTGCAATTCCATCTCAGAATACACAATTGTATCTAAACAAAGCACAGTACATGAGGATGTAAACATCCTTAACCACTAACACAGACTCATATCAGACCAACTCAAGTTTGATACTACTTCGATCACGAACCACTTTTCACTAAAAGCCACTACAAAATTTTCATGTTTCGTTTATTATTTAATTCTTACCTTTCTCTCCTCGTGACCATCCTACCAACAGTTGGGCTATGATTCGGTGTTAGTCCCCTTACACTATTTACCATTCCATTTCCATATCACATTTACATGTGAGGATTTACTATTCTTTGACTTTAACTAAATACATCCATAAATGTATTTACATAACTTTACATCCCTGATATCGTAGCCATGTAAAGTACTGTGCATTTACATGTTTAGATACAAAAACTATACAAGCGTGTATACCTTTTCCTCGATGGGAAGCAGCAGACAACGGGAATGCAAGACCACTGCTGCTCTCATTCTATTGAAAGTACTCTGCAAAGGGGGGAAATGAAACGGTGAGTAACCACACGCTTAGTAAGGCAATTATGAAAGCAAATAGATAACTACACTATCTACATGAACATAATGCTATGCCTTAAAATCGTTCTTTCTCAATGTCATGCCAAAAAACCTGAGCTCATGCATACACCTATGCAACACACGTGTGGAAATCATGCTCAAAATCATAAGCACAGACATTTCATGTAAAACATTTTATTTTATGAATTTATAGTTAAAAAAATGGAAACCACATCATGCTATTTCATTTCAATCACATCATATAAAAACATGTCACTTCAGTTCAATATAAAGCAAATCACAAATCTATCAGGACTCAACCCCTCCCTCGGACTATCCTGATCCATATGAAACCATTTAAATCATGTAATTATATAAATCAGGTAACATGCGAGACTAAGTAAGAAATCATGGTAACTGTATAGGACTATAGACATATCCGAGTGATCCCAGGCTACGCAGTACCTAGTGTGTGGGGCATCACAACTCCGTAGACCCATATGGTCTAGGGTGCCTGCCATAGGTCTTATCCCACATCACGGTCTGGGGGTGCCTACCATAGGTCTTATCCACCCTATGTCTGGGGTGCTTGCCATAGGTCTTATCCCATATCATGGTTGGGGGGTTCCTGCCATAGGTTTTATCCATCCTATGTCTGGGGTGCCTATCAAAGGTCTTATCCACCCTATGTCTAGGGTACCTGCCATAGGTCTTATCTCACATCATGGTTCGGGGGTTACTGTCATAAGTCTTATCCACCCTATACCACATCGGTAACCAATCCATGTCTCAAAATCCACGTGTGAGCATCTCATCCATGTGGCACTCAGTCTACACGAGGCAATTAGCACGATTTTAAATCACGTCTTTTATATCACTTTAAAATTACAGTGCGCGTCTTGAGTACGACACATAGCTAGCACCCTACTTAAACACTGTCTTATGCATATCATAAAATCAACTGCTAGTACGAGTAATACTCAAGCACTAGGTCATGCATAGTTCATATATCAAATCAAGTACGAGCAATCGTTCTAGTACCATGCTATGTATAAAAATCATTAAATCAAGTACGAGCAAATGCTCTAGTAGTATGTCATGTATAAATCATGTAAAATTGAGTACGAGCAACGCTCCAGTATTATAATATGCATCTCATGAAAATCAAGTACGAGTCATACTCCAACACTAATTTATGTGAAAAACATATAAAATCAAGTGCGAGCAGTACTCTAGCATGATTTTTTCTTCCATAATTTGATAGATGGCTCTTTTTTAAAAAAAAGGATGATTTCAAAACATAAAAATCAGTACCATAAATTATGCTATTTCTCATCAACCATGAATACATTAGCCCATCTATCTATTCTTCTGCTAAACAGCAGTAAAAACACTCAAAAACAAGTTTTCCATGCTTTTTACAACTTTTCCCAATTTCCATAATTTTACCCTTAATAGGGGAAATTGGTAATTTGCCCATATCGGGTCTCTATAAATTTTATTCCTTTTCTAGAACCCTCAAACTTATTAAGTCCTTGTAAATACCCTAAAAAATATGTGCAGGTATCTCTAACTACTTACAAAATTTCCTTACCTCAAATCATTCTGATCACTCTACCTTTTCCATCGCTACCAATCACCCGATCTGTTTAGCTCTTATTATGTTCTCTGGAGTTGCAGATAATCATTTATGGGGTTAAATACAGTGCATTTTACTCATATTTCACTTTTGCTCAGCTTAATTTATAGCATTGGGCCTGTTTACTCTTATTAGGCCCGATTATACCATAATAGGCCTTAATCAGTCTTAAGCCCATTTTCCACTTACTGTTCCCTTCATCAAGGCCTATTGGGCTCATTGGGCCCATCAACACTTATTAGGCCTCGGTTTAGGCTCTTTGACAGCTCATACAATTATTTATGATAATCGATTTCCAATTCCAAAATATAATTCATTTTATACGGAAATAAATCTGTAACTTATGCGATAAATTTCTAGTGCGCATAACTATGCAAATTGTCATGAGTGAGATTTACTTACTCGAGATTCTATTATAGCACGTAAATCGAGGTTGACCCGAACTCTCATTTGTCACCAATTATTGGCTACACTTTTATATAATTAAATCAAGTCAATTTCAGTCAATTAAAATTTCAAATAAATTTTTTAAAAATTAAATCGGTCAATTTTGACCATTTACCGGCTTACCCTTAGCTCGATTGCATCACCAGATTTTTCTCCCCATTTTTCCTCTGTTTCTTTTTCCTATTTTTTATTTTTTTTCCTAGCTGAACCAGTTAGGACCGGTTCAGCACCATCCTCATCGTTCAGACCTGCGCCGGTCAATTCTTCGTCGGCTTCCACTTCTAGCAGATGGACAGGACCTTAGAAGCATGAATCTGGTGCTGGCTAAGTCCAAGCTAGCCGAAAAGTGACCGGTTCGGCCCTTTCCCTTTTCGGCCTCACTATCGTTATCTCCCTCTTCGTCGTTGATGGCGCTGTCGATTGTTTTACTGGCTGATTCAACCACCAATCAGTTGGTCTTCGCCTGGGGAACGCTCGACTGGCGGTTGTTGTTGCCAAATTCGCGCTGGTGTCGACGAATCCTCTTTTCCCTCTTTTTCATTTTCTCTTCAGCGATCTCCTCATTGTCGGTGGATCTCAGCTCGCGGTTGAGCTTGACGTACTCCCATCGTGCCGACCTTCCTTCACCTGTCTTATTTGCCTCCATGCTGCGCTGGTGAAGGAGAATTCAGAGGGATCAGTTTCGTCCAATCCTTCGACCCCTTTGGGTCGCGCGATCCTGTTCACTTTTTGGTTTTCAATTGTACTACCCACCCATCATATGAGATACAACTCGAATGCTTTTTTTTTTTACTTAAAGCATTGGCCACCACACTATCTTTGCCCAGATGGTATAGTATTTCATAGTCATGGCCCTTAAGAAGTTTCATCCATCTCCTTTGGTGCATATTTAACTCCTTTTGTGAAAACAAATATATCAAAATTTTATGATTTGTATAAATCGCAAAATTTTCTCCAGAATGATAGAGGCACTAAATCTTCAAAATGACGTATGGGATGTATTAGGAGTATTTAACTTTGAATTGGGGAAATGTAATTAGTATGATATATGAATATGATGTGATGAGATCCTGAGGTGTAACTTTATAATTTATATATGATGATGCATGACACTGTACAAGAATGCACCTAAATATGTGTATCGGGCTAGAAAAATTTTAAATTTGCCCTGTTTTTCATGCTTCTAGGGCGTCACAGAGTTTTCTTGGTATCAGAGCTTAGGGTGTTTAGTACTATCAGTGTCGATCAAGTGAAATAGAATGCATCCCAAGTGTCTGTATAAGTCTGGTCATGAACTGAAATTTAAGATTGAGATTTTAATAGAACTTGATGTGTACGCGCAGGAAACGTATTGAGATTGAGAATGAGTGGACGATGAGGTCGTTCGAAGAGGCAGGCAGAGCCATCTCCGCCACCTGCCCCACAAGCAGAGAGTCCTAACTCTCGATTTAATCAGATTGAGCAAGATGTGTGGCAAGCTTTTGAGCCAATGGCAGCGCTATTCACGCAACATTTTGGAGTTAATGCCTCAAGTACTACTATACCACCACAAGGACCTCCCGTGCCCTCACTACAGATAGACCCAGTGCCTCCCTTCACCCAACCTGATGATAGAAGTCTGATTCGAGTGAAGGACTTTTTGAAAATGAATCCACCCGCATTCAAAGCGAAAAAGGATCCCACTGAGGCTGAAGACTGGCTGACTGAGTTGAGAATCATATTTGACTATTTGGGATGCACAGATGCTGAGAGGGTCAGTATGGGTAATTATATGTTAAAAGGGAGAGCTCGAGATTGGTGGGGTACTACTCAGGGTATTCTGATGTCCAACCAGGATGTGATTGGTTGGGAAGAATTTCAGACGGCATTTAGAGCCCAATATGTACCATGAACTACTCAGAGAAGGAAGCAGACAGAGTTTTTGAATTTGGTACAGGGTGATATGTCTATGGATGATTACGAGAGCCGGTTTATCGCTTTATTAAGATATGATCTAGAGACCTTTAAAGTGAAGAGCTTCGCATAAAGAGATTTGTGTATGGATTGAAGCCCATCATTAGAGATCGATTGATAGGGTTGTGTATTACTGAGTTTGGAGATGCTTTGAGATGAGCACAAAAGATTGAGAGGGGAATTAAAATTGTACAATCATAGAATAAGTTCAGTGCAGTGACTCGGGATAAAGGCAAGAGGCTAACGATTTCCCATGCAGATGTTTGGAGAGGTTCCTTTAAAAGAGGAAGGATTGAGGTACAGAAGGGCAGACTGAAGAGATCCAGAGCTTATCCTATCACCAGGGAGACCCCTCGAAATGTCAGGCCTGAGATAAAAGTTTACATAAATTATGGCCGATCGCATGAGGGAAGTTGTACTGGGTTGATCCATAGATGTTTTAGATGTAGAGACATGGGTCACAAAGTAAAAGACTGCCCTCAACCTCAAAACAGCCTCAGAGAGTGAATCCCCCGAGATAGGCCACTGTCGAAAAGAAAGGAAAGAAGCCCGTTACAGTGGGACGTGTGTTTGCTCTGAACAAGGAAACAACAGACACTTAGCGAAAACTATAACAGGTACACTCTCTATCTGTAATCATAAGGCTCAAGTGTTGATTGATCCAGGGTCCATGCATTTGTTTATCTTTGAGCATTTTACATGTAGATTAAAAAATTTGAAGTTTGAACCTCTAGAGTATGTACTACATGTAAATACCCCTATGCGTGAGTCCCATAGAACTGATTTAATCTGCAGAGGGTAGGAAATAAAGGTAGGAGATAGGGTGATGTTAGCAGATCTAATGATGCTAAATATACATGGATTTGATGTAATTTTGGGAATGGATTGGCTGGCAACCAATCGAGTGAGTTTAGACTATTACACTAAGATTGTAACTTTCTCCCTACCTGAACCTTACAGTGTACGTTTAAAATATTGAGGAAATAAATGTGTTGAATTTTTGTAAGCAAATTGAAATTTTGATGTTACTTTTGAGAGTACTAAATATGATTGTTCATGTGAAGGTTATAAAACACTCATCTTAGATGATAAGCGGGAACATCCAAGGATTGAGGATATACCTATGGTGTGTGAATTTTCGGATGTCTTCCCAGATGAGTTGCCAGGTTTACCACCAAAGAGAGAGCTGGAGTTTACCATTGATTTGGTACCAGATACTCAGCCTATCTCTAGACCCCCATATAGGATGGCATTAGTGGAACTTGAGGAATTGAGGAAGTAACTACAGGAGTTATTGGATCAAGGATTTATTAGACCCAGTATCTCACTATGGGGAGCACCAGCGTTATTCGTGAGGAAGAAGGATGGTAGTCTCAGATTATGCATAGACTACCGACTATTGAATAAAGCTACGGTAAAGAATAAATACCCATTGCCCAGGATTGATGACCTACTTGATCAGCTGATAGGGGCTTCAGTCTTCTCTAAGATTGATTTGAGATCGGACTATCACCAATTGAGAATTAAGGAGGAAGATATTTCGAAGACAGCCTTCAAGACAAGGTATGGCCATTATGAATTTCTAGTGATGCCCTTTGGATTAACGAACGCCCCTGCAGCTTTTATGAGGTTAATGAATGAAGTGTTCAGAAATTATCTAGATAAGTTTGTGATAGTCTTTATTGATGATATCTTGGTGTATTCTCGGTCTTACGAGGAGCACGCATAGCAATTGTGGTTAGTACTTCAAATACTCCGAGATAAGCAATTATATGGAAAGCTTAATAAGTGTGAGTTTTGGCTGGATCAGATAGCTTTCCTTGGTCACATAGTTTCAGAGGAAGGAGTATCAGTTGATCAAACTAAAGTGGAGGTTGTACTTAATTGTTGAGGGATTTTCCAGGATTGATGCTCCTTTGGCCAAGCTCACGTGTAAGGAGGCTCCATTTTATGGACTGATCAATGTGAGCTTAATTTTTAGGAATTAAAGAGGAGAGTAACAGTGGCACCTGCATTGACTATCCTCGAAGGATCAAGAGGATTTTCAGTATATATTGATGCTTCTAATCAAGGATTGGTGTGTGTGCTCATGCAACATGGAAGAGTGGTCGCCTATGGATCACGACAATTGAAAGATCATGAGCGGAATTACCCCATACATGATTTGGAGTTAGCTGCTGTGGTGTTTGCCTTGAAGATCTGGCGGCACTACTTATATGGCGAAAGATTTCAGATCTTCCTTGACCACAAGATTTTGAGGTATCTGTTTAATCAGAAAGAGTTAAACATGAGACAAAGGAGATAGATGAAACTCCTTAAGGATTATGACTGCGAGATTCTGTACCATCTAGGAAATGCGAACGTAGTTGCTGATGCCCTGAGCAAGAAGAGTATGATATCTGTTATGATGGTTAGGGAATGGGATTTATTGGAGCAGTTAGCCGAACTCTGGATCAGAGTTAAAGAGGTAGAAAGTGGACTTTTGGCTAGCCTGAGAATAAGGCCCAAGATCATGGATCAGATTAGAATTGGACATCGTGATGATTAGAGATTGATCAATATGGTTAGACAAGCCGAGCAAACTTCATAGTCGGATCTCATAGTCAGTAAGGATGGATTATTGAGATTCAGAGGATGAATTTATGTACCGAACCATGACACCCTGAAGAGACAGATATTGAGAGAATCTCACTGCTCGCGAAACACCATGCACCCAGGGAGTACTAAAATGTATCGAGATTTGAGAAAGGTATATTAGTGGAGTGGTATGAAGCGAGACGTGGTAGATTTTGTGGCCAGATGTTTAGTGTGACAGCAAGTGAAAGTTGAGCATCAAAAGCCTGGAGGATTATTGCAGGCTTTACCTGTGCCTACATGGAAATGGGAGTATGTCACCATGGACTTTATTATGAGTTTACCAAGGACCCAAAGGGATTGTGATGCGATATGGGTCATAGTGGATAGTTTGACGAAAACTGCCCACTTCCTTGCCATCAAGAGCACTGATACTGTGGATGCCTTAGCTGAGTTATATGTCAGAGAGATAGCTACATTACGTGGGGTTCCAGTGAGTATTACTTCTGACAGAGATTTTCGATTTACTTCCAGATTTTGAACCTAGTTTCAGGAGTCCATGGGATCTCTAGTGAGTTTTAGTATTGCCTATCATCCTCAGATAGAGGGTCAGTCAGAGAGGACTATTCAGACCCTGGAGGAAATGTTGAGGGCGTGTACGATGGATTTTAAGGGATCATGGGATGATCACCTACCCCTAGCAGAGTTTGCGTACAATAATACCTATCATGCGAGTTTTGGAATGGCACCTTTTGAGGCTCTATATGGTAGGAGGTGTAGATCCTCTGTAGCATGGGAAGAAGTGGGTGACAGAAAGATAAATGCTCTCGAACTTATTGAACAGGCTGTACTATGTGTGAAACTCATATGTGAGAGATTACGGGCTGCACAGAGTAGACAAAAAAGCTAAGTGAATGTTCGTAGACGGCCACTCTGTGACGCCCTGAAAACCCGAAAAATAGGGTAAATTTAAAACTTTTTACTCATCAAATCACAATTAAGGGTGCATTCCTGTGCAGTGTCATACATCATCATGCATATCATACCTCAGGATCTCATCATTAGATAGTCTATATCATATCACATACATTACTCAATATTAAGTTAATTAATCCTAATACATCCCATACAAGGTTATACATCAAGTGTCTGTAATTACAATAATTTTCTGGGTACATGAAAAGATAAATGATGCCTCAAAACACAATATATGGCCTGGAGCTTAAGTCCTCCACTAGCCACTACTTCGTACGTCGCAGGGAAACCCTTTTTTACTTGAAGAAATCTGGGGGGAAAGAAAATAGGGTGAGCTTCTAAATCGCTCAGTAAGGGGGTAAGGGACTCATTGTGTAAACCATAATGCACATCACAAAATATTTATTTGCATGTGAAACTCAGTATACTAATTTGAAATCATAGCATGAAAGTTCTCAAAACAACATTCTCATATCTCAAAATCATGTGGAAACATGAAATAAAAGGCTCAGTATAGAGCAGTAACAAGCATGTGAAAATAATGCGATAATGACTTTCTCGATAAACGTGATAAAATCACTGTAATAATAATGCACATGGCGCAGCCACCAAACACACATGGCACAGCCACTCATTTTGATTTGTACATGGCACAGCCACAGATTTAGATTCACACGTGGCACAGCCACTAAATACACATGGCACAGCCACAGAATAGGGGATCTCACGTGGCACAGCCACCAAATATACGTGGCACAGCCACAGAATAGGGTTCGCTCGTGGCACAGCCACCAAATACACGTGGCATAGCCACAGAATAGGGGATCTAACGTTACCAGAACGGAGAAGTATTGGACTTACATGCTATCAGAGCAATGCCTGGTGTGTACTCAAAATTACACACCTAAGTCTTTATCGATAGCCGTTATCATATAAAACTGGTTTGCCTTCACGTAGAACTCATAGTGGTTTTTCGCTCATAAAACTTATTTAAAACCGTTTTGTACTCAACACAAAACATATTAAAACCGAGTTCCAATCGGTAAAACACGCACACATTTCAAATCTCAATATTGCCTTAACGTAGAGCCCAATTCATTTCTCACATAAACTCAACGGTTTATAAAGCGGTTTCACACGTAGCTTATAAACTAATAAAAATATTGGACTCCAACCGGCTATAAAAATTATGTGCATTCTCATCAAAACACAACACATCAAACATGCTTGTTTTATAAATCGCAAATCATGCTATAATAGTTCACAAATCACATATACAAATGGTTTAGTTTCCCTTACCTCTTTGCACCTCGTATAGTGCAATCGTTTCCCCCTTGTCACGGACTAGTCTCACATCCCAGTCTGGAACTCCCGAGTTGTCCAAACGATGTTAAAACATCAATACTCATCATCACAGTAACCTCAATTCTCAAAATTGAGCATAAATACTCATAACACCTCAAATCTCTTAATTCTCATAACTCTATCACAATCCACAATCTCATTCACAACATCTCAACATCCTACACTTCCCATGCCACAATATCTATGCTAATTCACCACATTGTCTAAATTTCCATTTATAACTCAAAATTCCCAAAATTACCAAAATTGCTAAATATCATCATCACCCCAACTACATTGTAATTTCATCAATCCCTAATCATTTTCCAGCTATTTCAACACAATGTCAACAACCATTATCACCAAAATTATCTCAAATATCAAGATCGAGGTTTAGAAATTACCCAAAACTTATGGAGAGCTTATCTCATGCCTCGATTCAATCCATCTTCCAATTTTCAAGTATGTTGTTCTCCCTTTGATGAGGAACAACTTTCCTTCTTGCCACAGCCTCTAATTTGGACGAAAATGGGTGCTTTGGATGAGTGAGAAAGCAAGGGCTTGGGTGAAAATAGGGTTTTAAAGAGAGAGAAAATAAAATTGCAGGAGAATGCAGGGGTTCCTTATATAGACGGAGGGTAAGAGATCGATCTGGCGCTTGATGAGATCGATCTGCATTTGAATTTGAGGATGATTTTGGGCAATTTTATGCCTAGGAGATCGATCTGTCGAGGGGTGAGATCGATCTCTTAATGGCTACATGAGATCGATCTGCTCTATTTATGAGATTGATCTCTAGTTTATAGAAAGTTTCATGAGATCGATCTGCCCCTTAAGGAGATCGATATTCTCTCAAACAGAAACATTTGGAGATCGATCCCTTCCTCATGAGATCGATCTTCTCTCAAACAGAATCATAAGGAGATCGATCCTCTTCCATTGGAGATCGATTTGCTCACTTACTTTCCTCATTCCTTGTCATTTTTAACTCACCAGATCGATCTCTCCTTCTCCAAGATCGATCTGACCTCATAGTTTCACACTTACGTTAAACACTTAACATGTAAATCTCCAAATATAATTTTCACAGTTTACTACTTGGATTATTTCTCATTTATCACATATACATTTCACTTAGCTCAATAAATTACACTTCAAGTTCATATTACATAATTAAAATATGTCTAAAAATCTCAGATCTCACACACTCAAGTTTGATATTGGTGATGCAGTATTTCTGAAGTTATCACCGAGTAAGGGTATCATGAGATTTGGAAAGAGAGGGAAGTTGAGTCCTCGATACATCAGACCATTCAAGATTCTTGAGAGAGTGGGAGAGGTAGCCTACAGGTTGGCATTACCCCCACAGATGTTCAGAATACACAATGTCTTTCATGTATTTATGTTGAGAAAATACCACCCGAACCCTTCTCATGTCATAGAGTATAAAGAGATGGACATATAAGAGGACATGAGCTACACAGAGGAACCCGTTCAGATTCTCGATAAAAAAGAAAATGTACTTAGATCCAAAAACATCCCATTAATGAAAGTTTTATGGAAACATCACTCAATGGAAGAGGTAACTTGGAAATTAGAAAGCCTCATGAAGGAGAAGTACCACCATCTATTTGATGAGTCGAGTTGAATTTGGAGGACCAAATTCTTTAAAGGTGAGGAGGATCTGAGAACTGAGAATTCTATATACCCCAGTTATGAGAATTGTAATTTGGTGTATGTAATTATGATATGTTAATTTACACACAAGTTTTAAATATGATGAAGTATAAGAAGATAAGGTTTTTAAGTCTTGAATGTGTATGGATTGAAATATGGACTATGGGGTAGATTTTGGGAAGTTTTACATTGAGTGTTTTAGCAAATTGATGCAGTAGTAGTACAATCTGTGAAGGCCAGATTGATCTCCAAGGATGAGAGATCGATCTCATGGCTCCATAATGCAAAAAATGTGCAAGAACAAATAGGCAAATCGATATCCAGATGTTTCTAGAAAGAGATGATCGATCTCCTCAAGGAGCAGAACGACCTCATGAAGTATTCTGTAAATAGAAGATCGATCTCCTCAAGGAGCAGATCGATCTCCTCAAGGAGCAGATCGATCTTCTCAAGGAGCAGATCGATCTCATGAAGCAATTATGAGATCGATCTCACCCCACGACAGATCGATCTCCTAGGCATAAAATTGCCCCAAAACGTTCCCTAATTCAATGAGAGATCGATCTCATCAAGGACCAGATCGATCTCCTACCTTCGGCCTATATAAGGACCCTTTTTATTTTTCTAGAAATCTATATCTCTCTCTCCCCAAATCGCTATTTTCGCAACCCTAACTTTCTCTCTCTTCCAAAACCCCCACTTACGTCCAAATCTCAAGCAGAGGCAAGAAGAAAAGTTGGTCCTCATCTAAAGGAGAACAACATACTTGGAAATCGAAGGATGAATTGAATCGAGGTGTGAATAGAGCTCTCCATAAGTTTTGGGTAAATGTCTAAGCTTTAATCTTTGATATTGAGGTGATTTTGGTGATTGTGAGTATGGGTGTTGTGATAAAATAGCTAGAAAATGATTAGAGTTGATGAAATTGTGATTTTGTTGGAGTGATGATGATATTATACAATTTGTGGTAATTTTAGGATGTTGGCTATAAATTGGAATGGAGGCACTGAGGTGATTTTGGCATGGATATTATGCATGAAAAATGTAGGATTTGAAATGTAGTGGATGAGAATGTGGATTATGATAGGAATATGAGAAAAATGAGGTTTGTAGTATTTAACGAGAATAGGAGCAAATATGTGCTCGATGATGTGATTGAGATGAATTATTGATGTTTTAGCATCGTTTGGACAGCCCGGGAGTTCCAAAGAGGAATGCATGGCTAGTCCGTCGTTTGGGGGAATGATTACACTATACGAGGTACAACGAGGTAAAGGAAACTTAAACTCATTTGTGTATACGATTTTGTGATGATATTGTAGCATGAAATGTGATTTGAGAAAAGAAGCATGTTTTTATGAGTTGTGAATGAGTTATTACACACGGTTTTATAGCCGGTCGGGGCCCAATTTTTTTGAGTTGTAAACTAAATGTGAAATTGTTTTATAACCATTTTGAGTTTAAAAAGTGAAAAGTGATTTGGGCTCTACATTAAGGCGTACTGAGATTTGAGAAATGTGTGCGTGGTTTTGCCAATTTGAGCTCGTATTTGACATATTTTGTGTTGAGTACAAAGCGGTTTTGAGATGAGTTTAATGAGAAAAACCATTATGAGCGCTACGTGAAGGCAAAACGGTTTTTATGATAATGGCTATTACTGAGACTTAGATGTGTCATGATGAATAAACATCGGGCCTTGCTCTGGTAGCATGTAAGTCCAATATTCCTCCATTTTGGTAACAAGAGATGCCTCAGTTCTGGTAACGTGAGATGACCCTCGCTCTGGTAGCGCCGGGTGGCCTTACCCTGGTAGCATGTAAGTCCAGTCAATGCTCTGGTAGCATGTAAGTACGATATTTTCCCCTGCTCTGGTAGCGCTGGCAGGCATTGCTTGGGTAGCATGTAAGTCTGGGCCTTGCTTTGGTAGCTTGTAAGACCGATAGTGTGCATAAGGAGAGGCTTTGCTCTGGTAGCATGTAAGGCCGGGCCTTGTTCTGGTAACGCGTAAGTCCAATATACCATGTACACGACCATATTGTCGACGTTCCCTTTTTTGAGGATGCCTGGGATGCGCACCTAGAGGAGAATTATATTGATGTGCCATGACAAATATTTTATCTGAGATTTATTTGCCTAGTCTCGCTTTACACATGAGATTGTGTTTGGTGGCTATACCACGTGTATTACTATTGAGGTGATTTTTATCACGTTTTTACGAGAAAAGCCATTATCACATCCTGATTTCCACATGCTTGTGACATTGATTTGTGCATGAGTCATGTACTCTCATGTTTTTACATGATTTTAGAGAAATGAGATGATAATGATGTTTTACTATTTTCATGCTACACTTTTATTGAGTTTCAACTACGAGATAAAATGATTGTGTTGTGCAAATCATTATTTCATTAATGAATTCCTTACCCTTTATTGAGCGATTTAGAAGCTCATCCTGTTTTATCTCCCCCCAGATTTCTTCAAGTGAAGAGATTTTTCCTACGACGTACGGAGTAGTGGCTAGTGGAGGACTTGAGCTCTAGGCCACATATTGTGCTTGAGGTATATTTTAATATTTCATGTACCCAGACTAAAGTTGTATTTACAGATACCTGATGAACAATGATGTATGGATGTATTAGGAGTATTTAACTTTGAATTGGGGAAATGTAATTAGTATGATATATGAATATGAAGTGATGAGATCTTGAGATGTAACTTTATAATTTATATATGAAGATGCATGACACTGTACAGGAATGCAGCTAGATATGTGTATCGAGCTAGAAAAATTTTAAATTTTCCATGTTTTTCGTGCTTTCGGGGCATTACACAACTGATTCAACAAGTCATCTATCTTGGGAAGCGGATACTTGTTCTTTACTCTCACTTTATTCAATTGTTGATAGTCAATACATATCGTCATATTGCCATACTTTTTCTTTACAAATAACATCAAAGCACCCCACAGAGACATACAAGGACATATAAACCCTTTAAATAGTTCTTGCAATTGCTTTTTTAGTTCATTTAACTCTACTAGATCCATTTGGTAAGGTAGTTTTGATATAGGTTGAGTTCCAAAATTATGTCAATGGCAAACTTAGTTTCTTTATCTAGTAACGAAATGAGCAATTTATCCAGAAACACATCAAAGAAGTCTCTAACGATGAGGATATCATTAAACTCCAGGTGTTTTTTCTCGGCTTCTTCAATAAATGCATGATAGCCTTCAAAATTAACATAAAGGGAAAAGAAAGTTTAACATAAGATTTCATATATTTCACTTTCAAAAAGAATGCAAATTAGTTTAATAGGGAGAAAGTTATAGTTTTTTTGGCATGATTGGTAGATAACCATGCCCAAAATCACATCAAAGTCATAAATCTTTAGCAAAATCAAATTTGTTAATAGACCCTAATCTCGCAATTTCATTTTTACAACACTTACATAGTAGGTAAGCTATTTATGATTCTTTTAGAGGTGTCTTAGTGTTTCTAACTCTACATTTGATTTCCTAGTAAACACAGGTGACACAAATGAATGCACACATTCAATTTCCTATTGTTTTAGTAATTAACTTTGGTTGTAATTCTTTTTACCCTTGACTTTATTCTTCTTTTCATACTCAATCTAAGCATACTTCATATCTAGCTTAATAAACTGAGCTTCGTCCATAACTTCAGCATAGGAAAGCTTGAATAGGACTAGCTTACTCTTAAGGAATGGCTTTAATCCTTTAAAAAACTTTCAGGCTTTCTTTAGCTCATCACATGAAATATGAGGCATGAACCTCGACAAAGCTATAAACCTGACTCACAATGGTCCACAGTCATTATTCCTTGCGTCAGATTGTGAATGTGAGAACCCAATTTCCTTAACTTATATATAAGCTCAATTACATGATCAAGTAAACTGTACTAATGAATATCATTATAAGTCTGAGCTTATGGACATGAAAAGAGTCGATGGATTGAATTCGGGAGTATTAAGTATGAATGATGAGGGCATGAGCATGATGAGGTAGAGATCAAAACTCAACCATTTAATTTTCAACCAAAAGTAAAATTATAAAGAGAAATGAATTCATAGGATCGATCCCCCCCTTTTAAGGAATCGATACCTACCTAGTAGAATGCCTTAATTGTGTGAAATACTGCAGAGCGACTGATCCTCTCCTATATAAGATCGATCCTGCTATTGCCAAGAAGCCTCTAATGGCTATATTTAATAGGGAACTTGTAAGACACAAAAGCATGAGAAATTAGCGTGCAATGCGATTGGAAATTGGGAAGAATGAAATCAATTTAGTTTAAAATTATAACCCACCTAATGCCACAAACTAAGGCAAGAGTATTTTATAGTTTCACTAAATAACCTATCCTCACCATACCTCATTTAGATATTTCAAGGTATAGATAGCCTCATTCTCTATTTCTTCCTACTTCCACATGAGAACCAGTCAAGAAAAGAGAGTGAACCCGTGAGAAAGAAAGAAGGAAAAGAAAGAAAGGAAAAAAGGGGATAAAGAAAGGGCATTTGCTCTAAACCTTCAAACCAAGTCTTCTACTCCTCTTTATCTTTATCATACTTCATTTTTTAAGCTTAAAGGTTACTATCTTAGTGGTAAAAACTTAAAAAGAAGTTTCAACCATTTGAGCTAAGCTAGAATGAGAAATGTTAGATTTTGCTCGAAATGAATTATGTGACGTTTTTATGGTATTTAAGGTTGTTTATGGTGTTACATTACAGGCACACAATTTAGAGGATTATTTCAGGGTTTTGGCTAAAGAGGAAGAAAAGGGTAAATGAACTTTATAAGTCTTGAAACTCATATATGTTGTTGTTGGTGACTTTGAATGTACAATGTAGAAAAGTTGAATTGCAAAGTTAACATTTTGCACATTTGAACAATAAGGGCTAGTTACAGTTAGAGTGCTTGCAATTGATGGAATCTAATTATGGAATAAATGATGATGATAAACAAATCTATTAGCATTAATGAATTAGAAAGGAAGTGGTTTCAATCATGATAATGCATATATGACCATTGTAGACAATTCAGGGTTAGAAGTTTAACATAGCTAATATGGTCACTATTTGATCTATATTGATGTCTAGTTAAGAGTAATGGATTGCAATATAATATGCTCAATACAATATTGCAGTAAAAGAAGCAATTGGAGTGGTGTAGGCTATCTAAATGCATATCCTAGTTTGATTTGGTGACCCTATTTGGAAGTTGCTACTTTGCTAAGTTGGTAAGGGATTGCATGTTAAGACATTGGTATTATCTTTACAGAAAATGCATTTGGCTTTTAAAAGTTTGGAATGACATGAAATTCGAAACCCTTGCTACAGTTTGCATAACTGTAGCTTAGGGATCAATCCTCCAAGGAATGGATCAATCCTTATAGTGAATTTTTCTGGCATAAAAGCATTATGGGATGAGAGGATCGCTCCCTTTTCTATACGATCGATCCTTTTGCATGATTTTCTAAAAACATAAAAATTGTGGATTGAGAGGATCGGTTCCCCTCTTCTTAGGATCAGTCCTCCTCAAGACCAATCATTCTAAGACCTACACAAATCATGCATGTTGGCATAATTTGATTTAAATTAAGATATACATATTTTATAAAGTATGTGATCTTATGAAAATTGTATAAAAATCCAACGAAGTGCTTGAAAGAGCATTATTTTATGAAATTGCATAATTAAACCTGTTTTAGCTACTTTAAAATAATGAATTACATTGAATTGGTTTCCTTTAAATGTATTTAATTTTTTTTAGTGTGGAATTATTTGTATATGCTTTGGCAAGTATGATTCTAAGGGATTTCCATCCCGGTTAGTATGTATTATAGTGAAAGCAAAAGGTATTATTTTAAATAACTATGTAATCATGCTAATTGAGTTTGGACACTATTTTAATTGAGTTTGGACACTATTTTGATGATTGTAAGTTGGCAAATAGACTTGGACACGTCTTGTCACGACCCTCAATCCACCGAAAATCCACTACGAAGTTTTCATTTTTTTTGTTCCATTATTTATTGTTTATTCTTTACTCTTACCTTACTTGATCATGAACAGCTACACCACCAACAGTTGGGTTGTGTATCGATGTCAATCTCATCCAACCAAACCATTTCAAATTACAATTTATTTAAACGTAAACATTTGTATTTCTTGATCAAAGTTGTTGTTTACATGTGTTTACAATTCATTACATCCTTAAAAGTTACATTCAAAATATTACTGTGCTATGGTATGTCTAGATACAGAAACTATAGAAATGTGTATACCTTTTGTGATGGGATGGAGCGAACACCAAAAATCCAATCCTCAATTGCTCTCTATTTACTGAAAATGCTCTGTAGATGGGGAAAATAAGGGGGTTGAGCAAACCACGCGTTCAGTAAGGCAATCATGAGAGTGGGTAGATAACTGTACTATCTACATGATCATGATGCCATGCATGAAACAACACAATTATTTGTCATACTCGAAAACATCAGTTCATGCACGTGTTCATGTTATGTAAAGCAATTCATGCTATTCAAATCAGTGCACAATTTTTAAACAAAGCATGGAAAATCATCATGCACGAGTAGTACTTAAAGCATGGAAAATCATCATGCGAGGTGCACTTAAAAGCATTTCATACTCAACACGACTCAACACAAAATCACCATTCACTAAGACTCAGCCCCTCCTTTGGACTGTCCTAACCCACAAAACAATTTAAAAACATGGGTTTACCATAGTGACATGTGAGATAGGCAAATAATAATAATAAGGGTAATAAATAGGACTATGGCCATATCCTCTGTGATCCCAAGCTACTGGGTCCTAGTGTACGGGGTCTCACCTCTATCTGCTTCTGCACGGGAGGTGGATCAACCCGCCAGTCCATAGAAGAATTATCCATCGTCCGAAAACGATATATATATATATATATAATATCCATACACGATACAACATACTCCATGTTATATGCATGGTACAATGTACTCCGTGGACCCATATCATCACATCCTATCCTGCCATATCTCAATACGCACGTGCAAGCCTATTTAATCGGAGTGACACACAGTCTACCCGAAGCTCCTACCATGGCTCCCAACATGTCATACAATCTCGTGCGAGTAATCTCAAGCACGGTAACAAGTATAAAGTGGACATCTAGTGCGAGCAATGCTCCAGTACAATGTCAAAATCCATGTGAAAACTAGTGTGAGCTAGGCTCCAGCACTCTTGCATGAAAATTCTAGCGCGAGCCATGCTCCAGCACTAATGCATGTGTAAACATGTCAAATCTTGTGTGAACAACGCTCTAGCACACTTTATTTCCACAAAACTCATGTAGATGACTCATTTGTGTGCAAAGAAAGGTTATTAAAATCGAATTAACATATTTTCTTGCAAAACATTTAAATGCAAGCCAACCTACCAATTCACATGCTAAAAAGCAGTAAGAGACCCAAGAACATCATGTTCTTGCTTTTCATGAACTTTTTGCAAACTCCTAATTTCTTTGGCCTTCAAACATCTATTTCTTTTCCTATGACCCGTAAACATTCTAGAAAACTATAATGCACCTGAAAACCCGCATAGATACCTCAAGGGGCCAACACAATTCCCTTACCTCAGTTCACTCAGAAGCAACTCCTTCTTCCTTTCCCGCTTTTCATGATCGGGCTTAATTTCCTCCGGATATATCCTCGGGAGCTGCAAACATTCATTTATCACATGAGTTAATTACAAATAACTCATATTCTGACTTGATCCTAGTTAATATATCTTATTGAGCCTAATTCCCTTCTTAAGTTGGTTTCAATTACACCGATCATTTCACCTAGGCCCATTGAGCTCCCTTGGCTCATTATCACTCGTTGGACCGTATTCTAGGTCCATTTTCCTTATCGAGTCAATTTCATTTAGCTTGACCTATAATCATATTTCGGCCATGGCATGGTTGTTGAACATCTATCACACCATTCCTAGTCCAATTTGGTTTAACAAACTTTCTTAGTTATCTAATCAAGCATTTGGTTTGCATTGCTCTAACCTTCACTCTTCCATTCATTCATGCATTTTTACAAACACCAAATATTCTCATATTTCATTACCTCAATACTCATTTTGCATTCTAATCCCACTTAAAGCATGGAAAGGTTCATTTCCTATGATTCACACACTATGTGACTTGTGTGTACTACTTGGAATCATAAAAGACTTAGAATTCACGTTCCATGCATTATCATTTTGTGTTTTAAGTGTTTATATTCGGTCTGATTGTTTGAGTTCCATTCATTTAGTTTATGGCCACTTCAGCCCTTATTTAACCTTACATAGATTCATGGATGTTCATTCATTCTCTTTGCAGCTTCATTCAAACCAAAATCTCTTCTTATTATTCAATTTAACATATGAAAATATGTTACATTATATGAATCATAAGGAATACATCACCGAAAGTGGGTCTTATGTAATCTCCCCCACTAAGGAAATTTGGTCCTCCGAATTGGAATCAAATCAGTTGGTGAATAACTCGGGGTACTTTCGCAGCATCAAAATCTCCAATTCCCAAGTAGCTTCCTCCATAGTGTGATATTGCCAAAGAACTTTCACTAAGGGAATCATCTTTGACCTCAACACATTTTCCTTCCTATCCAATATCCGAACCGGCTTCTTAACATACAACATGTTCTCGTTGAGCTCTAATGGCTCATATCTTATCACATGTACCGAATCCGATTGGTACTTCCATAACATAGAGATGTGCAAGACATTGGGAACGTCCGCTAGCTCAGGTGGCAATACTAGCCTATAGGTCTTATCTTCCACTCTATTAAGTATTTCGAAGGGTCCAATGTAACGAGAAATTAACTTTTCTTTCTTTCCGAACCTCGTTATACCTTTGGAAGGAGAAACTAGTAAAAATATCGATTCACCCACTGCAAACTCCAATGGTCTCCATCTCCTATCAATATAAGTCTTTTGTCTACTTTAAGCTATCTGTAATCTCTCACAAATCAATTGGATGTCCTTAGAGGCTTGTCTCATTAAGTCGGGAGAAAATATCTATTAGTCACCAACCTCATCCCATCCAATAGGGGAATGGCATCTTCGGCCACACAAAGCCTTATACGGTGCCATCCCGATACTCGAATGATAACTATTATTATAGGTGAACTCTGCAAATGGTAAAAGGTCATCCTTGAAGCCTTCAAAATCCAATGCACACGCTCTCAATGTGTAATCCAGGGTATGTATAGTCCTCTCTGACTGACCATCTGTCTAAGGATGGAAAGCTGTGATAAAACTTAATTGGGTCCCCATCGCTTCCTGAAAATGTTCCTAGAAGTGGGAAGTGAAGCAGGAATCCCTATCTGACATTATGCTCACTAGAATACCATGTAACCAAACTATCTCGCACACATATAATTATGCTAGAGTACTCAGAGTATCGGTGGCTCTTACAGCTAGGAAGTGTGCCGACTTCGTCAATCTGTCCACTATTACCCAAATTGAATCGTGATTCATGCGGGTCCTAGGTAAACCCATAATGAAGTCCATAGTGACATACTCCCATTTTCAAGTCGGTATAAGTAGAGGTTGTGATAGCCCTATAGGTTTTTGATGCTCTACTTTCACTTGCTGAAAGACGAGACACTTTGCCACATATTCTGCTACATCTCTCTTCATCCCTGACCACAAATACACTATCTGGAGGTTTTGATACATCATGTTAATCCCTGGATGTAGTGTATACTTCAATGAGTGAGCCTCTGATAAAATCAACCTCTTGACCTCTGGATCCTCGGGAACGCATATCCTATCCCTGAACCTCAGTAATCCATCTGAACTCAACTCAAAATCACTCTCTGTACCCCTCTGTATCTGCCCGATAATATCACTGCACTACTGATCAATTTGTTGAGCCTACCAGATATAATCTACCACATCCGATTCCAATTGCAGGCTAGCTACCACAAAACCACTATCAGTATCAGACCAGGTCACATCCAAACTGAGGCTCTTGAACTGTTTCAATAACTCGTGTTCCCTGATCATCATGTACGATACCAACCCGATATACTTCCTACTCAGTGCATCAGCTACTACATTCGCCTTACCCGGGTGGTATAAGATCTCGCAATCATAATCCTTCAAAACCTCAAGCCACCTTCTCTGTCTCATATTCAACTCCTTCTGTGAGAACAGATACTTAAGGCTCTTATGGTCAGCAAATACTTGAAATTTCTCACTGTAAAGATAATGGCGCCATATTTTCAAGGCAAATACCACAACCGTTAACTCTAGATCATGGGTCAGGTAGTTCCTCTCATGATCCTTCAACTGTCTAGATCCATAGGCGACTACCTTCCTATCCTGCATCTGTATATAGCCCAGTCCTTAGTACGAAGCATCTGTATATACAGAAAAACCTCTTGAGATGGTAGGAATGGTGAGAATCGGAGTTGTGGTTAATCTCCTCTTCAACTCCTGAAAACTTTTCTCACATTTACCGTCCCACATGAACTTAACATTCTTCCTTGTGAGACGTGTCAACGGAGCAACTAATTTGGAGAATCCTTCTATAAACCGTCAATAATACTCAGCTAAACCCAGAAGACTCCTGCTCATCGTGACTGTCTGAGGTCTCTACCATTAAACCACTGACTCAATCTTGGATGGGTCCACTGACACACCATCCTTCTATTTTATCAAAAAATCATATTTACTGAGTTTAGTGTACAACTTCTTCTCTCGGAGGGTTTGCAGCACTATCTTTAGGTGCTGCTCATGCTCCTCTCTAGATCTCAAATACACCAAAATGTCATCAATGAACATGATAACAAATCGATCCAAATATTGGTGAAACACCTTGTTCATCAATGACATAAAGGTTACAGGAATCTTCACTAAGGGATCTGTCGAGTGGTGTTGCCAAAGAACCTTCACTAAGGGAATTATCTTATATCGAAGTACTTTTTCTTTTTTTGTCGAGAATGTAAATCGGTTGCTCAACATAGCTCATATATTCTTGTATGTCCAACGATTCATACTCTATAACATGAGAAGGGTCTGAAAGATACTTCTTTAACATAGAAACAAGAAAAGCATCATGTACCCAAGACAGCTGTAGAGGTAGGGCAAGTCTGTAGGCCACATCCCCCACTCTCTCCAATATTTCAAATAGACCAATAAAACGAGGACTCAGCTTCCCTTTCTTTCCAAAGCGCATGACACCCCTCATCGGAGACACTTTCGTAAATACAAAGTCCTCAACTTGAAATTCTAGAGGACTTCTTCGCAAATCAACATAACGCTTCTTTCTACTATATTCTGCCCTCAATCTATCACAAATTAACTAAACACCTTCAATTGCTTATTCCACAAGATCGAGAGTAGATATTTTCCTGTCACCTACTTCTTCCCACACTACAAGGAATCTACACTTTCTGCCATATAGAGTTTCATATGATGCCATCCTAATACTGGAATGAAAACTATTATTGTAGGCAAACTCTGTAAGAGGTGAATGATCATCTCATGAGCTCTTAAAATCTAATACACATGCCCTTAACATATTCTCTAGGGTCTAAATAATCCGCTTGGACTAACCGTCGGTCTGAGGATGGTAAGCAGTGCTCAAAAGTAACTGGGATCCCATAACTTCCTGAAAATATGTCTATAATCTAGAGGTGAACCTGGAATCCCTATGGATGTTACACTCAAGGGAGCCCTATGCAATCGTGCAATCTCTCAAACATACAAGTTTGCCAAAGCATTAAGGGAATCTGTGCTTTTGATGGCGAAGAAGTAGGCACTCTTAGTCAGTCTTTCCATAATCACCCAAACTGCGACATGGCCCTTATGGGTCCTCGATAATCCCATAATAAAATCCATAGTAATATGCTCCTATTTCCATGTAGCCACTGGTAATGACTTAAGCAGCCTTGTTGGCTTTTAGTTCTCAACCTTAATCTGCTTGCAGATTAAATATCTAGCCACAAAGTTTACCACATCTCTCTTCATTCTAATCCACCAGTACACCGTACGTAGGTCATAGTACATCTTAGTACTTCCTGGATTCATGGTGAATCGAGAACAATGTGGCTCTTTCAAAATTCTTTATCTTAGGGTGTCATCATGTGGCACATAAATACGGCCTCGAAACCTTAGTAGCCCATCATCACTGACCGAGAACTCTGATTGTGATCTCTCTTCTGCCTGACTAACCATATTCAATAACTTCTGATCATTTCTCTACCTGATCTGATCTAATATACTAGGATCAATATGTAGGCTAGCCATAGATCCATCATCAACTTCCACAACACTAATACTGAGCAAAGCGAACTGTCACAATAATTCCCATTCTTTGATCATCATATAGGACACCATACTTTTTTACTGAGGGCATCTGCTACTACATTCGCCTTGCTCGGATGTACAAAATTTCGCAGTCATAATTCGTCAAGAGCTCTATCCATCTCCCCTGTCTCATATTCAGCTCTTTTTGATCAAAAAGATACTTAAGACTCTTATGGTCAGTGAAGATCTAGAATTTCTTAGCATATAAATAATGCCGCCATATCTTCAGAGCAAAAACCACTGCGGTTAATTCCAAATCATGAGTGAGATAGTTCCGCTCATGGTCCTTAAGCTGGCAAGAACCATAAATGACCACTCTACCATTCTGCATTAGCACAGACCCGAAACCTTGGTGGAAGACATTGTTATACACTGCAAACCTTCTTAATCCACTCGAAATGGTCAAGACTAGTGCGACAGTCAACCGATGCTTGAGCACTTGGAAGCTTTGCTCACATTGATCAGTCCACTCAAATGGGACATCCTTACTTGTCAATCTGGTCAATAAAGCTACAATATGGGAAAACCCCTCAACAAATCTTCGATAGTACCTTGCCAATCCCAAGAAACTTCGAACCTCTGTCACTGTCCTCGGTCTCTCCTACTTCAGCACTGCATCAACCTTGGATGGATCGACAGATACCCTGTCCTTAGATACAATATGCTTGAGGAAGGCAATTTGATCCAACCAGAATTCACATTTACTAAATTTCCCATATAATTTCTTCTCGCAAAGGATCTAGATCACAATCCTCAAATGCTGCACGTGCTCCTCCCGGGACTTAAAATAAATTAATATGTCATCAATAAAGATGATAACAAATCTATCTAAATACTCTCAGAAGACATCATTCATCAAACTCTTAAAAGCAGTAGGGGCATTAGTCAGTCCAAAGGGCAACACCAAAAACTCAAAATACCCGTATCGAGTCTTGAAAGCTGTCTTCGGTACATTAGTTTCTTTAATCCTCAACTGTTGATAACCCGATCTTAAATCTATCTTAGAAAATATTGAAGCCCCTTTCAACTAATCAAACAAGTCATTTATTCTTTGCAAGAGATACTTATTCCTTATTGTCGCCTTATTCAAAAGTCGATAGTCCACACACAAGCGAAGACTCCCATCTTTCTTTCTAACAAATAATACCGGAGTACCCCACAGAGATACACTCAGTCTAATGAACCCCTTATCGAGCAAATCTTGCAACTACTTCATCAGTTCTTCTAATTTGACTAGTGCTATTCGATAAGGTGGCTTAGAGATAGGCTGAGTGTCGGGTACTAAATCAATGGTAAACTCATTTTCCCTTTCCGATCGTAACCCTTACAATTCATCCGAAAAAATTTCGGGGAACTCACATGCTACAGGAACATCCTGAATACTTAGTGGTTCTCGACTATTATCAGAAATAGAAGCAATATATCCTTCACAAAATTGATATCATCAGAAATTTTTTAAACATATAGACACCTTAAAACTTCATAATACCATACATTTCATTTCTTATTAAAAAAACATACATCAAATTTATCAGGTAAGGAAAAGGTGACGATTTTAGACTGGCTGTCTAGGCTTGCATGATTGATAGCTAGCCAATCCATGCCCAAATTTATATCAAAGTCATACATATTTAGTAAAACTAGATCTGCTAATATTATCCTATCTCCTACCTTGACTTCATAATTTTTACACACTATATCAATCATCTGTGATTCATGCATGGGTGTCCTTATGTGCAACATGTGATCTAGAGACTCAGGTTCTAGATACAATTTATGTACAAATTGTGGGGAAATAAAGAAGTGTGTGGAACCTGGGTCAAATAAAACATGTGCCTCATGATTACAGATAAGGAGTATACCTCTAATAGTTTTAAAGGAGGTGTCGACAGTCTCTCTATCTATAGTAAACACACATCCTTGTGAGACAGGCTTTTTACCCTTATCCATGGCTACGACCCTTCTCTGTAGGGCCTGTCTCTGATGAGCCTATCGCTCGATTTACCTTGGCTGCTCTCGAGGCTCAGTGGGTCTCATCTGTGAACAATCTTTAATCTGGTGACCTATGACTCCACATTTAAATCAAGCACCTGTGACACAGTGGCAAGGCCCACTATGTAGCCTGCCATAATTCTTGCATCATCAAAATTTAATCTCGGTGCCTTGGGTGGTGTCTATACAATCACTAGGGGTTTTGGGCTTACCAGCCCTCACCCGAGACTCGTCAATTTGTTGTCTCTTGGGCTGACCCCACCTCAGTTCAAATCGGGGTGCCTCTATTCTCTTTCCCTTATCTTTACCTTTACTTCTGGACCCATACTCTGCTTGAGTCACATTCAGCCCTCTCTCAATTTCTCAAGCCCGTCTAAGGGCATCCTTAAAATCTAAGATCCAAAGTCTGAGCAGTTGATAATTCTATTTTTAATAGAATTACTTGTGCTTAATTTTCTAATTAATTATTTAAATCCCCAATTTATTTTATTAATTATCCCCTTTATTTAATTAAAATTCTTTAATGTGCAGGTAAATTAAATCCAGATGAAACTCAATAGTTTCAGTAAAAAATGGGCTAAAGGAGACTGGACCACTTCCAATTCGCAGACCAACCTTCTAGAAGACAAACGTCAGGCCATATTGCATAGCCAAGTGTACTAAAAGACAAGTGACGTGGAAATATCTACTCTACAGCAAATAAAATGAAGACAAGTGGTCAAACAATGCCAACTCATCTAGGATGAAAAATTACCATTGTACCCCTAAGTGTGTGTATAAATAGAACATGATAGCAATTAAAAAGAAGGAAGTAGTTAAGGTAGAATAGTTTTAGTTTTATTTTCCTTATTTTTAGAATCTTTTCCCGAATAGTTTTGAGTTTTAGCCACCATTGTTCTTGATTTCATTTGTGGTTACTGGTTATAGCACTCTTAAACTTTCTTTGATAAGAACAATTTACATTCAGCCTTTCTTCTGATCCCGGATTGAAATTTTTTTTTTTGCTCTTTACTAGAATGTTGAAACTGACTGCCATTTATTTTTACTTCCATTTTCTGCACATTTTATTTTATGTGTTGTTATCTTGCATTAGATAGTTTTTATTTACTGCATCAATCGATTCGTGGGAGTTCTAGAGCCTTCAGCATAAAATTATTTGCTGTTCCAGCCTCTCCTTTTTGATCTGTTGTATGTTGCATTCTGCCTTAACTTATTTATGCACTATTTCTGAATGTGGTCTACTATTTGAGTGTTCCCTTCATATTTCCTGTATTAATTTTTTTTATGTTTCTGTCTTATGCTTTCTCGGTTTTTTGTAAAATTCTTTTCTTAATATATTCAATACATCCATTTTTTGAACTTTGGTTTGAGTTGTGTTGAATATCAGTTGTTGTAGATCTGAAATCAGTCTTGGTTTGTTCTCTGCTGCCCCCTGTTAGTCTAATCATCGGGTGCATGTACCTGCATCATGATTGTTAAGTTGTTGTTGTGTTCCTGTGTCGGGAAAGGTGCGGGTATTGTTTCTTGTTGGTCTATACTGGGTGTGTTCGGTGTACAGTAGAAACGAGGTGGGAGCAGGCCATGAGGACCAGGACGTGGTTTGCTATTGGTTTGTCTGTGTTGCTGCCTGAACTTAGGTGCTTTGTTTGCTAGGATCATGTGAAGCTTTCCAGTGAACAGACATGAAGCAACAGTAGCATGATTTTTATCCTCCATTCTCCCCTGTTCTAAACTTTTATTTATCGTTCATGTTCATTTTCTATTTTAAATACTGGTTTTAACAATTTCATGTTTTCCTTTTTTTTTTGTTTCATTGTCTTAAACTCTCAAGTTAACCATTTTTTGCATGTATGATTTTCTGTATTTCCTGATAGGTTCTGCTGAAGAATGTTGAACTATTGCTACTCCAGTCTAACACTCTTGGATTTCTTTGGTAGGAAACTGAGGTGCTGAGCAGGACGTGGTCGATGGTGCAAGCAACGCAAGCCAGAAGCAAACATGGTGAATCAGTAGTAGCAAACGTTGTGTTTTTTCCCTGATACGGAAATGGCTGGGAGCATGCTATACTAGAAGCACAGGGGATTGATAATTCTATATTTTTAGAATTATTTGTGCTTAATTTCCTAATTAATTATTTAAATACCCAATTTATTTTGTTAATTATCCCCTTTATTTAATAAAAATTCTCATGTTTGCAGATAGATTAAATTCGGATGAATTTTGAATATTTCGGTAGAAAATGGACCGAAATTGGGCTAAAATCGAGATTGGACCACGCGGATAACACGAGCCTAGCATATCCAATTGGACAAAAAGACAGATGACATGGAAATATTATTTTTCAAGGAGCCAATGGTGTGAAGACAAGTGACCAAACAATGTCAACTCATCTAGGATGAAAATATTACAATTGTACCCCTAAGTGTGTGTATAAATAGAAAAAGATGTCAATTGAAAAAGGGGTAGCCTAGGTTAGGTGCTGTAGCTTTTAGTTTTTTTTTTTAGGTTAAACATTTATTTTAGGTTTTATTTTCCTTAGGCTTTCTTTTATGTTTTTCGGTTGGTGACAGCAGCTACCATTGTCCATTTTCTTATAGGATTTATTCAGTTTCCATTTATTGTTATTTTACGGTTTAAGTTTTAATTTAAAGTTACTATTTTTATTTTGTTTCTCTCGGTTTCCTTCCTAGTTTCAATTTTTTATTTTTATTTTTTTTACATTCTTCACTGTGGATTGGGTTTGAGTAGAGGGGAAGATACCGAGTGACAAGCAGGTCCTTCTTCATCCACTTTGCTGTATTTATCTTTAGTTAATGATTCAATAGTTTAGTTATGGTTCTCTAATTCAGTACTGTTTTGATCCTCCCTTTTTATGTTTCAATTTCTCTCGGTTTGCTTCCTATTTCGATTTTCTTTCTTGATTTTCTACTACTTATTCATATTTCTTAATTCCTAGTGGTAGCTCTAGGTTTGATCTATGTGCTTATGTTTTATTTTTATTTTTGACAAACTTGTATTTTTTTATATATTTCTCGGTTATATTGTGTCTTAGTGAAAATTTCAGCAACTTCTTCTTAGTTTCTACTTGTTTGGAGATGTTTACATTCAAAACCGAGAGAGGATGTCCAACGGCTAATCCGAGAACAACAAAGAAGCCATAACCGAGAGCCACAAATTCAGCCTCTCTTGTGCTCTGTTTTCATTTTCTATTTACTGTTCACCTATGATTTTCTGTATTTGGTTGTTTGTTGGTTCATTGCTTCATGCTGTGATGCTCGGGTGATTGAAGAATGTATGCTGGATGGTGGTACACTGGTCTAGATCGGGCAATGACAGTAGCAATAACGTTTCTCCTCTGTTCTCCCCTGTTATAACTTTTGTTTACTGTTTAGTTTCAATTTTCATTTTCCTTGTCACGGGTTGAGGTTGATTGGATGTAGGTTGAAGACCAAGGAAGATCGGTTATGGTGCCATCAATAGATACATGATACAATAGGATGACAAGCGGAACAGGAAAGTAATGTCGTTGTAGGTTGCAGAAGATACCAGTGGGAGCAGCACCTGGCCAACGCATGTCATGGAAGGTTGGTGTTGAAGACCACATCTGAAGCAGCATTTAATTACACCTGGAGCAATAAGATACATGCAAAACTGAGAGCTGAGAGCAGAATACACCTGCAGCAGAGAGCAGTGCATCACTGGCAGAATCGAGAGCATTTATGGTGAATCGGGAAGTAGAAACGGACAGAGCAAGGAGCGACAGTGACACCTGAAACAGCAGTACGCAGACAGGAGTAGTTAGCTGCGCAATCCGTGAACACCTGGAAGAAGAAAAAAATTGGAAAAAGAAGATAATTCTGGAATCGAGAGCAGGACAAAGCAATGCATGGAATTGTTTTAGTGAAGAACGTAAACAGTGTTTGGAGGGGCCTTTGAATGATTTTAATTGCTTAAGGCCACATTTGGCTACTGCTTCTTTGCAAATTAATGTCTATTGCATTTTTGGTTGTTTTTATTAATATTAGTTAGGATAGATAGTGGTAATTGATAGGTAAATTTAATATTTTAAGTTGTCAATTTAATCTTTAGTTTTAAGTCTTAGTTAATAGTTAATTTTAGTTTATACATGTTAGGATTTAATTTTTAGTTTAGTATTTTATGAGTTATATTTAGAATTAATTTAGATTAAATTTTTTTGCATGCATTAGTTAAATTTTGTTTTATTAGCATTTAGTTAGAGTTAAGTTTAAGAATTTCTTTAGGTAAGTAGATGTTTATCTTATTAGACTTTAAGTTAGTTTAAATTGTATTTTCTTAATTAGTTTAATTACATTCACATTTTACCTTAGGTTTATTTAATTTTAGCTTAATTAATTTTGTTCTTTATTTTAGCATTTTATTTTGATTGCGTAATTAATTGTTTTAATTTCCTTTTGTAGGTAGTTGCTTGCGTGGAGTATTGTAAGTAATTTTTAGCTCAGTTTTATTTGCTTTATTTTTAATGTTTATTGTTTTCAGTATGTTTAATTAGCCTTAGTAGATCACCACTTTAATTTCATAATTTGCTAGAATATACTTAGGGTAAGATTAATCTGTACTTAATTAGGCTGATCAACTTCTCTGTGGGACGATAATTTCGGGACTCAAATCTCATTATTACTTGTATGACCCGTGCACTTGCAGACAAGACCTTCAGGGCGTGTCACGGATAGGAAGCAGCTGGACAAGGACGTGTGCTTAGTTGCAGTGAGCTATGCAGAACAAGCTGGTGGCGTGCGAGGTTGGCTGGGTTGGTGGGTTGGAGCATGGCAAGATGACCACTGGCAGTAAGTGCAGGAACATGGTGGCGTGAGTGAAAAATGGGATTGCAGAGCACAGTATGGCAGGGTGACAGGCTGCTGATTGAAACAGTGCAAGGCCACGTTTGGCTGACTCATGCACCTTGCAAACTTTACATTTCATGTTTTTATATTAATTGGTTTAATTCTTTTGATCCTTATTAGTTGTTAGCTTAGGTAAATTGTTAAATTAAAATGGTAGGTTAGTTTTAGTGTATTTGCTTGTTAATTTAATTTTTAGTTTAATTTTTAGTTAATAGTTAATTTTATATAATTGGATTTAGGACTTAATTTTAGTGTAGAATTTATGAGTTGCATTTAGAATTAATCTAGATTAAATTTGTATCATGCATTTTTAATTTAGTTTTCAGCTTAAAATTGAAAAAATCCAAAAATATTAGTTTTCATGCATTATTTAGATTTTGTTTTATTGTTAGCAATTAGTTATAGTTAGATTTAATTTAGAATCATTTTATAGGTAGTTAATTTCTTAGTTTGATTTAACAATTTCTTTAGGATTAATCGAAGTTTTATTTTATTAGACTTTAGGTTAGCTTAATTTGCATTGTTATTAAGTAGTTTAATTACATGCATATTTTATTTTAAGTTTGTTTAATTTTAGTCTAATTAATTTTGTTTCTTTATTTTCATATTTTGCATTTTAGTTTATTTGCATTAATTAATTTTAACTGTTTTAATTATCTTTTGTAGGTATTTGCTTTTAATTTCTTGGAGCTCTGTAAGTAATTTTAGCTCTGTTTAATTTTCTTTATTTGATAGTTTTTATTAATTTTAGTACTGTTAGCCTTGTAGATCACCCATTATAAAATTCATAATTTGCTAGAATATAATTAGGGTAAGATTAACCGGTACTTAATTAGGCAATTCAACTTCTCTGTGGGACGATAATTCGGGACACAAATCCCATTATTACTTGTACTACCCGTGCACTTGCGGATACACATCTAGGTTACTTAGAGTGGGCGTAATCGGGACATCAACAGTCTCTCATGGATCCTCGATCTCAAGCTCGTTAAAAATCTCTCTGTATAACACTCGGGGTCCCTAACTGTCTCGGGGTCATACCTCATTAGGATGGTGAACTAGTTGTCGTACTCATCCACCATCATGCTACCCTGAACCAGATTTGAAAATTTTGTCTACATATTTTTCTGAGCAGTGCGTGGAATATACTGGGTCCTGAATGTATTAAGAGATGCATCCCAAAAGATAGTTGATTGACTGCTTGCCAACACTATCTGAGTGGTCCTCCACAAAAACTTAGCCTAGCTCCTCAACATATAACTGGCCATGGTTACCTTCTCTGCATCTATACATCTTAAATATTAGAATGCTGTCTCGATATCTAGTAACCATCCATCGGCCTTAATAGGATCCTTAACCCTTGTAAACTCTAGAGGCTTCATCCTAAGAAGGTCACGTACTCTCTGAGTATCCCTATCATCTCTGGGTTATGGGACTACAGGCTGAGGAGTGAGGGATGTCGGAGGAACTTGAGGTAGAGGAGGTGGGGGAGTAGGTGCAGGTGTAGTAGCACTGGTACCAAAAGTATTTTCCTCGAATTACTGGGCAAACATAGCGGTGAGTTCACTAAGCCCTTCAATCATACTTTCCATACCTTACTCGAGCCTCATCATTCTGGTATTAGGGCTCTCAAGCTAAGGAGGAGATGGTGGAGGGGGTTGTACCTACCTCTATGGACAACTACGTCTCCCGCTCATTGTTTAGTGATCAGTTACTTGCGTGTAAACTAAGATTTTAGTCATAACTATAACAAACATACCCACTTTATAACTAGACAAGCATAGACAATTGGTATGTAATCTGAGTTCAACTAGTTGACACTGACAGTATTAGACAACTTTTGGTATGATACCACGTAAACTATGATGCCCCGAAAACATGAAAATTTGGGCTAAATTTTCGTTTATTAATTCCTTATTTAATTTTCATTCTTGTCAGTGTCGATTACTTAACCTTTCATTTTACGAAAATTCACCGGCATAACGACTTATTTATGAACTTACCTCCCTGTACTGTTTAAAACACAGTTTGTATCTACAACCAGTTGATTTTTAACCTCTTTTCATAATTAACAGTGACTCTCGTAACCATTACATTTTATTTTATATATTGTGAGTTGATAACTTCACATACATACTTGCCTAGATTACATCCTAAAAATATTATTTATAATTCATTATCTATGCTATACAGGATGTCTGGTAATAAAATACAAGAGTATACCTTTTTGTGTATCGGAGGTAGCTTGGGGAAAGTATCGTGTCCACCAGCCTATGTCAACTGCACGACAGGTGTAAAAAGTGATCACTGCAAATAGTCTGAAAAGTAGAGAAAAGAGATGAGCTCTTTAAGCCCAGTAAGTGTGAGACCCCGTATATGTAAAATTGTAATATGTACGTAGAAATGTAAATGAAATCATAAGTATGGTGAAATACTTGTAATGTGAAGTATATGTAATGTAAGTCCATAAGTTTAATGTACACACTTGCAATAAGAGTTGTGATTATACGTACAAGTTACATTATGTATGAATGTGAAGGAATGGACTTTGATTTGTGATGAATGTAAGTAAAATGGAATATGAGTAGTGTGGTAAATGGAATGAAGATTTGCATGAGTATGCACTTTCATTTGGTTTATATTAAGTATCTTTGGTTATAAAAGGATTCTACACAAGTTTTAATGTGTATGAAGTATTATGGGATATCATTTTCAAGTCTCAAAGATGATTGGATGAGGAAATGACCACGGAAACAAAATGTATGAAGTTTGGTATGAGTTGTTACAGAACAATTGTAGAAAATCTAGAAATATGAAGGCCAGATCGATCCCATAGGATGAGAGATCGATCTGGAAGAGCCAGAAAGCTCTTATTTGAGCAATGAAATAGAGCAAATCGATCCTTAATTGAACAGATTGATCTCCTTAACTCTCGGGTTGGAAGCAGATCGATCTCCCCTAAGACCAGATCGATTTCCTTAACCTTCTGTTTGAAGCAAGATCGATCTCCCCTACTCGACAAATCGATCTCCTGCCTTCAAAGTGTCTTGGAAAAGAGGGATTTTAAGAGGACCAGATCGATCTCCACCCAAGGCAGATCGATCTCATCAAGCTGAATCTATAAATATGAAGTAGTTGGATCTGCATTTTCAAGACAAAAATCAATCTTTCCCATTTCCAACCTAAAACCTAGCTTTCTCACTCCTAAATCCACACATTTTCAGTAAGATTTGAGGGAAAGTTATTAGAGACAAAGTTGTTCACATCAAAGAGAAGAACAACATAGTTTGGAGGCATTTCCCCACTTGTTAGATTGAAGAATCAAAGGTGCATTTCCATTGGAGCAAAGACGAAATCAAGCTAGGTGAGTTTCTAAATGAAATAACTCAAGTACATTGTGTAGATATTGATTTTGGAGTTGTTTGGTATGCATAGAAATGGTAGAAACTACCTAGAAAGTAAGGAATCCACCATGACGTAGAAATGGTCTAGTGTGAGAAAGTGAAATGTATTGAGTTTAATGATGAATGGGATATATTGAAGTTAATGATAGTGTTGTGGTATGATTTTAAGGTGTTGTTAGTTAATAAATTGTGAGATTTACCAAAAAGGGGAAAAATGTGGATTAAGGCATTGGTAAATACAAAGATGGATTACATTGACTAATAAGGTCAAATATGAGTTAACAACTTTAACTCAAGTGGTTTGGATGATTTGAATCGCAGCTTTCGAGGATACACCGGAACAAGGCGATCTAAGAGCGCAAGAGGCTAAGAGGAAAAGAGTTGCACTCAAGTAAATTGAGGTAAGGGAATTGTGTGGACTCTTAGAGATATCTGTGCGCAATTTGGGTGTATTAAATGATTTTCTAGAATGCATGAAATATTCGAAAATGATGTTGGGTGATTGAAGGGTAAAAAGTTGGGTGTTTGAGAAATGTGCATGAAAATAAAAGCATAATGCTTTAGAAAATCATGTTTTATTGCTTTTTAGCAAGTGATTGGTAGGCTGGCTAGCATTTGAAATGAATTGTAAAAGAAATGAGTTGTTTTGGTTTGTTAACCACACTTTGTAAAGAAATGAGCCACCTACATTGTTTTCGTGAGAATGAAAGCGTGCTAGAGTATGACTCGCACGAGATTTGATGTGTTTTATACACATGAGTGCTAGAGCTTAGCTCATACTAGTTTTCACATGGATTTCATACTGGTTTTGGCATGGTGCTTGGAGCTTAGCTCGCATTAGATGCCCACCTTACTTGTTGCCGTGCTTGGAGCTTCGGGTAGATTGGGTGTCACACTGATTAAATAGGCTAGCGCGTGTATTTGTGATATTTTGACATGTTGATAGCCATGTTAGGAGCTTCGAGTAGACAAGAGGTCATTCCGATTAAATAGGCTCACACGTGCGTTTGAGATGTGGCGTGATATGATATGTTGATGTGGGTCCACGGAGTACGTTGTACCGTGCATATAGCATGGAGTACGTTGTACCGTGTTGAGATGTGATATGCCGTCTTCAGACGAGATCTGCTATGGATCGGAGGGCAAGATTTGACCCACATCCCGTGTAGAAGTAGATAGTGGTGATATCGAGCACACCTGATCCGTGTAGCCGGTATCACAGGTTATGGCCATAGACCTAGAGGTTATTACCTTTTATTGAATTGCCTATCTCACATGTCTAATGCTTTGTGAATAAATCCATGTTTGAAATGATTTGTGGATCAGGATAGTCCGAGGGAGGGGCTGAGACCTGACAAGTGTTTAATTGTTTTGAGATATCGATTGTTAATGGTTTAAAGTGCACCAAAGCATGATGATTAATGCCATGCTTTATTGTGAAAAACAAAATGCTTGATGGTAAATGCCATGCTTATTTGAGAAAACGAATGATGGGTAATGCCATGCTTTATTGTGAATTATGCATCATGATTTATACCATGCTTTGAATTGAATTGTGCACTGGATTTTAATAGCATGAATGCTTTACATACCATTAACACAATCATACACTCATGTATTGAGATAAAATGATGAATTAAATGCTTTTGAGCATGGCATCATGATCACATAAATAGTACAGTATCTACTTGTTCGCATGATTGCCTTACTGAGCGTGTGGTTTGCTCACCCCCCTTATTTCCCCCCTCTCTACAGAGTGTTGAGTATAGATTGAGTGTGACTGGAGGCTTATCCCTTTTGGTAATCCACTGCATCCCATCGCGTAAGGTATACACACTATTGTAATTTTGTATCTAATCTTACGATAGCACAGTAGCATTTTGTATGTAACTATTGAGAATGTAAAACAATGTAAACACATGTAACAACTTTGATATATACATTTATACAAGTGCTTACTCATAAATAATATACAAATTTAATTGGTATGGTGGAGTGAGTTAGACGTCGACACACAACCCAACTATTGAGGAGAGTTGCTGTTCACAATTGAGGTAAGGATGAATAATAAATGATGCATGAAAATGTGAAAATTTTGTACGTATTTTGGTAAGTTGAGGGTCGTGACAGTAAGAAATGCGTTTTAAAGCAGTTTTAATATCAAAACACAAGAAAACAGGATGTTCTTATACAAAGCTAGATAAACAACATATATATATACATATTTACTGCAACTTACTTAACCCAAAAAATCAAGTCAAAACACATTCAGATGCTGCATATCTAACATTACAAAACTCATCACTTATCTTTCGAAGTCATATAAAATCTATTATGGGGACTAGGCAGGTACATATAGCCAGTATAAGTCATATTCATGCAATCTCAACCTCCAAAGAGGAAGTTAAATAAACAGAGTACCAATGGCCATGGTATGGGGACTGTAGACTAGCCCAGGGTCGTTCAGCGCCCTATGCCACTAAAGACCAAAACAAACAATGCATGAAGTAGCAGAAGATAAGACACCGAGTGGGCAACACATGCACAACGTGGTTAAACATGCACCACGAAGGACTGAACATGCACAATGTGGTATAAGGCATGCACCACGAAGGACAAAACTCCACACGGGCAATGCATAACAGATATCATGGACTATATGCTGCCATAGTCTCAAAACAGAAATGATAAACTCTTTTTCGGGCTTATTAACCAGTATTTGGTAAAATTGAGCTTATGTCAAAATTTGTATACATAAAAACTACTTCATAAAATTTCATTTCCCTATCACAATTCCATTTTCAAAACATTTTACATAAGCCCAAAAAGTATACTTGAGAGCTTGGAAGGTCGGCTTTACTTTCGGTTTAGGCATGAATAATGTTTTGCAAGTATCAAAATTGTATTTCATTTTTACGAGCATGCCTCGAACATGTTTTTATATTAAATAGAAGCTATCGGGATACTAATACCACTTTAAATTACATCCCTTACCTAACAAATCTTAAGGCAGCACAAAATCATCGGATATCAGACTTACCTCAATTAACATGTCAATATTTTTAAACTGCCCAAAACAGTTTCGAAATCACCAGATGATGTCCAATTTCACCTTAGTATGCTTAAACATGCCTCTACTTTGATAAACTTCACTAAATTTAGCTATTTTGTCAGCCTTCCCTACTTTCTCGATTTTACCGATTTAAGGGTCAGTTTAGGAAATTTTAATAGTTTTTTTTTCTTCTAACTTTCAACTCACTAACTTAATGATTTAAACACTTGTCCATGTATAAAATCAACACACCCCAACTTTTCTCAAATTATCAAACTTTCATACTTTTACAATTCCCCATTAAACTTAGCTATAAACTGAATTTTTCGGTATTGAACAATCATTCTACAACATCAATTTCAACTAAAATTCACCATCTCCTTAACATTACAAGGCTAGTTTAAACTACCCTACACACTAGAAATTATTTCATTAATTTCTACTTTAGCCAAAATTAAGAAAATTCACCAAACATAAACATATAAAAAACTCATTATCTTCCAACAAATTTTACCTTGGGTTTGACCAAGTTTAACCCGAGATTCATCCTCCAACAATGACTCTCAGCTGTAAATAAACATGTATACAACTTAGAATCGTAAAAAACAAGCTCAAAAACGAATAAAGAAACTATAAATTTTAAGTTTCTCTCACCTTAGAAATAGGGCAGATTCTACACCTATTCTTCTCACTAACTTTTCACCTAGCAAACGAGCTTTGTTAATGTTGGATTTTTTATGTCGTAGAGGAATTAGGAAGAAATATTTGATCCTTCTTTACCAAACTCCTAAAGTAGCTGAAAAGTGGCCGAAAAAATCGTACAATCTTGGCTAGTGGAAGACTTCAATGGCAACTATAGGAGGGGATGAATTTTCGGGTTGAGGTCAGTTGGAGGAGTTCCTTGCTATTCCAAAAAGAGCATGAAGTGCTCTTTTATTATGGTGAATATTGGGATTAAAAAAACCTTCTAGATGGGCTTCAAATTGGGTCGTTTTGTTGGGCCAGTAGATGTTGGGATTGGGCCTACTAACTGCCCTACTTTTAGAAAATCCATAAAAATATATCCGACTCAATTTCATCAAAATTTCCACTTCTCAAGTGTTAGACTAAGTCTCTACTATGGGACATAAAAATTTTGGGCCCCCTTGTTTTATAAAATTTTCCCATTTGAGCCCATTTTGTCCGGTTTGGTCATTACCGATTGAAATTGCTTAAGGTTTTCGGTTTCCTTTAAAATTTAATTCAATTATCGAGACCTCAAGATTTCCACTCAATTTTGATTTCCCAAGTCAATTATACCTTATGATAATTTCCTATGGCCTCAGAATAATTGTTACAAATTTATAGAATTTATTCTAAATTTATTTCACTTACTAGTCCCAATTGCTCGGTTTAGTGTTAACTCGAGTTTTTGCTAACGTTTTAACATCCAATACCTTAGTTTCACCTTCTAATCACCAAAGCATACTTATATTTACAATCTTTGAGAGGTACTTAAACTTAAAGTCTTACCTCAGTTTTTGTGCCCTGAGCTCCGTGCCACTATTTCGAGTGCTTCGATTATTCCGGGCCTGCATAATATTATTCCAAGTATCCTAATTACTTTTAGTTCTCAAATAAATAGTAAAACAAAAATTTTAGGGTTTCACAATATTAGATGTCAATTATAGTCTCTTTAGGGTGTGATGTGACATGACACGATTAAATATTTAATCTATTTTTATGTATGATACTCTGATGAATTTGGATATTAAGCCACTAATCAAATTATTGGTTTTGATGATCACTTTGAATCACGTCGCAAATAAGGAAGACCAAGACCACAGACTAACAATTTGGTAATAATTTAATCAGAACATACACTGGTCATTGACAAATCTAAGTAAGAAAAAGAAAAAATTAGTCCATTTTTCAACAAATCCACTGCATGATAGTGGAACTCATCTGCTTTCTTCTCTTGCACACAAACTTGGAATTAATGCCTATTTAAGGCCTCTAGAAACTTTTCCCAAGTGACCACTACATTATCCACTTTAAGTACTCGCTTGTCGATTTCCACCATTTCTCAGCTTCATCGTCTAACATGAATGGTACAAGTGCAACTCTTTCTTGACCACTGCATCCTATCATGAGAATCCAAAATTCTTTTGATTATTTAAGGTGTAAAGGATGGTTAAATTGTGATTTTTTTTATTTCTAGCGCAAAGAGGCTAATAACCGTATAGATAGGTGCATAGGCCTCGGGAGAGCACATACCTACCTAGAAAGTATCAATTGATTATATAATGATGATATATGGCCTCAGTTAAGCCCTTTGAACTTATAAAATTGTAATTACGAATTATCTCAATAAATGTGCAACGAACTAGGAAATAACAATTTTTTCTGTAGGTAAAAGTATGGCCATATGGGTACTGGGAATTGATTCTAAGGGTCTAAATGAGTTATGTTAGATATCATATCAAAAATTATAAAGATAAAAGCCAAAAAAGCTGAAATAGGTAAAAGAACCGAGTGAAAACCTTAGTGAAATAAAGCATTGCCAATCGCTCCTTGCAAAGTCAACTTAATATGACCTTAATGCATGAAATATGAGTGGAAGTAAAGTGTTTATTGTGAAGCTGTTATGTGATAGCCAATCATAATTAAGATAAGTGGAATTTGAAGTTGATATTTGAAAGATAAATATCAATGTAACATGTTCAAGAGTAAGGCTTAGGCTTTTGTGGACTTTGAAACAAGATAAATGAAAAAGGCTACATATCTGAAAATTTGGAGCAAAAGTCGTCATCTTCTTTTCTAATCTCCATTAAATCGAAAACTATGAAGAAAATAAGAGAAACCTTGATATACCCTTGAAATAATGATTTCCTGTAAGACCCACTTTTAGTGATGTATTCCTTATGATTCATATGATGTAACACATTTCCATATATTAATTAAATCATAAGAAGAGCTTTTAGCTTGAATGAAATTACAAAGAGAATGAATGAATATTTATGAATGCATGTATTGACTAAATAAGGGCTGAAGTGGCCACAGACTAAACAAATGGAATTAAAACCCTTCAGACTGAATATAAGGACTCAAACGTGAATTTTAAGTACCCTTTTTATGTTTCCAAGTAGTACACACAAGTCACATTGTATGTGAATCATAAGAAATGAACCTTTCCATACTCTAAGTGGGAAAATGACTAGTGAAGCAATCAAAGGCATGTTTTCCTTTGAAATTCTAGAAAAATTTGCAGTAGGAATGCTCCAAATGAAGGCTAGATCAATCCCTTATTCAAAGCAGATTGATCTCTTGTTCAAGCAAATCGATCTCAGTTTGGTTTTGTCTTGAAAGGATAAATCCCTTCCCAAGTACAGATCGATCTCTCCTCATAAGCAGATCAATCTCCATTTGCTTCTGCATAGCAAGGATCGACCCTTTCCCATAAGCAGATCAATCCCCTACTCAAAACAGATCGATCTCTTCCCAATGAGCGGATCGATCACACACTTATATGCCTTAATATTTTGATAGTTCAAACTAAAGGAAGATCGATCTTTTACCCTATGAGATCGATCTCACTACACCTATTCTATAAAAACCAAACGGCAAAGCCTTCTTTCTAAAAAAAAGCAAAACACCTACTCCATTTTACCCAAAAAGAACAAGCTTTCTCACTCTAGAATACCATCCCCTTCCAAAAATATTTGGGAAAATTTGCTTTGAGTAAAGTTTTCATTGTAAGGAGGATAACAACATAGTTTAGAATCAGCATTCAATTTGTTTGATTAAAGGAGCAAAAGGGTCTTTCAATTTCGGACAAGAGAAAAGACAAGTTAGGTGAGTTTTCAATACACCAACTCCAAGTATGTTTATCTAGACATTGTTATAACTTGATTCATGTATGTATTGTTGGTTATAACTACCTATAACATGATGAATCAACCATGACCTAAAAATGGGTTTAGTGTGGGAAAATGACCTAGGTGGATTTAAGGATGAATTGGTTATACTAAGGTGTTAGTAATGTTAGATGCATGATTTTGATATGTTATGGAAATGGATGAAGTTATGAAGTGTGCATATAAGGTGTTTGTCAAAATGCATGAATGAATGGAAAACTAAGGTTAAAACATTGCATGCTAAGTGCTAAATAGTATAACTAAGTGAGTTTGTTAGCCGAATTAGCTAAGAATAGCATGATGGTGTTCGACCACCATGCCATGGCCAAATGTGAAAACGGGCCAAGCTTGATGAAATTAACTCGATAAGGTCAATAAACCTAGAATTCGATCCAACGAAGAGATAATGAGCCTAAGGAGCCCAATGGGCCTAGGTGAAACGAATAGAACAGTCAAAATGAACGTAAGAGAGAATTTGACTCAATAAGATATATCGACTAGGATGAAGTCAGAATATGAGTTATCAATATTGACTCATGTGATTGATGAATGTTTGCAGCTCCTTAAGATAAATTCGGAGCAAATTGAGCTCAATCATGAAAATCGGGAAAGGAAGAAGAAGTTGCTTTTGAGTGAATTGAGGTAAGGGAATTTTGTAGGCTCTTAGAGATACCTGTACGCATTTCAGGCGCATCACAGTTTCTAAATTGTTTGAGAGTCATAGAAAAGAAATGAATGTTTGAAGGGCGAAAGAAATTGGGATTTTAGAAAAATGTCATGAAAAACAAAAACATGTTATTCTTAAGTCTTTTTTTACTGGTTTTTAGCATATGGATTCATAGGCTAGCTACATTTAAATGGTTTGTAAGAAAATAGCATTGATTTGATTTAATAACCATTCTTTGCACACAAATAAGCCACTTACATGAGTTTTGTTGAAATAAAGCGTGCTAAATCGTTGCTCACACGAGGTTTGACGTGTTTATACATGCATTAGTGCTGGAGCAATGCTCGTACTAGAGATTTACTTGCATGAGTGTTGGAGCCTAGCTCACACTAGATTTCACATGGATTTTATGACATTGTGCTGGGGCCTAGCTCGTACTAGACTTCACATGGATTTTATGGCATGGTGCTGGAGCATTGCTCGCACTAGATGTCTACTATATATTTACAGCCGTGCTAGAGATTACTTACACATGATTTTTCTCACATGTTGGGAGCTATGCTAGGAGCTTCAAGTAGACTGTGTGTCACACAGATTAAATAGGTTGGCACGTGGGTATTGAGATGTGGCACGACATGATGTGATGATAAGGGTCCACAGAGTACGTTGTACCGTGCATATAGCATGGAGTACGTTGTACCGTGTATGGATATATATATATATATACCGTCTTCGGATGAAGGTTATATCTGCTTTGGACTAGAGGGTTGGACGTGACCCACCTCTCGTGTGGAAGCAGATAGAGGTGATACCCCTCACACTAGGATCCATGTAGCCTGGGATCATAGAGGATATGGCCATAGTTCTAGTTATTTCCCTTACTGTTATTATTTGCCTAATCTCACATGTCACGTGGTTTATGATGAATCCATGTTTTTAAATTGTTTTATGGGTCAAAACAGTCTAAGGGAGAGGCTGAGTCTTGATGAATGTTGATTTGTGTTAAGTATGAACTATTTTTAAGTACACCTCGCATGACGATTTTCCATGCTTTATTTACGATTTACGCATGATGATTTTTCCATGCTTTATTTACGACTTGTGCACTGATTTAAATAGCATGAAGTGCTTTATATATCATGAACACGTGCATGAACTGATGTTTTTGGGTATGACGAGTAACTGCTTGGTTTTACGCATGGCATCACGATCATGTATATAATACAGTTATCTATCTGCTCGCACGATTGCCTTACTGAGCGCGTGGTTTGCTCACCCCCCTTATTTTCCCCCTCTACAGAGCACTTTCAGTAGACTGAGAGTGACTGAGGAGTTGATTTTTGGAGTCTGCTGCATCCTATCACATAAAGGTATACACATTTGTATAGTTTTGTATCTAGACATGTAACAGCATAGTAATATTTTGAATGTAACATTTGGGGATGTAAAGAATTGTAAACACATGTAAATAGCAACTCTGATTAAGAAATGCAAGTGTATGCCTCTAAATAAACTGTAAATTGAGATGGTATGGTTGGATGAGATTTACATCGACACACAACCCAACTGTTGGTGGTGAAGTTGTTCACGATCAGAGGAAGGTAAGAATAATAGGTTAAATAATAAACAAAAAATTAAAAATTTGTAGTGGATTTTCAGTAAATTGAGGGTCGTGACACTTCCCTAAGGCCAAACCAAGAACATCTAAGGTCATTTTCATTCTTTTAATAATTTTTTAGCCTTGATTAATCTCTTATGCTCATATCTACCCTTGCTTCTTCAAGGTTTACAAGGAAACATAAGTTTTTGAGATGAGAGAAAGCATTGGGCCTTGGCCTTAATCTACAAGGTAGGGGTTGTTTCATGATACATGTATTATAAGGGATGTTTATGAGATGTTTCATGTAATTGGTTTGTAGTAAAAAGCCCTTCCTGCTATTGAAGTGTTGTCACAACCCCCCCTCTCTCTCTGTCTATGACCTTTACCTTGCTTCCAACAGTTGGGCTGTGAGTCAACATCTAATCCATATCTCATCTGTTTATAATCTAATAAATTCATTTAAATGAAGTAGAATAGAAACTGGACTTTTATGTATATGTGCGGAAGCGTTTACATCAATTTCTATTATATACATCCCCCAAAATACGAAAGACAAACTTTACTGTGCATTAGTTTACAGGATACAAAATTTTCATCTCAAGTGTATACCTCTCTATACTGCTAGATGACTGAAGCTACACGATAGCAGGGACGACTGTAGTGTACTCACTACTGTGTAGAATCTGTGGAGGAGAAATAAGAAGGTTAGCTAACACGCTCAGTAAGGAAAATATGAAAGCAGGTAGATAACTATACTATCTACATGCTTAAACTATATATTCATTTTCCTTATAAAACATATGCATTCTTTAAAATAACTTCCATCGATGTGAAATCATTAATTCGCTAGATGGGTATATGCATATTCATACAGCATACCTTTTTTCACACAGTTCATCTTTAAAGATCACAGAATACACATTTAGAAAATCACTTTGCACTCAGCAAATCAATATACATGAGACATAATTATGGGTTATCATATCCCCAGACACACAACAAGGGAAACATATGTCACCACACAAAGTAGTGACAATGTCATATCACTCAGATAAATATAGGACTTATGGTCATAGTCGGATTCCAGGCAAGCACTAATCAGGTGTGCGGGAATCCCATGCTTGGGGAGGTGGATCAACCATCCCTTCAGCTCATACTGAATTCATGGCACATCGTACTCCATGGCTAATGTTCATGGTACATCGTGCTCCCATGGATCCTTATCACCCATTTTCAATGTCTCAAAATCTCGAGTGAGCAGGTCTGTGCAAGACACACAGCAGTACATGACGGCTCCAGCATGGTTTTGTACTCATTACATCACATATATAAACCATGTGCGAGCAAGTCAATGCAGGACACACAACAATACACGACGGCTCTAACACGATTTTACTCAACACAGTATAATCGTAAAAACCTCATGCGAGCAACTCAGCGTACGAGCACACAGCATACCTGAGGCATCGAGCACGATTTTACTAGGAAATTTCATGCGAGCATAGTCAGAGCAAGACACACAGCAATACTCAAAGGCTCCAGTATGATGCCTAAAAATCTAGTACGAGCTCTCGAGTCGAACACACAACATCACCCGAGGCATTGAGCACCCTTTTGCTTTTTCTCAAAAATCCTTTTAAAAACGATGTACGAGCATGACTGGTATATCTACCATTATCATATTGGCTTTGACACAAGTCACACATAAAAATCGATAGCTGGCTTTACACACAAGTTTGAGTGAGAGGGCAATCTCCCTTCAATCACTCGTCAATTGCTTTTCACTTAAACGTACACGTATTCTATATGCAATAGTCAAATCGGGAGCCAGTTTATGATTATACACACTCAAAACATTTACACACATCTTTTCACACCAAGACATTGTAGGCATATAATTTATGCATATGAGCTTATACTTATGCTCTGTTTTCACCTAGATAATTCAATATCTATCTACTTATTGATATCATTCATTCACATACCGGGATTTATCAAAATTGTCTAGCTATCTCTATAGCCTTGCATAAATCCCTTACCACGAATCACGCTCGAATCACTTTCCTTCGATTTCCACTTCTCGTGATCCGGTCTTATCGACTCTAATTATATCTTCTGGAGCTAAAATTATGTACTACACACATCAGTATACTTTCATATACTTCATTTCACTTGCATGATATTCAAATTAATGAATTGACCATTTACATCTTATGGGACATGATTCTCTCTTTCGTCCATTTCGATTATACGATTCATTTCTCAAGAATCTCTACTAATTCACATTAAATCGGCATTAATCCCACAATGCCTTAGTTTCATTTTATGCCTCATATGCTTATTTTTAACCATTATTGTTTCTAGTATATGGACTACACCAATAATCTTACAATCATATAAACATGCTCACTAACATCAATTCATGCCTAATTCATCATCAATTCCATGCCTAAGCTAATTTCTCACACTAAGCCATTTCTAGGTCATAGAAGATTAAGCATGTTCATGAATATTTCAACCATCAATACATACACCAATCAAATCATTAATACAACTAGATTAATAAACTAAAAGTTGGTGTATTGAAATATTAACTATATCAACTTTTCTCTTTTTTGGCAACATTGGGGGAAAACTCCTTTTCTCCATCAATTCAACGATTCACCCTCTCATTTTCAACTATGTTGTTCTTCTCCTATTTAGGAATAACTTTGCTGAACTGAACTTCTCTCAACACTAATTGGAAGGTAATGAGAATTTAGAGAGAGAAACTAGGTTACTTTGCTTCAAAAATGGAAGGTTTTTTTTTTTTTTGGGAAGAAGCTAAATGTCGGGCTCCTTTATATAGAATTCACCTTATGAGATCGATCTCCTAAGGTTAGGATTGATCTCCTCTTGCTCCAATTACACGATTTACAGCCTCGAAGATCGATCTGTTCGAAGGGTTAGGATCGATCTTGGCCAGGCAGAGAGCTTCAAAGATTGATCTGCCAAAGGGATGAGATCGATCTGCTTCTGGCCGAGACCTAATTAGATCGATCTACTCAAGGATGAGAATGACCCTTGCTTGGTAGAAGCTGTCACGACCCTCAACTTACCAAAATACGTACAAATTTTTCGCATTTTCATGCGTTATTTATTAATCATCCTTACCTCGATCGTGATCAGCTACACACTCTACAGTTGGGCTGTATGCCAATGTCTACCTCATCCATCCATAACAATTTAATTCGCAACATAATGCCAAAAGTAAACACTTTTATAAATACATTAGAGTTACTATTTACAAGTGTTTACACTGCTTTACATCCCCAATGTTTGCATATAAAATGCTATTGTGCTATGTCTAGTTTAGATACAAAATAATTCAAGTGTGTATATCTTACGCGATGGAATGCAGCGGACACCAAAATGGAAAGCCTCCAGTCACGCTCAATCTATACTCAAAGCTCTATAGAGAGGAGAAAAATAATGGGGGTGAGCAAACCACACGCTTAGTAAGGAAATCATCCGAACAAGTAGATACTGCACTATCTACGTTATCGTGATGCCATGCTCAAAGCATACATTTCATCATTTTCTCAAATATGAGTTCATGCTTGTGTTAATGGTATGTAAAGCATTCATGCTATTAAAATTCAATGCACAATTCAATTCAAAGCATGGAATATCCATCATGCATATTTCACAAATAGGGCATGGAAAACACATCATGCGTACGTGCACTTTAAAACCATTAACAAACCGATATCTCAAAACAATCCAACATTTGTCAGGTCTCAGACCCTCCCTCGGACTGTCCTGACCCACAAATCATTTCAAACAAGGATTTATTCACAATGTAATAGACATGTGAGATAGGCAATTTAATAAGGGAAATAACCTCTAGGACTATGGCCATATCATATGATATCGGTTACATGGATCAGGTGTACTGGTTATCACCACTATCTGCTTCCACACGGGATGTGGGTCAAGTCCAACCCATCGGTCCATAGCAGATCTTGTCCGAAGATGGCATAACGCAACCTCAACACGGTACAACGTATTCCATGCTACATGCACGATATAACGTACTCCGAGACCCATATCAATACATCATATCACGCCTCATCTCAAAATGCACGTGTGAGCCTATTTAATCGGTACGACTTCCTGTCTACCCGAAGCTCCTAACACGGCTATCAACATGTCAAAATATCACAAGTACATGTGCGAGCCTATTTAATCGGTGCGACACCTAGTTTACCCGAAGATCCAAGCACGACAACAAATAAGACGGGCATCTAATACGAGCTATGTTCCAACATTATGCCAAAACCAATATAAAAATCCATGTGAAAACTAGTATGAGCTAAGATCTAGTACTCATGCATATAAAACACATCAAAACTCATGCGAGACACACTCTAGCACGCTTTCATTCTCACAAAAATCATGTAGGTGGCTCAATTCTTTGCAAAGTATGGTTAACAAACCAAAATAGCTCGTTTCTTATGCAATTCATTTCAAATGTTAGCCAACCTACCAATCACTTGCTAAAAAGCAATAAAACATGATTTTCCAAAGCATTATGCCTTTGTTTTCAAGCACTTTTCTCAAAACCCAACTCTTTACCCTTCAATCTCCCAATATCATTTTCCTAGTATCACATGCACTCTAGCAAAACATTTAAGCTCCCAAATTTTGCACAGATATCTCTAAGAGTCCACAGAATTCCCTTACCTCAATTTACTTGAGTGTAACTCTCTCTTCTTCTTAGCTTCTTGTGCTCTTAGCTCGCCTTCCTCCGGTGTATCCTCGGGAGCTGCGATTCATTCATCAAACACTTGAGTTAACGCCTTTAACTCTTCTTTAACTACGCATTTATCCAACGCCTTATATACACATTTTACCCCTCGTGGTAAATCTCACCATTTATCGTAAAATCAACACCTTCAAATCATACCCACAACACAATCATCATTTTAAGATAACTCATTCAAAATTAATACTTCTACATTTCACTTTCTCACACTAGACCATTTCTAGGTTATGGTGGATTCTTTACTTTCTAGGTTGTTCCTATCATTCATAAGTACATTAAACAACTCCAAAAATCAATATCCAAACAAAGTACTTGAGTTGTTTCATTAGAAACTTACCTGGCTTGATTTCCTCTTTGCCCCAAATGGAAATGCACCTTTGTCCTTCAATCCAACAAATGGGGAAATACCTCCAAGCTATGTTGTTCTTCTCTTGATGTGAACAACTTTGTTTCTAATAGCTTTCCCTCAAATCGTACTGAAAATGGTTGGATTTAGGAGTGAGAAAGTTAGGTTTTGGATTGAAAATGGTAGAGTGAGAGTGTTTTCTCGAAATCTACAGATACAACTGCTCCTATTTATAAATTTAGCTTGATGAGATCTACCTGCCTTGGGTGGAGATCGATCTGGTCCTCTTAAAATCCCTCTTTTCCATGACATTTTGAAGGCAGGAGATCGATCTGTCAAAACCTTGAGATTGATCTGTCTCAGACAGTAGCTTAAGGAGATCGATCTGGTCTTAGGGGAGATCAGTCTTACTTAAACCCGAGAGCTAAGGAAATCGATCTGTTTCATTAAGGATCGATCTGCATTTTGCAGAATGTTTAGGAGATCGATCTGGCTCCATTGGAGTTGAATCTGTCCTGTCCCATAGCTCAAGATAAGAGCATTTTAGCTCTTCCAGATCGATCTCTCATCGTATGAGATCGATCTGTCATTCATATTTTCAAATTTTCTGTAGTTTTTCTGCAGTAACTCACCAAACTTCATACATTTTGTTACCATGGTCATTTTCTCATCCAATCACCTTTGAGACTTAAATATGGTATCTATTCATACTTTATACCTATTAAAACTTGTGTGAAATCTTTGTATAACCAAAGGTACTTAATATAGACCAAATGGAAGTGCATAACTTATGCAATCCTACTTCCATTTTACCACACTGCTCATTTCCCATTCTACTCCCATTCTTCACATGTTCGAGTCCATTTCCTCATATTCATACATAATGCGACTTGTACATACAACCACAACTCTTATTACATATGTGTACATTAAACTTATGGACTTACATTACTTATACTTCACATTACAAGTATATCACCATTTACATACATATACAAAGTTATACTTATATGGGGTCTCACATTCTCCCCCACTTAGCAAATTTGGTCTTCTAAAATAGAACTAAGTTAATCCGTGAATATCCCGGGGTACTTCTCCCGCATCAAGCTCCCTAATTCCCATGTGGCCTCTTCCACCATGTGATATTGCCAAAGTACTTTCACCATGGGAATTGTCTTTGTCCTCAACACTTTCTCTTTTCTGTCCAATATCCAAACTGGCCTCTCAACGTATGTCATACCCTCATTGAGCTCTACTGGCTCAAATCTTATCACGTGTCAGGTTCGGGTGGTACTTCCATAGCATGGATACATTGAAGAAGTTATGCACACTTACAAACTCTGGTGGCAATGCAAACCTATAAGCCTTATCTTCCACCTTATCAAGTATCTCAAATGGTCCTATATATCGAGGGATCAACTTTCCCTTCTTCCCAAATCTCATAATTCCCTTCGAGGGAGAAACCTTCAAAAACACTGACTTACCTACATCAAACTATAGTGGTCTTCGTCTCCTATCAGCATAACTCTTTTGTCTGCTCTAAGCTATCCGTAATCTCTCACATATCAATTAGACGTCCTCAGATGCCTGCTGCACCAAGTCTGGAGCAAAAATCCGTCTGTCACCAACCTCTTCCCATCCAATAGGGAAACGACATCTACGCCCATAGAATCCCTCATAGGGTGCCATCCCGATACTCGCGTGAAAACTGTTATTATAGGCGAACTCTAGAAGTGGCTAATGGTCATCCCAGGAGCCTCCAAAAATCCAATACACACGTTCTCAACATATCCTTCAGGGGTATGTATTGTCACGACCCTCATCTTACCAAAATACGTGTAAATTTTTCGCATTTTCATACATCAATTACTAATCATCCTTCCTTGATCGTGAACAACCACACTCTCAACAGTTGGGCTGTGTGTCGACGTCTAACTCACTCCACCATACCAATTCAATTTGAAACATTATTTATGAGTAAACACTTGTATAATTGTATATATATATAAGAGTTTTTACATGTGTTTACATTGTTTTACATCCCCAGTAGTTACATACAAAATGCTATTGTGCTATGTTTAGTTTAGATACAAAATAATCCAGGTGTGTATACCTTTAGCGATGGGATGCAGCGGATTACCAAAAGGGAAACGCCTCTAGTCACGCTCACTCTATACTCAAATCTCTGTAGAGAGGGGGGAAATAAAGGGGGGTGAGCAAACTACACGCTCAGTAAGGCAATCATGCGAATAGGTAGATACTGCACTATCTACGTGATCGTGATGCCATGCTCAAAAGCATTTAATTCATTATTTATCTCAAAACATGAGTGTATGATTGTGTTAATGGTATGTAAAGCATTCATGCTATTAAAATTCAGTGCACATTTCAACTCAAAGCATGGTATAAATCATCATGCATAATTCACAATAAAAGCATGGCATTACCCATCATGCATTTTTACAATAAAGCATGGCATTAAACCTCATGCATCCGTGCACTTTAAAAACCATTAACAAATCAATTCAACACTGGTCAGGTCTCAGCCCATCCCTCGGACCTTCCTGACCCACAAATCATTTCAAACATGGATTTATTCTCAAATAGCAGTAGACATGTGAGATAGGCAGTTCAACAATAGGTAATAACCTCAAGGCCTATGTACATAACCTGTGATACCGGCTACACGGATCAGGTGTGCAGGATATCACCGCTATCTGCTTCCACACGGGAGGTGGGTCAAATCCTACCTGTCGGTCCATAGCAGATCTCGTTCAAAGACGGCACATCACATCCCAACATGGTACAATGTACTCCATGCTATATGCACGGTACAACGTATTCCGTGGACCCAATCAACACATAATATCACGCCACATCTCAAACGCACGTGTGAGCCTATTTAATCGATATGACCTCTTGTCTACCTGAAGCTCCTAACACGGCTAATTAATCATGTCAAAACAATGCACATGTGAGCCTATTTAATCAATGTGACACCCAGTCTACTCGAAGCTCCAAACACGGCAACATGCAAGGTGGGCATCCAGTGCGAGACAAACTCGAAGCACAATGCCAAAACAATTATGAAATCCAGGTGAAAACTAGTGCCTCTTGCACTCATGTGTATAAAACACGTCAAATCTCGTGCGAGTCATACTCTAGCACGCTTTCATACTCACGAAATCATGTAGGTGGCTCAAAACTTTGCAAAGTATGGTTAACAAAACCAAAACACACTCATTTCTTTTGCAAATCATTTCAATGTCAGCCAACCTACCAATCATTTGCTATAAAGCAACATAACATGATTTTCAAAGCAATATGCTTCTGTTTTCATGCACATTTCTCAAACTCCCAACTTTTACCCTTCAATCACCCAACATCATTTCCTAATCTCATGCATTCTAGCAAAACATTTAAGCGCCCAAATTACGCACAGATATCTTTAAGAGTCCACAAAATTCCCTTACCTCGATTTGCTTGGTGTGACTCCTTTCCTTTTAGCTTCTCATGCTCTTGGCTCAACTTGCCTCGACGTATCCTCGGAAGCTGCGATTCATTCATTAAATCAATTAAGTTAATGTATTTAACCCATAATTGACCTCACTAGTCAATATTATTCACTTATGCATTTTACCAATGCCTTATTCCACATTTTACCTCTTTTAGGTAAATCTCACAATTTATCCACTAACCACATCTTAAAATCATACCATAACACTATTAATAACTTCTTCATATCTCATTCATCATTAATCTCCATACATTCCACTTTCTCACTCTAGACCATTTCTAGGTCATAATCATTCCAATGCATTTTAGATAGTTTCTAACTATCCATACTCATGCCAAACAACTCCAAAATAAATTAAATAGACAATGTACCACAGTTGGAGTGTTAGAATCTTACCAAATCTGATTTCTCTTCTTGCTCCAAATGGCAATGCCCTTAACTCCTTCAATACCAACAATGGAAAAATGCCTTCCAACTATGTTGTTCTTCTCTTTGATAGGAACAACTTTGCCTCAAATGGTCTCTCTTCAAACCTCACTGAAAATGGCTGATTTTAGAGAGAAAAAGTTAGGTTTTTGGGTTGAAAGTGGAAGGTTAGTGTTTTTCCCAAAATTTTCTGATTTTCAGCACTCCTTATATAGAAATAGCTTGAGGAGATCGATCTGGTCCAAGAGGAGATCGATCTGGTCCCCTTAAATCCCTCTTTTTCACGGCATTTTAAGCATGAGATCGATCTGTCGAAGCATGAGATCGATCTGCTCCCAAACAGAGAGCTAAGGAGATCGATCTGGTGCTTGAGGATCGATCTTTTTACTACTGAATGCTTAGGAGATCGATCTGGCTCCATTGGAGATCAATCTGCTCTATTCCATTGCCCAAATAAGAGCATTCTGGCTCTTCCAGATCGATCTCTCATCCCATGAGATTGATCTGCCTTTCATAGTTTCCAGATTTTCTGCAGTTCTTCTGCAGCAGCACTTACCAAACATCCTTAATTTGCTACCATGATCCTTTTCTCATTCATTCATCTTTGAGGCTTGACAATGACATCCATACATACCTTATTCCTATTGAAACTTGTGTGGAATCCTTGTATAACCAAAAGTATAAGATATAAACCAAATGGAAGTGCACAACTTATGCAATTCTACTTCCATTTTACCACACTATTCATAATCCATTCCACTCACATTCTCCACATGTTTAAGTCCATTTCTTTACATTCACACATAATGTAACTTGTATGTACAATCACAACTCTTATTACAAGTGTGTACATTAACTTATGGACTTACATCACATATACTTCACTTATGAATTCATAGTACAACTCTATTTACATTTCTATGTACATATATACCATTATACATATACGGGGTCTCACATTCTCCCCCACTTAGAAAATTTGGTCCTCCAAATTAAAACCAATTATTCTGTGAACAACTCGGGATACTTCTCCCACATCAAACTCTCCAATTCTCATGTGGCTTCTTTCACAGTGTGATGTGATGGGCCCTAAAGGTATATATCCGCAAGTGCACGGGTCGTACAAGTAATAATGGGATTTGAGTCCCGGAATTATCGTCCCACAGAGAAGTTGTTAGCCTAATTAAGTACCGGTTACTATTATCCTAAGTATATCCTAGCAAATTTATGAATTTTCAAGGGTGATCAACTAATCTAGAATTGAAAATACCAAAAGCAATAAAATAATAAAACTATAAAATAAGTAACTAAAACTGAGCTCAGAGTACTTACAAAACTCCAAGCACTTAAAATCGAAAACCTGCAAAAGAAATTAAAACAATTAAAACTAATTAACCAAATTAAAATAAAATGCAAAATAAATGAAAAAAACATGATTAATTAAACTAAAATCTAACTAACCTAAAAAATGCATGTAATTAGACTAATTGCAAATTAAACTATTCCTAATGCTAGATTAAAATTACTTAGAAACTAATTAAATCTAAATTAACTAACTAAACATGATTAACTACATCTAAATGCATAATTAAAACTATTAACTAAACTAACTAAATCATCTAACTAATCTTAAAAACTAATCTAACACTAAACTATATAGAAAAATGAGTTATGCCTTAATCAATCAGCCAAACAAAGCCTTATATTTTAAACTAACAGTAAATTTCCCACCAAAATACTGTTCATGCATGATTTTCTTCTTTGGTTTTCCAGGTAGCTCGGGTTGTCACGGGTTGGTAGCTACTGTCCATGCCTGTTTGCTACCAACTCTGCCTCGGTTTCATCCAGCTGCCAGGCGTGTTCAGCTCCATTTCTGCAACAAATCCAACACCTCACGCCAGCCCCACGTTCCTGCCTGGCCATACCTGCTCCAAGCTTCATGCTCACGGGTTCCATTTCCAGGCTCTCGGTTGTCCTCTGCTCTGCATCTGCCATGCTGTTCTGCGTACATGCTACTGCAGTGCTATCTCCAGGCGGGTTGCTGCTGCTGTCTAGGTTCCTGTTGTGCCTGTGTTGCTAACATCAACACCAGACCAAGGAACTGCTCCTGCTCCAGCCCGATTCTGCCACGTCCAGCAGGGCTCGAAACTGCTTCCTGCCCAGACTTGCTCTCGGTTCCTGCTCTCGGTGTGATCCAGATGATGCCCACAGCTATGCCCAGGCGATGTCCACTTCTTCTGTCTGCTGCACCGACCCTGTTTCTGCTCCCAATCTATCTTACCGGTGGTTCACGTCTGCATTACAGTTTTGGGGATGAAAACAGAGCATAGCAGAGGAGAGGTCTCGGTTTCCAGGTGTGGTGCTGTTCGGATGGTTTGCTGCTGCTGCCCTCTCGGGTTTGTCTCCAAATGCTTGGCCAAATAGAGCTATATCTCCTATATCACTACTGTTATGCAATGAAGAACAGTGCACAATGAAATCCAGCAAGATGGCTAACCGAGAATCACTAGAAATGTGAGAGATAAAATGTAAAAGAAAATCAAATGCTAATTTACCAAACCGAGAGCACAACCATGGATAGTTTAACAAAATAAAACCAAAGCATCAATGGAATGGAGAGAAACCGAGAAATGAAATGGTGACTGAAGATTGGAAATAAAACTTAACAATAGAAAGCTAGTGGAAAGAAACCGAGAGCTAGATTGAAAGCTTGCATTCGAATGGATCTTAACAAAAATAAAAGAAGAACATATAATGAACAATAACAATTTTCTTAAGGAAAGTGCTAATCGGGAAAGAAAACAAAGCTATTCTACCCCTAATTTCTACCCTAACCTAGACTACTTCTACACTACTCCTAAAACTAAAAATTACATTAACTTCTACTCTTAAAATTACATCCTTTTCAATTGTCATCTTTTCCTATTTATAAACACACTAGGGGTAAAATGGTAATTTTCACATCCTTGATGAGTTGGCATTTTTTTGGCCACTTGTCTTCACACCATTGGCTCCTTGAAAAGATATGTCCATGTCATCGGTCTTCTTGTCCAATTGGATGTGCTTGGTGGTATGACTCGTGTTGTCCACGTGGCTCAATCTCGATTTTAGCCCAATTCCGGTCCATTTTCTACCGAAATATTCAAAATTCATCCGGATTTGATTTATCTGCAAACATGAGAATTTTTATTAAATAAAGGGGATAATTAACAAAATAAATTGGGGATTTAAATAAATAATTGGGAAATTAAGCACAAATAATTCTAAAAATATAGAATTATCATGATGTTGCCAAAGTATTTTCACCAAGGGAATTGTCTTTATCCTCAGCACTTTCTCTTTTCTGTCCAATACCCGAACTGGCTTCTCATCATAGGTCATACCTTCATTGAGCTCCAAAGGCTCATATCTTATCACATGTGCCGGGTCCGGGTGATACTTCCTCAACATGGATACGTGGAAGACGTTGTGCACACTTGCCAACTCTGGTGGCAATGCCAACCTATAAGCCTTGTCTCCCACTCTCTCCAAAATCTCGAAGGGTCTGATGTATCTAGGGCTCAGCTTGCCTTTCTTACTAAACCTCATAATACCCTTCGAAGGGGAAACTTTCAAAAACATTGACTCACCCACCTCAAACTCTAGTGGTCTTCGTCTCCTGTCAGCATAACTCTTTTGCCTGCTCTGAGCTGTCCGTAACCTCTCACAAATCAATTGGATGTCCTCAGAGGCTTGTCTAACCAAGTCGGGAGCAAAGATCTATCTGTCACCAACCTCTTCCCATCCAATAGGGGAACGGCATCTACGCCCATACAATGCCTCATATGGTGCCATCCCGATACTCGCATGAAAACTGTTATTATACGCGAACTCTGCGAGTGGAAATGGTCATCCCAGGAGCCTCCAAAATCCAATGCACACGCTCTCAACATATCCTCCAGGGTCTGTATAGTCCTCTCTGACTGACCATCTGTCTGAGGATGAAACGCGGTGCTAAAACTCAACTGGGTCCCCATCGCTTCCTGAAGACATTCCCAGAAGTGGGAAGTGAAGTGGGCATCCCTATCAGAAACAACGCTCACTGGAATTCCATGTAGCCTCACTATCTCACGCACATATAGGTTCGCTAACTGGCTCAGAGTATCGGTAGCTCTCATAGCTAGAAAATGGGCTGATTTCTTCAACCGATCCACAATCACCCATATGGCATCATGACCTCTACGGGTCCTCGGTAATCCCATCACAAAATCCATGGTGACATACTCCCACTTCCATGTCGGTATCGGTAGAGGCTGCAATAACCCTACAGGCTTCTGAAGCTATACATTCACCTGCTGACAAATGAGGCACTTAGCAACATATTCAGCAATGTGCTTTTTCATTCCAGACCACCAATAAACCTTTCGAAGGTTTTGATACATCTTAGTACTCCCTGGATGTATCATATACTTTGATGAGTGAGCCTCTGTCAAGATCAACCTTCTTATCTCTGCATCATCAGGAACACATATCCTACCTCTAAACCTCGACAATCCATCCAGACTCAATCCATAGTCCGTGTCTGTACCCCTATGTATTTGCCCGACAATATCACAGCACTGTTGATCAACTCGCTGAGCCTGTCAGATTCGATCTACTAGATCCGATTCCAACTGCAAGCTAGCTATCATAAATCTACTATCAGCGTCAGGCGGGGTCATATCCAAACTGAGGTTCATGAACTGTTCCAACAGCTCGTGTTCCCTGATCATCATAAGTGATACCATCCCGAGATGCTTCCTACTCAATGCATCGGTAACCACATTTGCTTTACCCGGGTGGTATAGGATTTCACAATCATAATCCTTTAGCAGCTCGAGCCATCTCCTCTGTCTCATGTTCAACTCTTTCTGTGAGAACAGGTACTTAAGGCTCTTATGATCTGTATAAACTTGAAATCTCTCACCATAAAGGTAATGGCGCCATATCTTCAGTGCAAACACCACCTCTGCCAACTCCAAGTCATGGGTCGGGTAGTTCCTCTTATGATCCTTTAACTGCCTTGATCCATAAGCTACTACCTTCCCATCCTGCATCAATACACAGCTCAGTCCCAGATGTGAAGCATCCGCATACACCGAGAAACCTCCAGAGCTGGTAGGAATGGTGAGGATTGGAGCTGTGGTTAATCTCCTTTTCAGCTCCTCAAAACTTTCTTCACACTTATCATCCAACACAAACTCCACATTCTTTCTTGTGAGGCGTGTCAAAGGAGCAGCTAACCTCGAAAATCCCTCTACGAACCTTCGGTAATACCCAGCTAAACCCAGGAAACTTCTGATCTCTGTCACTGTCTGGGGTCTCTGCCACTGAACTACGGCCTCAATCTTAGATGGATCCACTGACACTCCATCTTTTGATACTATATGACCCAGAAAAGAGATCTGTTCCAATCAAAAGTTGCACTTACTGAGTTTAGCGTACAACTTCTTCTCTCGAAGGGTCTATAGCACTATCCTTAGATACCTCTCATGCTCCTCTCTAGACCTTGAATACACCAGTATATCATCAATAAACACGATCACAAATCGGTCCAAATACTGGTGGAATACCTCATTCATCAACGACATAAAGTTGCGGGAGCATTCGTCAACCCGAATGGCATAACCATAAACTCATAATGTCCATACTGGGTGCGAAAAGCTGTCTTGGGTACATCTCCATCTCGTATCTTCAACTGATGGTACCCTGATCTGAGATCTATCTTGGAAAAGACTTGCACTCCCTTAAGCTGATCCAACAAATCATCGATGCGTGGAAGGGGATACTTATTCTTGATGGTGGCCTTATTCAACAACTGGTAATCTATACACAGTCGGAGGCTTCTATCCTTCTTCCTTACAAACAGAACCGGTGCTCCCCAAGGTGAGATGCTCAGTCTGATGAACCCCTTCTCTAGCAACTCTTGCAGCTGTTTCTTTAATTCTTACAACTCAACTTGAGCCATCCTGTACGGTGGCTTGGACATTGACTCTGTACCAGGTGCCAAGTCTATACCAAACTCCATCTCCCTATCTGGAGGTAACCCTGGTAACTCTTCCGGAAAGACATCTGGAAATTCCCTAACCACTGGTATGTCTTCCAATTTTGGACGTGCCTTATCCATCTCAATCACAAAAGCGATGAATCCTTCACATTATTCTTTCCACCATTAGTATCATAAATCATCACATCACATACATAAATGAAATCAAATTTATCTTTCATACATCATGTATCAAGATTGTACTCATCACAATTATAATAGTCATGTTCTTTAATTTCATTTCACAAAATTAACTACAAGATTTTCTATCTTTGGAAACATCAAAGGTTTTGCATGACAATCCACAACAACCTGATTTGCAGCCAGCCAATCCATCCCTAGGATTACATCAAAATCATTCATATTTAATAAAATTAAATCGGCTGCCATCTCTTTACCTCCTATCCTCATCTTACAATCCCTATATACATGCTCAGTCAACTGACTATCATTCATATGGGTAGATATCAATAACATCTTATCGAGCAGTGTGGGTTTTACATGCTTCAACAATTTACATGCAAAGGATGGTGATACAAAAGAATGCGTGGCACCAGGATCAAGCAGTACATAATCTTCTAAATCAAAGATTTGGATGGTACCTTTTACCACATCCGATGACTGACCTGCAGTGTCCTGGTCCAGTGCGTGCACTCGTCCTCTACTTACACCCACTGCTTGCTTCCCCTTTTCCTCGGCTGTAGCCCTCCTCCTTGGAGCAGCTGTACCAACTGGAGCTCTCTCTGGCTCCTTGCCCTTCTGTGGGGCTCTCTCTATCATCTCTGGGCAATCTCTGATTATGTGCCCTGGCTTCCCACATCTGAAGCATACTACAGGAGATCCATAGCATGGTCAAGTACCATGGTACCTACCACACTTGCCACACTGTTCCGTAGTAGGCCGTGGTCCTCCAATCACGATTCCCTTAGTTGGAGCAATGGCCGGATACATGGGAGTATCAACTGTCCTCTCCCGGATCTCATCAATTCTTGGCCTCTTTCAAGAGAATCTCTTGCTTCTTTTATAACTGAAGCCTCTATCCATCATTGGTCTTTTCTTATCTCTATCCCTCATCTTACAAACCTTTCCAAACTCTGAGGCAATCCTATCAACATCTTGTTCACATAGTTGCGCCCTGCGCACTGCCTCCTCATAGGTCGGTATATCCAGAGGAACCAATCTAGACCTAATGGTCGGTCTCAATCCATCCACAAATTTTTGGATCTTCTCAACCTCATTACCCATCGTGTTGGGATCATATCTGCCTAGGGATACAAAAGCAGTCTCATACTCATCCACAGTCCTGCTCCCTTGGGTCAATCCCAAAAATGCCATCTTTAGCTTCCGCTGTGCGGTATCCGGAACGTACTGTCTCTAGAAGGCCTCTAGAAATACCTCCTAGCTGATCTCAGTATGCCGGGCTCTCAAAATAGGCCTGGTGTACTTCCACCAATGTTCTGCTGATCCCTTCAGCATAAAAGCGACAAATGCTACCATCTCGGTAGTGGTGCACTTAAAGAACCCATATAATTTCTCAATCTCATTGATCCAATCCTCAGCCGCTACTGGGTCCTTTATTCCACTGAAAGACGACGGTCCAAATTTTTGGAACTACCGCAATCTATCCAAATCACATCCATATCCCCAACCTCTACTGCCTGGCATAGCAACCGGCGTAGGCACATCCTGTGTTGGTGGGGTATCTGTGGTCTGTGGCCTCTGGGCTTCCCTTACCCGTGCCTCAGGAGCTGCCGCCTACTTGGCATCACCCTGTGTAGCGGGACTCTATCTACCGCCAACTCCAGATAAAGATTAGGTGACCAACTCCACAATCATCTCAATGCTCCGCTCAATCCTCGCGAAGCAAGTCTCAGTACTCTCGGGTCTCTCCTCTAGACCCTTGTGGAGCGTGCTCAACATCAGCCTCCACCTCAACATCATCCTGAGCCTCATGTGTTTTCGGCTCAACACAACCCCTAGGCCTACCTCTATGGCCTCGAGCCTGTGCTCTCATCCCTCTACCGCGACTGGTATTAGGCATACTTACTCAATTCCCTACATTCACAACCAATTACTTAGTCAACCCATTGACACACACACAATTGTATCTAAACAGCACAGTAACATGGGGATGTAATTACCAACTTATTAAATATTTTAGACACGACACACATCAAACCAACTTGAGCTCTGATACCAACTTCTGTCACGACCCTCAACTTACCAAAATACGTGTAAATTTTTTGCATTTTCATACATCAATTATTAATCATCCTTCCTTGATCGTGAACAACCACACTCTCAACAGTTGGGCTGTGTGTCGACGTCTAACTCACTCCACCATACCAATTCAATTTGAAACATTATTTATGAGTAAACACTTGTATAATTGTATATATATCAGAGTTGTTACATGTGTTTACATTGTTTTACATCCCCAGTAGTTACATATAAAATGCTACTGTGCTATGTTTAGATATAAAATAATCCAGGTGTATATACCTTTAGCGATGGGATGCTGCGGATTACCAAAAGGGAAACGCCTCCAGTCACGCTCACTTTATACTCAAATCTCTGTAGAGAGGGGGAAAATAAGGGGGTGAGCAAACCACACGCTCAGTAAGGCAATCATGCGAACAGGTAAATACTGCACTATCTACGTGATCGTGATGCCATATTCAAAAGCATTTAATTCTTTATTTATCTCAAAACATGAGTGTATGATTGTGTTAATGGTATGTAAAGCATTCATGCTATTAAAATTCAGTGCACATTTCAACTCAAAGCATGGTATAAATCATCATTTATAATTCACAATAAAAGCATGGCATAACCCATCATGCATTTTTACAATAAAGCATGGCATTAAACCTCATGCATCCGTGCATTTTAAAAACCATTAACAAATCAATTCAACACTGGTCAGGTCTCAGCCCATCCCTCGGACCTTCCTGACCCACAAATTATTTCAAACATGGATTTATTCTCAAATAGCAGTAGACATGTGAGATAGGCAGTTCAACAATAGGTAATAACCTCAATGCCTATGTACATAACCTGTGATACCGGCTACACGGATCAGGTGTGCGGGATATCACCACTATCTGCTTCCACACGAGAGGTGGGTCAAATCCTACCAGCAGGTCCATAGCAGATCTCGTCCGAAGACGGCACATCACATCTCAACATGGTACAATGTACACCATGCTACATGCACGGTACAACGTATTCCGTGGACCCAATCAACACATCATATCACGCCACATCTCAAATGCACATGTGAGCCTATTTAATCGGTACGACCTCTTGTCTACCCGAAGCTCCTAACACGGCTAATTAATCATGTTAAAACAATGCACGTGTGAGCCTATTTAATAGATGTGACACCCAGTCTACTCGAAGCTCCAAACAGGGCAACATGCAAGGTGGGCATCCAGTGCGAGACAAACTCAAAGCACAATGCCAAAACAATTATGAAATCCATGTGAAAACTAGTGCCTCTTGCACTCATGTGTATAAAACACGTCAAATCTCGTGCGAGTCATACTCTAGCACGCTTTCATACTCACGAAATCATGTAGGTGGCTCAAAACTTTACAAAGTATGGTTAACAAAACCAAAACACACTCATTTCTTTTGCAAATCATTTCAATGTCAGCCAACCTACCAATCATTTGCTAAAAAGCAACATAACATGATTTTCAAAGCAATATGCTTCTGTTTTCATGCACATTTCTCAAACTCCCAACTTTTACCCTTCAATCACCCAACATCATTTCCTAATCTCATGCATTCTAGCAAAACATTTAAGCGCCCAAATTGCGCACAGATATCTCTAAGAGTCCACACAATTCCCTTACCTCGATTTGCTTGGTGTGACTCTATTACTTTTAGCTTCTCACGCTCTTGGCTCAACTCGCCTCGGCGTATCCTCGGAAGTTGCGATTCATTCATTAAATCAATTAAGTTAATGTATTTAACCCATAATTGACCTCACTAGTCAATATTATTCACTTATGCATTTTACAAATGCCTTATTCCACATTTTACCTCTTTTAGGTAAATCTCACAATTTATCCACTAACCACATCTTAAAATCATACCACAACACTATTAATAACTTCTACATACCTCATTCATCATTAATCTCCATACATTCCACTTTCTCACTCTAGATTATTTCTAGGTCATAATCATTCCAATGCATTTTAGATAGTTTCTAACCATCCATACTCATGCCGAACAACTCCAAAATAAATTAAATAGACAATGTACCATAGTTGGAGTGTTAGAATCTTACCAAATCTGATTTCTCTTCTTGCTCCAAATGGCAATGCCCTTAACTCCTTCAATACCAACAATGGAAAAATGCCTTCCAACTATGTTGTTCTTCTCTTTGATAGGAACAACTTTGCCTCTAATGGTCTCTCTTCAAACCTCACTGAAAATGGCTGATTTTAGAGAGAGAAAGTTAGGTTTTTGGGTTGAAAGTGGAAGGTTAGTGTTTTTCCCAAAATTTTTTGATTTTCAGCACTCCTTATATAGAAATAGCTTGAGGAGATCGATCTGGTCCCCTTAAATCCCTCTTTTTCACGGCATTTTAAGCATGAGATCGATCTGTCGAAGCATGAGATCGATCTGCTCCCAAACAGAGAGCTAAGGAGATCAATCTGGTGCTTGAGGATCGATCTTTTTACTACTGAATGCTTAGGAATCGATCTGGCTCCATTGGAGATCGATCTACTCTATTTCATTGCCCAAATAAGAGCATTCTGGCTCTTCCAGATCGATCTCTCATCCCATGAGATCGATCTGCCCTTTATAGTTTCCAGATTTTCTGCAGTTCTTCTGCCGCAACACTTACCAAACATCCTTAATTTGCTACCATGATCCTTTTCTCATTCATTCATCTTTGAGGCTTGACAATGACATCCATTCATACCTTATTCCTATTGAAACTTGTGTGGAATCCTTGTATAACGAAAAGTATACGATATAAACCAAATGGAAGTGCACAACTTATGCAATTCTACTTCCATTTTACCACACTATTCATAATCCATTCCACTCACATTCTCCACATGTTTAAGTCGATTTCTTTACATTCACACATAATGTAACTTGTATGTACAACCACAACTCTTATTACAAGTGTGTACATTAACTTATGGACTTACATCACATATACTTCACTTATGAATTCATAGTACAACTCTATTTACATTTCTATGTACATATATACCATTATACATATACGGGGTCTCACATGTATAGTCCTCTCTGACTGACCATCTGTTTGAGAATAAAACGTGGTGCTAAAACTCAATTGGGTCCCCATCGTTTCCTTAAAACGTTCCCAGAAGTGGGTACGGAAGCAAGCATCCCTATCAGAAACAACGCTCACTGGAATTCCATGTAGCCTCACTATCTCACGCAAATATAAGATCTCTAACTGGCTCAAAGTATCAGTAGCTCTCATAGCTAGAAAATTGGCTGATTTCGTCAAACGATCCATAATCACCCATATGGCATCCTGACCTCTGCGGGTCCTCGATAATCCTATCATAAAATCCATGGTGACGTGCTCCCACTTCCAAGTCGGTATCGGTAGAGGCTGCAATAACCCTGCAGGCTTCTGATGCTCTACCTTCACCTGCTGACAAACGAGACACTTAGCAACATATTCAGCAATGTGCTTTTTCATCCCAGACCACCAATAAACCTTTCAAAGGTTTTGATACATATTGGTACTTCCCGGATGTATCGTATACTTCAATGAGTGAGCTTCTGTCAGATTAATCTTCTGATCTCTGCATTATCAAGAACACATATCCTACCTCTAAACCTCAAAAATCCATCTGAACTCAACTCAAAGTCTATCTCTCTACCCCTCTGTATCTGCCCAAAAATATCACTATACTGCTGATCAATTGACTGAGCCTGTCAGATTCGATCTACCAGATCCGGTTCTAACTGCAAGCTAGCTATCATGAATCCATTATCAGCGTCAGACGGGGTCATATCCAAACTGAGGTTCGTGAACTGTTCCAACAGCTCGTGTTCCCTGACCATCATGAGTGACACCAACCCAAGATGCTTCTTATTCAATGCATCAGCAACTACATTTGCCTTACTCGGGTGGTACAAGATCTCATAACCATAATCCATTAACAGCTCGAGCCATCTGCTCTGTCTTATGTACAACACTTTCTGTGAGAACAAGTACTTAAGGCTCTTATGATCAGTGTAAATCTGAAATCTCTCACCATAGAGATAGTGGCGCCATATTTTCAATGCAAACACTACAGCCGCCAACTCCAAATCGTGGGTTGGGTAGTTTCTCTAAAGATCCTTCAACTGCCTTGATCCATAGGCAACTACCTTCCCATCCTACATCAATACACATCACAGTCTTAGGTGTGAAGCATCCGTATACATCAAGAAATCTCCTAAGCTGGTAGGAATGGTGAGTATCGGAGCTGTGGTTAATCTCCTCTTCAACTCCTTAAAACTTTCCTCACACTTATTGTCTCACACAAATTTAACGTTCTTTCTTGTGAGACGTGTCAAAGGAGCAGCTAACCTCGAGAATCCCTCCACAAACCTTCGATAATATCTAGCTAAATCCAAGAAACTTTTGATCTTTGTCACTGTCTAGGGTCTCTGCCACTGAACCACAGCCTCAATCTTAGATGGATCCATTGACACTCCATCTTTTGATACTATATGAACCAGAAAAGAGATATGTTCCAACCAAAAGTCACACTTACTGAGTTTAGCATACAGCTTCTTCTCTCGGAGGGTCTGCAACACTATCCTTAGGTGTCGTTCATACTCCTCTCTAGATCTTGAGTACACCAGTATATCATTAATAAACACGTTTACAAATCGATCCAAATACTGGTGGAATACCTCGTTCATCAACGACATTAAAGCTGTGAGAGCATTCGTCAACCCGAATGGCATAACCATAAACTCATAATGTCCATACCGGGTGTGAAAAGTTATCTTAGGTACATCTCGACTCCGTATCTTTAACTGATGGTACCAAGATCTCAGATCTATCTTGGAAAAGACCTGCGCTCCCCTAAGCTGATTCAACAAGTCATCAATGTGTGGAAGGGGATACTTATTCTTGATGGTGGCCTTATTCAACAACCGGTAATCTATACACAGTCGGAGGCTTCCATCCTTCTTCCTTACAAACAGAATCGATGTTCCCCAAGGTGAGACGCTTGGTCTGATGAACCCCTTCTCCAGTAACTCTTGCAATTGCTTCCTAAATTCTTTCAACTCAACTTGAGCCATTCTGTACGATGGATTTGATATCGACTCTATACCAGGTGCTAAATCTATACCAAATTCCATCTCCCTATCTGGAGGTAACCCTTGTAATTCCTCCGGAAAGACATCTGAAAATTCCCTAACCATTGGAATGTCTTTCAACTACGGACGTGCCTTATTCGCCTCAACCACATAAGCAATGTATCCTTCACATTATTCTTTCCATCGTTAGTAACACAATTCATCACATACACAATGTAATTGATAGACAAATTCATCTCTTGAATATCTTGTATTGAAATCATACTTTTCTCATTTATAAAGATCATGTCATTTCATTTCTTTTCATCAAAATTTACAATAAGATTGTTTAATCCTGAAAACATCAAGGTTCTAGCACGACAATCTATAACAACATGGTTTGCAGCTAGCCAATCCATACCTAGGATTACATCAAAATCACTCATGTTTAATCAAATTAAATTTGCTGCTATTTCTTTACCTCTTATCCTCATCTCACAATCTCTATATACATGCTCAGTCAACTGACTATCATTCATAGGGGTAGATATCATCAACATTTTATCTAGCAGTGTGGGTTTTACATGCTTCAGCAATTTACATGCAAAGGATGGCGATATAAAGGAATGCGTGACACCAGGATCAAATAGTACAAATGCTTCTACTTCAAAGATTTAGATTGTACCTTTAACCACATCCGAAGACTGATTTGCAGTGTCCTGGACCAGTGCATGCACTTGTCCTCTGCTCACACCCACTGCCTGCTTCCTCTTTTCCTCAACTGTAGCCCTCTTTCTCGGAGCAGATGTCCCAACTGAAGCTCTTTTTGGCTCCCTACCCTTCTGTAGGGCTCTCTCTGTCATCTCAGGGCAATCCCTGATCATGTGCCTTGATTTTTCACGTATGAAATATACTGCAGGACGTCCATAGCATGGTCGAGTACCATGGTACCTGCCACACTTGCTACAGTGCTCTGTCGTAGGCCATGGCCCTCCAATCGTAATTCCCTTAGCTGGAGCTATGGCCGGTTACATGGGAGTATTAACCGTCCTCTCCTGAATCTCTTCGATCCTTGGCTTCTTTCCAGAGAATCTCTTGCTTCCCTTATAGCTGAAGCCTCTATCCATCACTTGTCTCTTCTTATTTTTATCCCTTACTTTATCGACTTTCCTAAACTTTGAGGCGATTCTATCGACATCTTGCTCGCACAATTACGCCCTGTGCACTGCCTCCTCATAGGTCGGTATATCTAGGGGACCAGTCTAGATCTGATGGTCGGTCTCAATCTATCCATAAATTTTTGGATCTCCTCGACCTCATTACCCATTGTATTGGGATCATACCTGCCCAGGGAGATAAAGGTCATCTCATACTCATCCATTTTCCTACTCCCTTGGCTCAGTCCCAAAAATGCCATTTTCATCTTCAGTTGTGCGGCATTCAGTATATATTGTCTCTGAAATGCCTCCAAAAATATATCCCAGCTGATCTCGGTATGCCGGGCTCTTAAAATATGCCTGGTGAATTTTCACCAATGTTCTGCTAATCCCTTCAGCATAAAAACAACAAACGCTACCATCTTGGTAGTAGTGCACTCAAAGAACCCTTACAGCTTCTCGATCTCATTTATCCAATCCTCAGCAGCTACTGGGTCCCTAACTCCACTAAAAGACGGCTGTCCAAACTTATGGAACTGCCGCAATCTGTCCATATCACATTGTAACCCCAGCCTCTACTGCCCTATTGTATAGCAACAGGTGCAGACATATCTTGTGTAGGTGGGGGTGTAGGTGTCTTTGTCGTCTGAGGTCTTTGCGCTGGTCGGCCCCGTGCCTCAGGAACTTTCATTTGCTCGGCATCACCCTGTGTAGCAAGACTCTGTCTGCCCCCAACTCCAGGCAATGATTGAGTGACCAACTCCAAGATCATCTCAATGCACCACTCAATTCTTGCGAAGCGTGCCTCAGTACTCTCGGGTCTCTCCTCTGGACCTTGTGGAGCATGCTCAACCTCATCATGAGCCTCGTGTATTTCTGGCTTAACATGACCCTCATGCCTACCTCTACGGCCTCTAACTTGCGCCCTCGCCCCTCTACCGTGACTGGTATTAGGCATAATTGCTTAATTCCCTACATTCACATCAAATTCTTAGTCAACCCATCGACACACACACAATTTGTATCTAAACAAGCACAGTAACATTGGGGATGTAATTTTCCAACTTATTAAGTATTTTAGACATGACACACGTCAGACCAACTCAACTCTGATACCAACTTCTATCACGACCCTCAACTTACCATTATACACACAATTTTTTTTGCATTTTCATGCGTTGTTTAATAATCATCCTTACCTCGATCGTGATCAGCTACACACTCTACAGTTGGGTTGTGTGCCATTGTCTACCTCATCCATCCAAAACAATTTAATTCGTATCGTAATTCCAAAAGTAAACACTTTTATAAATACATCAGAGTTACTGTTTACAAGTGTTTACACTGTTTTACATCCCCAATGTTTACATACAAAATGCTACTGTGCTATTCTAGTTTAGATACAAAATAATTCAAGTGTGTATACCTTACGCGATGGGATATAGCGTACACCAAAAGGGAAAGCTTCCAGTCACACTCAATCTATACTCAAAGCTTTGTAGAGAGGGGGAAAATAAGGGGGTGAGCAAACCACATGGTCAGTAAGGCAATCATACGAACAGGTAGATGCTGCACTATCTACGTGATCGTGATGCCATGCTCAAAGCATACATTTCATTATTTTCTCAAATATGAGTTCATGCTTGTGTTAATGGTATGTAAAACATTCATGCTAATTAAAATTCAGTGCACAATTCAATTCAAAGCATGGAATATCCATCATGCATATTTCATAAATAGGGCATGGAAAACACATCATGTGTACGTGCACTTTAAAACCATTAACAAACCAACATCTCAAAACAATCCAACATTTGCCAAGTCTCAGCCCCTTCCTCGGACTGTCCTGACCTATAAATCATTTCAAACATGGATTTATTCATAAAGCAATAAACATGTGAGATAGGCAATTCAATAAGGGAAATAACCTCTACGACTATGGTCATATCCTATAATATCGGCTACACGGATCAGGTGTGTGAGCTATCACTACTATCTGCTTCCTCACGGGAGGTGGGTCAAGTCCAACCCGTCGGTCCATAGCAGATCTCGTCCGAAGACGGCATAACACAACCTCAACACGGTACAATGTACTCCGTGGACCCATATCAATACATCATATCACGCATCTCAAAAGGCACGCGTGAGCCTATTTAATTGGTAAGACTTCTTGTATACCCGAAGATCCTAACACGATTATCAACATGTCAAAATATCACAAGTACACGTGCGAGCCTATTTAATCGGTGCGACACCCAGTCTACCCAAAGCTCCAAGCACGACAACAAATAAGGCGGGCATCTAATACGAGCTATGCTCCAACACTATGCCAAAACTAATATAAAAATCCATGTGAAAACTAGTGCGAGCTAAACTCCAACACTCATGCATATAAAACACATCCAAACTCGTGTGAGACACACTCTAGTACGCTTCCATTCTCACGAAAACCATGTAGGTGGCTCAATTATTTGCAAAGTATGGTTAACAAACCAAAACAGCTAATTTCTTATGTAATTCATTTCAAATGTTAGCCAACCTACCAATCACTTGCTAAAAAGCAATAAAACATGATTTTCCAAAGCATTATGCCTTTGTTTTCATGCACTTTTCTCAAAACCCAACTCTTTACCCTTTAATCACCCAATATCATTTTCCTAGTATCACATGCACTCTACCAAAACATGTAAGTGCACAGATATCTCTAAGAGTCCATAGAATTCCCTTACCTCAATTTACTTGAGTTCGACTCTCTCTTCCTTTTAGCTTCTTGCGCTCTTAGCTCACCTTGCTCTAGTGTATCCTCTGGAGCTACGATGCATTCATCAAACACTTGAGTTAACGCCTTTAACTCTTTTTCAACTATGCATTTATCCAACGCCTTAAATACATATTTTATCCCTTGTGGTAAATCTCACCATTTATCTCAAAATCAACACCTCCAAATCATACCCACAACACAATCATCATTTTAAGATAACTCATTCATCATTAATACTTCTACATTTCACTTTCTCACACTAGACCATTTTTAGGTTATGGTGGATTATTTACTTTTGAGGTTGTTCCTATCATTCATATGTATATTAAACAACTCAAAAAATCAATATCCAAACAATGTACTTGAGTTGTTTCATTAGAAACTCACCTAGCTTGATTTCCTCTTTGCCCCAAATGGAAATGCACCTTTGTCCTTCAATCCAACAAATGCGAAAATACCTCCAAGCTATGTTGTTCTTCTTTTGATGTGAACAACTTTGTCTCTAATAGTTTTCCCTCAAATCTTACTGAAAATGGCTGGATTCAGGAGTGAGAAAGGTAGGTTTTGGATTGAAAATGGTAGAGTGAGAGTGTTTTCCCAAAATCTGTAGATCCAACTGCTCCTATTTATAGATTTAGCTTGGTGAAATTGATCTGCCTTGGGTAGAGATCGAGCTGGTCCTCTTAAAACCTCTCTTTTCCATGACATTTTGAAGGTAGGAGATCGATCTGTCGAAACCTTGAGATCGATTTGTCTCAGACAGTAGCTTAAGGAGATCGATCTGGTCTTAAGGGAGATCGATCTTGCTTCAACTCGAGAGCTAAGGAAATCGATCTGTTTCATTAAGGATCGATCTGCATTTTATAAAATGTTTAGGAGATCGATCTGGCTCCATTGGAGATCAATCTGTCCTGTCCCATAGCTCAAGATAAGAGCATTTTAGCTCTTCCAGATCGATCTCTCATCCTATGAGATCGATCTGTCATTCATATTTCCAAATTTTTTGTAGTTTTTCTGCAGCAACTCATACCAAACTTCATACATTTTGTTGCCATGGTCATTTTCTCATCCAATCTCACCTTTGAGACTTGAAAATGGCATCCATTCATACTTTATACCTATTAAAATTGTGTGAAATCTTTATATAACCAAAGGTACTTAATATAGACCAAATGGAAGTGCATAACTTATGCAATCCTCCTTCCATTTTACCACACTACTCATTTTCCATTCTACTTGTTTAAGTCCATTTCCTCATATTCATACATAATGTAACTTGTACGTATAACCACAACTCTTATTACATGTGTGTACATTAAACTTATGGACTTACATTAGATGTACTTCACATTGCAAGTATATCACCATTTACATACATATACAAAGTTATACTTATATGGGGTCTCACAAAAGCATACCGAGATCGATCTGGCTTGAAGGAGGGATCAATCTCCCCTTGCTCTGCAGCCTACTTAGCTGAAATATTTCCCAGATTTTCAAAGCAAACTTCATATCAATTTGCTTCACTACTCGTTTTACATTCATTCCACATTTATTGTCTCGACCCTCAACTTACCAAAAATCGTCACAAATTTTTTTCTTTTCATACATTATTTATTTTTCGTCATTACGTTACCTCGATCGTGATCAGCTACACTCTGAACAGTTGGGCTGTGTGTCAATGTCTACCTCATCCAAGCATAACAATTTAATTTGCATTAAAATTTAGAAGTAAACACTTGTATAAATAAATCAGAGTGTTGTTACATGTGTTTACATTGCTTTACATCCCTAGTGGTTACATAGAAAATGCTACTGTGCTATGGCAAGTTTAGATACAAAAATATATAAGTGTGTATACCTTACGTGATGGGGTGTGGCAGATACCAAAAAAGAAAACCTCCAATCACCCTTAGTCTATACTCAATGCTCTGTAGAGAGGGGAAAATAAGGGTGGTGAGCAAACAACATGCTCAGTAAGGCAATCATGCGAACACGTAGATACTGTACTATCTACGTGATCGTGATGCCATGCTCAAAACCATACAGTTTCTCATTCACATCTCAAAAGCATTAGTCCATGCTTGTGTTAATGGCATGTAAAGCAAATCATGTTATTTAGTTCAATGCACAAATCAAATTCAAAGCATGGAAAACCATCATGCATATTTCATGAGTAAGGCATGGAAAACCATCATGTGACAGTGAACTTTAAAGCCATTATCATACTTTCGCAAGCAAATCATGCTATTTAGTTCAGTGCATAAATCAAATTCAAAGCATGAAAAACCATCATGCATATTTCATAAGTAAGGCATGAAAACCATCATGCGTCAGTGCACTTTAAAGCCATTATCATACTTTTGCAAGCAAATCATGTTATTTAGTTCAGCAAGTTCAGAGCATGAAAAATCATCATACATCAGTGTACTTTAAAGCCATTACCATGCTTTCTCATCTCAATAAAATTAACACTTGTCAGGACTCAGCCCTTCCCTTGGACTGTCCTGACTCACAAAACATTTCAAAACATGGATTCATTAATAAATAAGAGACATGTGAGATAGGCAATATAACAGGGAAATATCTTCTAGGACTATGGCCATATCCTCTGTGATCCCAGACTACATTGATCAGGTGTGCGGGGTATTACCTCTATCTACTTTCGCACAGGATATGGGTCACGTCCAACCCGCCAGTCCATAGCAGAACTAAACATCATTCGAAGACGGCATATCACAATCTCAACACGGTACAATGTACTCCATGCTACTTACACGGTACAACATACTCTGTGGACCCATACCATCACATCATATCACGCCATATCTCAAAATGCACGTGTGAGCCTATTTAATCGATGCGACACCTAATCTACCCGAAGCTCCTAGCACGGCTATCAACATGTCATAAAACCACGTGCGAGTAATCTCAAGCACGGTAACATGTATAGTGGACATCTAATGCGAGCTATGTTCTAGCACCATGTCAAAACCAGTATAAAGTCTGTGTGAACTAAGCTCCAGCACAACATCATAGAAATCCATGTGAAAACTAGTGCGAGCTAAGCTCCAGCACTCATGCAAGTAAAAACACATCAAATCTCGTGCGAGTCATACTCTAGCACGCTTTCATTCTCACGAAATCCATATAGGTGGCTTAATTCTTTGCAAAGCATGGTTATAAACCAAATCAAGTCATTTCTTTTGCAAATCATTTCAAATGTTATCCAACCTACCAATCACTTACTAAAAAACAATAAAATAAGGTTTTCAAAGGATCATGCTTTCGTTTTCATGCAAATTTCTCACAAAAACCCAACTCTTACCCTTCAATCGCCCATTTCATTTCCTATTACCACATGCATTCTAGAAAAGCATTATGCACCCAAATTACGCATAGATATCTCTAAGAGTCCACACAATTCCCTTACCTCGATTTACTCGGGAATGACTCTCTTCCTTTACGCTTCTCGCGTTTTTGGCTTAACTTGATCTGGTGTATCCTCGGAAGCTACAAATCATTCACCTATCACTTGAGTTAATGTTGCTAACTCACATTTTGACTTCAGCTAGTCAATATATTTCATTGAGCCTATTTCGTTAAGTTTGGCCCATTTTTTGCATTTGGCCATCATCAAGCCATTTCCAACCAATTTATCTAGTAACTCACTTAGTTACTTGTTTAGGACTTGATGTGAAATACTCTACCCTTACTCTCTCATTCATTTATGCATTTTATCTAATGCCTTAAATACACATTTTACCCTTTTTATGTAAGTCTCACAATTCATTCCATAACACCATCTTAAAATCATACTCGCAACACCATTATCACCTTAAGATATCCCATTCATCATTAATTCCACTACGTTTCACTTTCTCACACTAACTCATTTCTAGGTTATAATTGTTCCATTGCATTCTAGATAATTTCTATCATTAATATGCACTCCAAAATCAATAACTGAACAAATAAACCAGGATTGGTGCATTAGAAACTCACCTAGATTGATTTCCTCCTTACTCCAAATGGAAATGCTCTTTGTTCCTTAAATCTAACAAATGGGGAAATGACTCCAAGATATGTTATTCTTCTCTTTGATGTGAACAACTTTGCATCTAATTGACTTCCCTCAAATCTTTATGAAAATGAGCGGATTTAAGAGTGAGAAAGCTAGGTTTTTGGATTGAAAATGGAAAGAAAATGGTTGTTCTCATGAAATGCATATTTTAACTGCTCCAATTTATAGAATTACTTTATGAGATCGATATGCATTGGGTGGAGATCGATCTGGTCCACTTAAGTCCCTCATTTTTATGAAATTTTTATGGCATGAGATCGATCTATCAAGGGTTTGAGATTGATCTGTCTCAGGCAGAGAGTCAAGGAGATCGATTTGGCTAGGTAGGAGATCGATCTGCTCCAACCCGAGAGCTAAGGAAATCGATCTGCTTGCTTTAAGAATCGATCTTCTCATTACAGAATGTTTAGCAAATCGATCTGGCCCTATTGAAGATCGATCTGCCCTGTTCCCTTGCTCGAATAAGTGCATTTTTGGCTCTTTCAGATTGATCTCTCATCCGATGAGATCGATCTGGCATTCGTATTTCCCAGATTTTACTGTAATTTTCTGCAGTAACTCACAGAAAACAATCCTTAATTTGTTGCCATAGTCATTTTCTCATCCAACTACCTTTAAGACTTGAAAATGACATTTATTCATAATTTATACACATTAAAACTTGTGTACAATCATTATATAACCAAAGGTATACAATACATAACTAAATGGAAGTACCAAGATTTACACCACTTATGCAACTTCATTCCATTTTACCACACTACTCATTTTTCATTCCACTCATATTTATCACATACAAAAGTCCATTTCTTCATATTCATGCATAATGAAACTTGTACATACATAACAAACTCTTATTACAAGTGTGTACATTAAATTTATGGACTTTACATCACTTATGCTTCACATTACAAGTACATCACCATACCTATGAATTCATAATTACTTGGTCCAAAATCATCCATATTATAATTCCATTTACATATATACAAGGTTAAACAGATATGGTGTAACACCCGAAATTATTTAAAATACGAAATGAATGAGTATTCATGAAGAGAGGTCGGGTTAAATTAATCCCGAACACGTGCAAGGGCAGAATGGTCAAAAGACCGAAAGTTGGAATAATTTCGATAAGCAAAAATTAATTAAAAATATGGATTTGAGAAATCTTGGTCAATAAAGGAGAAATAAATTTATCTCGGGTTAAATTGATCAAGATATGAATTTATGGGAATTACTCGGGATTTTTAGTTCAGAAAAATAATCCCGAAAATAATCAAAAAATATACTGAAAAGTCATTCGGGACAATATCCCGAAAATACAGAGAAATTATACCCGAAAAAGGATTAAAATATAATAAATAAATTAAATTAAATTAAATTAAATTAAATTAATTTGGAATAAAATAATAATTTCAAGGGATATTTGGGTATTTTTAAGGTATTTGAATGATTAAAATAATAATAATAATAATAAAACAAAAAAAAGAATTGAAAAAAAAAGAAGAGAAATCTGTTAAAACTATCGGGGAGAGAGAAAGAGAAGAGAGAAACCGAGGGTGACCTGCGCGTGGCTGACCGACCCACGGCCACCGGGCACCGACGGCTCCGATGAACAGTCGAGCAGGAAGAGGAGAGGCCGGCGAAGCTGTTGGCACCGGCGACGCGCCAAGGAGGCCGAAGATCGCCAAACGGAGGAAGAGAAGCCCGCGGGGAAAACGGAGTTGGTTCCGACGATCCACGGCAGCTGGGCTCGAACGGTGGGTACCGACGAGTTCAGGAGGAGGAGCCGGTTCTTTTGAGACCGGTATTGGCCGACGAAATCGCCGAAATTCGATGGATCGAGGGAGAGAAACCGACGGGGAGAGAAGAGGAATCGTCGACGATTGACGCTGATTCAGGCCCGATCGACCCCAGCCGAGGCTTCCCGAGGTGCAGCCGAGCCGATTGACACCGAAAACAACCGGTGAAACTGCCTGCAAACGCCAAAAATGATGAAAAAAGGAAACGGTATCGACGGCCGAGAGAGAACAGGCCGGACCGACGACCTTCCGGCGATCTCGACCGAAGCTGAGGCCAGATTCGAGCTGTGGACGACCTTGCGGAGCCACTGGCGGTGGAAGCTGGCGGAGAACCGACCGGCAAGGCGGTGAACCAGAGTGAACCGAAGTGAACCGGGGTGAACCGGCAGGTCCGAACCGGACTGAACCGGTTCAGGCAAAAAGAGAGGAAAAAAGGAAGAAAAAGGGAAAAAGAAAAAGAGAAAAAAATTGGGGAAAATTCCAGCGATGTAATCGAGCTTCGGGTAAGTCGATAAGCGGTCAAATTGATCGATTTAAATTTTGAAATATTTTTTTTAATTATTATTCGACTGAAAATTTACCCGAAAAATTATGAAATTATGTAACTCGATAATTGGCATCCATCAACAGCTCGAGACAGCCTCGATTTACGGACTAGCATGGAATCTCGGGTAAATGACCCTTATTTACGACAATTTACATCGTTATGCGTGATATGAATTTAAATTCCGCATAAATTGAATTAAATTATGAAAATTTAGATAAATTGTCGTAAATATTAAATTTAGCTATTCGAGAGTTAGAATGAGGCTCAATAAATTGTTGGAGGGTCCAATGAGCCCAATAGGCCTCGATAAAGTGAAAATTAAGTGGAAAACGGGCTTAAGGCCGATTAAGGCCCATTAAGGTGCAATCGGGTCCAATAGGGGTAAACGGGCCCAATGATTTAAATTAAGCCCAGAAAATATTAAACACAATTAAATTGTATAATATTTGACCTGAGGAATATTAATACGCAGTTCCGGGCATTTGATTGGGAGCATATCGAACTGCGCGAAGAGACAACAGTGGAAAAGAAAAGGTCAGACTCGACAGGAAAATAAGGTAAGGGAATTCTGCGAACTGCTAGAGGTAACTTTACGCAATTTTAAGTCCATTTGCAGTCTTTAAAAATTACCTGAAGGGTCTAGAGGTCAATTTATAATTTTAGTGCCCCGAATGGGCAAATTACCAAAATACCCTTGTTAAGGGTAAAATTTACAAATTTAGGAAAAGTTGGGAGGAGCAAGAACAAGAGGTTCTTGCTCATTCTGGAGGTGTTTTGATGCATGCATTAGTAGGCTGGCTAACCTTGAAAGAAAATGCACAGCATTGCATACTTTCAATGTGAAATTGTTTTGAACACTGTTTTGAGGAAACAGAGCCGCCTACGTGTTTTATTGACATGTGACGTGCTAGAGCTCAGCTCGTACGATATTTTCGATTTGTGTGATGCACGCATTAGTGCTGGAGCGAGAGCTCGCACTAGAGTTTTACATGCATAGGTGCTGGAGTCCAACTCGCACCAGATTCTTATATATATATGATTTTCGTGACAGGGTGCTAGAGTCTAACTCGCACCATATTTTTATATGATTTTGAGACAGGGTGTTAGAGCTTCGCTCGCACCAGATTTTTATACGGTTTGCATACAGAGTGCTAGAGCTTAGCTCGCACTAGATTTACTTGATTTGATGAGAGTGCTGAGCATTGCTCGCACTGATTTTATGAGAACATGTGATGAGCCGTGCTCGGAGCATCGGGTAGACTGTGTGTCACTGATTAAATACGTCCGCACGTGCGTTTTGAAACATGGCATGTTAAAACAACCTGATGAGCCCGAACGAGGGATAAGGGTTAGAGAAACAACCTGATGAGCCCGAACGAGGGATAAGGGTTGGAGATCCACCTGATGAGCCCAAACGAGGGATAAGGGTTGGAGGACCAGCTGATGAGCCCGAACGAGGGATAAGGCTGGGGGTCCACGGAGTACGATGTACCGTGCATGTAGTATGGAGTACGATGTACCGTGTGGTATCTTTGTGATACGTTGGTATCTTTGTTATACGTTGGCATCTTCGGATGCATGGGATCGGATAAGACCGACGAGATGGATTGACCCACCTCCCGAGCGGTTCCCGATCATGGGGAGAACCCGCACACTAGGATTCGTGTAGCTGAGGAACTCCCGAAGACACATATGGCCATAGTCCTGGTTATTTGCCGATATACAGACGTTGCCTAGTCTCGCATGTCGTCGATTTTGATGAAATCAAATTGGGTTTTAAACTAAATTTGCATGATGGTATTTGCATGCTTTTCAAACCCATGTGTGAATGTAAATAGATTTTCATGGTTTTGTGTGAGTCAGGATCACCCGCAGGAGGGGTCGAGTCCTGACTTTATTGTGAAAATTTTAATTGAGAAAGAAATAATTTGAAATAATTGCATGTTGAATTTTCCGTGCAAACGTGTTTTACATAACATCATAACTCATATCATCTGTTTTAAAATGTGTGGAGAAAGGGTGGTTTATACATGGCACCACGTTCATGTAGGTAGTATGGTTACCTACTTGTTCCTAGGATTGCCTTACTGAGCTTGATGTGCTCACCCCTTTCATTTTCTCCCACAGATAATCTCCAGTTGAAGTTGAGGCGACTCAGTACTGCATTCCGGATATCCGCTGCTGCCCATCAACATAAGGTTTATACACTTGTACATATTGTATCTACATAAGCATAGCACAGTAACATGTTTGTAAGTAACTTTAGGGGATGTATAAATAATGTAAACAATTATAAATAACTGGAGAAAAATTAAGTTAGATGGTAATTGAATGGTGGGACTGACATTGACGCACAGCCCAATTTGTTAGTGGAGTGTGGTCACGATCAGAGGACAGATAAGAATTTAATAAAGAAAATAACAAAATGCGAAAAATTAACTCTGATTTTTGGGTAGTTTGGGTCGTGACATATAAAGGTGGTATCAGAGCGCAATTGGTCTGATGTGTGTCAGTGTCAGTAATTAGGAATTACATCTCCGTGTTACTGTGCTTAGTTAGATACAATAGTGTATATCGAGATGGGTTTTGACTAAGAAATGGTCGAGAATGCAGGAATGCTTAATATGAGTCACGTTAGAAGAGATAGTGCACGAGGCAGAGGTCGTAGAGGTAGACCTGAGTCTGCTAAATCGTGCTGAGTTGACCTCTGAGAATTAGAATGAAATTGGAATAGAGGCGAATGTTGAGAATGCCTCACAGAGTCCGACAGAGAGATCGAACAGTACTGAGACACGCTTCGCGAGATTGGAGCGGAGTGTGGAGATTATTTTGAGGAGCAAATTGCTCAGAGTATACATAAGATCAGAGGGCGCTGCGGAGCGTTGGTGGAAACCCGCTCGACCCATCTTAAGTGTTAAACATCCAGAGCTAAGATGAGAAATGTTTATGGATGTATTCCGGTGACAGAATATCCCGGACACTATTTAAAAGGAAATGATTTATTGATGAGTATGATTTATGAGTATGGAGACTCAGTTATATTCTTGGGCAGATATTACCTCGACACTATGAACAGTGATAGTCGAGATGTCTAAAAGTTTATGGAAGGGCTCATATTGTCAATTATAGTCCAATTGGCCCCGTGAGATATTACCTATACCGAGGCAGTGCGCAGATTTACAGTTGGGTAAATAAGAACATGAATTGCACGCCTTTGAGATTGGGAAAGGTAGTGAGGGCTGAAATAGAGACAGAAAAGAGAATCGAGAAATGATAGAGATGTTAAAATGGGAAAATGGAAATTGGTAAAGATTTAATTTGACGAGTCATGGAGTAAGATAATTGGTAAAGCCCCAGTGCATCCAATTTTGGCACTCTTGAGGGGCATTGTGATTGGAGGACCCCGACCTGCTACGAAGCAGAGTAGCAGTGTGATCATTGTAGATGTGTGGTGGATACCACGGAAGGAGGGTCTATACCTACACTGTATTTATGAAAATGGCCGTTAAGTGTGGTAAGACGGACCATTGATTTTGATTGCACAGAGTTGGGCGAGATCGCCCCACAGAAAAGTAAAGAGACAGAAAAACTTCGTTGGTATAGCTGCAACAAAAAGGGAGGCCATAGCCGAAAACAAAAAGGAAAGTAAGTTGTTGGACGAAGGCGAGAGGATGTCTTGAACCAGGACACTATTGATGTTTCATGGATGTGGTGTAAGATACCACACTTGTTATGAATAATGAAGTACATATGTTCATTGATCCTAGTACCACACACTTATTCATACAGCCTTCATTCGCATATAAGTGAGTAAAAGGCATGAATGCCTACATCATTGGGCATAATACTGATAAATGAGTACCCCAATAGAGGAGGATTAATTAACGGAATATGGATATAGAGATTTTAAGTGACAAAAAGGGGTGCAACAGTTGAAATTAAAGGAGTAAAGGATTATACTCACGAAATGAATAATGACAAGAGTTTCGTTATAATTGATACACTAAGGAGATAATCTTTGAGATATGCTTGATTTTAAATACAATATGTATTGGAGTAAGAGGCGTATGCTAGGTAAGAACATCTTTACGATATGAAGTAATTAGGATTGAAGCAATTAGTAGCGAATATAAATTGTGACCACATGGACTGACATATAAAGTAACTGTGGCTAAGTCTGAAGGTTAATAAAGGTATTTCAAAATACCTCCCCGCCTGAAGACTTGACAGCGTCTAAAAGTATATATATAACCTATAACGTGAAATCGATCGTTGTAATAAATACCTTTAGCGTTAGGATACCTTTACTAAGACGATAAGAATATTAAAATTCGACAAATCATAAAGGTTAACATAGTAAAATTTAATAAGAGCCGTTAAGATAAGAAAAGGAAAATGACGCAGGTTAGTACCTGAAAACATAAGCAATTTTGAAAGTGACTTTTACAAATGGGTTGTTGCGAGTTCTCAATATGGTCTACTTGGTTGACACGTTTAACTATGAAAACGTGGTCTTTGAGTGAGATGATAGAGGTGACGTGAATTTCGGTGTAGTGAAGTATGAACTGACCACCGTGATTAATTTCACCATACCCAACAGCTCAAGAGGTTCACAGTGAGTATGGATACCTCGAAATTATGAAGGAGCTGTGTATTGATGTATAATGGGAAGATAGACAATTTTTGGAGTTAGACAACTCAAGGATCACGAAATAAACTATCTGACCCATGATTTAAAGTTGGCAACAGTATTTGTACCAAGGATATGATACTATTATGTACATGGTGAGAAATTGTGGATATGCACTGATCATAAAGCCCAAGTATCTGTTTTCACAGAAAGAGGTGAATATGAGAATACATAGTGGGTTAGAGCTTCTGAGAGGTTTTGATTTGTAAAAAAAAAAAAAATTGTACCACCCAGGAAAGGCTAATGTGATGGCTGATACCTTGAGTATAAAGAGCCTCGGGATGGTATTACATATGATGGTCAGGGAACGTGAGCTGCTAGAGCAGTTGTGAACCTCACTATTGATGTGATCCCTTCTGATGATGACAGTGATTGTGTGACAGCTAGCCTGAGACTAGAACCGGATGAGAGTGCCCGGATTTGACAGGCTTAGCGTGATGATCGGCAGGATGTCGATAGTTTGGGTCAGATTCAGAAGGGTGCAGTGACAGAGTTCACGGAGTATGATAATGAGTTACTGAGGATTTCGAGACAGTATAAGTGCTCCCCATGACCATAGTTGATGAGATGCTAATATTGTCAGAAGCTCACTCTTCGGGATATACAGTGCATACGGAAGTAAAGAAATATATCGAAATCTCGAAAAGGGTATGGGTGGTCAGATGTGGAAAGAGATATTGTAGAGGTTGTAAAAAAGTGCCTAGTATGTCAGCAGAATAAGGTAGAGTATTAAAAGTCTGCAGAGTTATTGCAGCCTCTACCTATATCGACACGGCACGAAAAATGGGAGCAAGTCTCCATAAATGTCGTGATGGGTTACAGAGAACCCAGGTGAATTACGAGGCTATTTGGATGATAGTCGATAGAGTAACTAAGTCTACCCACCTTCTGGTTATGAAATCCCTAAATACTCAGAGTGTATATGAGGATTTGTGTATAAGGGAGATTGTGGAACATTAAGTAGCGTTCCAGTGAGCATGGTATCATATAAGGATTCCCGCTTCACTTCCCACCTCTGAGGATATTTTTAGGAAGCTATGGGAACCCGACTGAGTATTAGCACAGCTTTCCATCCTCAGACAGATGGTCAGTCAGAGAGGACTGTACAAGTTCTGGAGGATATGATGAGAGTGTGTGCATTGATTTTATAAGCTCCTGGAATGATCAGTTATTACAAATCGAAGTCACCAATAGTGACAATTTTCACTTGAGTATCGGGATAACAAGATATGAGGCAGTGTATGGCTGTAGGGGTTGTTCCCCAAATTGGATAAGAAAAAGTGGGTGACAGATAAAATTATTTTTGACCTTGGATAATAAGTCTTTGAGAATGTTTAGTTAAGAGTGAGAGATTAAGAACACCTCAGAGCAGATAGACAAGTATTGGAATTCACCCTTGGTGAATTGGTATGGTTGAAAGTTACTTGTCCTAAGAGAATAAGGATATAGCGAACTTTTGGAAGAAGGTAAATTGAGTTGCGCTGGATAGAATATTTTGAGACATTGGACAAGTGGGAGATAAGACCTGTAGGTTGGCGTTATCACCTAAATTAACAGGCACCCACAATGTGTCTCAGCTTTTGATGCTTCGGCAATACTACCCAGATTCAGCATAGGTAATCGAATATGAACTCCAAAAGTTCAGTTTAATGAAAATATAAGTATATTGATAAGTTGATTTGGGCATTAAACAGGAAAGAGAAAGTATTGAGTTTTAAGATGATCTCCCTAATTAAAGTCCTTTGGTAGTAATGCACTTCGGAAAAAGGTCACATGAGAATTAAAGAAGTATGCTACGATTGATGTACCCGGAGTAGTCTATAGACTCATATGAATTGGTTCTAATTTGGAGGACCAAATTCCTTAAGTGGGGGAGATTTGTAAGACCCGAAATTATTTAAAATACGAAATGAATGAGTATTCGTGAAGAGAAGTCGGGTTAAATTAATCCCGAACACGTGCAAGGGCAGAATGGTCAAAAGACCGAAAGTTGGAATAATTTCGATAAGCAAAAATTAATTAAAAATATGGATTTGAGAAATCTTGGTCAATAAAGGAGAAATAAATTTATCTCGGGTTAAATTGATCAAGATATGAATTTATGGGAATTAATCGGGATTTTTAGTTCAGAAAAATAATTCCGAAAATAATCGAAAAATATACTGAAAAGTCATTCGGGATAATATCCCGAAAATACAGAGAAATTATACCCGAAAAAGGATTAAAATATAATAAATAAATTAAATTAAATTAAATTAATTAATTTGGAATAAAATAATAATTTTAAGGGATATTTGGGTATTTTTAAGGTATTTGAATGATTAAAATAATAATAATAATAATAAAACAAAAAAAAGAATTGAAAAAAAAAGAAGAAGAGAAATCTGTTAAAACTATCGGGGAGAGAGAAAGAGATGAGAGAAACCGAGGGTGACCTGCGCGTGGCTGACCGACCCACGGCCACCAGGCACCGACGGCTCCGATGAACAGTCGAGCAGGAAGAGGAGAGGCCAGCGAAGCTGTTGGCACCGGCGACGTGCTCCAAGGAGGCCGGAGATCACCAAACGGAGGAAGAGAAGCCCGCAGGGAAAACGGAGTTGGTTCCGACGATCCACGGCAGCTGGGCTCGAACGGTGGGTACCGACGAGTTCAGGAGGAGGAGCCGGTTCTTTTGAGACTAGTATTGGACGACGAAACCGCCGGAATCCGACGGATCGAGGGAGTGAAACCGATGGGGAGAGAAGAGGAATCGTCGGCGATCGACGCCGATTCAGGCCCGATCGACCCCAGCCGAGGCTTCCCGAGGTGCAGCCAAGCCGATTGACACCAAAAACGACAGACGAAACTGCAGGCAAATGCCAGAAACGACGAAAAAAGGAAACGGTACCGACGGTTGAGAGAGAACAGGCCGGACCGGCGACCTTCCGGCGATCTCGACCGAAGCTGAGGCCAGATTCGAGCTGCGGACGACCTTGCGGAGCCACTGGCAGTGGAAGCCAGCGGAGAACCGGCCGGCAAGGCGGTGAACCGGAGTGAACCGAAGTGAACCGAGGTGAACCGGCAGGTCCGAACCGGACTGAACCGGTTCAGCCAAAAAGAGAGGAAAAAAGGAAGAAAAAGGGAAAAAGAAAAAGGGAAAAAATTGGGGAAAATTCCAGCGATGTAATCGAGCTTCGGGTAAGTCGATAAGCGGTCAAATTGATCGATTTAAATTTTGGAATATTTTATTTAATTATTATTCGACTGAAAATTTACCCGAAAATTATGAAATTATGTAGCTCGATAATTGGCATCCACCAAGAGCTCGAGACAGCCTCGATTTACGGACTAGCATGGAATCTCGGGTAAGTGACCCTTATTTACAACAATGTACATCGTTATGCGTGATATGAATTTAAATTCCGCATAAATTGAATTAAATTATGAAAATTTAGATAAATTGCCGTAAATATTAAATTTAGCTATTCAAGAGTTAGAATGAGGCTCAATAAATTGTTGGAGGGCCCAATGAGCCCAATAGGCCTCGATAAAGTGAAAATTAAGTGGAAAACGGGCTTAAGGCCGATTAAGGCCCATTAAGGTGCAATCGGGCCCAATAGGGGTAAACGAGCCCAATGATTTAAATTAAGCCCAGAAAATATAAACACAATTAAATTGTATAATATCTGACCTGAGGAATATTAATACGCAGTTCCGGGCATTTGATTGGGAGCATATCGAACTGCGCGACGAGACAACAGTGGAAAAGAAAAGGTCAGACTCGACAGGAAAATAAGGTAAGGGAATTCTGCGGACTGCTAGAGGTAACTTTACGCAATTTTAAGTCCATTTGTAGTCTTTAAAAATTACCTGAAGGGTCTAGAGGTCAATTTATAATTTTAGTGCCTCGAATGGGTAAATTACCAAAATACCCTTGTTAAGGGTAAAATTTACAAATTTAGGAAAGGTTGGGAGGAGCAAGAACAAGAGGTTCTTGCTCATTTTGGAGGTGTTTTGATGCATGCATTAGTAGGCTGGCTAACCTTGAAAGAAAATGCACAGCATTGCATACTTTCAACGTGAAATTGTTTTGAACACTGTTTTGAGGAAACAGAGCCGCCTACGTGTTTTATTGACATGTGACGTGCTAGAGCTCAGCTCGCACGATATTTTCGATTTGTGTGATGCACGCATTAGTGCTGGAGCGAGAGCTCGCACTAGAGTTTTACATACATAGGTGCTGGAGTCCAACTCGCATCGGATTCTTATATATATGTGATTTTCGTGACAGGGTGCTAGAGTCTAACTCGCACCATATTTTTATATGATTTTGAGACAGGGTGTTAGAGCTTCGCTCGCACAAGATTTTTATACGGTTTGCATACAGACTGCTAGAGCTTAGCTCGCACTAGATTTACTTGATTTGATGAGAGTGCTGAGCATTGCTCGCACTAATTTTATGAGAACATGTGATGAACCGTGCTCGGAGCATCGGGTAGACTGTGTGTCACCGATTAAATAGGCCCGCACGTGCGTTTTGAGACATGGCATGTTAAAACAACCTGATGAGCCCGAACGAGGGATAAGGGTTAGAGAAACAACCTGATGAGCCCGAACGAGGGATAAGGGTTGGAGATCCACCTGATGAGCCCGAACGAGGGATAAGGGTTGGAAGACGAGCTGATGAGCCCGAACGAGGGATAAGGCTGGGGGTCCACGGAGTACGATGTACCGTGCAAGTAGCATGGAGTATGATGTACCGTGTGGTATCTTTGTGATACGTTGGTATCTTTGCGATACGTTGGCATCTTCGGATGCATGGGATCGGATAAGATCGACGAGATGGATTGACCCACCTCCCGGGCGGTTCCCGATCATGGGGAGAACCCGCACACTAGGATCCGTGTAGCTGAGGAACTCCAGGGCACACATATGGCCATAGTCCTGGTTATTTGCCGATATACAGACGTTGCCTAGTCTCGCATGTCGTCGATTTTGATGAAATCAAATTGGGTTTTAAACTAAATTTGCATGATGGTATTTCCATGCTTTTCAAACCCATGTGTGAATGTAAATAGATTTTCATGGTTTTGTGTGAGTCAGGATCACCCGCAGGAGGGGTCGAGTCTTGACTTTATTGTGAAAATTTTAATTGAGAAAGAAATGATTTGAAATAATTGCATGTTGAATTTTCTGTGCAAACGTGTTTTACATAACATCATAACTCATATCATCTGTTTTAAAATGTGTGGAGAAAGGGTGGTTTATACATGGTACCACGTTCATGTAGGTAGTATGGTTACCTACTTGTTCGTAGGATTGCCTTACTGAGCTTGATGTGCTCACCCCTTTCATTTTCTCCCACAGATAATCTCCAGTTGAAGTTGAGGCGACTCAGTACTGCATTCCGGATATCTGCTACTGCCCATCAACATAAGGTATATACACTTGTACATATTGTATCTACATAAGCATAGCACAGTAACATGTTTGTAAGTAACTTTAGGGGATGTATAAATAATGTAAACAATTATAAATAACTGGAGAAAAATTAAGTTAGATGGTAATTGAATGGTGGGACTGACATTGACGCACAGCCCAATTTGTTAGTGGAGTGTGGTCACGATCAGAGGACAGATAAGAATTTAATAAAGAAAATAACAAAATGCGAAAAATTAACTCTGATTTTTGGGTAGTTTGGGTCGTGACATATAGGGTCTCACATTCTCCCCCACTTAGAAAATGTGGTCCTCCAAATTGTAACAAAATCCATCCGTGAATAACTCAGGATACCTCTCTCATATCAAACTCTCCAATTCCCATGTGGCCTCTTCCACCATGTGATGTTGCCAATGAACTTTCACCAAGGGAATTGTCTTTGTCCTCAACACTTTCTCTTTTCTATCTAATATCTGAACTGGCTTCTCAATGTACGTCATGGTTTCATTGAGCTCCAATGGATCATACCTTATCACATGCGTCGGGTCCGAATGGTATTTCCGTAACATGGATATGTGGAAAACGTTATCTACATTCGCTAACCCAAGTGGTAGTGCTAGCCTGTATGCCTTATCTCCCACTTTATCATGTATTTGAAATGACCCTATATACCGAGGGCTCAACTTCCCTTTCTTCCCGAATCTCATAATCATATTCGAGGGATAAACCTTCAAAAACATTGACTCACCCACATTAAACTCTAGTGGTCTCCGTCTCCTATCAGCATAACTCTTTTTGTATGCTCTGAGCAGTCCGTAACCTCTCACAAATCAACTGGACATCCTCAGAGGCTTGTCTAACCAAGTCAGGAGCAAAGATCTGTTTGTCACCAACCTCTTCCCATCCAATAGGGGAACGACATCTACGCCCATACAAATGGTCATCCCAAGAGCGTGTGCCATCCCGATACTTGCATGGAAATTGTTATTATAGGTGAACTCTGCGAGTGGCAAATGGTCATCCCAAGAGCCTCCAAAATCCAATGCACATGCTCTCAACATATCCTACAGGGTTTGTATAGTCCTCTGACTGACCATCTGTCTGAGGATGAAATACGGTGCTAAAACTCAACTGGGTCCCCATCACTTCCTGAAAATGTTCCCAAAAATGGGAAGTGAAGCGGGCATCCTGATACGATCTGAAGGTATTACCATAAGTGCACAGGTCGTATAAGTAATAATGGGATTTAAGTCCCGAGTTATTGTCCCACAGAGAAGTTGACTAGCCTAATTAACTACCGATTAATCTCACCCTAAGTATATTCTAGCGAATTATGAAATTTAATGTGGGTGATCTACTAAGTCTGAAAATTAAAAGTACTGAAAATAATAACAATTATAAACTAAAGCAAAAATAAAACCAAGCTAAGAATTACTTACAATGCTCCACGCAAGCAAATACCTACAAAAGAAAATTAAAACAGTTAAAATTAATTAACGCAATAAAATGCAAATATGAAAATAACTAAAAAAAGACTAATTAAACTAAAATTAAACAATCTTAAAACAAAATGTACATGTAATTAAACTAACTAAGAAAATGCAATTTAAACTAACTTAAAGTCTAATAAGATAAAAATCTACTTACCTAAAGAAATTCTTAAACTTAACTCTAACTAAATGCTAATAAAATAAAATCTAACTAATGCATGAAACAAATTTAATCTAAATTAATTCTAAATATAACTCATAAAATACTAAACTAAAAATTAAATCCTAACACATAATCTAAAATTAACTATTAACTAAGACTTAAAACTAAGATTAAATTAACAACTTAAAACATTAAATTTAACCTAGAATTATCAACTAATAACTACACTAAACTAACAACTAATGAAACAATCAAAATAATAAAAATGCCATAAAAATTAAACTAAACAAAATAGAGGTGGCCAAACAAGGCCTTAATCGAATTGCATAACACCAAAGTTGTCCCGACAAGCTGCTGGTACTGTTCATTGTCTTTCCAATTTACATTTCCAGCATTTTTGGGTTGTCCTCTGCTGCAGGTGTCCTGCACTATGCTCTCAGTTTTTGCATGTGTCCTGCAGCTCCAGGTGCAAATAGGTGCTGCTTCAGCTGCTGTTTGTCCTTGGCCATTCCTACTCACGTTACCCGTCCACCCCTGGCTAACGTCTTCTTCCTCTGCTGTCCTGCACTGCCTCTCGCAATGTCCGTGAACAGAATGCATTCAAGAGAATCCCGATTGAGTTAGTGAAGAATAAGCCATTCGGTAGCTCAAAACCTAGAAAAGCTAAACAACTCCATTGCAACCGTAAGATGACAATGAAGCAAAAACCCTACCTTGACTATGTAAATAAGTAACTAGGAGAAATGATAACAACAAAAAATTACAAAACAAAAAATGAAACAAGGCTTGACCCGAGCTTAAACACAAAATATGAATCCTTCAAACCGTTAGCTATAGCCTACACATCTATGAACAATGGCAATCACAGTAGTTCAGTAATAATGCCTGCACACATCTATGAACTTGCAACAACCAATTACTAGATTAAAGCATAACGAAAGCATGCAGTGGAATGAACAGTGTGAAACTTCTAAAACAGAGTGTAATAGAGGGTAATTTGTAGTTCTCGGTTCTTTGTAACCTCATAATAACAATGCTATAAACCATAAAACATGCTTCTAATAAAAGTTAGGACAGCAAACAAAAATAAAATAGACAACTTAGAATGAAACCGAGAGGAAATATGTAAAGACAGCAAACATCAACGTGAGCTTCATTAACGGGATTCCAGCAGCTCAGGTTGCTTCATTCCTTTCTTCAACTGAGGTTCCACATTGCCATTGATGTGGATAAATGCTAAGCATCAACCCACATCAAAGCATCAAAACCAAAGGCATGAACAAAGGAAGAACCGAGACTATAAAAATGGGATTTGGTGGCTACCGGAAGGCACCATGAGAATAAGCCAAGAACAAGAACAAAAATATTAAAGATTGATCAAACCAAAAACATAAACTGTTAAGGAAAATCGAGAGCAAATCAACTAGGAAATCAACTATGTAAATAGAACTTAATAATAAAAGAACTAGTTTTTATCAAAGCGCGAACATGAAATGAAATTGATTTTCATTGAAATAAGATTATCCAAGGTAAATGAAGAACATTAAAAATAAATGAACAGTAGAAAAACTTGCTAAAAACTATGTGAAAATTTTAAAGAAAGCTTTTAAAATTAACCTAAAAGCTACTCTACCCTAAAATACATTTACTCCTACTCCAACTCCTAAATTACTTCTATTCTAACCTAGACTACCTTTTTTTTCAATTGCCATCTTTTTCTATTTATATACACACTTAGGGGTACAATGGTAATTTTTCCATCCTAGATGAGTTGACAATGTTTAGCCACTTGTCTTCCTTTAATTTGCTACAGAGTAGATATTTCCACAACATCAGTATTTTTATCCAATTTGCTATGTGATGTGCCCTTGCATGTGTCTTCCAGAGGGTTGGCACGGTGTCCTTCGATCTTATCGTTTCGAAGCAAATAAAATACGGACACCTGGTATCGCGCGTGTCCATACGACTGATGACTCGGTCTGCAAATTGGAAGTGGTCCAGTCTCCTTTAGCTCATTTTCAGCCCAATTTTGACTGAAACGACTGACTTTCATCCGGATTTAATTTATCTGCACATTAAAGAATTTTAATTAAATAAAGGGGATTATTAATAAAATAATATGGGGATTAAATAAATAATTAGGAAATTAAGCACAAATAATTCTATTAAAAATATAATTATCACATCCCTATCAGAAACAACGCTCACTAGAATTCCAAGTAGCCTCACTATCTTGCGCACATACAAGTTCGCTAACTGGCTCAGAGTATCGGTAGCTCTCATAGCTAGAAAATGGGCTGACTTCATCAACCGATCCATAACCACCCATATGACATCATGACCTCTGCGGGTCCTCAGTAATCCCATCATAAAATCTATGGTGACATGCTCCTACTTCCATGTCGGTATCAGTAGAGGTTGCAATAATCTTATAGGCTTCTGATGCTCTAACTTCACCTGCTGACAAATGAGACATCTAACGACATATTCAGCAATGTCTTTCTTTATCCCAGACCACCAATAAACTTTTCGCAGGTTCTGATACATCTTAGTACTCTCTTGATGTATCGTATACCTCGATGAGTAAGCCTTTGTCAAGATAAACTTCCTGATCTCTTGATCATCAGGAACACATATCCTACCTCTAAACCTTAACAATTCATCGGAACTCAACTCAAAATCAATCTTTGTGCCACTCTGTATCTACTTGACAATATCACTGCACTGCTGATTAATTCGCTGAGCCTGCCAGATTCGATCTACCAGATCCAGTTCCAACTGTAGGCTAGTTATCATAAAGCCACTATCAACGTCAGGCGGGGTCACATCCAAACTAAGGTTCATGAACTGTCCCAACAGCTTGTGTTCCCCGATCATCATGAATGACACCAACTCGAGATGCTTTCTACTCAATGCATCAGTAACTACATTTACTTTACCTGGGTGGTACAAGATCTCACAATCATAATCCTTTAAAAGTTGAAGCCATCTCCTCTATCTCATGTTTAACTCTTTCTGTGAGAATAAGTACTTAAGGCTCTTATGATTTGTGTAAACTTGAAATCTCTCACCATAGAGATAGTGGCGCCATATTTTCAGCGCAAACACTACGACCGCCAACTCTAAATCATGGGTTAGGTAGTTCCTCTCATGATCCTTTAACTGTCTTGATCAATAGGTACTACCTTCCCATCCTGCATCAATACATAGCCAGTCTTTGGGATAAAGCATTCGTATACACTGAGAAACCTCCTGAGCTAGTAGGGATGGTGAGAATTGGAGCTGTGGTTAATCTCATTTTCAACTCCTGAAAGCTCTCCTCACATCTATCATCCCACATAAATTCAACATTCTTTCTCGTGAGACGTGTCAAAGGAGCAACTAATCTCGAGAATCCCTCCACAAATCGTCGATAATATCCAGCTAAACCCATGAAGCTTCTAAACTCTGTTACTGTCTGGGGTCTCTGCCATTGTATCATTGCCTCAATCTTTGATGGATCTGCTGACACACCATCCTTCGATACTATATGACCCAGAAAAGAGATCTGTTCTAACTAAAAGTCACAGTTACTAAGCTTAGTGTACAACTTCTTCTCTCGGAGGGTCCGTAGCACTATCCTTAGGTGTTATTCATGCTTCTCTCTAAATCTTGACTACACCAGTATATCATCAATAAACACAATAACAAATCGATCTAAGTACTTGTGAAATACCTCCTTCATCAATGACATAAAAGTTGCGGGAGCGTTTGTCAGCCCGAATGGCATAACCATAATCTCATAATGTCCATACCAGGTGCGAAAAGCTATCTTAGGCACACCTCCACTCCGTATCTTCAACTAATGGTACCCAGATCTCAGATCTATCTTAGAGAAGACTTGCTCTCCCCTGAGCTGATCCAACAAGTCATCGATGTGTGGAAAGGGGTACTTATTCTTGATGGTGGCCTTATTCAACAACCGATAATCTATACACAGTCGGAGGCTTCAATCCTTCTTCCTTACAAAGAGAACCGATGCTCTCCAAGATGAGATGTTTGGCCTGATGAACCTCTTCTCCAGCAACTCCTGTAACTGCTTCCTTAATTCTTCCAACTTAATCGAAGCCATTCTGTACGGTAGCTTGGATATCGGCTTTATACCAAGTGCCAAGTCTATACAAAACTCCATCTCTCTATTTGGAGGTAACCCTGGTAATTCATCTGGAATGACATCTGGAAATTCCCTCATCACTGGGATGTCTATCAACTCCGGACGTGCCTTATCCATCTTAATCACATAACCAATGAACCCTACACATTATCCTTCCTACCGTTAGTAACACAAGGCATCACATTAACATACATAATTGATAAACAAATTCATCTCTCGAATATCATGTATTTAAAATCATACTCTTCTCATTTACAATAGTAATATTCTTTCATTTCATTTCACAAAGTTTACAACAAGATTTTCTATCTAGGGAATCATTAATGTTTTAGCACTACAATCCATAACAACATGGTTCACAGCCAGCCAATCTATACTAAGGATTACATCAAAATCACTCATATTTAATAAAATCAAATCGACTGCCATTTCTCTACCTCATATCCTCATCTTACAATTCTATATACATGCTCAGTCAACTGACTATCATTCATAGGGGTAGATATCATCAATATCTTATCTAGCAGTGTGGGTTTTACATGCTTCAACAATTGACATGCAAATGATGGCGATATAAAGGAATGCGTGGCATTAGGATCAAACAATACAAATGCTTCTAAATCAAATATTTGGATGGTACCTTTAACCACATCTGAAGACTGATTCGCAATGTCTTGGTCTAGTGCGTGCACTCGTCCTCTGCTCATACCCACTGTCTACTTCCCCTTTTCCTCAGCTGTAACCCTCCTCCTCGGAGTAGTTACACCAACTGGAGCTCTCTTTGGCTCCTTGCTCTACTGTGGGACTCTCTCTGTCATCTTTGGGCAATCCCAGATTATGTGCCCTGGTTTTCCACATCTAAAGCATACTGTAGGAGGTCTATAGCATGGTCGAGTACCATAGTACCTACCACACTTGCTACACTGCTCTATAGTTAGCCATGGCCCTCCAATCATAATTCCCTTAACTGGAGCTATTGTCGAATACATGGGAGGATTAAATTTCCTCTCCCGGATCTCCTCAATCCTCGGCCTCTTTCCAAAAAACCTCTTGCTTCCCTTATAGCTGAGCCCCGTCTAGTAACGGTCTCTTCTTATCTCTATCCCTCATTTTACCAACCTTTCCAAACTCTGAGGCAATCCTCTCAACATCTTGTTCACACAATTGTGCCATGTGCACTGCCTCATCGTAAGTCGGTATATCCAAGGGAATCAATTTAGACCTGATGGTTGGTCTCAGTCCATCTACAAACTTCTAGATCTTCTCGACCTCATTACCCATCGTATTAGGATCATATCTACCCAGAGAGATAAAGGTCGTCTCATACTGATCAGCCGTCTTGTTCCCTTAGGTCAGTCACAAAAATGCCATCTTCATCTTCTGTTGTGCAGTATCTGGAACATATTATCTCTGAAAAGCCTCCAAAAATACATCCCAATTGATCTCTATAAGTCGGGCTCTCAAAATAGGCCTGTTGGATTTCCACCAATGTTCTGTTGATCCCTTCAGCATGAATGCGGCAAACGCTACCATCTCAATAGTAATGCACTCAAAGAACCCATATAACTTCTCAATTTCCTTTATCCAATCCTCTGCAGCTACTAGGTCCTTAACTCCACTGAAAGACGGTGGTCCAAACTTCTGGAACTACCGTAATTTATCCAAATCATATCTGTCACGCCTCGAAAACGCGAAAAATATAGCAAATTTAAAAACTTTTAACTCATCAATTCACAATTAAGGGTGTATTCCTATGCAGTGTCATGCATCATCATATTTATCATACCTCAGGATCTCATCACTAGATAACATGTATCGTATCATATACATTACTCAATATTAAGTTAATTAATCCTAATACATCCCATACAATGTTATACATCAAGTGTCTGCAATTACAATAATTGTCTGGGTACATGAAAAGATAAAAGATACCTCAAATACAATATATGGCCTGGAGCTCAAGTCCTCCACTAGCCACTACTCCGTACGTCGCAGGGAAACCCTTTTTCACTTGAAGAAATCTGGGGGGAAAGAAAACAGGGTGAGCTTCTAAATCGCTCAGTAAGGGGGTAGGGGACTCATTATATAAACCAAAATGCACATCACAAAATATTTATTTGTATGTGAAACTCATTATACTCATTTGAAAACCATAGCATGAAAGTACTCAAAACGACATTCTCATATCTCAAATCATGTGAAAACATGAAGTAAAATGCTCAGTATAGAGCAGTAACAAAGCATGTGAAAATAATGCGATATTCATTTTCTCAATACACGTGATAAAATCGCTGTAATAATAATACACGTGGCGCAGCCACTAAACACACGTGGCGTAGCCACTGATTTAAATTCACACGTGGCACAGCCACTAAACACACGTGGCATAGCCACTGATTTAAATTCACACGTGGCACAGCCACTAAACACACGTGGCATGGCCACTGATTTAAATTCACACGTGGCACAGCCACAGGATAGGGTTTCACGTGGCAACGACCACCAAATAGGGTTCTCACGTGGCGACGGCCACTAAATAGGGTTCTCACGTGGCAACGGCCACCAAATAGGGTTCTCACGTGGCGACGGCCACCAAATAGGGTTCTCACGTGGCAACGGCCACCAAATATACGTGGCGTAGCCACAGAATGGGGGATCTCACGTTATCAGAACGGAGAAGGATTGGGCTTACATGCTACCAGAGCAATGCCGGGTGTGTACTCAAAATTACACACCTAAGTCTTATCACATAAGACTGGTTTGCCTTCACGTAGAACTCATAGTGGTTTTTCTCTCTTAAAACTCATTTGAAAATCGTTTTGTACTCAACACAAAACATATTAAAACCGAGTTCCAACCGACAAAGCACACACACATTTCTCAAATCTCGATATTGCCTTAACGTAGAGCCCAATTATAAACTCATAAAAACATTGGGCTCCAACCGGCTATAAAAATCGTGTGCATTCTCATCAAAACACAACTCATCAAACATGCTTGTTTTATAAATCACAAATCATGCTATATAGTTCAAAATCACATACACAATTAGTTTAGTTTCCCTTACCTCTTTGCACCTCGTATAGTGCAACTGTTTCCCCCTTGTCACGGACTAGTCTCACACTCCACTCTGGAACTCCCGAGCTGTCCTAACGATGTTAAAACATCAATATTCATCATCACAGTAACCTCAATTCTCAAAATCGAGCATAATTGCTCATAACACCTCTAATCTCTTGATTCTCATAACTCTACCCCAAACTACAATCTCATTCACAACATCTCAACGCCCTACATTTCTCATGCCAAATTATCTATGCTAATTCACCACATTGTCTAAATTTTCATTTATAGCTCAAAATTTTCAAAATTGCTAAACATCATTATCACTCCAACTACATTGAAATTTTATCAATCCCTAATCATTTTCCAACTATTTCAACACAATGCCAACAACTATCATTACCAAAATCATCTCAAATATCAAGATCGAGGTTTAAAAATTACCCAAAACTTGTGGAGAGCTTATCTCTTGCCTCAATTCAATCCGTCTTACGATTTCCAAGTATGTTGTTCTCCCTTTGATGAGGAACAACTTTCCTTCTTGCCACAACCTCTGATTTGGACGGAAATGGGTGCCTTGGATGAGTGAGAAAGTTAGGGCTCGGTGAAAATGGGGGTTAAAAGAGAGAGAAAATGAATTTGCAAGAGAAAGCAGGGGTTCCTTATATAGACTAAGGGTAGGAGATCGATCTGGCTCTTGGTGAGATCGATCTGCATTTGAATTTAGGGACGATTTGGGGCAATTTTATGCCTAGGAGATCGATCTGTCGAGGGGTGAGATCGATCTCTTTATGGCTTTTTGAGATCGATCTGCTCCTTGAGGAGATCGATCTTCTCCCAAACAGAAACGTTTGGAGATCGATCCCTCCCTCATGAGATCGATCTTCTCTCAAACAGAATCATAAGGAGATCGATCTTCTTCCATTGGAGATCGATCTACTCCTTAAATTCCTCCTTCCTTGTCATTTTTAACTCATCAGATCGATCTCTCCTTCCCCAAGATCGATCTGACCTCTTAGTTTCACACTTATGTTAAACACTTATATATAAATCTCCAAATATAATTTCCACAATTCACTTAGCTCAATAAATTACACTTCAAGTTCTTATTACATCATTAAAATATATCTAAAATTCTCAGATCTCACAATATCTGTAACCCCAGCCAATACTGCCATGTTGTATAGCAACAGGTGTAGGCATATCCTGTGCAGGTGGGGGTGTAAGTGTATCTGTCGTCTGAGGTCTCTGGGTTGGCCGTGCTCGTACCTCAGGAGCTGCTGCCTGCTTGGCATCACCTTGTGTAGCGAGACTCTATCTGCCCCCAACTCTAGGTAACGATTGAGTGACCAACTCCAAAATCATCTCTATGCTTCGCTCAATCCTCACGAAGCGTGCCTCAGTACTCTCAGGTCTCTCCTCTAGACCCTGTGGAGCATGCTCAACCTCAGCCTCCACCTCAATTTCTTCCTGAGTCTCGTATGTTTCTGGCTTAACACTACCCTCAGGCCTAGCTCTACAGCCTCTAGCTTGCACTCTCGCCCCTCTACCGGGACTGGTATTAGGCATAATGCTCAATTCCCTACATTCACATCAATTTCTTAGTCAACCTATCGACACACGCACAATTTGTATCTAAACAAACACATTAACATGGGGATGTAATTTTCCAACTTATTAAGTATTTTAGACACTAACACACGTCAAGCCAACTCAACTCTGATACCAACTTCTATCACGACCCTCAACTTACCAAAAATCATCAAAAAAATTTTACTTTTCGTAGATTATTTATTTTTCGTCCTTACCTTACCTCAATCGTGATCAGCTACACTCTCAACAGTTGGGCTGTGTGTCAATGTCTACCTCATCCAACCATAATAATTTAATTTTCATTATAATTTAGAAATAAACACTTGTATAAATAAATCAGAGTGTTGTTACAAGTGTTTACATTGCTTTACATCCCTAGTGGTTACATACAAAATGATACTATGTTATGGCAAGTTTAGATAAAAAAATTATACAAGTGTGTATACCTTACGTGATGGGATGCGACGGATACCAAAAAGGAAAACCTCCAGTCGCCCTCAGTCTATACTCAATGCTCTGTAGAGAGGGGGAAATTAGGGGGTGAGCAAACAACACGCTCAGTAAGGCAATCATGCGAACAAGTAGATACTACACTATCTACGTGATCATGATGCCATGCTCAAAACCATACAGTCTCATTCACATCGCAAAAGCATTAGTTCATGCCTGTGTTAATGGCATGTAAAGCAAATCATGATATTTATTTTAGTGCACAAATCAAATTCAAAGCATGGAAAACCATCATGCATATTTCATAAATAAGGCATGGAAAACCATCATGTGTCAGTGCACTTTAAGGCCATTATCATACTTTCGCAAGAAAATCATGCTATTTAGTTCAGTGCATAAATCAAATTCAAAGAATGGAAAACCATCATGCGTCAGTGCACTTTAAAGCCATTATCATACTTTCGCAAGCAAATCATGTTATTTAGTTTAGTGCACAAATCAAGTTCAAAGAATGGAAAATCATCATGCATCAATGCACTTTAAAGCCATTATCATGCTTTCTCATCTCAATAAAATTAACACTTGTCATGACTCAGCCCCTCCCGCGGACTGTCCTAACTCACAAAATATTTCAAAACATGGATTCATTCATAAATAAGAGACATGTGAGATAGGCAATATAATAGGGAAATCTCCTCTAGGACTATGGCCATATCCTTTGTGATCCCAGGCTACATTGATCAGGTGTGCGGGGTATCACCTCTATCTGCTCCGGCACGAGAGGTGGGTCACGTCCAACCCGTCGATCCAAAGCAGAACTAAACATCGTCCAAAGATGACATATCACAATCTCAACATGGTATAACGAACTCCGTGGACCCATATCATCACATCATATCACGCCTTATCTCAAAATGCACGTGCGAGCCTATTCAATCGGTGTGACACCCAGTCTACCTGAAGCTCCTAGCACAGCTATGAACATGTCATAAAACCACGTGCGAGTAATCTCAATCACGATAACAAGTATGGTGGATATCTAATGCGAGCTATACTCCAGCACCATGTCAAAACTAGTATAAAGTCTGTGCGAGCTAAGCTCCAGCACAACATTGTAGAAATCCATGTGAAAACTAGTGCGAGCTTAGCTCTAGCACTCATGCATGTAAAAACATATCAAATCTCGTGCAAGTCATACTCTAGCACGCTTTCATTCTCACGAAATCCATATAAGTGGCTTAATTCTTTGTAAAGCATCGTTATAAACCAAATCAAGTCATTTCTTTTGCAAATCATTTCAAATGTTAGCCAACCTACCAATCACTTGCTAAAAAGCAATAAAACAAGGTTTTCAAAGCATCATGCTTTTATTTTCATGCACATTTCTCACAAAAACCCAACTCTTGCCCTTCAATCACCTATTTCATTTCCTATTACCACATGCATTCTGGAAAAGCATTATGCACCCAAATTGCGCATACATATCTCTAAGAGTCCACACAATTCCCTTACCTCAATTTACTTGAGAACGGCTCTCTTCCTTTATGCTTCTCGCGCTTTTGGCTCAACTTGCTCTGGTGTATCCTCAGAAGCTACAAATCATTCACCAATCACTTGAGTTAGTGTTGCTAACTCATATTTTGACTTCAACTGGTCAATATATTTCATTGAGCCTATTTCATTAAGTTTGGCACATTTTTGCATTTAGCTAGCATCAAGCCATTTCCAACTAATTTATCTAGTAACTCACTAAGTTACTTGTTTAGGACTTGATGTGAAATACTATACCCTTACTCTCTCATTCATGCCTTAACTACACATTTTACCCCTTTTGGGTAAGTCTCACAATTCATTCCATAACACTATCTTAAAATCATACTCACAACACCATTATCATCTTAAGATATCCCATTCATCATTAATTCCACTACATTTCACTTTCTCACACTAACTCATTTCTAGGTTATAATTGTTCCATTACATTCTAGATAGTTTCTACCATTAATATGCACACCAATCAACTCCAAAATCTATAACTAAACAAATAAACTTGGATTGGTGCATTAGAAACTCACCTAGATTGATTTCCTTCTTGCTCCAAATGGAAATGCTCCTTGTTTCTTAAATCCAACAAATGGGGAAATGACTCCAAGCTATGTTATTCTTCTCTTTGATGTGAACAACTTTGTATCTAATAGCCTTCCCTAAAATATTTATAAAAATGGGCAGATTTAGGAGTGAGAATGCTAGGTTTTTAGATTGATAATGGAAAGGAAATGGTTGTTCTCGTGAAATGCAGATTTTAACTGCTTCTATTTATAGAATTGCTTGATGAGATCGATCTGCATTGGGTAGAGATCTATCTGGTTCTCTTAAATCCCTCATTTTCATGATATTTTTAAGGCATGAGATCGATCTGTCCCAGGCAGAGAGTTAAGGAGATCGATCTGCTCCAATCTGAGAGCTAAGAAAATCGATATGCTCCAATCCGAGAGCTAAGGAAATCGATCTGTTTGGCTTAAGAATTGATCTTCTCATTACAGAATGTTTATGAGATCGATCTGGCCCAATTGGAGATCGATCTGCCTTGTTCCCTTGCTCGAATAAGAGCATTTTTTGCTCTTCCAGATCGATCTCTCATCCGATGAGATCGATCTGGCATTCGTATTTTCTAGATTTTACTGCAGTTTTCTGCAGTAACTCACAAAAAACAATCCTTAAATTTGCTACCATAGTCATTTTCTCATCCAACCACCTTTAAGACTTGAAAATGACATTCATTCATACTTTATACACATTAAAACTTGTGTGTAATCATTGTATAACCAAAGGTATACAATACATAACTAAATTGAAGTACCAAGATTTACACCACTTATGCTACTTCATTCCATTTTACCACACAACTCATTTTTCATTCCACTCACATTCATGATAATTTTATATTTTTTATAATTATTTGTGCTTAATTTCCTAATTAATTATTTAAATCCCCAATTTATTTTTTAAATTATCCCATTTATTTAATTAAAATTCTCATGTTTGCAAATAAATTAAATCCAGATGAATTTTGAATATTTCGATCGAAAATGGACTAGAATTTGGCTAAAAACGAGATTGGACCACGCAGACAACACAAGCCTAGCACATCCAACTGGACAAAAAGATAGATGACATGGAAATATTTTTTTTTCAAGGAGCCAATGGTGTGAAGACAAGTGGCCAAACAATGCCAACCCATCTAGGTGGAAAAATTACAATTTTACCCCTAAGTATGTGTATAAATAGGAAAGGATGGCAATTAAAAAATAATGTAAGTAGGAGTAGAACTAAGTAGGAGTAGGACTATGTAGTTTTTAATGTAATGTAGTTTTAGAGTAGAATAGCTTTAGATTACATTTTTAGATTTACTTTCCTGTTTTCTTTAGTTTTTCGTTAGCTTCCAACTTCACTTTTAATGTTCATTTCATTTTTATGTTCTTGATTTTTCTAGTCTTGGATAATTCATTTTCATGACAATCAATTTATCATTCCAAGCTTCTCGGTTCTGTTAAAATTAGCTCTTTTATTCTTCAAGTTTTATTTTCATAGCATTTTTTTCCTAGTGTAACTCTCGGTTTGCAAAGGAATTGCTTAAGTTTTTAGTTAAAAAACTTTTATTTTTCCTAGTGTAGCTCTCGGCTTGGTGTAATTTTCTTGTTGGACGGTGGGACAACTGCCATGGTTGCAGAACCAAGCCTAGACAATTGTTAGGAAGCAGCTCGGGATAATTTCCTTTGCTGTTCTCCCATGTTCTAGGAGTCTTCTACTGTTCATCTTCCTCATATTTTTATTTCTCAGCTGGCGTGATGATCTGCAGTTGAACACCCAACAGTTTATCAAAGCTGAGAATGAAGACGAAAGCCGTGCATTATCCTAAAGCAAAGCAGGGTGTAAGACAGCACCAGAAGCAGACAGACTAGGAGCAGGACATGTGCGCGCTGCTGTCAAACTGAGGAAGCAAGGATATCGCCTAGAGCAGCGAGGAGTACGTGCAGTGAGTTGGGCATGCTGAGGACAGTACCTGAAGTAAAGCAAAAAATCGAGAGCAAGCTGGTATCGTGGGCACAGCTGGGCTGTCTGACCAGTGAGCATGATGAGCAGCAGTTGGACAGAATCACGAGTAAGAAGCAGGAGCAGGAGCTGAGGACATGTAGAGCATGTCTGGCAGGCAGGGGCATGGGCAAAAAATGAAGCTGAAGTGGTTGGTAACATGTTGGGCTGTTGCAGGAATGGATGCTGCACACGAAACGGAGCAGAGTTGGTGAGAGTGCAGAGCAGGAAGCAGCTGGACACGCCTGGCAGCAAGATGAAACCGAGAGGACCTGGAAATGAACATAAACAATATTGAAGACGTGCACAGTGAATGGAGGGACCTCTTAGTTGATTTAAACTTAAGGCCATGTTTGGCATAATTCAATTTAGCCATTTTATAGTTCAATGCATTATTAGTATTTCCATGACTTGGTTTGTTGTTAGTTAGTTAGTTTAATCAATTAAAATGGTAGGTTAGTTTTAATATTTTTGCATGTTAATTTAATTTTCAATTTTAATTTTTAGTTAATAGTTAATTTTATGTTATATGTTTTAGGACTTAATTTTAGTTTAGTATTTTATGAGTTGTATTTAGAATTAATTTAGATTAAATGTGTTTCATGCATTTCTTAATTTAGTCTTCATTTTTATTAGATTCTAGGTTAGTTTAATTTGCAATTTTTATTAGTTTAATTACATGCAATTTTATTTTAATTTTGTTTAAATTTTAGTTTAACTTTATCTTTATTTTCATATTTGCATTTTATTTTAATTACGTTAATTAGTTTTAACTATTTTAATTTTCTTTTGTAGGTTATTTGCCTTTAATTGCGTGGAGCACTGTAAGTAAATTTTGCTCGGTTTTATTTTCTTTAGTTCTTATTATTTTATTGCTTTCCAGTATTTTTAATTCTAGACATGTAGATCACTCCCTTAAATTTCATAATTTGCTAGAATATACTTAGGGTAAGATTAACCGGTAGTTAATTAGGCAATTCAACTTCTCTGTGGGACGATAACTCAGGACTCAAATCCCATTATTACTTGTACGACCGGTGCACTTGTGGACAATACCTTCAGGGCGTGTCAATTCATCACATACAAAAGTCCCTTTCTTCATATTTATACATAATGAAACTTGTACGTACATCACAAACTCTTATTACAAGTGTGTACATTGAATTTATGGACTTTACATCACTTATGTTTCACATTACAAGTACATCACCATACCTATGAATTCATAATTACTTCCAAAATCATCCATAATATAATTCCATTTACATGTATACAAGGTTAAACATATATAAGGTCTCACATTTATCAGTTAAAAATGTCTATTTCTTATAATTTATACATAATGAAACTTATGTGTACATCATGAACTCATATAACAAGTGTGTACATCAAGTTTACGGACTTTACATCTTTTATGATTCATATTACACGAACAAGTGTATACTTAGAGTGTATACTTAGAGAATCATAAGGATTACATATGAAAATACGGGCCTTACAAGTGTGCAGCCGCCAAGTTGTGGATTTAATGAGTATGTTGTGTTTTAAGCTTCAAGCTTGATATATGATGCATGTTTAGTAATGTAATGATTATGTGTAGTGTCAAAATGGAATAAAATGAAGTGTACGGTGATTGTACTTGTTCGACAAAAGTGAAGGGGTGTAACAAATTGTGTTGAATTAGTCTTGAGTTTAAGATATGTTAGTGTTATAATAATGTGTAACTGGTTAGTAATCTTAGTTTATAGCAAAACCTTGTAAAATGCTACTTTTTCACTAAACCCTAATAGTGACGTAATGATAAGTGAAGTGTAGTGATGTGTTAATTGATCTCTAGTGTGTTTGCGATATGAAAACTTAGTGTGTGGTGTTATATTGTAGGGATTTAAATCTATTTGTAATGTAGAAAGCATTCGACCAAGTATGAAAAAAGTGCTTAAGCATAGTGATTTGGGTAAGGTAACTATAGGGGTTGCAACCTAGCATCATATAGTGTAAATGTGAATGGTGAAATTGTGATTGGATAGCGCAAGATATATACATATAAGTGGTGTGTCAATACTGCCTAATAAGGGTATAGTAGCCCATTGTGGTGCATGTGATACCTATGTATAAGGGAATGAAATGTGATGAGTATAATGTGTGGACATTTTTATGATGTGTTAATGCAGGGCTGTATAATGAGACATTGTAACCTAGCCTTGCTGCAATGATTTTTGTGATATTAAAAGTAATTGGGATAGCGGAACATGTTATTCATATCACATGTTTTCATAAGGCTTTAAAGTGTTTAGTGAACCATGCTTTTATGAAAAATTGAATAATTGTGCATAGCATAGTAGTGATGACATTTTTAAGCTTGCGTTGTTTTTATATCTGCATGTATGAAAGCTTTGAAATCTCACTTAATGCATGTTTTAAAATATAGTGAACATATGACTACATTACATATGTATAATGTTTTCTACATAAAGCATACTTTTGCTTTTATATCCATAATGTTATCAAAATTCAAAAACATGTAAAGCAATGCTTTAATAACTTATCGGCATTCCACAGTGTTATTTAAACTGATAAAGCAATATGCAGATAGCCAGAGTATCATTTACTCCTATATAGGCACATCGGTTTGTCCAACAATAGTTGTTGGTAGGTCTCGGCCTTACTTGATCACTAGGCTGAAGAATTCAGATCTATAGCCATAGGTAAAACCCTAATTTTTCAGGGTATTTAGCGGCTTATTGATAGCTATAGTAGGGTGAGTCTTTATTTATAATCGAAGAGTCTGCCTACTTTATCGAACATTATTTATTGAAATCATAATTCTTTTATATAACATTGTTTATTGCAATCATAATCATTTTATCGAACATTGTTTATCGCAATTGTAATTGTTTTATTGAACAATGTTTAATGTAATTATAATCATTCTATCAAACAGTGATTGTCATAAATGAAATCGTTTTATTGACTAATGCATCATTTATTGAAAATTGAAATGTTTATTGAAAAGAACATTGATTTTACGTGTAAAGCATTATTACAAAAAATGCATCAATTATCATACATTGCATTGTTTTATAGCATAGTGATAGTGGCAAAATACATATAGATAATTGTCTTGGCTTAATGTCAGGTCAACGGGGAAATAAGGTACTTCAAAGTAACTTTTCGACTAATATCCCTGAAAGACTTTGGCAGCATCAGGAAGTGATATTATATCGAAATATAGAAATGTTATACATTATTGATGTAAGACCGCTAACTCTTGTACTATGATTCTTAGCTTAATACAATGCTACTAGAATGTTAAAGCATGTATTGGTTATATAAAGGCGAAACGGGCTAGAATAGGTAGCAATTTAGCTTTTTGGAGTTGAGTCGGATGTAGGAGTTTAATAATTTTATATTTAAGACATTAAGATATTTTATGCAGGAGTTAAAATAAAATAAAATAAAATAATAATAATAATCTAACTATGTTAATTTGGTAATAGAAATTTTATTAGTGATGAAATAGGATTTAAAATAGTTAAATTTTATTATCTAGTAATAAAATTGGAATATATATATATATATGTATATATTTTCGTGTATGTAATTGGAAAATGGGATTACAGAAGGAAATATAATAAAAAAATTAAAAAAAAATGAAATGGGGTCGCGCGACAGGGGGTCTATCGCGCGACACCTGAGCCCTTCCCCTCTTTCTTTTCTTCTTTTTTCTCCCTTTCCTCTGCCGATCACAATCCAGGACCGCCAGAGATCGAACCTAACCAAAAATGTCATGACCCTCAATCCACCAAAAATCCACTACAAATTTTTTTTCGTTTTTTAATTTTTAATTTATTATTTAATCCATTTCTTATTGTTTGCTCTTTACCTTTGCCTTACCTGATCGTGAACAAGTACACCACCAACAGTTGGGTTGTGTATCGATGTCAATCTCATCCAATCATACCTTTTCAAATTACAATTCATTTAAATGTAAACACTTGTATTTCTAAATCAGAGTTACTATTTACATGTGTTTACAATCCTTTACATCCCAAAAAATTACATTTAAAGCTATTACTGTGCTTTGACATGTCTAGATGCAAAAACTATACAAATGTGTATACTTCATGTGATGGGATACAACGGACACCAAAAATCCAATCCTCAATCGCCCACTATCAACTGTAGGTGCTTTGCAGAGGGGGAAAATAAGGGGGGTGAGCAAACCACGCACTCAATAAGGTAATCATGCGAGTAGGTAGATAACTGTACTATCTACGTAGTCGTGATGCCATGCTTAAATCACAAATTTATTTGTCATACTCCAAAACGTATGTTCATCCTTGTCTTCATGACATGTAAAGAAATTCATGCTATTTAAGTCAGTGCACAGTTCTTAAAACATAGTATGGAAAGTGATCATGTGTAAATCAAAATCAAGGCATGGTAAATCATCATGCAAAGTGCACTTATAAAGCATTTAGAATCTCAACACAATTCATTACAAATTCATCATTTGTCAGGACTCAGCCCGTCTCATGGATTGTCCTAACTCATAAAACACATTTCAAAACATGGATTTCTCATTCAACAATAGACATGTGAGATAGATATATAATATCAATAAGGGTAATAACTAGGACAATGGTCATATCCTCTGTGATCCCAGGCTACTCGGATCCTAGTGTGGGAGGTATCACCTTTATTTGTGTGACACCCCAGAAACGCGAAAAATATGACAAATTTAAAACTTTTTACTCATCAAATCACAATTAAGGGTGCATTTCTGTGCAGTGTCATACATCATCATACATATCATGCCTCAGGATCTCATCATTAAATAGTATATATCATATCATATGCATTACCTAATTCCAAGTTAATTAACCCTAATACATCCCATACAATGTTGTACATCAAGTGTTTGTAATTACAATATTAGTCTGGGTACATGAAAAGATAAATTATACCTCAAAATACAATATATGGCCTGGAGCTCAAGTCCTCCACTAGCTACTACTCCGTACGTCGCAGGGAAACCCTTTTCACTTGAAGAAATCTAAGGGGAAGAGAAAACATGGTGAGCTTCTAAATCGCTCAGTAAAAGGGTAAGGGTTTTGTTAATAAGAAAATAATTTGCACAGCACAACCATTTTGTTTTGTGGGAGAAACCCAATAAACTCAGTGAAAAACGTAGCATGAATAATTAAATCGTCATCTCAATTCTCATGTAGAAAACGTGATACTCAATGGCTTAACACAAAACCATGATCACAAGTAATTACAAGCATGTGGAACAGGCATGTATAAAACATGATGCAATAATGGCTTTTCTCATAAATCGTGATGAAAATGACCCCATTAGTAATGTACGTGGCGCAGGCATAAAACACAATCACATGTGTAAAATGAGACTAGGCAAATAAAACTCATATTAAAACTCATCATGGCACATCCAAACGATTGAACTCGTCCCCTAGGCAGATATCCCCAATTGAGGGATCTCGATGACAATAGAACACCCATGATCATGTTTCATTGTAAACTTGATCAGAGTCGTACAGCAGACGGTCTTACATGCTAATAAGTAAGGCTCGGTCTTACATGCTATCAAAGCGATGCCACCTAGCGTTACCGCGGAGCGGGGGTCATCTCACGTTACTAGAACGGAGGATATCGGACTTACAAGCTACCAGAGCAAGGCCCGGACTTAAATGCTACTAGAGCAAGGCCCGATGTGTATTCAACATGACACGCCAAAGTCTAAGTAATAGCCATTATCAAATAAAACTGTTTTGCCTTCACATAGTGCTTATAGTGGTTTTCTCATAAAAATACATCTTAAAATCATTTTGTACTCAACAAAAAACATGTTAAAACCGAGCTCAAACTGGCAAAACAACGCACACATTTCTCAAATCTCAATATGCCTTAACGTAGAGCCCAAATCACATTTTCTCTTTTAAACTCAAAACAGTTGTAAAACAATTTCACAATTAGTTTACAACTCAATAAAAATTGGGCCCCAACTGGCTATAAAATCGTGTGCAACAACTCATAAAAACATGCTTGTTTTCTCAAATCACTTTTCATGCTACAACATCATCACAAAACACATACACAAATGGGTTTGATTTTTCCCTTACCTCGTTGCACCTCGTATAGTGTAATCGTTCCCCCGTATCACGGACTAGCCTCGTATTCCTCTCTGAAACTCTCAAGCTATCCAAACGATGTTAAAAACATCAAAATTCACCTCAATCACATCATCGAGCACCTAATTGTTCATATTCTCGTTAAACACTCAAACAACCCGATTCTCATAATTTTATCACAATCCACATTCCTCATATCGTATTCCATGCTAAATTCAACTCATTGTCTCAATTCCAAATTATAGTAAAAAATCCCAATTTACCACAAATTGAATAATGTTATCTCTACTCCAACAAAAGCATAGTTTCAGCAATCTCTAACCATCTCCTAGCTATTTCATCACAATGCCTACAACCATAATCACTAAAATCACTTAAAATTTCAAGATCGAAGTTTAGAAATTTACCCAACTTGTGGAGTGCTCAACTCTTGCCTCGATTCAAGATTTCCAAGTATGTTGTTCTCCTTTAGATGAGGAACAACTTTCCTTCTTGCTATAACCTTCGATTTGGATGAAAATGAGGACTTCAGAAGAGAGAGAAAGTTAGGGCTCAGTTAAAATGGAGGTTTGGAAAAGAGAGAAAAGATGAAGGGCAGGAAAACACATGGGTCCTTTTATAGACGAAAGGTAGGAGATCGATCTGGTCCTTGATGAGATCGATCTGCATTTGAATTTTAGGACATTTTGGGGTAATTTTATGCTTAGGAGATCGATCTGTCGTGGGGTGAGATTGATCTCTTAATGGCTTTATGAGATCGATCTGTTCCAATTATGAGATCGATCTCTAGTTTACAGAATGCTTCACGAGATCGATCTGCTCATTGAGGAGATGAATCTTCTCCTTACAAAATGCTTCATGAGATCGATATGCTCCTTGAGGAGATCGATCTTCTCCTTACATAATGCTTCATGAGATCGATTTCTTCCTCTTGAGATCGATTTCTTCATTTTGGAATCATAAGGAGATCGATCCTCTCCCATTAGAGATCGATCTGCCTATTAGTTCTTGCACATTTTTTGCATTCTGGAGCCATGAGATCGATCTCTCATCCTTGGAGATCGATCTGGCCTTCACAGATTATACTGCTGCTGCATCAATTTGTAGAAAACTCAATGTAAACTTCTCAAAATCTACCCCATAGTCCACATTTCAGTCCATACACATTCAAGACTTAAAAATCTCATCTTCTTCTACTTCATTACATTTAAAACTTGCGTGTACATTAACATATCCTAGTCACATACACCAAATTACAATTCTCATAAATGGGGTATACAAACTTCACAGTTCTCACAATCTGCTTCTGCACGGGAGGTGGGTCATATCCAGCCCGTTGGTCCATAGCAGAATCCATCATTTGAAGACGGCTTATATATAATATCACAAACGGTTCAACGTACTCCATGCTACTTACATGGTACAACATACTCCGTGGACCCATATCATCACATCCTACACTGCCACATCTTAGTATGCACATGTAAGCCTATTTAATTGACGTGGCACATAGCCTACCCAAAGCTCCCAGCACGGCTCCCATCATGTCATAAAACTACGTGCGAGTAGTCTCAAGAACGACAACAAGTATAATGGACATCTAATGTGAGCTATGCTCCAACACCATGTCAAAACTCGAATGAAAACTAGTGCGAGCTAGGCTCCAACACAATGTCATAAAATCCATGTAAAACTCTAGTGCGAGCATCGCTCTAGCACTAATGCATGTATAAAACACGTCAAATCTCGTGCGAGCAATGCTTTAGCACTTTTCTTTTCCGTAAAACTCATGTAGGTGGCTCATTCTTTGCAAAGCATGATTATGAAACCAAGTCAAGCTACTTTTTGTGCAAATCATTTCAAATGCTAGCCAACCCACCAATCACATGCTAAAAAGCAATAAAAAGATTTAAAAGCATAATGCTCTTTCTTTTAAATGCACATTTCTCAAAAACTCAATTCTTTACCCTTCAAACAAACATTTCATTCTAAGACCCTTAGCTACGTTGAGAAATCACCCATGTGCTCGAAAGGCATACAGATATCCCTAGGGCTAACACAATTCCCTTACCTCGATTCTCTTGGAAGCAACTCTTCCTTCCTTTCTCGCTTTTCGCGATTTGGTTCAACTTGCTCTGGATTTATCCTCAGGAGCTGTACACATTCATAAATCATACGAGTTAATACTGATAACTCATATTCAGACTTCAACTAAACGATACATCTCATAGAGCCTATTTCATTAAGTTTGACCCATTATCACATTTGGTCATCATTATGCCATTCCTAGCCAATTTAGCTAGTAACTCACTTAGTAACTTACCAAAAACTTGGCATAAATGTTTATCCATAACCTTCCATCATTTAATCATTCTCTACAACATCATTTATGCACATTTTTATCACTTGACTAATCTCAGAATATGGCTTCATCCAATCATCTCAAAATCATACATATCACCTCACTAATAACTTGATATAATCCCTTTTATCATCAAATCAACCACATTCTATTTTCTCACACTAAACTCATTATAGGTTATGCTTGTTTCATTACATTCTAGGTAGTTTCAATATTCAATACATACACCAATCTACTCAACACAACAGCTAGATAAATATACTTAGAGTTGGTGTATTGGAAACTCACCCAGCTTAACTTTCTTCATTTCCATGTTTTGAAGAATCCTTTACTTCTTCAATCTAAGAAATGGAATGTTGACTCCAAGCTATGTTGTTCTTCTCCTCACAATGAACAACTTTTCTCTAATAACTTTTCCTCAATACTTTTTGGAAGAGGGTGCATTCTAGAGAGCGAAAGCTTGGTATTTTGGGTAAAAATAGAAGAGGTGTGTTAGTTTGTTGAAGAAAAAGGGTTTACCGTAGGGTTTTTTATAGATTGAGAGTGATGAGATCGATCTGCTAGGGTGAAGAGATCGATCTTCCTTTGGTTTTAGCCATCAAATTCTTAGTTTTGAAATGGGAGGGATCAATCTGCTCATTAGGGAGAGGTCGATCTGCTCATAGGGAGAGATCGATTTGCTATTGACAGAATCAAATGGAGATCGATCTACACTTGAGAGGGGATCGATCTAGGCTTGGCAAAGGCAATGCAGATCGATCTGCTCATTAGGGAGATCGATATGCTCGACGGGGAGATCATTTTAGTCTTGGCAGATTCACTTGAAATTACTTTGCTTGTATAAGAGATTGATCTAGCCTTCATCTGGGGCATTTCCAGCTGTATTTTTTCATATTTTTCAAGGGTAAATTCCTATTTCATTGCTCCAATACTCATTTTGCATTTTAATCCCACTTAGAACATGGAAAGACTCATTTCCTGTGATTCACATACAATATGAATTGTGTGTATTGCTTGAATTCATAAAGAATACATAGAATTCACAGTCCATGCATTATTAATTCGTGTCTTCATTTCTTATCTTCAATTTGATTGCTTAAAGTTCTATTCGTTTAGTTTGTGGCCACTTCAGCCCTTATTTATCCTTTATTTGTATCTTGACACTCATTTATCCTATTGCAATACATTCACATTTATATGATCGAAATCATTTCTCTTATACTTTCGTGTACATATAATTAAGTCATACGTACATGGGGTCTCACAATCTCCCCCACTTAAGAAAATTTGATCCTCCACATTGGACCTAAATTAGCCCGTGAACAACTAAGGGTACTTCCCCCGCATCAAACTCTTCAACTCCCATGTAGCTTCTTCTATAGTGTGGTGCTGCCTAAGGACTTTCACTAAGGGGATTGTCTTCGATCTCAAAACCTTCTTCTTCCTATCTAATATCTGAATCGGCTTCTCAACATATGACATGCGCTCATTGAGCTCCAATGGCTCATATCTTATCACATGTGCCGGATCCGGGTGGTACTTATGTAACATAGAGATGTGGAAGACGTTATGAACGCCTGCTAGCTCAAGTGGCAGCGCTAGCTGATAATTCTATATTTTTAGAATTATTTGTGCTTAATTTCCTAATTAATTATTTAAATCCCCAATTTATTTTGTTAATTATCCCCTTTATTTAATTAAAATTCTCATGTTTGTAGGTAAATTAAATCCGGATGAATTTTGAATATTTCGGTAGAAAATGGATCGAAATTGAGCTAAAATCGAGATTGGACCACGCGGACAACACGAGCTTAGCACATCCAATTAGATAAAAAGACAGATGACATGGAAATATTATTTTTTAAGGAGCCAATGGTATGAAGACAAGTGGCCAAACAATGCCAACTCATCTAGGATAAAAATAAATTATTACAATTGTACCCCTAAGTGTGTGTATAAATAGAATATGATGGCAATTGAAAAAGGGAGCCTAGGTTAGAATAGAGGTAAATTAAGGTAGAATAGTTTTAGGGTTTATTTTAGGATTTATTGTTTTTAAGTTTTTTTTTCTTTTTTCGATAGCCACCATTGTTCTAGCAAGCTTTAAGCATTTTTATTTTATCAGTTTTAAATTTTCTTTAATGAAGCAATTTCTTTTCGGTTATTAAGTGTTCTGCTACAGTTCATTAGTTGCAATTTTTTATTTTTTTTCTTATTCAAATCAGTCTCTCTTTATAGTGCATCGGGTTGTTGAAGAAAGCTGGTGACAGCAGCTAATTTCTTCTACTCTTTGTTGTGTTTGAAATCTCAGTTCGGTTGCCCATTTCATTTTTTTCGCTAGTTATTAACTGCACTATTCATCACTGTGAGTTTGCTATTGTTGTTGCTCGGAGAAACTGTGTTTTCGAGTAGAGTCAGGGGAGTGACTGGTGACAGTAGTTAAACATCCCTTTCTCTGCTCAGCTGCGTTCCTAACTGTTTGATCATCCATTTCCGTCATTTCCAATTTCATTATGTTTATATTGTTTGCTGTAAATTTTCGAGTAACGTGAGGTGATGGGAACCGTGGTTTGTGTTTTCGATTTTAGTCTTGATGATTCTTGCATTTTCATTTACTATCTTAGTCTATTAGATGTGCATTTCCCTTTAACACTGCTGTGGTTTAGATTAGTTTTCTTTTTTTTGTAGCTTCCATTGGTTGCCTCTGTTCAGCTCTATTTTTCTACGTTTGTACTGTTCATCTGTGTTTTGGTTTTTATTCTCTATCAATCATATTGTTTGCTGTCATTACTGGGATGAGAGGAGCAAGTGGAGAAGTCTGGTCGTGCATGCTGCAAGGAGGCTTGTGATGATGTTGCTTGGTTCTGCAGCTGACTGAAGCTCAAGCCAAGGTAGTATTACAGAGTAGATGCACAGCAAATAGGAGCATGATGGGTTGAGCAGCTGTTGGGTGAGAGGACTGGGGAGCAGCAGACTTGTTGGACATTCTCTGGTTAACTCAGAATACAGCAACTGAGATACATTGGCGAGGTTGGAGCTGTGCACAGCTGAGGTGCAAAAGTGCAGTACTAAATTTGTCTATGGTACTGTGTTCATCTGGCGTCCAGCAGTAGTTTACAGAAATGCAGAGCAGCAAGTAATGGTGAATGATCCTGCTCAGGACAGTGTTACTGGAACTGCAGAAAAGGATTGAACCGTGAGTGAGCTAGGCACGCAAGGAACAATGCAGTGACAGTGATGAAGGATAGTATACGGTTTAGCAGAAGCCACAGACGAATATTGATGCAGCACCTGGATACAATTGACAGCAGTTGGAGCAGAGGCACAAAACCGAGAGAACAGCAGCCTTGAGCAGGACTTGCAGTAGCAATACGAGACTGGGAGCAGGAGCAAAACCAGAGTACCACCTGGATAGGTGCAGTAGCATTATGAGGCTAGAGCAGAAGCCACGAACGAGAGCTGGCAGGTTGGGTTTGCACCTGATGAACAGGCAGAAGATGTACAAAGCTAGCACCTGGACAAACCAAGGGGATAACTAATGGAGCAGAAAGTGTAACAGTGCATTTCGGGACCACTTATTTTGCAATTTGGTTAAGGCCACGTTTGGCCACTTCCTTTTTTACAATTTGATGTTTGCATTTTTCTTCATAGTTTAGTATTCCATGCAATTACGTAGCTTTATCTAAGTTTTGTTATTTTTTGTTTATTTATTACTTTCTAGCTTAGTTAGATAGAATAGTTTAATTCTCTTAGTTTGTTATTTTAAGTTTTAGTTTAATTTCATTAATAATTAATTGGTGCCTAGATTAGGATTTAAGAATTGGATTTTGCATTTAGAGTTAAATTTGAGGAGTATCATGTTATGCATTTTTAATTTTTCATTTAAAATTCCAAAATTTATTTTTCATGCATTAGTTAATTTTTATTGTTAAGTTAGTAATTAGTGATAATTAGGATTAATTTAGATTTAATATTTTAGACTTTTAGATTTGTAGTTAGTTTCTTAATTAATTTGCATTTTTTATTCTAGGATAGTTTAATTTTAGTTTAATTAATTTTATTGTTTTATTTGCATATTTGCATTTTATTTTAATTACGTTAATTCATCTTAACTGTTTTAATTTTCTTTTGTAGGTTTTTACTTTTTATTGCTTGGAGCTTTGTAAGTAATTTTTGTGCAATTTTATTTAGTTCTTGTTATTTTATTGCTTTCCAGTTTTTTAATTAGCCTAGTAGATCACCCCTTACAACCTTATAATTTGCTAGGATATACTTAGGGTAAGATTAACCGGTAGTTAATTAGGCTGATCAACTTCTCTGTGGGACGATAACTCGAGACTCAAATCCCATTATTACTTATACGACCCGTGCACTTGCGGATAATACCCTATCCAATATCTCAAAGGGTCCAATGTAACGAGGACTTAATTTCCCTTTCTTTCTGAACCTCGTTATACCCTTAGAAGGAGAAACTCGTAAAAACACTTATTCACCCACTGTGAATTCCAATGGTCTCCGTCTCTTATAAGCATAACTCTTTTTTCTGCTCTAAGCTATTTGTATCCTCTCACAAATCAACTGGACATCTTTAGAGGCTTATCTCACTAAGTCAGGAGCAAATATTAGTCAATCACCAACCTATTCCCATCCAATAGGGGAATGACATCTACGGCCATACAAAGCCTCATACTGTGCCATCCAGATGCTCGAATGATAACTGTTATTATAGGCTAACTCTACGAGTGGCAAATGGTCATCCTAAGAGCATCAAAAATCCAATGGACACCCTCTCAACATATCCTTCAGGGTCTATATAGTCTTCTCTGACTGACCATCTGTCTGAGGATGGAACGCTGTGCTAAAACTCAGTTAGGTCCCCATCGCTTCTTAAAAGTGTTCCAAAAAGTGGGAAGTGAAGCGGGCATCTCGATCAGAAACATCGCTCACTGGAACTCCATGCAACCTCACTATCTCATGCACATATAGTTTTGCCAAAGTACTCAGAGTATCAGTGGCTCTCATAGCTAGGAAGTGTGCCAACTTCGTCAATCTGTCCACTATCACCTAAATCGCATCGTGATTCCTGAAGGTCCTAGGTAAACCCATCAGAAAGTCCATAGTGACATGCTTCCATTTTCAAGTCGGTATAGGTAGAGGTTGCAATAGCCTTACATGCTTCTAATGCTCTACTTTTACCTGTTGACAGACGAGACACTTTGCCACAAATTTAGCTACCTCTCTTTTCATCCCTGACCACCAATACGCTCTCTGGAGATTCTGATACATCTTGTTACTTCTCAAATGCAATGTATACTTCGTCGAATGAGCCTCTAATAAAATCAACCTCTTGATCTCTAGATCACTGGGAACACATATCCTACCACTGAACCTTAGCAAACCATCTGAACTCAACTCAAAATCAGTCTTTGTACCCTTCTGTATCTACCCGATAATATCACAGTACTACTGATCAATTTGTTGAGCCTACCGGATATGACTTACCACATCCGGTTCCAACTGTAGGCTAGCTACCATAAAGCCACTATCAGCATCAGGCGAGGTCACATCAAAACTGAGGCTCATGAATTGTTCCAACAGCTCGTGTTCCCTAATCATCATGTACGATACCAACCCGAGGTTCTTCTTACTCTAGGCATCAGTTACTACATTTGCCTTACCCGGGTGGTACAAGATCTCGCAATCATAGTCCTTTAGAAGCTCAAGCTAACTTCTCTACCTCATGGTCAATTCCTTCTGTGAGAACAGAAACTTAAGGCTCTTGTGGTCAGTAAATACTTGAAATTTCTCACTGTAAAGATAATGACGTCATATTTTCAAACAAAATACCACGGCTGTCAACTCTAAATCGTGGGTCGGGTAGTTTCTCTCATGATCCTTTAGCTGTCTCAATCCATAGGCTACTACCTTCCCATCTTTCATCAATACGCAACCCAGTGCTTGGTACGAAGCATCTGTATATACAGAGAAACCTCCTGAGCTGGTAGGAATGGTAAGAATCAGAGCTGTAGTCAATCCCCTCTTCAACTCCTGAAAACTTTTTTCATGTCTATCATCCCACACAAAATTAATATTCTTCCTCGTGAGATGTATCAATGAAGCATCTAATCTCGTGAATCCCTTCACAAACTGTCGATAATATCCCGCTAAACCCAAGAAACTTCTGATCTCTATGACTGTTTAAGTCTCTGCCACTGAACTACTGCTTCAATCTTAGATGTGTCCACTGACACACCATCCTTTTATTCAATATGACCCAAAAAATAGATCTGCTCAAGCAAAAAATCACACTTACTGAGTTTAGCGAACAACTTCTTCCCTCGGAGGGTCTGTAGCACTATCCTTAGGTGCTGCTCTTGCTCCTCTCTAGATCTTGAATACATCAGGATATCATCGATGAACACGATAACAAATCTATCCAAATACTAGTGAAACACCTCATTCATCAATGACATAAAAGTTACGGGAGCATTCATCTACCCGAATAGCATAACCATAAACTCAAAATGACCATACCAGGTGCGAAAGGCTGTCTTGGGTACATCTCCATCCCGAATTCTCAACTGATGGTACCCCGATCTCAGATCTATCTTAGAAAAGATATGTGCTCCCCGAAGCTAATCCAACAAGTCATCAATGCGTGGATGGGGGTATTTATTCTTGATGGTCGCCTTATTCAACAACCTGTAACCAATACACAATCAGAGGCACTCATCCTTCTTCTTTACAAACAAAATCGGTGCTCCCCAAGGTGATACACTCGGTTTAATGAACCCCTTATCCAAAAACTCCTGTAACTGCTTCTTCAGTTCCTCCAATTCAATCGGAGTCATTTTGTATGGCGAATTGGATATCGACTCTGTACGAAGTGCCAAAGCTATACAAAACTCCATTTCTCTATCTGGCGGTAACCCTAGTAAATCATCCAGAAAGACATTTAGAAATTCCTCGGCCATTGAGATATCTCGTAATTTCGGGCATGCCTTATCTGCCTCAACCACGTACGCAATATAACCTTTCAAAATATCAATCATCAAATTAGTATAGCAATTCATATATTTCACTCACAACCACAACTGCTTTCATTATTTCTCAAGGGGATTTTACATTACATTTCTTACGACAACGCTAACTACCCTTGAAAATGTTATCCATCTTAGAAAAATAATCTACTACAGCACGGTTTGTAGCCAACCAATCCATTCCTAGGATTACATTAAAGCCTCTCATATACATTAAAATGAGGTCGACTAACAATTCTTTTTCCCCTATTTTCAACTTACAATCTCTAAATACATACTCCACTAGCTGACTATTGTTCATGGGAGTGATTATCAGCATCCTCCTACTCAACGGGGCAAGTTTCACATACTTAAACAATTTGCATGCCAATGCAGGTGATACAAATGAATGTGTGGCACCAGGATCTATCAAACATAAGCTTCAAGATCAAAGATTAAGATGGTACCTTTCACCATATCTGATAACTGATCTGTAGTATCTTGGTCCAAGGTGTGTACTCGCCCTCTGCCAACCACCTACTTTCCTTTCTCTTCAACTGTCGCCCTCCATCTCGGAGTAGGAGTATTTGCTAGAGCTCTCTCTGGCTCTCTACCCTTTTATGGGGCACTTTCAGTCATCGTTGGGCAATTCCAGATCACATGCCTTGGTTTGCCATATCGAAAACATACTGTAGGAGATCCATAAAATGGTTGAGTATCATGGTACCTACTGCACTTATTGCACTACTCTGTAGTAGGTCGTGGCCCTCCAATCACTATTCCCTTTGTTGGAGATATGGCCGGAATACGAGAGGCTTAACTATCCTCTCTTGGATCTCCTTAATCCTCGGCCTCTTCCCAGAAAATCTCTTGCTTCCTCTATAACTGAAGCCTCTATCCATTATTTGTCTCTTTCTATCTCTATCCCTCACTCTACCAACCTTTCCATACTCTGAGGTAACTCGCTTAATGTCTTGTTCACACAACTGTGCCCTAAGCACTACCTCCTCGTAGGTCAGTATGTTAAAAGGGATCAATCGGGATCTGATGGCTAGTCTCAGTTCATTAACAAACTTTCGAACCTTCTTGATGTCACTGTCTATCGTGTCAGGATCATACCTACCCAGAGAGATAAATTTAGTCTCATACTCATCCACTGATCTGTTCCCCTGGGTCAAATCCAAAAATTCTATTTGCAGTCTCCACTACGCAGTATCCGAAACATATTACCTCCAAAAGGCCTCCAAAAATACATCCCAGCTAATCTCTATATGCTGGACCCTCAAAATGGGTCTGGTAGACTTCCTCCAATGCTCTGTCGATCCCTTCAACATGAATTTAGCAAACACTGCCATCTTGGTAGTAGTGCACTCGAAGAACCCATATAGTTTCTCAATCTCATTCACCCAATCTTCTGCCACTACTGGGTCCTTAACTCCACTGAAAGATGATGGCTTAAATTTTTTAAACTACCACAACCTATCCAGGTCACATCCATAACCCCAATCTCTACTTCTCTATGGTGGAGTAACAGTAGAAGGTGTTTCCTATACTGGTAGAGGTGTGGGGGTATCTATAGTCTAAGGTTCTTAGCCTGGCTGTGCAGGCATCTCAAGAGCAACAATCGGTTCATCATTATCACCCTGTGCAGCTGGCTCTTGCCTGCCCCCAGCTCCAAGCAATGATTGGGCAATCAACTATAAAATTAGCTCTAAGCTTCGCTCTATCCTTACAAAGCGCGCCTCAGTACTCTCCGGTCTCTTTGTCGGACCCTGTGGAGCATGATCAATATCAGCCTCCACCTCTACCTCTTCACGAGTCTCATATGGTAACGACTTAGCACGACCCCTAGGCCTACCCTTTTCGCCTCTAGCTCGTGCTCTAGCCCCTCTACCGTGACTGGTATTAGGCATTATGCTAAGATCACTACATTCAGAATCATTTCTTAGTTAAACCCACTTCGATATACAAAGTTGTATCTAGACAAGCACAGTAACATGGGGATGTAATTTTCCTAAATTTTGATACTGACACACATCAAACCAACTCAGCTCTGATACCACATCTATTGCGACCCTCAATCCACCGAAAAAACCACTATAATTTTTTTTTCATTTTTTCACTTTTTGTTTATTATTTATACCATTTCTTATTATTTGTTCTTTACCTTTACCTTACCTAATCGTGAACAGCTACACCACCAACAGTTGGGTTGTGTATCGATGTCAATCTCATCCAATCATGCCTCTTCAAATTACAATTCATTTAAATGTAAACACTTGTATTTCTAAATCAGAGTTACTATTTACATGTGTTTACAATCTTTTACATCCCCAAAAATTACATTTAAAGCTATTACTGTGCTTTGACATGTCTAGATGCAAAAACTATACAATGTGTATACCTCGTGTGATGGGATGCAGCAGACACCAAAAATCCAATCCTCAGTCGTCCACTATCTACTGTAAGTGCTCTATAGAGGGGGAAAATAAGGGGGTGAGCAAACCACGCACTCAGCAAGGCAATCATGCGAGCATGTAGATTACTGTACTATCTACGTGGTCATGAAGCCATGCTTAAATCACAAATTTATTTTTCATACTCCAAAACATATGTTCATGCTTGTGTTCATGACATGTAAAGAAATTCATGCTATTTAAGTCAGTGCACAGTTCTCAAAACATAACATTGAAGTCATCATGCGTAAATCAAAATTAAGGCATGGTAAAGCATCATATAAAGTGCACTTATAAAGCATTTCAAATCTTAACACAATTCATTACAAATTCACCATTTTTCAAGACTCAGCCCCTCACATGGACTGTCCTGACTCATAAAACACATTTCAAAACAAGGATTTCTTATTCAACAATAGACATGTGAGATAGACATGTAATATCAATAAGGGTAATAACTAGGACTATGGTCATATCCTCTGTGATCCTAGGCTACACGGATCCTAGTGTGCGGGGTATCACCTCTATCTGCTTCCGTATGGGAGGTGGGTCACGTCCGACCTGTCGATCCATAGCAGAATCCATCGTCTGAAGACGACATATACATAATATCACACACGGTACAACATACTCCATGGACCCATATCATCACATCATACACTACCACATCTCAGTACGCACGTGCTAGCCTATTTAAACCGCGTGGCACACAGCTTACCCGAAGCTCCCAGCATGGCTCCCAACATGTCATAAAACCACGTGCGAGTAGTCTTAAGCATGGTAACAAGTATAGTGGACATCTAGTGCGAGCTATGCTCCAACACCATGTCAAAAGTCGTATGAAAACTATTGTGAGCTTGGCTCCAACATAATGTCATAAAATCCATGTAAAACTCTAGTGCGAGCATCGCTCTAGCACTAATGCATGTATAAAACACGTCAAATCTCGTGCGAGCAGTGCTTTAGCACTTTTCTTTTTTGCAAAACTCCTGTAGGTGGTTCATTCTTTGCAAAGCATGGTTAGGAAACCAAATCAAGCTATTTTTTGTGCAAATCATTTCAAAAGCTAGCCAACCTACCAATCACATGCTAAAAAGCAATAAAAAGATTTAAAAGCATCATGCTCTTGCTTTTAAATGTACATTTCTCAAAAACCCAATTCTTTACCCTTTAAACAAACATTTCATTCTAAGACTCTTAGCTAAGTTGAGAAATCACCCATGCGCCCGAAAGGCTCACAAATACCCCTAGGGTTAACACAATTCCCTTACCTCGATTCTCTTAGAAGCAACTCTTCCTTCCTTTCCTGCTTTCCACGATTTGGCTCAACTTGCTCCAAATTTATCCTCAGGAGCTGCACACATTTATAAATCATATTAGTCAATACCAATAACTCATATTCAAACTACAACTAATCAATACATCTCATCGAGCCTATTTCATTAAGTTGGACCCATTATCACATTTAGTCATCATTATGCCATTCCTAGTTAATTTAACTTGTAACTCACTTAGTAACTTATCAAACACTTGGTATAAATGTTTATCCATAACCTTCCATCATTTAAGCATTCTCTACAACATCATTTATGCACATTTTAATCACTTGACTAATCTCACAATGTGGCTTCATCCAATCATCTCAAAATCATACATATCACCTTACTAACAACTTAATATAATCCCTTTTATCATCAAATCAACCATATTCTATTTTCTCACACTAAACTCATTCTAGGTTATGCTTGTTTCATTACATTCTAGGCAGTTTCAATCATCAATACATACACTAATCTACTCATAACAACAACTAGATAAATATACTTAGAGTTGGTGTATTGAAAACTCACCTAGCTTGACTTTCTTCTTTTCTAAGTTTTGAAGTCTCTTTTGCTTCTTCAATCTAATAAATGGAATGTTGACTCCAAGCTATGTTATTCTTCTCCTCATAATGAACAACTTTGCTCTAATAGCTTTTCCTCAATACTTTTTGGAAGAGGGTGCAATCTAAAGAGAGAAAGCTTGGTATTTTGGGTAAAAATGGAAAAGGTGTGTTCATTTGTTGAAGAAAGAGGGTTTGCCATGAGGTTTTTATAGATTGAGAGTGATGAGATCGATCTGCTAGGGTGAAGAGATCGATCTTCCTTTGGTTTCAGCCATCGAATTCTCAGGTTTAAAATGGGAGGGATCAATCTGCTCATTAGGGAGAGATCGATCTTGGCTTGGCAGAAGCTTGAGGAGATCGATATGCTCATGGGGAGAGATCGATCTGCTCATGATAGAATCCAATGGAGATTAACCTGCACTTAAGAGAGGATCGATCTAGGCTTAGCAAAGGCAATGCAGATCGATCTGCTTATTGGGGAGATCGATCTGCTCGACAGGGAGATCGATCTAGTCTTGACAGATTCACTTGGAATTACTTTGCTTACACAAAGGATCGATCTGCCTTCGATAGGAGATCAATCTGGCCTTCATCTAGGGCATTTCTTGCTACATTTTTCCAGATTTTTCAAGGGTAAATTCCTATTTCATTGCTCCAATACTCATTTTGCATTTTAATCCCACTTAAAACATGGAAAGGCTCATTTCCTATGATTCACATACAATACGAATTGTGTGTATTGCTTGAATTCATAAAGAATACATAGAATTCACAGTCCATGCATTATTAATTCGTGTCTTCATTCCTTATCTTCATTTTGATTGCTTAAAGTTCTATCTGTTCAGTTTGTGGCCACTTCAGCCCTTATTTATCCTTTATTTGTATCTTGACACTCATTTATCCCATTACAATACATTCACATTTATATGATCAAAATCATTTATCTTATACTTTCGTGTACATATAATTAAGTCATACATACATGAGGTCTCATAGGAAAACCCACCGAAAAATCGACCGACAACCTCCCATTTCCCCCCTTCACCTAGAACCAGAGAGCCCTGCGAAACCCAAACCCTTTTCTTTTTCCTCTACCTCTTGAACCAGCCACCGGTGAGGACATCGGTCGCTCTAACTCGCGAGCCATGGCCACCACCGACGTCCCGTCCTCCCCTTCATGCCTTCCCCTCTCCTTTCCGACGCCAAGAGTAGCCAAACAAGTAAAATATGCATTTTTCCTACTACACCAATTTTGAACCAATAAACTGCTCAGTAAAAAGCAAAATTTTATTTAGCAAAATTCTTATGTAAATTGTGTTATAGAAGTATAATTATTGTAGAAATTAATTTAAATTTGTGTTTTGAAGAATTTAGGAAAATTAAGGATTTGTAATTTGACAGAAATTGGGGATTTTGATAATTAAATTAGAAACTGATATTTTTGATAAAATTTATGAATACGTTTAGATTGAATTTACTGGTTAGCATGCTAAATTTCATCTATGGTTGAAATTTCAATGTAAACTTAAGTAATGGGTATTCATCCACTTAGAGATAATTGGAGATAATTTGTTTAGCTGGAATTTAAGGTTTAAATCAATAAATTACAATGTGATTACTGTAGTTTTATGGTTACATGATTAAAGACTTAAGCTATATAAGTGGGGATGTTAAGTTGTAGGTCTCAACCATGATGAAAATAATTGAGGATTTCATGTTATATTGGGTTTTAGAGATTTAAAACTATAATTTTTTTATTATAATCAATATATAAATTTAGTGCATGTAGTTTTATGGAGAAATATTTAGAATCGGATGTTAAAGATTTAGTTTCGGCCAAAATAGAGAAAGTGATTTGGAAATTTAGTTAAAATTGGTTGTTTATTAAGGATTCTTTTCTTGAAATAATTAATGTATAAATGAGTTTATAATCTCATGTTAAGCTTGATGTAAATGGGGAATAAAATAAGATGGGAACCTAGCTAAAGGATTCAGCCAACTAGGGGAGAATGAAAGGCTGAAATCTGTTTGTGTGTTTATAGTGGACTGGTCGAATATAGATGTATGTTTAAGGATTTGTTTAAACGTAAAACCTTATGGAAAGGTTAAGATTGAAAATTTATTAACATAAGAATGAAGCACTTGGTGGTTTGTAACTGTTTTAAGTAAATTATAAACTGAAATAAGTATAGAGACTGATCACCGAATGTTTTACATGTGGAAAAGCAGCAACTGCCTCGTCGAGTGCCAAGGAAGCTGAGGCACATATATGCGTGCCTAAGGCGATAAGGGTAATTGTTGCGCATTGGATGCGGTAAGGGATTTATATAATTTGTTGCTAATAGGATACCTTAGGTTAAGTTATAATTTTACTAGGAACACGTAGGCTGTTAATTTAGTTAGGATTTATTTTAAACTCGTTATCTAGCTTACCCGATTTTCACCAATATTATAACATTTGTTCGTAGTTACAACCTTTACTCAAAATGATGTTATACTTATATATAAGTAAACTGATTTTTAATGTCAAATAAAATTAGTTAAACCCAAATGAGTTGAAACATTTCACTACCTGAATTTATCGTTTTTGCGCATTTATGCATGATGTTACAAATTTGTTGCATGAGCTGTTTTGAATATGATTTCGGAAAGTGCAAGGTTTTAAACAAATTGATGGTTGTATGTTTTGAGATGATATTGCACATTTTAACAGTCAATGGTTTACTTTACCGAAACTTTGGTTTTGAATTGAAGTGATTTCGTACTTATATTGTACACCCATTATGGTGGTTTATTTTTTAGAATGCTGGCAATCCTCGAAAATGCCTTTGTGGTAGTTATGTCTTGTGAGAGCCACCTCTAGCATCGGGAGGAGGTTCTATGTGATTGCCCTATAGTGCCAAGTGCTTCACGAGGATGCCTATGTGGCATCTAGATTATGGGTCGTGAGAGCCACCTCTAGCACCAGTAGGAGGTTCTATGTGATTGCCTTACGGTGCTAAGTGCTACAGGGAGATACCTTTGTGGCATTGAGATTTTTAAGCTACCTACTACTGTAGACCTTGATCCCATCTTCAGTACCCTAGTATAGACCTGATCAATTTAGGATAGGGCAGTAGTCACTATGGACATAGGTGTTTACATTGTGTAACTAGTACCATGACAAGTTTTGGATTGCGCCACAGCTCTCCTATTTGTAGCGAATATTTAATATGAGCTCATGTATGCGTTTACTAGACTGTACTTGTTTTTAGCATGAATGTTATGCTACCAGATTTCAAAGTTTCCATGTATTAAATTCTACAGTAATGATTTATAAACGGTGGACTGTTAACAAGCTTTGTGAAATCTTCAGTTTTGGGAAACGTGTTGATTTAACTTATCTTACTTTTTCGCGTTTAACCATTGATTTATAAAAGTTGTGCATCGTCTCACAAAGTGCATGATTTAACTAAACTGAGAAACTATATATATCTGCTTACTCGGTATTTTATTGGCTTCAGTTATATGATTTCTTTACTGAGCGTGTGTTGCTCACCTTTTTTTTAAAACATTTCCGATTAATTCGTGGGTGAACCGCTCGAAAATCACTAATTTCTTGTTCTGAGAGCGCGACTTTTGTGCTAAGGTATATGCAACAATTGTAAAGTTTTTATTTCAGACTTGTATGCATGCATGAATTTAAGTAATAATCATTTGGGATGCTTTAGCTAAGTTTTAGAGTGTTACTCCTATACTAGGATCTATTTACTTAGTTAGGTAATACTTTGTAAATCGATTTCAAACTTTAGTGATTGGACTATTGTTAATTATTAGTTACCTGAGATTATGTGATGTTAGTTGTGGGTAGCTAGGGTTGCTGATATATTTTGTCACGCCCTACTCTCACATGTGACCTACCTAAATCACCACAAATATTTCACATTTCACTTACCTCTTCCTCTGTCATCACTCTACACCGAATAGTTGGGTTGTGATTCGATATTAGTCACCCATTCACATTCATTCAAAACAGGCATACAATTTAATACTCTTTTCGGTAATGTAAGCTCTTATACATTAATACAATTATTTGTACATAAACATCCCGACCGTACATTAGTTTACATAATTGTGCTTTTACAATGTTCAGTACAAAATATCAAGTGTGTATTCCTCTCACAAGATGGATAGGCAGCGGATCAAAGTCTACAAATCTCCAGCCGTGTCCACCTACTGTGGATGCTCTGAAAACAGGGAAATAATAAGGGGGTGAGCTCACAGCTTAGTAAGGAAATCAGGCAAGCAAGTAGATAACCACACTATCTACAAAATACTATGCTCATGCCTCGAAATCATTTCCTTACCGTAGCTGTATCTAAAGCATGCATCCTACTCAAGCTTTTATGCAATATATATAGATACAAAACATCAGTTATAAAACTGAAAATATGTTGGTTGAACAACCTCAGCATTTTATGCATAACATTGAATTTCTCATTTAATTTCACACAAATCACATTTACCATGCCATTCATTTAAATCAAAATCATATGGCATTCATCATGTTTCAAAAGATAGAAATCTAGGCCTCACCCATCCCTCTAGTTACCCTTTTTACAACTCACAAATTCACATGTTCATACCATAAAATCATGTGATAATTCAATCAAGAAATATTGATTCACATTGCATAAAAGAAAATCGAGATAAGCGACTACATGTTCCGAGTTTATGATCATAACTCATTTTCTGTGATCTCAGGCTACACAGTACTCGGTGTGTGGGGTCTCACAATTGCTGTAACAGGAGGTGGGTCAAATCTCTACCGTCAACTCTCAATCTGAGAACCTGATCTCAGAGCACACCAGATCCCATTGGATCCTGCTCCCACTGCTAACCAGTCCCATCCAAGTACATCAAGTACTCACGATACAGTGTACTCCATGTGATATACACGGTACACAGTACTCTATGAACCCTATCTCAAGGTGGGATGCTCGCCATGAGTCTTAGTCCTCATACCTTAGATATACCTCATAGTCGGGATGCTCGCCATGAGTCTTAGTCCTCATACCATGGCTTATTTCATTAGCCCTCAGCCATATCTCAAAATAATACACATGTGAGCATATAATATCGGTGCGACACACAGTCAGCACAGGCTCCCAACACGGCTGTTTCATTCTCTTTTCAAAACTGGTACGTGCGAGTAAACTCCCAACATGACCATAACATAATAATATAACTCTAGCGCGAGTAATGCTCCCAGCACTATGTCATGTAAAAACACGAGTACGAGTAAAGCTCCCAATACTCTATAATGTATAATATATGAAATCTGAGTACGAGCTAAACTCCTAGTACTCTATCATGTAAAACTGAATATGAGCATAGCTCTCAATACTCTATAATGCATCAATCACAAAACTGAGTATGAGCAATGCTCCCAGTACTCTAACATGCATAAATCGCATTTAAAATTTAGTACGAGTAGATACTCCAATGCTATGTGATGTATATCTCAAAATATAGTGCAAGTATTCTCTAGCACTTATGGTTTTCATATAAAACCAGATCGATGGCTATTCAAATCATAATTCACCTAAGTAAATCAAATAAGCACTCAAATGTGTTGTTTTCGCATATACATGAAAACATTAGTCATTCTATCATGCAACCCTGAATTTTTGTCACAACATGCTTCTAAGGTATTTTTTACCCTATTTTTTCGATAAAACACACTTATCCTTATTAGTCTTTATCACAATAAAATGCCTATTCAAGGGAAGTTGTATATAATATAATATTGAAAATGTATTTGAAATATGTGTAGCTATCTCTAGCTACTCACGAAATTCCCTTACCTCGAATCTCGTCACGTGACCTCTCTTTCTCGGTACAGCTCACTCTTGCTGTTCGATCAGCTTCCACTGTGATTTTTGAAGTTGTGATAATCAGATGAGTTAGTATACTGTAATATACTTGTTTCACTTACCAAATCTAAATTCAATATATAAATCTCTTCACTTTCTCTCATTATGATGTTATCCCATTTTTTTTATGTATCTCTCTTCATTTCTCCTCATTTCCAATTTATGCATTTCATAAAACTATCTCATAATCTTCCATACATGCATATTCCCTCATTTAATTCATGTTAACACCTTTTTCTCGTCATTTTCTCACTTCCATGCCAATAGCTAGGTCATGCTTATTTTTCATGATCCTTCCATTTCCATCCATTTATACATATATCAATTAACTCACCAATACACCTAGTTTAACATATATCAACTTGGTGCATTAAATCTTACCTAGTTGAAATTTTCCTTCTTTTCACCAAAATTGGTAAAATGCTCCTTGCTCTTTCAATCTTTGATTCCAATCTCTTATTTCCAAATATGTTGTTCTCCTATCCACTAAGAACAACTTTGCTTAACTAAAACTCACTCAAAACTGATTGCAAAGTAAAGTTTTCTAGTGTTGAAATGTTAGGTTTAGCTTTGTTTCTTGAATGGAATAGTGTTTCTCGTAACAGAGGTTACAGAGGTCCAGTATTTATAGAATTGGATCTTGAGATCGATCTCCCCTGCACTTTTCTCCTTGAAACCGACCTTTCAGGTCTAATGAGATCAATTTGCCCTTAAGCACGAGATCAATCTGCACAACTCAGAATCTTAAGGAGATCGATCTGGCCTTGGAATGAGATCGATCTGTTGCAACCCGAGCCTTAAGGAAATCGATCTGCTTTAGCAAAAACTTGCTCCAGATCGATCTGTAACATTGAGGGATCGATCTACTCATGCTAAAAGATCGATCTTCCTCTTACGGATACCTTATTTCCTCATTTCTACCCTATGGGATCGATCTATATTGCCAAGGAGATCGATCTGCTCCCTTCTAAAACTAGTTATGCTGCAGTTTTCATCCCAAAATCATTGTTGCATTGCTATTTAATTTACTTAACCATCCATTTTACATTTCATCCACATTTACAACTTCAAAACATTCATTCCACATAATTTATATCAATTGTGACTGGTCTATACATCACAAAGATTACATGTAAATTTTCGGGCCTTACAATCCTCCCCACCTTAAGAAATTTGGTCCTCCAAGTTAGAACTAAGTTACTCTACAAACAAGACTCTCTAGCTCCAAAGTAGCCTCTTCTGAAGTGTGATACTGCCAGAGAATCTTCACTAACCCGATGGTATTGTTTCTCAGGACTTTCTCTTTTCTATCCAATATTCGGTTCGGTTTCTCTACATATGTCATATCATCTTTGAGCTCCAATGGCTCATACCGAATCACATGATTTGGATTTGGATGATACTTCCTCAACATCGAAATGTGGAAGACATTATGCACTCCCGATAAATTCGGTGGCAAAGCCAATTAGTAGGCCTTATCTCCCACTCTGTCCAGTATCTCAAAGGGTCCAATGTAGCGAGGACTTAACTTACCTCTCTTCCCGAATCTTGCTATACCCTTTAATGGAGAAACCTTTAAAAAAATTGAATCACCAACTGCGAACTCAAGTGATCTTCATCTCTTGTCAGCGTAGCTTTTTTATCTACTTTAAGTTGTCCTCAATCTCTCAACAATCAACCAGACATCCTCAGAGGCTTGTATAACCAAATCAAAAGAAAATAGTTTCCAGTCACCCACTTCTTCCTAACCGATAGGGGAACGACATCTACGACCATATAAAGCCTCATACAGTGCCATCCTGATACTCACATGATAACTGTTGTTGTAGACGAATTCGGCTTGTGGCAAATGATCATCCCAAGAACCTCTAAAATCCAGTACACATGCTCTCAACATATCCTCCAGAGTCTGTATAGTCCCTCTAACTGACCATCTGTCTCAGGATAAAAAGTGGCGCTCAAACTCAACTAGGTTCCCATGGTTTCCTAAAAATGTTCCCAAAATCCGAGACATTACTCACTAGAATACCATGTAACCTCACTACCTCGCATACATACAACTCTTCCAATGCACTCAGAGTATCAGTATCTCTCATAGGTAGAAAGTGGGTTGACTTTGTCAGTCTATCAACTATCACCCATAAAACATCGTGATTCCTCTGGGTCCTTGGTAAACCTATCACGAAATACATGGTGATATGCTTCCATTTCCATGTCGGTACAGGTAGAGGCTAAAATAACCCTGTAGGTTTCTGATGATCTACCTTCACTTGTTGACATACGAGACATCTTGCCACAAATTTTGCCACATCTCTCTTCATACCTGACCACCAGTACACCTTCCGGAGATTCTAATACATCTTATTACTCCCCTGATGTAGCGTGTACCTCGACGAATGAGCTTCCGTCAATATCAATCTCCTGAGCTCTGGGTCTTCGGGAACACACAATCTGCCTCTGAACCTTAGAAGTCTATCAGAACTCAACTTAAAATCTATCTCTATACCCTTTTGTATCTAACTAGTCATGGCAATGTAATACGGATCAGTCTATTAAGCCTGTCCGATCCTGTCCAACAAATCTGACTCCAAGCCTAGACTGGCAATCACACAATCCGTATCCACGTCAGAAGACACGACTCCCAAACTGAGGCTAGCAAATTGCTCTAGCAACTCATGTTCCTTGACTATCATATATGATACCATCCCAAGGCTCTTCCTGCTCAACGCATCAGCTACCACATTAGCCTTACCTGAATGATAAAGTATCTCACAATCATAGTCCTTTAGAAGCTCTAGCCATCTACTCTGTCTCATGTTCAATTCTTTCTATGAGAACAGATATTTAAGGCTCTTGTGGTTGGTAAATATCTAAAATTTTTCACCATATAAGTAGTGGCACCATACCTTCAATGCAAACACTACTACTGCTAACTCCAAATCGTGAGTCGGATAGTTCTTCTCATGATCCTTCAGCTGTCGGGATCCATAAGTAACTACCTTCCTATACTGCATCAATACACAGCCCAGTCCCTGATGTGAAGTATCGGTATATACTGAAAATCCTCCTGAGCTGGTACGGATAGTGAGAATCGGAGCGATGGTCAATCGACTCTTCAACTCCTGAAAACTCTTTTCACAATCCTCATTCTATACGAATGCTACACCCTTCCGAGTGAGACTTGTCAATGGAGCACTAACTTCGAAAATCCTTCTACGAATCTCTGATAGTATCCTGCTAAACCAAAGAAACTCTTGATCTGGGTGACTATCCTCAGCTGTTCCCACTGAACTACAGCCTCAATCTTGGATGGATCTACTGATACACCATCCTTTGACACAACGTGTCCCAAAAATGAGATCTGTGACAACCAAAAATCACACTTATTGAGTTTAGCATACAGTTTCTACTCTCGCAAGGTCTGCAGTACAATCCTAAGGTGCTTCTCATGCTTTTCCTTGAATTTCAAATATACCAAAATATCATCTATGAAGGTGATAATGAACTGATCCAAATATGGCTTGAACACATCGTTCATCAAAGCCATGAAAGCTGTGGGAGCATTCGTCAATCCGAATGGCATAACCAAGAACTCATAATGGCCATATCGGGTTTTAAATGCTATCTTGGGCACATCTCCACCCCGAACTCTCAACTGATGATACCCAGACCTCATGTCAATCTTAGAAAAGACCTGCGCTCCCCGGAGCTGATCCAACAAATCATTTATTCATGGAAGGGGATATCTATTCTTATTGGTAGCCTTATTCAATAATCTGTAGTCTATACACAATCGGAGGCTTCCATCTTTCTTCCTTACAAACAACACCGGTGCTCGCGAAAGTGAAACACTCGGTCTGATGAAACCCCTATCCAACTGCTCCTGTAACTGTTTCTTGAGCTCCTCCAGCTCAACTAAAGCCATGCGATACAGTGGATTCGATATAGGTTCAGTACCAGGCACCAAATCTATATGAAATTCTATCTATTTGTCTGGTGGCAACCCTGGCAATTCTTTCGAAAAGACATCTGGGAACTCTCTAACCATAGGAATGTCTGCCAACTCTAGATGTACCTTATTCGTATCAACCACGTACGTAATAAAACCTTCAATATATTTATTCCTTAATCAGCATAGTATATTATTTATTATAATCACAGCTACTACTTTTATTTCTTTTCGTCAAGCTTTACAACATATTTTTCAGGGTTAGGAAACATAACTGTCTTAGCATAACAATCTAAAACAGAATGGTTTGACGATAACTAATCCATTCCTAAGATTACATCAAAATCACTCATGCTTAACAGTATTAGATTAGTTGTCATGTCCTTTTCCCCTACTCTTAACTTACAATCATTAAACACATATTCCACTAGCTGACTATTATCCATAGGCGTGCTAATCAACATCATCCTACTCAAAGGAGTACGCTCTACATGCTTTTCTAACTTACATGCAAAGGAAGGCGATACAAATGAATGCGTGGAACCAGGATCAATTAAAACATGTGCTTCTAAATCTTACATCAGGATGTTACCTCTAATCACATCCGACGAAGCATCAGCTGTCTCCTGGTCTAAGGCATGCACTCACCCTCATCTAATAACCTGCTTCCCTTTCTCTTCTGTTGTCGCTATCCTCCTCGGAGTAGACATATCAGCTGGAGCTCTCTCAGGCTCCTTACCCTTCTTTGGGGTAATATCTATCACCTCTTGGCAAACTCTGGCCATGTGTCATGGCTTCCCACATCTGAAGCACAAACCGCTAGAACCAGGATAAGGTCTACCTCCATGGAATCTACCACATTGAATGCACTGCTCTGTGGTAGGCCTCAATCCTCCTCTAGCTGGAGCTATAGCCGAGTATGCAGGAGATCTAATAATCTTCTCCTATAATTCTTCGATCTTTGGTCTCGTACTGAAAAGTCTCCTCCCTCCTCGATATCCAAAACCTCGAGCACTGTCACTCATCGGCCTCTTCCTATATCTGTCTCTACCCTTGTGAACAGTTTTGAACTCGAAGGCGTTCCTCTCATAATCTTGTTCACAGAGTTGCGCCCTGTGCACTGCCTCATCATAGGTAGAGATGTCGAATGAATATGTGGAACCAGGATCAATTAAAACATGTTCTTCCAAATCATACATCAAGATGTTAACCTCTAATCACATCTGACAAAGCATCAGCTGTCCCCTGGTCCAAGGCATGCACTCGCCCTCGTCCAATAACCAGCTTCCCTTTCTATTCTGCTGTCGCTCTCCTCCTCGGAGCAGACATATCAGTTGGAGCTCTCTCAGGCTCCTTACCCTTCTTTGGGGCAATATCTATCACCTCTTGGCAAACTTTGGTCATGTGTCATGGCTTCCTACATCTAAAGCACAAACTGCTCGAAACAGGATAAGGTCTTCCTCTATGGAATCTACCACATCGACTGCACTGCTCAGTGGTAGGCCTCGATCCTCTAATCAAAACTCCTCTAGCTGAAGCTATAACCGAGTATGTAGAAGATCTAACAATCTTCTCTTGTACTTCCTCGATCTTTGGTCTCTTACCAAAGAGTCTCCTCCTTCCTTAATATCCAAAACCTCGAGCACTGCCACTCACCGGCCTCTTCCTATATCTGTCTCTACCCTTGCCGACTGTTCTGAACTCAGAGGCATTTATCTCATAATCTTGTTCACAGAGTTGTGCTCTCTGCACTACCTCATCATTGGTAGAGATGTCGAAAGGAACCAATTTAGACCGTAGTACTGGTCTCAGTCCATCGATAAATCTATGGACCTTCCTAGTCTCACTACTCATGGTGTCAGGGTCATACCTCCCTAAAGATAAAAATCTGGTCTCATACTCATCTACTCAATGACTTCCTGGCTTAACCCCAAAAATTTGACCTGCAGCCTCCGCTAATCCGTATCTGGAACAAACTACCTCCTGAAGGCATCCAGAAATATCTCCCAATTGATCTCTATATGTTGGGCTCTCAATATAGGTTGGGTGGACTTTCACCAATGCTCTATCGTCCCCTTCAGTTGGAACGCAGCAAATACGACCATCTCTAAAGTCATACACTCAAAGAATTCGTACAACTTATCCATCTCTCCTATCCAGTCCTCCGCCAAAACTGGGTCCTTAATCCCATAAAAAGTTGGAGGTTCAAGTTTTTGGAATTGTCGAAGTCTGTCAAGATCACAACCATACCCCAAAACATTACTGCCCTGTCATGGAGCAACATGCAACGGCGTATCCAAAACTAGTAGGGGTGTAGGTGTCTCAGGTGTAGCTGCCTCTCCCGGTGCAGTCTCTACATCTTGTCCTTTTCCTCCTGACATTGTCTGTTCCAGTATCTCCACTATGGTCTCCAGGTGACGTTCTAATCTCTCAAAACGTGTCTCGATACTCTCAGGTACTTCAGTAGGACCTATAGTCTCATCTCGAGTCTCTGGCCTACCTCTACGGCCTCGAGCCCTACCTCTATCCCCTCATCCACGGTGAGTACTAACCATAATCACTAAAACCCTACATTTATAACCATCAATTAGTCTAATTTCCATCTCGTATACACAATTGTAATTGAACAAAGAATAGTACTATGGGGATGTATATTTTCCTAATTACTAATATCGATTCACATTAGACCAACTCTGCTCTTATGCCATTCTGTCACGCCCTACTCTCACATGTGACCTACCTAAATCACCACAAATATTTCACATTTCACTTACCTCTTTCTCAGTCATCACTCTACACTGAATAGTTAGGATGTGATTTGATATTAGTCACTCATTCACATTCATTCATAACATGCATACAATTTAATACTCTTTTCGGCAATGTAAGCTGTTATACATTAATACAATTATTTGTACATATACATCCCGACCATACATTAGTTTACATAACTATGTTGTTACAATGTTCAGTACAAAATATCAAGCGTCTATACCTCTCACAAGATAGATAGGCAGCGGATCAAAGTCTACAAATCTTCAGTCGTGCCCACCTACTGTGGATGCTCTGAAAAAAGGGAAATAATAAGGGGGTGAGCTCACAACTCAGTAATGAAATCAGGCAATCAAGTAGACAACCACACTATCTATAAAATACTATGCTCATGCCTAGAAATCATTTCCTTACCCTATTTGTATCTAAAACATGCATCCTGCTCAAAGTTTTTATCCAATATATATATATATATAGATACAAAACATCAGTTATAAAACTGGAAATATGCTAGTTTAAGAACCTCAGCATCTTATGCACAACATTCCATTTCTCATGTAATTTCACACAAATCACATTTATCATGCCATTCATTTAAATCAAAATCAAATGGCATTCATCATGTTTCAAAATATGGAAATCTGGGCCTCAGCTATCCATCGGGTTACCCTTTTTACAACTCACAAATTCACAAGTTCATATCATAAAATCATGTGATAATTCAATCAAGAAATATTAATTCAAATTGCATGAAAAGAAAATCAAGATAGGCGACTACATGTTCTGAGTTTATGAGCATAACTCATTTTTCGTGATCCCAGGCTACACAGTACTTAGTGTGCGGGGTTTTACAATTGCTGTAACAGGAGGTGGGTCAAATCTCTACCGTCAGCTCTCAATCTAAGAACCTGATCCCGGAGCACAATAGATCCCACTAGATCCCGCTCCCACTGCTAACTAGTCCTATCCAAGTACATCGAGTACTCACGATACAACGTACTCCATGTAACATACGCGGTACACAATACTCCATGAACCCTGTCTCAAGGTGGGATGCTTGTCATGAGTCTTAGTCCTCATACCTTAGATATACCTCATAGTCGGGATGCTTGCCATAAGTCTTAGTCCTCATACCATGGGTTATTTCGATAACCCTCAACCATATCTCAAAATAATACATGTGTGAGAGTATATTATCGGTGCGACACACAATCAGCACAGGCTCCCAACACGATTGTTTCATGCTCTTTTCAACATTGGTACGTGTGAATAAACTCCCAACACGACCATAACACAATAATATAACTCTAGTGCGAGCAATGCTCCCAGCACTATGTCATGTAAAAACACGAGTATGAGCAAAGCTCCCAATACTCTATAATGTATAATATACGAAATCTGAGTACGAGCTAAGCTCCCAGTACTCTATCATGTAAAACTGAGTATGAGCATAGCTCCCAATACTCTATAATGTATCAATCACAAAATTGAGTATGAGCACTGCTCCCAGTACTCTAATATGCATAAATCGCATTTAAAATTTAGTACGAGTAGATACTCCAGTACTATGTGATGCATATCTCAAAATATAGTGCAATTATTCTTAGCACTTATGGGTTTCACATAAAACTAGATAGATGCCTATTCAAATCACAATTCACCCAAGTAAATCAAATAAGCTCTCAAATGTGTTGTTTTCGCATTTACATGAAAACATTAGTCATTCTATCTTGCAACCATGAATTTTAGTCACAACATACTTCTAAGGTATTTTTCACCCTATTTTTTTGATAAAACACATTTATCCTCATTAGTCTTTATCACAATAAAATGCCTATTCAAGGGAATTCATATAGAATATAATATCAAAAATCTATTCAAAATGCGTGTAGCTATCTCTAGCTACTCACGAAATTCCCTTACCTTGGATCGCGTCACGTGACCTCTCTTCCTTGGTGCTACTCACTTTTGCAGTTTGATAAGCTTCCAGTGTGATTTCTGAAGCTGTTATAATCACCTGTGTTAGTATACCATAATATACTTGTTTCACTTGCCAAATCTAAATTCAATATATAAATCTCATCACTTTTTCTCATTATGGTGTTATCCCATATTTTTCCTTGTATCTCTCTTCATTTCTCCTCATTTCTAATTTATGCAGTTCATAAAACTATCTAATAATCTTTCATACATGCATATTCCCTAATTTAATTCATGTTAACACCCATTTCTCATCATTTTCTCACTTCCATGCTAATAGCTAGGTCATGCTCAGTTTTCATGATCCTTCCATTTCCAATAATTCATACATATACCAATTAACTTACCAATACACCCAGTTTAACATATATCAACTTGGTGTATTAAATCTTACCTAGCTGAAATATTCCTCATTTTCACCAAAATTGATGAAATCTTCCTTGCTCTTTCAATCTTTGATTTCAATCTCTTGTTTCCAAGTATGTTGTTCTCCTTTCCACTAAGAACAGCTTTACTTAAATAAAACTCACTCAAAATTGATTGCAAACTGAAGTTTTCTAGTGTTGAAAGGTTAGGTTTAGCTTTGTTTCTTGAATAGAATAGTGTTTCTCATAAAACAGAGGTTGCAGAGGTCCAGCATTTATAGAATTGGCTCTTAGAGATCGATCTACTAACCACATGAGATTGATCTCCCCTGCACTTTTCTCCTTAAAACTAACCTTTCAGGTCTAATAAGATCGATCTGCACAACTCAAAACCTTAAGGAGATCGATCTGGCCTTGGAATGAGATTGATATGTTGTAACTTGAGTCTTTAGGAAATCGATCTGCTTCAGCCAAAACTTGCTCTAGATCCATCTGCATCATGAGGGATCGATCTGCTCTTGCTAAAAGATTGATTTACCTCTTGCAGATACCTTATTTCCTCATTTCTACACTATGGGATCGATCTGTATTACCAAAGAGATCGATCTACTCCTTTCCAAAAGTAGTTATGCTGTAACTTTCATCCTAAATTCATTATTACATTGGTATTTTATTTACTTAACCATCCATTTTACATTTCTTCCACATTTATAACTTCATAACATCTATTCCTCATAATTTATATGAATTGTGACTTGTCTATACATCACAAAGTAAATATATATATATATGTTTGCGAGATTGATTAATTTGGATGTGTGATTGATGATTGAGGATATGGGCTGCATATTTCTTTTGTTTGTAGGTTGGGTTAGGTCCAATTGCAGCCGTTATGCTGCCCAAATTTCTAAAAAAAAAAATTTAAGACTTAAATAAAATCCTCCACATATTAGTCTAAAAGTTTTAAACATATATCAGACACGGAACTATAAGAAAAAGATCTTAAAGAAATAATAATAAACACTAGCTAAGGTTAATTCACTTTCAAATGTTTCTGCCTATATATGCGCTTAGGGATAGTTGTAGATGTCACGGGTCGTGATAGCCTTTTTGGTATAAGAACGACTTGTAGTTAGACCGTATCGGTGTAGATTAGCTAGTATAGCAATACATCCAATGTATCGTACATGTCTGAAATATATATATATATATAATATGTTTACATATACTTTTGATTTTTCATAAGTGTGGTCAGGCCTTTAGTATGGGAATCAAAAGTTAATATGAGTGGGAGACGATGATGAGGCCGAGGTAGAGGGAGACAAGCTCCGTCATCTCCAGTACCTCCTCTTCCCCAGTGGGGTAGTCTGAACACTCGAATAGCTAGAATTGAGCAAACCATGGAGCAAATGTCGACTACCCTTACTGAGTTCATGGTCACTTTCGTAAACTTAGCGAACATGCCACAACCTCCCCCAACACTATCCGAGCCACAACCACCTCCCCAAGGCCCTCCACCACCAACTCCATAAGTACCTGAACCACCACATCCTCTACCTGCTCCACCACAGCCTCAAGTGGTGCAGCCACTAGCCCAAAGACCCGGTGGATAGGAACTAGGCCCTATTGAAACGGTTTCAGAATATGAATCCACCAGTCTTCAAGGGAGTTAAGGACCCTGATAAAGCTAAAGAGTGGATTTTGAAATTTTTAAAAATGTTCAAGTACATGCAATGCAATAGTGTTGAGAAGGTGGCGTTGGCTACCAACATGTTGGAGAATCAGATAGATCGTTGGTGGACATCTGTCGAAACTATTTTATTGTCTACGCACCTGGAGATTATTTGGGAGATTTTCCTCGAGGCATTTAATGAGAAGTGTATTTTGAGTGGTCTTAGAGAAAGAAAGAAGCAGAGTTTTTGAGTTTGGTCTAAGGTAATATGACGGTGGACCAATATGAGTCGAGATTCACCACACTCTTCTGATATGATCCCGACCCTGCCAAGAATGAGTTGAAAAAGACAATTAAGTTCATTCATGGGCTGACCCTAGTGATCTGAAGTAGGTTAGCACCTTTGAACCTACAGACTTATGCCAAAGCTATCTAGAGGGTAAAATTCATAGAGCAAGACATGAAGTTATCCCAAGCTGAATTTTAGCCTAGATTGAGAAGTCAAGGTAAGAGATATGATGACAGAAGGTCTTTTCAGAATAGTGGGTAGAATAAAAAGCCTAGGGTCGGTGCATCTCGTGCTTTGGCACTAGACCGAGGGTTTTCCTAACTTAAAATGCTTCAGTACCCTATCATTCTCTTACATGTAGGCGATGTGGGAGAAGACACTCAGCTAACCAGCCTTGCCAGAAGAACCCAGAAACTTGCTATCATTTTACTGAGATGGGACACTGGATGCGAGAATGTCCCAAGATGAAGACCACACCAATTCAACTAGTTAGAATTGTACCTCCTGTCCCAGCAGCTCCAACAGATAAGGGCAAAAATGTTACCGATCAAGGGTGAGTGTTTACCTTGAGCAAGAAAGCTACTGACGCCTTGACTTTAGTTGTTAAAGGTAACCTTCTTATCTTTAATGTTAAAGCTTTAGTATTGATAGATTCTGGATCTACGCACTCCTTTGTGTCACCGACTTTTGCTAGGAAGTTAAAGAGAAAACCTGAGACTTTAAGTTATATACTTAAGGATTAGACACTAATGAAAGAGTCACAAACAACCGAGGTAGTGTATAGAAACTGTGAAATTAAGATAGGTGATAAGGTGGTGTTAGCTAACCTAATTTTGCTAAACATGTTAGATTTTGATTCTTCATGTTTTGAGAACAAATGAGTCGTGAGATTGTTGCATCTTTGTTATGTTGATCTTGTTACTAAGAATCATTGGAATAAAATTAAAATTGCATTGAAGTTAATTTGCTCAATCATGATGGAAATGGATTTGTTTTGCTTGTTTTTGGAGTCTAAGAAATTTAGCTTCTTACTACGAGAAAAAAAATTTTGGGATTGAAGATTTGGAATGTTTGTTATATAGGATTTGTACCATATTCATTTTGATTCGATTATTGGATAAATAATTATGAGGAGTTTTGATAGAAGTTTATCACATTACACATGGTGGATCGTTCTAAGAGGAGAATTGCATGTTATCCTCATTAAGATATGAACAAGACTTTAAATTCACGAGTTTTTGAATTTGAAAGATGAAATTAAATACCCGAGTCAGGTGCTGCCTTGTGAATGTGAAGAATTGAATTTCATTCTAGTGAAATTGTATGAATTATGGGATATGGATCAATGGTTCAATATCAAGTGCAAAGAACTGCTATATGGGAAGAACGTAGATTTTAGGCAGTATTCGAAAATCATTAGCATAAAATTTATCATTATTTATTGTAAGATTTTCTATTGGTTGGATCAATCTTGTATTTAAAGAGGATATTTGCTTAATTTGAAGTGGTTTTAGTTTAGTAAAAGAAAGAGAAAAGTATCTTAACTTGATGATATGAATTGATATTTATTCAAGTCATTGAAGGACAATCTTTAGACTTTTACATGGACTGCTATTAATTTGTTAATGATGAGAGTGATTAATTTGTGATAATGGTTCCAAAAATTAAGGTACAATATGAAATTAATCCTAATAATGTTAAAATGGTATATGACCCATGTTATATGTTGTGTATGCATAAAGGTTGAGGTAATTATTATCGTAAGATCCTATTATGGAAGTTGATTTTGATTGAGTATTTTGAATTATACAAATATGTTTTATGAAGATAATTTAAGCTGTTTTAAGTACATAATATAATTCATATTGTGGTTAAACCAATAATTCATGATTGTTTTTTATATTTGGTGCTCTAGAGTATGTATTAAATTTTGAAGAGATTGGGGAATCAATGAGATTATGTGATGTATGTAATTGGTGTTTAGAGTTGTGATCTTGATATGAATTCTATTATTTAGAGTTATAATGATTGAAATTATCGACTGATTTTTCCTATTGTTCCTAGGCTCTAACTTTTAGTTGGAGTTAATAGTGTATTTAGCTAATAGAAAATTTTGGATTATGATATTATAAGCTATGCGAAGAGTTTCATCGTCATCTATAATTGATCTATGGGATTTGAAAGCTATTAATATTTGAGGTTGGAGATGAGTTGGATACTCATAGATTTATGTTTGAATTTGTTGGGTGTGAAAAAACTTATGTTTATTACAAATTTCTGTTATATTGGTTTCATCTTTATCGTAGTGTATGATGGTCAACTGAGGATAAATATTTTGATACAGTGAAAAAGGAAAGAAAACCAATATCCAATAGTTTATAGGTGACTAGAAAATTTGTTGATATCATTATTCAGATTTAAAGTTTTATGTGGTTTAATTACTTAACATGATCTGAAAATTTTATTCTAAGAAATTTAGTGAACAAGAAATTATGTTGATCCCGAACAATGTTATGAACAATAACATTGAGGTTTTCACGATTATATACGAATGCCATATTAGAGTGAGCAGTTAAAGTGTGATTGGATTTAAGTTACAAACTTTTGGATTATTGTTAATTTAACAAGTGGTTGATCTTTAATATGGAGGTTAATTTTGACTGAAGCTCACAGTAGTATGTACACTCTGCATCCTGGTAGTACCAAAATGTACCAAAATCTATGAAGGGTGTATTGGTGGCCTGAAATGAAACGGAATGTTGTAGAGTTTGTAGCTAAGTACTTGTGTGTTAGCAAGTAAAAGTAGAACACTAAAGGCTGACAGGTTTGCTTCAACTCTTACCTATGCCAACTTGAAAGTGGAAGCACATAACCATGGATCTTGTTACAGGTTTATCTAAGACTCGGAGAAAGCATGATGCTATTTCGGTAGTTGTGGATAGACTTACTAAACCAGCCCACCTCTTAGCTATAAGCTCCACTACTCATTTAAATGTGTTGGCAGAGTTGTTTATCAAGGAGATAGTGAGACTACATGGAACTCTGATTAGTATCACCTCGGACAGGGACTTTAGGTTCACTTCTCGATTTTAGAAGCAAGTGCAGGCGTCTTTAGGATCTAAGGCGCAGTTTAGCACAGCAAACCATCCTCAGAATGGTGGACAGTCCGAACGAACTATAAAAACTTTGGAGGATATCTTAAGTGCTTGTGTGATTGACTTTGGAGGTTCATGGGATAAGCACTTACCATGGTAGAATTTGCGTATAACAATAGCTATAATATCAGCATAAGAATGGTCCCGTATGAAGCTCTTTATGGACGGAGATGTAGATCACTGATTGGTTAGGAAGAGGTTGGTGACAGAAAGATCTATGCTTTGTATCTTGTTAAACAAGCATCCAAGAAGGTTTGCATTATTTGTAAAAGGCTCAAGATAGCCCAAGATAGACAGAAAAGTTATGCAGCCATCAGAGAAGGGATTTGAAATTTGTAGTGGGTGACCATGTTTTCTTAAAAGTTTCTTCGACAAAAGGTGTTATGAGATTTGGGAAAAAGGTCAAGTTGATCATCGGTACATAGGACCTTTTGAGATATTAGAGCGTGTTGGTGAAGTAGCGTACAGACTAGCTTTACCTACCCAGCTAGTCGAGGTACACAATGTATTCCACGTGTCTATGCTCCCTAAATACCATCCCGATCCTTCACATATCATTGCCTATGAACCCTTGAAGATATGGAAAGACTTGAGTTACGAAGAAAGACCGATCCAGATTCTAGTTAGGAAGGATAAAGTCCTGAGGTCTAAAACAATTCCTCTTGTAAAAGTTCTTTGGTAACACCATACCACTGAGGAAGCAACGTGGGAATTGGAAAGCTTGATGCAAAAGAGATACCCACAGTTTTTTTTAACTTGGCTCGAGAATTCAGAGGACCGAATTCTAAAAGGTAGGGAGAAATGTAAAACCGCTAACTCTTGTACTATCATTCTTAGCTTAATACAATGCTACTAGAATGTTAAAGCATGTATTGGTTATATAAAGGCAAAACATGCTAGAATAGGTAGAAATTTAGCTTCCCGAAGTTGAGTCGGATGTAGGAGTTTAATAATTTTATATTTAAGACATTAAGATATTTTATGCAAGAGTTAAAAAATAATAATAACAATAATCTAACTATGTTAATTTGGTAATAGAAATTTTATTAGTGATTAAATAGGATTTAAAATAGTTAAATTTTATTATCTAGTAACAAAATTAGAATATATATATGTATATATTTTTGTGTATGCAATTGGAAAATGGGATTGTAAGACCCACTTTTGGTGATGTATTCCTTATGATTCATATGATGTACACACTTCCATATGTTAAATGAGTCATAAGAAGAGCTTTTGCTTGAATGAAATTGCAAAGAGAATGAATGAATATGCATGAATTCAGGTAATGGCTAAATAAGGGTTGAAGTGGCCACTGACTAAACAAATGGAACCCAAAACCCTTAGACTGAATATAACGACTCAAATATGAATTCTAAGTATCTTTCATGATTCCATGTAGTATACACCAGTCACATTGTATGTGAATCAGACGAAATGAACCTTTCCATGTTCTAAGTGGAGATAGAATGCAAAATGAGTAGTGAAGCAAGTGAATGCAAAGTTACCCTTGAAAATCTAGGAAAATTACAGCTGGAATACTGCAGAGCAAGGGGAGACTGCTCTTAGTGCAAGGGAAGATCGATCTCATTATGCTCGAAATGCAGAACCAAAGCATTCTGTAAAAGGGAGATCGATCCCTCATTTAAGCAAACCGATCTCGGTATGCTTATGTCAAACAAGGATCGATCTCATCCCCAAAGACAGATTGATCTCTAAAAGATTCTGGCTAGCAAAGATCGATCTCTTCACAAAGCCAGATCGATCTCTAAAGCCTTCTATAAGGCAAAGGTCAATCCTATCCCATGAGCAGATCGATCCTACAGCCTGCAAACTGAATATAGAGAAAGTTCAAACAAGGGGAGATCGATCTCTCATCCTTGGAGATCTATCTCATAAGGCCAATTCTATAAAAAGGGCCTCACATTCAAGCTTTCTTCCCTAAAACATCAAACATCCCTCCATTGTCACAAAGAAAACCTAACTTTCTCACTCTAGAATATCACCCTTTTACAAAAAGATTTGAGAAAAAGCTATTTAAGCAAAGTTGTTCATTGTGAGGAGGAGAACAACATAGTTTGGACTCAACATTTAAATTGTTGGATTAAAGTAGCAAAAAGGTCTTCCAATTTTAGACAAGAGAAAAGTCAAGCTAGGTGAGTTTACAATACTCAAACTCTAAGTATGTTTATCTAGATGTTGTTAGGAGTTGATTGGTGTAGGTATTGTTGGTTGAAACTACCTAGAATATGATGAATCAACCATGACCTAAAAATGGGTTTTTTGTAAGGAAATGAGATATGGTTGATTAAATGATAAATGGATTATACTAATGTGTTAGTAATGTTGTATGCATGATTATGAGACAGTTTTCTGAAACTAGTTAATGGAATTGGATGAAGTTATGAAATGTACACATAAGGTGTTTGTGAAAATGTATGAATGAATTGAAGTGTGAAGTAGAGGTATAATGAGTATCTATTGATGGTTTGACGTTATTTTGAGCAGCTCAAATATTCAACATGTGAATCGAGGTTAGTCCGAGACCCGAGTATATTTCACCACTTAAGGTGCATGAGGTAAGGGATGTAACCGTTTTGTGCATATGTGTTCTTTACCGATCAAAATTCTTTTGTAGCATAAAATAATTTTATAAACGAGCATATTTCTTGAGAAAAGTGTTTAACTTGAGATTTATTACTTGAATGCATGTTTTGCTGGTTTAAGCTTGGTTTTGTGATTTGAATGTTTTGTGAACAAATATATTTTTATGTTTAAACGAGATTTACAAGCAAAACTATTGTGAGCTCTACGTGAAGGCGAAACTATTTTCAGCAAAATAATGGCATGATTTTTAGACAAAGGGCTCGTCATGATATCTGCACAACAACACCCCTCTTTGGTAGCAGGAGAAGCCTCTATTTTGGTTACGTGAGATGCCTCAGCTTTGGTAGTGTGAGATGCCTCTGTTTTGGTAACGTGAGATGCCTCTGCTTTGGTAGTGTGAGATGCCTTCGTTTTAGTAATGTGAGATGCCTCTGTTTTGGTAACGTGAGATGCCTCCGCTTTAGTAGTGTGAAATGCCTTTATTTTGGAAATGTGAGATGCATCTGCTTTGGTAGTGTGAGATACCTCCGTTTTGGTAACGTGAGATGCCTCCGCTTTAGTAGTGTGAGATGCCTCCACTTTGGTAACGTGAGATGCCTTAGTTTTGGTAATGTGAGATGCCTCAGATTTGGTAGTGTGAGATGCCTCTGCTTTGGTAGTGTGAGATGCCTCCGTTTTGGTAACGTGAGATGCCTCCGCTTTGGTAATGTGAGATGCCTCCACTTTAGTAGTGTGAGATGCCTCCGTTTTGGTAGCGTGAGATGCCTCTGCTTTGGTAGTGGGAGATACCTCTGTTTTGGTAATGTGAGATGCCTCAGCTTTTGGTAGTGTAAGATGCCTCAGTTTTGGTAACGTGAGATGCCTCTACTTTGGTAGCGTGAGAGTGAGCTGCCTCCATTTTGGTAATGTGAGATGCCTCCACTTTGGTAACGTGGGATGCCTCTATTTTGGTAATGTGAGATGCCTCCGCTTTGGTAGTGTGAGATGCCTCCACTTTGATAGTGTAAGATGCTGTCGTTTTGGTAACGTGAGATGGCTCCGTTTTGGTAGCATGAGATGTCGTCGTTTTGGTAACTTGAGATGTCTCCGCTTTGGTAACATGAGATGCCTCCGTTTTGGTAACGTGAGATGCCTCCGCTTTGGTAGTGTGAGATGCCTCCGCTTTGGTAGTGTGAGATGCTACCATTTTGGTAACATGGGGTGGCTCCGCTTTGGTAGCGTGAGATACCGCCGTTTTGGTTACGTGAGATGCCTCCGCTTTGGTAGTGTGAGATGCCTCTGTTTTGGTAACGTGAGATGCCTCCGCTTTGGTAGTGTGAGATGCCTCCGTTTTGGTAACGTGAGATGCCTCCGCTTTGGTATTGTGAGATGCCTCCATTTTCGTAACGTGAGATGCCTCCGCTTTGGTAGTGTGAGATACTCCGTTTTGCTAACGTGAGATGCATCTACTTTGGTAGTCTGAGATGCCTCCATTTTGGTAACATGAGATGCCTCTGCTTTGGTAGTGCGAGATGCCTCCATTTTGGTAACGTGAGATACCTCCGCTTTGGTAGTGCGAGATACCTTTGTTTTGCTAACGTGAGATGACTTCCTCGTATGAGATGGCCTCGTTGAGGATGATGTGATGTGATGATTGCTTTCATGACACTTATATTATGCTTAGTCTCCATAACTGTTTTGAAAAATGAAATGTTGTGAAATTAAGATGATGATATTTTGATGAATTGTAATTTTAATCACGTGTTTATAATTATATGAAATTATGTCATTATTACGTTTATGCTTTGATGATGATTTCTAAATCTCATATGCACTCCTTACTGAGCTAGTTGAAGCTCACCCTCATTCTTTCCTCCCCAACAGATTATTTACAGTGAACGCAAGTACTTGCTGCGTACGTGATAGGCTGGTGGATGAGACTCTCCCCAGGCTATTGCTTGTACACGCATGAGGTATAATTCAATTTATTTTGTATCCTGATAATTTTGTAATGCAGATACTTATATTTAAGTAACAGTGGGATGTAATTAGGATGGTATATGTATATAAATTAGAAAAGTGGGTTTATTTTGATACCATGTTATTTGGTTAAGTAAATGTTGATATTGAGAGAATCCTTGGGATATTGGTTGATGAAATAGAAATAAAATCAACTAGATTGTGGATATTGAACTGCTTCTTAAGTTTGTAGGAGGATAGTGATAAATATAAGGGGAGATGCCATCGAATTGTTGTTAGAAAACGGCATCAATATAATTAAGTATAAGTAGTTTAATAACGAATAGGTATGAGATTACTGACACTGTATAGGAATGCACCTAAAGTAGGAAGTTTAATTTAAGAAACATTTTAAAATTAACCTTTTTTTCTCACTTCTGGGCTGTCACAGATTAAGTGGCATCAGAGCAAAGGGTGCCTAGTACTGTCAATGTCAATTAATTGGAAATAGATTTCATCCTAAGTGTCTGTACTTGTCTGGTTATGAATTGAATGTAACGGTTAAAATTATAACCAAGTTTAATGTGTACGCATAGGTATGTAAGAATTATGATATGAAGAGGAAACGAGGTCGTCCTCGGAGGCAGGCACAACCACCTCCACCACCTGCCCCACAGCCTGAGAGTCCTAACTCTCGAATTAATCATTTAGAGCAGGATGTACGAAAGGGGTTTGAGCAGATAGCAGCGCTATTTATGCAGTATTTTGGGGCTAATGCCTCAGGTGCTACACCTACCCTGGATCCTACACCTACACCACCACAGGATCCGCCCCCACCTCCTCTACAGACTGACCCGGTGCCACCCGTCGCTCAGCCTCCGGTACAGACCAGACCCCTTGACAGAGGTATGGGTTGACTAAGAGATTTTCTTAAGATGAATCTGTTGGCATTTAAGGGGATGAAGGACCCCGTAGCAGCAGAGGAGTGGTTGACAGAGATGAGGATAATTTTTTACTTTCTGGAGTGCACTGATGTAGAGAGAGTCAGCATGAGTGCTTATATGCTCAAGGAACAAGCACGATATTGGTGGACTGCCACCCAATGTATATTGACTGCCAGCCATCCAGTGATTAGCAGGGAAACTTTTCAGTCAACCTTCAGGACCCAGTATATCCCTCGCACTGCCCAAAGGAAAATGCAAGCAGATTTTTTGAATTTAGTTTAGGGCAGTATGACAGTCGACGAATATGAGAATCGGTTCACCACTTTGCTGAGATATGACCCGGAGACTGTGAAGGATGAGGAGTGCAGTATAAAGCAATTTGTATATGGGCTGAGACCAGCCATTCAGGATAGATTGATGGGGCTCTGCATTACTGAGTTTACAGATGCTTTGAGATGGCCACAGGAAGTCGAGAAGGGACTAGATTTGGTAAAGACCCAGTTTGAATCTCGAGTAGTGGTCAGAGATAAGGGTAAGAGGCCTCAAGCTTCCCAAACAGACCTTAGGAGGGGTTCATTTAAGAGACAGAAAATCGAAGGGCCTACGGTGAGGGTTGATAAACCCTAGGTTCTTCCAAGTGCTACAAAGACTCCTTGAGATCTTAGATCGAACCTTAAGATCTGCACGGAGTGTGGTCGACCACATGAGGGCAATTGTTTCTGTGTGATACGAGGATGTTTTAGATGCGAGGACATGGGTCACAGGGTGAAGGATTGCCTGCAACCACAAAGACCACATCTTCAAGAGCCCCATTGACAGTAGCCTTAAAGAGTGATTCCCTAGAGACGGGCTACAACTGCTGATAAGGGTAAGAAGCCGATCGCAGAGGGGCGTGTGTTTGCTATTGACAAGGAGACTGCAGTCACTTCATCTGAGGCTATACGAGGTACACTTCTTGTCTGTAATCATGAGGCTCATGTGTTGTTCAACCCAGGATCCATGCATTCTTTTATTTCTGTACACTTTGCATGTAAATTGAATTTAGATCCTGGACCCCTAGCTCATATTTTACATGTAAGTACACCTATGCGTGAGTCCCAGAGGACTGATATGGTATGTAAAAAGTGTAAGATTAAGGTGAGAGATAAAGTAATGTTAGCAGATCTAGTTTTATTAAATATATGTGGTTTTGATGTGATTCTCGAGATGGATTGGTTAGCAGCTAATTGCGTGAATCTAGATTGCTACAATAAGATTGTAACTTTCTCCCTACCTGAAAAATTTAGTGTACGTTTGAATGTTAAGGAATAAAAATGTGTGAAGTTTATTATGAGAAATCTTAAGGTATACTTATGATTTCCAAAAAACACTGATTAAATTATTGATGTGAAGGTTACATCGCACTCATCTCTGATACCAGTCCGGAACATTTCAGGATAGAGGGCATACCTGTAGTATATGAGTTTTCGGATGTTTTCCCAGATAAGTTGTCGGGTTTACCACTGGAGAGAGAGTTGGAGTTCACTATCGATTTAGTATCGATACCCAACCGATCTCTAAACCTCCCTATAGGATGACATTGGTTGAATTAGAAGAGTTAAAGAAATAATCACAGGAGCTGCTTAACCAGGGTTTTGTTAGACCCAGTGTGTTACCATAAGGATCTCCAGTTTTGTTTGTGAGGAAAAAGGATGGTAGTCTCAGATTGTGCATAGATTACAGACTACTGAACAAGGCTACAGTGAAGAACAAATACCCCCTGCCAAGAATAGATGACTTGTTTGATTAGCTGAGAGGGGCTTCTGTCTTTTCAAAGATTGACTTAAGATTGGGCTATCACCAGTTAAGAATCAGGAAAGAGGATATTTCGAAAATGACCTTTAGAACTAGATATGGCCACTACGAATTCTTAGTGATGCCTTTTGGTTTGATGAATGCACCTGCTGCTTTCATGAGTCTTATGAATAAGACTATCTAGACTATCTAGATCAGTTTGTGATAGTCTTCATTGATAATATCCTTATATATTCTCGGTCCCAAAACGAGCATGCACAGCAATTGAGGATTGTGTTACAGATACTTCGAGATAAGCAGCTTTATGGAAAGATTAACAAATGTGAATTTTGCCTGGCTCAGATAGTTTTTCTTGGTCATATTGTATCTAAGGATGGGGTGTTAGTTGATCTGTCCAAAGTAGAGGTTATATTCAATTGGGAGAGATCAAGGATAATTACAGAGATTCAGAGTTTTTTGAGACTTGCAGTGTATTACAGGAGGTTTGTTGAGGGATTCTCAAAGATTGTAGCTCCTTTGACTAAACTTACATGCAAAGACGTTCCATTTATATGGTCGAATCAGTGTGAGCAAAGTTTCCAAGAGCTTAAAAGGAGATTGACTACAGCACCCATTTTAACTATCCCTAGTGGATCTGGAGGCTTCGCAGTGTATAGTGATGCTTCCCGCCAAGGTTTGGGGTGCGTACTCATACAACACAGGAGAGTAGTCACTTATGGGTCACGTTAGCTGAAGGATCATCAGTGGAACTACCCCACGCATGATTTGGAACTAGTCGTAGTGATATTTGCCCTGAAGATATGGCAGCATTATCTATATGGGGAACGGTTTAAGATTTTCACTGACCATGAGAGTCTGAAGTATGTCTTTGACTAGAAGGAGCTCAATATGAGACAAAAACGATGGATGGAGCTCCTTAAGGACTATGATTATGACATTTTATATCATCCAGGGAAGGTGAACGTAGCTGCCGATGCCCTAAGCAAGAAGAGTATGGTTTCTATTATAATGATCAGGGAATGGGATTTATTGGAACAGGTCACCGGACTTAGGATCAGAGTTGAAGAAGTTGAGGTCAGATTTATGGCTAGCCTACGGATAGAGCCTAGTATTATGGATCAGATTAGAACCAGACAGAGAAGTGATCAGAAGCTTCTGGAAATGGTTAGCCAAGCTAAAAAGACCTTACAGTCAAATTTTACGTTCAGTGATGATGGATTGTTGATGTTTAAGGGTCGTATTTGTGTCCCCGAGCAATGTTACCTTGAAGCAACAAATTTTGAGGGAGTTTCACTATTCTCGTTACACCATGCACTTATGTAGTACTAAGATGTACCAAGACCTGCGCAAGGTGTATTAGTGGAGTGGTATGAAATGAGAACTGACAGAATTTATGGCCAAGTGTTTGATGTGTCAATAGGTGAAAGCTGAGCATCAAAAGCCTGGAGGATTACTTAAGTCCTTGCTAGTGCCTAAGTGGAAATGGGAGCATATCACCATGGACTTTATCATGGGATTATCGAGGTGGACTTTAAGGGATCATGGGATGATCACCTGCCCCTTGCTGAGTTTGCTTACAACAATAGCTATCATGCGAGTATTGGTATGGCACCTTATGAGGCTCTGTATGGTAGGAGGTGTAGATCCCCTATAGCTTGGGAACAAGTGGATGACAGGAAAGTAATTGCTCTCGACCTCATTAAACATGCAGTTCAAAATGTAAAGATTATTTGTGACAGATTACGGGCTGCTCAGAGTCGACAAAAGAGTTATGCAGATTTACGTAGATAGCCACTCGAGTTTCAAGTAGAGATTCTGTATTTCTCAAGGTATCTCCAAGTAAGGGTATCATGCGCTTTAGAAAAAAGGGAAAGTTGAGTCCTCGATATAGGACCATTTGAGATATTAGAGAGAGTAGGAGATGTTGCCTACCAGTTAGCTTTGCCTCCATAGCTTTTTGGAATACATAACGTCTTCTACTTCTCCATGTTGAGGAAGTATAATCCAGATCCCTCCCATGTCATCGAGCTTGAGGCATTAGATATCTAGGGAGACATGAGTTATTTAGAAGAACTTGTATGGATCCTCGACAAGAAAGAAAAGGTACTTGGGACAAAGAAAATTCCATTGGTAAAGGTTTTTTGGAAGCACCACTCAACAGAAGAGGCAACTTAGGAACTAGAGAGCCTGATGAAAGAGAAGTACCCCCGTCTATTTGATGGACCCAATTAAATTTGGAGGACCAAATTTCTTTAGAAAAGGGAGATTATGTAAGACTCACTTTTGGTGATGTATTCCTTATGATTCATATGATGTACACACTTCCATATGTTAAATGATTCATAAGAATAGCTTTTGCTTAAATGAAATTGCAAAGAGAATGAATGAATATGCATGAATTCACGTATTGGCTAAATAAGGGCTGAAGTCGCCACCGATTAAACAAATGGAACCCAAAACTTTCAGACTGAATATAAGGACTCAAATGTAAATTTTAAGTATCTTTTATGAATCCAAGCCGTATACACAAGTCACATTATATGTGAATCATAAGAAATGAACCTTTCCATGTTCTAAGTGGAGATAGAATGCAAAATGAGTAGTGAAGCAAGTGAATGCAAAGTTACCATTAAAAATCTAGGAAAATTATAGTTGGAATCCTACAGAGCAAGGGGAGATCAATCTTAGTGTAAGGGGAGATCGATGTCATTGTGCTCAAAATGCAAAACCAAAGCATTCTGCAAAAGGACAATCTATCCCTCATTTAAGCAGATCGATCTCGGTATACTTCTGCCTAACAAGGATCGATCTCATCCCCAAACACAGATTGATCTCTAAAAGATTCTGGCTAGCAAAGACAGAACTCTTCACAAAGCCAGATCGATCTCTAAAGCCTTCTGCCAGGCAAAGATCGATCCTATCCCATGAACAGATCGATCCTACAGCCTACAAACTGAATATCGAGAAAGTTCAAACAAAGGGAAATCGATCTTTCACCCTTGGAGATCGATCTCATAAGGCTAATTCTATAAAAAGGGCCTGACATTCAAGCTTTCTTCTTTGAAACATCAAACATCCCCCCATTGTCACAAAGAAAGCCTAACTTTCTCACTCTAGGATACCACCCTTTCCAAAAAATTTTGAGAAAAAGCTATTTAAGCAAAGTTGTTCATTGTGAGGAGGAGAACAACATAGTTTGGAATCAACATTTAACTTGTTGGATTGAAGGAGCAAAAAGATCTTCCAATTTCAGACAAGGGAAAAGTCAAACTAGTTGAGTTTCCAATACACCAACTCTAAGTATGTTTATCTATATGTTGTTAGGAGTTGATTGATGTATGTATTACTGGTTGAAACTACCTAGAATATGATGAATCAACCATGACCTAAAAAAGGGTTTATTGTGAGAAAAATGAGATATGGTTGATTAAATGATAAATTGATTATACTAATGTGTTAGTAATGTTATATGCATGATCATGAGATAGTTTTGTGAAACTAGTTAATGGAATTGGATGAAGTTATGATATGTACACATAAGGTGTTTGTGAAAATGTATGAATGAATCGAAGCGTGAAGTTGAGGTATAATGAGTATCTGTTGATGGTTTGATCTTATTTTGAGCAACTTAGAAATTTGACATGTGAATCGAGGTTAATCTGAGACCTAGGTATATTTCACCACCTAAGGTGCAAGAGGTAAGGGATGCAACCGTTTTGTGCATATGTGTTCTTTACCGATGAAAATACTTTGGTAGCGTAAAATAATTTTATAAACGAGCATATTTCTTGAGAAAAGTGTTTAACTTGAGATTTATTACTTGAGTGCATGTTTTACCGGGTTGAGCTCGGTTTTGTGATTTGAATGTTTTGTGAACAAATATATTTTTATGTTTAAACAAGATTTACAAGCAAAACTATTGTAAGCTCTACGTGAAGGCGATACTATTTTCAGCATAATAATGGCATGTTTTTTAGACTAAGGGCTCGTCATGATATTTCCACATCGATGCCTCCGCTTTGGTAGCGTACGATGCCTCTGTGTTGGTAACCTGCGATTCCTCCGCTTTGGTAGTATGAGATGCCTCCACTTTGGTAGTATGAGATGCCTCCGCTTTGGTAACGTGAGATGTGTAAGACCCGATATTTTCGAGTGCATTTAAAAATGCAAAAGGACTAAAATGGTATTCCCGAAAATTTACAAGGGTAAAATGGTCGAAAGACTAATATTCGGTATTAATCGGGACAAGAAAATTTAATTAAAAATATGAGAATGAGAAATCTTGATCAATGATGAAGAAATAATTAAATTTCGGGTTAAATTGATGAAGATATGAATTTATTGGGATAAACCGAAATTTTTGTATTGAAAAATAATCTCGAAAATAATCGAAAAATATACCGAAAAAGGTAAAATCGGACTGAGAAAATTATTTACAGATTAAATGAATAAAATATAAATTTTTTTTAAGGATATTTATGCATTTTAATATTATTTTATTGAATAAAATAATATTAAAAGTTAATTATAAATAAATAAATAAATAAATAAAAAAAGGAAAGAACGAAATCGGGAAGAAAACAGAGAGGAAAAGAGAAGCAAAAACGCGAAACGCGAAGGCCGACTGAGGAACCCACCGGACGAGCCACCACCGGCGGCCAAGGGCCCCAGTCGAGGGTCGGCGAAGGTCGGCCGACCTCGGGCGAACCACCAGCAGCCAGGACGCGCCGTGGAGTAGCCGGAAAACGTCGGAAAATGAAGGAGATGCCGCGGGGAAGAAACGTCGATTCGTCGGCGATGGCTGCGTTTCGACCCCAGCCGAGGCCCGATTTAGGGAGCCCATGCCATGGCGCGCCGAACGGCCCCAGAATCGCGCCGGGAACCGGCCGGACGGCGCCGACACGACCAAAGGATAACTGGACAGGCCGAACCGGACTGAACCGGCTGAATCGGACCAGAGCTGAACCGGCGGTCCGAACCGGGTTGAACCGGACCGGACCGGTTCAGCCAAAAAGAGAGGGAAAAAAGGAAGAAAAAGAGAAAAAGAAAAAGAGAAAAAATTGGGGAAAATTCCAGTGATGCAATCGAGCTTCGGGTAAGTCGGTAAGAGGTCAAATTGACCGATTTAATTTTTGAAATATTTAATTTGATAAATAATTGATTGAAAGTTTACCCGAAAATATATTTAATTGTGTAGCTCAACGATTGGCATCAACCGAGAGCTTGAGACAGCCTCGATTTGAGTACTATCATGGAATCACGGGTAAGTAACCCTTATTTACGACAATTTTATATTGTTATGCGTGATTAATATTTAACGCATAAATTACGGATTTTATTTCTGCATAAATGAATTAAATTCTAGAAATTGGGATAAATTGTCGTAAATAATTCATAAGCTATCTGAGAATTTAGAACAAGGCTAAATAAATATTGATGGGTCCAATGAGCCCAATAGGCCTCGATAAAGTGTGGTAAACGGGCTTAAGGCCGATTAAGGCCCATTATGGTGCAATCGGGCCCAATATGGATAAACGGGCCCAATGATTTAAATTAAGCCCAGAAAATTGTGAAATACAATTAATTGTATTGTATTTGACCTGATGAATGTGTATCCGCAGTGCCGAAGATTTGATTTGGATTCGGAGCAAATCGGACTGCGTGACGAGACATCAGTGGGAAAGGTCAGACTGTACAGAAAATGAGGTAAGGGAATTGTGTGAGTAGCTAGAGGTAGCTACGCATATTTTAATAGATTTCGTATACACTGATTATGTATGTATACACTGTTATTGTATAATGATCCTAAAAGTGGTTTAAATGATTTTTAAGGATCGAAATAGGTGAAATGTCTATTTTACCCCTATTGAGGGAAGTTCACCTAAGGATGGTGAAAGCATGACATGCATGAAATGCATGATTTAAGGATTTTTATGATTAATGAATTTTCTTGATTTTAATCAAAGTAAATCGATAGATTGGCCAATAATTGCATAAGTTTCCCAAAATAACACTACATAGGTGTTATTAATATTTAAATGGAAATTTCTTTGAAAAACGGCCAATTATCAAGTTTATATGGAAACAGATGGTGCCGACACGTAGTTCGCACTATATCTACGTCTGTGATTGTGCATAAATGTGCTTGAGCACTTGCTCGCACCGACTTGTGTGACATCATATGCATGAAATGTGCTAGAGCATGGTGCTCGCACTGATTTTTACTATTGTGAAATGAGAGTTGCTGTAGCCTAGCTCGCACTCTGTTTTGACATGTTTTGACATGTTTTGATTTGTTTTGACGTGGTATGCATAAAATGGTGCTGGAGCGATTGCTCGCACTAGTTTTACAGATTTGATATGCATGAGAGGTGCTAGAGCTTAGCTCGCATCCTGTTTGGATTTGATATTGCATAAAGCCGTGCTGGAGTGTAACTCGCACGAGATTTGATTTAATTATGCATAAAGCCGTGCTGGAGTATAACTCGCACGAGATTTGATTTACTTAAGCATTTATTTGTGCTGGAGCTTGCTCGCACAAAGTTTTATATGGTTTTCATAATTCATTTGATTATCGTACTGGAGGTTGTCTCGTACGAGATTTTCATTGAGTTTTTATACATATCCGTACTAGAGCATTGCTCGTACGTGGATTTTACTTGAATTTATAATCAGTTTAAGTCGTACTGGAGCGCTGCTCGTACGCAGATTTTACTGATTTTTATGAAACCGTGCTAGATCTTCGCTCGCACGAAGTTTTCTGATATCATGAATATGCACGGAGCCATGCTTGAGCTTCGCTCGCACAGGAAATTGTATTACATGCATATAGCCGTGTTGGAGCCTCCTGTAGACTGTGTGTGAGACCCCGTATATGTATAGCTGTATATAGGAACATGGGAATGTAAATAGAATCATAAGTAAGATGATGTATTGTAATGTGAAGTATATGCAATGTAAGTTTATAAGATTATGTACGCACTTGTAATAAGAATTGTGATTATACGTACAAGTTGCATTATGAGTGAGTAGGCAGAAATGAACTTAAAACGAGAAGAATGTGACCGAAATGGAATATGAGTAGTATAGTAAAATGGAAGGAAAGATTTACATAAGAGTATATTTCCATTCGAGTAATATCGTATATATTTGGTCATACAAAGATTCTACACAAGTTTTAATGTGTATGTAGTGAGGATGGATCCCATTTTCAAGTCTCAAAGATGAATGAATGAGAAAATGATCATGGAAGCAAATTAAGGGTGTTTGATAAGGGTTGTTGCAGAAAAACTGCAAGAAATCTGGAATTTGTGAAGGCCAGATCGATCTCATAGGATGAGAGATCGATCTGGGAGAGCCAAAATGCCCTTATGTGAGAAATGGAAGGGAACAGATCGATCTCCTTAGCTCTTGGGTTGGAAGCAGATCGATCTCCCCTAAGACCAGATCGATCTCCTTAAGCTTCTGTTTGACAGCAGATCGATCTCTAGTCTCGACAGATCGATCTCCTACCTTTAAAACGTCTCAGAAAAGAGGTATTTTTGAGGAACAGATCGATCTCCACCCAAGGAAGATCGATCTCATCAAGTCAAAACTATAAATGGGAGCAGTTGGATTATCAGAATTTCGGGAAAACATTTCCATTTCACTTCAACTCAAAGAAATCTAGTTTCTCACTCCTAAATCCAGCCATTTTCAGTGAGATTTAAGGAGAGGCTATTAGAGACAAAGTTGTTCACATCAAAGAGAAGAACAACATAGTCTAGAGGCATTTTCCCATTTGAAGGATTGAAGAAATAGAGGGCAATCCTAATTGGAGCAAGAGGAAATCCAATGAGGTAAGTTCTAATGCACAAATCCAAGTACATTGGTTTAGTTAATGATTATAAAGATATTTGGGTGTGCATATTGTGGATAGAACTACCTAGGATGGTATGAAATGCATATAGCTTAGAAATAGTTAAGTGTGAGAAAGTGGAATGTGGGAGTATTTTTGATGAATGGGATATCTTGAGTGGATGAGTATGTTGTGGAAATGGTTTGGAAATGTTGATATTAGGATAAATTGGGAGATTTACCACAAAGGGTAAAAATGTGTAATTAAGGCATTGGATAAATGCTTAGTTGAATAAGAGTTAGAAACATTAACTCAAATGTTGGTGGATGAATTTCAGTTTCGGATGATACGCCGGAGCAAGTCAAGATGAGAACGCAAGAAGCATAAAGGCGGATAGTTGCACACAAGTAAAACGAGGTAAGGGACTGTGTGTTAGCTATAGAGATGTTCGTACGTAATTACAGCAATTTCGTAGATATATTGCTAGGACTAGTACGATATTATAATCCTATGAAATGATGTAGAAGTATGAAAAGCACTATGATGTATATATGTATTGAGAAATGGGATAGGGTAAGGAAATAGCATGATATGCATGTTTTCAATGATTTTCTCAATTTTATATTATTATTATTGATTGAGAAATGTTGATGATAGGTTGGCTAATTTTACATGTTTTAGCATGAAGAGGCATGCTGTATAAGTAAACGTGTTTTGAGTTTTAAAAAGAGAAAATAGCCATCTATCAGTTTTGAGATGAGATTTGGTGTTGAAGCGTTAGCTCACACCCATTTTAATGCCTTGATGTACCGTGCGGGAGTTTTAACTCGCACGGGGGTTTTGAGAAAGTGCGGGAACTTTGCTCGCACCTGTTTTGTTGAGTTAAGGTAAACCTGGGGGTCTGGGACCCAAGGGGATACCAGCCGACGGCCAATTGAACGGGCTGGGCCTTAACGACAGATCGTACCGCGCTGGAGCTTTGCGTTGACTGTGTGTCACGCTGCTTGCTCGCCTGGTATATGAGACATGGTTTAAGGATAAAAAGTCCATCGGAGTTGGAGTATGGACTTGGGTCCACAGTCGTACATAGAATAGTGTAGTCACCCGTTGGTATACTATGTACCGTGCTGGGTGCACGTGAGTAAGAGTATCGCGTAGATGACACACGACGTATCTTCACCGTGAGTATACGAGGAGATGAGGTGGATTGAAATGAGCCGGAGGGTAGGACTGACCCATCCCCCTTCACGCGAAGTGATACCCTGTGCACACCCGATCAGTGAGGCCTGGGATCACTGACTGTGGCCATAAGTCATGGATATTTGATTGCCGAAAATTTCATGCCTGTCTCAGAGAATCGAGAAACAGAGACAATCTCAGAAAAGAAAGAGATTTGCAAGAAAGAATGATTTGAGAAGTGAAAGAGATTTCGTGTTTTAACAAATCTCTGATTTCACATTCGTGCCATGAGGGCACTATTTATGAGCATGTTTTAAATGGAAGTTTGACATTTGATTTACACGAAAATGCTATTGATAAATATGTGTTTAAATGCATTGTTCGTATGATATTTCCATTTATAACGAAAACATGGTTTTGGTTTATGCATGCATGGGCTATGTAGGTAGTACGATATCTACCTGCTAGCATACATTTCCTTACTGAGCCGTGGTTTGCTCATCCCACTATTTTTCCCCCTCCAGGTACTGAGAAGTAAGAGAGCGGTGGTCTCTAAGTCTTTTGTGTTGAACAGCTCCCACAATCCGCAAAGGTATAAGATTTGTATACACGAGTATTTTGTATCTAATATATTGTATCGCACAGTTATATCTTGGAATTGTAATCAGTATTATGGGGATGATATGTAAACACTTGGTATTTAAACAATTAATTTTGTGTATTTACACACACACCTGGGAGTGTGAATTAAAGTTTTAAATATTCCGCTGTAAATAAATAAATTTTTAGTAATTGTATCTTCTCACAGCCCAACCGTAGTAGAGAATGTATGGATAGAAGGGTTCCCGAAAACGGGGCATGACACTGTGTGTCACAGTGAGATGATATGCTCACACGTGCATTCTGAGACAGAGATGATATGGGTGGATAAGACCTATTACAGGCACCCCTGACTGAGCTTGGGTTCACGGAGTACTTTGTACTGTGTATGTCACGCGGAGTACGCTGTACCGTGGGGATTGTTGGAGTGGAGTGGCATTAGCCACGAGGCAGCAAGCCTTGCCCTCGCAATCCTGGTGTTATGCTGTTCTGGCGGGTAGGACGACCCACCTCCCGTTTCAGGTGTGATACCCCACACACTAGGTACCGTGTTGCCAGGGATCACTAGGATATGGCCATAGTCCTCGATGTTACTGTTAATTACCTGATTGTCTCACATGATATAACTTGTGGTCTGTTAGACCAGGGTAGACCCGAATGAGGGGTCAGGCCCCCGATTTGATGATTTGATGATTTGATGATTTCAAATGATTTTATGATATGTGACCCTGAAAGAAGGGTGGTTTTATAACTCAAGTTTTATAATGAAATATAACAAATTGTTTTATGAGTTTTGATATGATTGACCCAGAGGGGTTATTTTATACTGTGTTTTAAATGAATTGATTTAAATGCAGTGGCATGATGTGTTTTCCATGCTTTCATTTGAAAACCTTGAATTGTCTTACATGACATGAAATACTGCATGATCTTGATTAAATTCATGCTTAATATGATTTAATGATGTCACATAAAATGTTTTGAATGCATGAGTTACATGATTTATATATGCACAAATAGTTTTGGATGAACTATGACATTGAATATGCATCACTTTGTGCTTGATGATTTTAATGAAAAGAAATGGATTTAAGGGCATGGCATTATGAGCATGTAGATAGTGGAGCTATCTACTTACTTGCATAATTGCCTTACTGAGCATGTGGTTTGCTCACCCCCTTATTTTTCCATCTTTTCAGAGCACTTGAAATAGTTATTGAGCGGCTGAGAACTTGCATGTATTGATATCCGCTGCTTGCTGCTACCCATCGAGAGACAGGTATACACATTGGTATGATTTTGTATCTAAATATGTAATGCACAGTACTATAAATGGATATCATGTCGGGGATGTAGTGTTATGAATACCATTATGTATGTATTCAGTTAAAGTCACAAGATAGTAAACTCTGATATTGAATGAAATTATGGAAATGGATTGGTAATAGTGAGAGGTGACTAACACCGAATCATAGCCCAACTGTGTTGTAGGATGGTCACGACGAGAGAAAGGTAAGAATTAAATAATAAATGAAAAAGCGAAAAATTTACTCTGATTTTTAAGGTAATTCGGGTCGTGACAGGTTTAATGGTCTCAGAGCTTGAGTTGGCCTGATATGAGTTGGTGTTAGTGGTTAAGGAAGTTTACATCCTCATGTACTGTGCATTATTTAGATACAATTGTGTATATCGAGATGGAAGTGCAGCTAAGAATTTAGTTTTAAATGCAAGAATAGACTCATTGACTGATAGCAGCTATGGTTGAGAGGCGAGTACACGAGCTCAAGGCCGTTGAGGTAGGCCCATGAGTTGTACTGAGTCGCCACATGAGACTTGAGATGAGATTGACGTGGAGGCTAATGTTGAGCATGCCCCACAGAGTCCGACAGAGAGGTCGGACAGAGTCTGACAGAGAGATCGGACAGAGTCTGACAGAGAGATCAGACAGTATTGAAACACGCTTCGCGAGGTTGGAGCGGAGTGTAGGGAATATTTTGTGAGCTATTTGCTCAAGGTATATATGAGATTAGAGGGCGAGTCGAAACATTAATTGAAGTTCGCTCGACCCATTTGAAGAGTTAGATGTCCAGAATGGACATGGAAAAAAATTCTATATGTATTCCGATGACAGAATATCCCAGATATTGTTTTAAAGGAAATTACAGATGACATTCTTTACTCTGACCCAGAGGAACATGTTGATTAACGAGTATGATACTCAGTTTATATTCCTGGGCAGATGTGACTCGAACATGATGAACAGTGAGAGTCAAGATGTCTGAAAGTTCATGGAAGGACTCAGATTGTCAATTAGAGTCCGATTTGCCCGTTAGATATCACTACCTATGCAGAGGCAGTACACAGACTACAGTTGTATGAATAAGATCGCGAGTTGCGCGCCTCTGAGATTGAGAAAGGTAGTAAGGGCCGAAATAGAGAAAAAAAAAGAGAATAAAGAATGACAGAGATGTCAGAATGGGAAAAGGTAGCTTGGTAAGAGCTTAGAACTGATAAATCACGGGGTAAGTTGATTGATAAACCCCAGTATATCTAATTTTAATACTTATGAGGGGTATTATGATTTGAGGACCCCGACCTGCTACGTAACAGTATAACAGTGTAGCAGTGTGAACAGTGTAAGATGTGTGGTAATTACCACATAAATAAGATGTTGGACGAGGGCGAGTGTAGGCCTTGGACCAGGACACTACTGATGTTTCATAAGATGTGGTGGAAGATACCACACTGGTTAAGAATAATAAAATAATTATGTTAATGGATCCTGGTGCCACGCATTTATTTATACCGCCTTCAATTGCTTATAAGCGAGTGAAAGATGTGAAGCCTATACCCTTAGGCAAGAGGATGATAGTTAGTTGAATTTCACTAACTGAATATGGGTATAAGGATTGTAAGTTTTCACACGTAATGAAAGAGTTGGTTATAAGTGATATATTAAAGGAGATATATTGGAATAAGAGGCGTATGCAAGGTAAGGATGTCCTTGATATGCAAAGTAATCTGGAGATCTTTAATAGGTAGTGTATATGGATTGCGACCAAGATAAGGGGTAGATATATCTACACCCAGTCGATGTGGTCAAATCTGAGGGTTAATAAAGGTATTTCAAAATACTTCCCTGCCTGAAGATTTGACAGCGTCTGGAAGTGCACGCATAATCTATAGATTGAATTCGACGGTTATAATATATACATTTAAAATTTGGGTACCTTTACTGGTATGATAAAAAGATATAGAAATTCATTAATCATGAAAGTTTAAAAATTAAAATTTTATAAAAGCCGTCAATATAAGAGGAAAGAAATGACGTGAGCTAGTATCTTGAACGAAAGCTATTTCGAAATGACATTGTACGTTTATGCGTACATAGGTCAAGTATATGGAAAATTGAAATATTGAGTGGAACTCAACTACGTTAAGGTATTTAAACCTTACCTGGACCGATTGGTTGTCATCTACAGCGATGATATTATGATGTATTCGAAGTCCAGGGATGAGTATGAGTAGCAATAGGAAACTGTCTTACAGACGAGGTGTTGAGAGTTTCTTGAAATGGGCTGCTCAGTTGAGATGTCTCGTTTGGAAAAAGATTTCATACGAGTAGTATGATAAGTATGAAAATGGCTTTAATGCGTTTTGGTATATTGGAGTAATGAACTGACCACCATAAGTATTCTCACTATAACCAACAGCTCAAGAGGTTTCAGTGTGTATGGATACCTCCAAATAAGGATTGAGCTATGTATTGATGTAAAATGGGAAGATAGTCGTTTATGGATCCAGAAAATTCAAGGAACGTGAGAGAAACTATCTGACCCATTATTTAGAGTTGGCAGCCGTAGCGATTACACTGAAAGTATGGCGCTACCACTTATACGGTAAGAAATTTCGGGTATGCACTGATCGTAAAAGCCCTGAGTATCTGTTTTCACAGAAAGAGTAGAAAATGAGATAACCATGAGGGTTAGAGCTTCTAAGGATTATGATTGTGAATATTGTACCACCCAAGAAAGGCTAATGTAAAGGCTGATGCTTTAAACAGAAAGAGCCTCGGGATGGTATTACATATGATGGTCAGGGAGCGTGAGCTGCTAGAGCAGTTTGAGCCTCAGTAGTGATGTGATTCCTTCTGATGATGACGGTGATTTTGTGACAGCTAGCCTGAGGTTAGAACCGGATTTGTGTGACCGGATTTGCCAGGCTTAGCGTGATGATCGACATGGTGTCGATAGTGTGGGTCAGATTCAGAAGGGTATAGTGACAGAGTTCACAGTGAGTGATGATGACTCACAGAGGTTCAGAGACAGTATAAGTGCTCCTCAGGACCATAGTTGATAAGAAAGTGCTATTGTCAGAAGCTCACTCTTCGGGATATACAGTGCATCCGAGAAGTAATAAATATATCAGAACCTCTGAAAAGGGTATTGGTGGTCAGATATGAAAAGAGATATTGTAGAGAATTGCGGAAAAGTGTCTCGTATGTCAGCAGAGTAAGGTAGAGTAAAAGAAGTTGCAGGTTATTGCAGCCTCTACCTATATTGACACGAAAATGGGAACAAGTTACCATGGATTTCGTGATGGGTTACAGAGGACCCGAATGAATCTCGAGGCTATCTAGGTGATAGTTGACAGATTGATTTAGTTACCCACCTTCTGGTTATGAAAATCCCTAGATACTCTAAGTGTATAGGCGGATTTATGTGTGTGGAATATTGTGAAACATTGTGTAGCGTTCCAGTGAGCATGGTATCAGATAGGGATTCCCGCACTTCCCACTTCTGGGAATATTGTTTTTGAAAGTTATGGAAACCTGATTGAGTGTTAGCACAGCTTCCACCCTCAGACAGATGGTCAGTCAGAGAGGACTGTACAAGTTCTGGAGGATGTGATGAGAGTGTGTGCCATTAATTTTATGAGCTCCTGGGATGATCAGTTGCTACTAATCAAATTCGCCAGTGATGATAGTTGTCACTTGAGTATCGGGATGAGATTATATTCGACATTATATGGCCGTAGGGAGTTGTTCCCTGACTGTGATAAGAGAAGTGGGTGACAGATAGAGAATTGTTCCCGAATTGGTAAGACAAACCTCTGAGGATATTCAGTTGATTTGTGAGAGATTAAGAACACCTCAGAGCAGACAGAAAAGCTATGCTGACAAGAGACAGAAAATCATTGGAATTCATCGAGGGTGAATCATTATAGTTGATAGTTATTTGTCATAAAGACGTAACGAGATTCGGATAGAGATATTGGACAAGTGGGAGATAAGACCTGTGGGTTGACATTACCACTTAAATAAACAGGCATCTACTATGTGTCCTATCTTATGATGTTTTGAAAATAATATCCGGATCCGATATATGTGATCGGATATGAGCTCTAACAATTTAGCTCAATGAAAATATAACGTATGATTGGAGAAATCGATTCGGGCATTAAACGGAAGGACAAAGTGTTGAGGTTTGAAATGATCTCCCTAGTTAAGCATGATGGTAGTATTAGACTCCGGAGAAAGTCACTTGAGGATAACAGTATATGATACGATAGATGTACCCGGAGTTATTTATTGACTCATATTACTTGGTTCTAATTTGGAGGACCAAATTTCTTAAGTGGGGGAGATTGTAAGACCCGATATTTTCGAGTGCATTTAAAAATGCAAAAGGACTAAAATGGTATTCCCGAAAATTTACAAGGGCAAAATGGTCGAAAGACTAATATTCGGTATTAATCGGGACAAGAAAATTTAATTAAAAATATGAGAATGAGAAATCTTGATCCATGATGAAGAAATAATTAAATTTCGGGTTAAATTAATCAAGATATGAATTTATTGGGATAAACCGAAATTTTTGTATTGAAAATTAATCCCGAAAATAATCAAAGAATATACCGAAAAAGGTAAAATCGGACTGAGAAAATTATTTACAGATTAAATGAATAAAATATAAATTTTTTTAAGGATATTTATGCATTTTAATATTATTTTATTGAATAAAATAATATTAAAAGTTAATTATAAATAAATAAATAAATAAAAAAGAGGAAAGAACGAAATCGGGAAGAAAACAGAGAGGAAAAGAGAAGCAAAAACGCGAAACGCGAAGGCCGACTGAGGAACCCACCGGACGAGCCACCACCGGCGGCCAAGGGCCCCAGGCGAGGGTCGACGAAGGTCGGCCGACCTCGGGCGAACCACTAGCGGCCAGGACGCGCCGTGGAGTCGTCGGAAAACGCTGGAAAACGAAGGAGATGCCGTGGGGAAGAAACGTCGATTTGCCGGCGATGGCTGCGTTTCGACCCCAGCCGAGGCCCGATTTAGGGAGCCCATGCCATGGCGCACCGAACGGCATCGGAATCGCGCAGGGAACCGGCCGGACGGCGCCGACACGACCAAAGGATAACTGGATCGGTCGAACCGGACTGAACCGGCCGAATCGGACCCGAGCTGAACCGGCGGTCCGAACCGGGTTGAACCGGACCGGACCGGTTCAGCCAAAAAGAGAGGGAAAAAAGGAAGAAAAAGGGAAAAAGAAAAAGAGAAAAAATTGGGGAAAATTCCAGTGATGCAATCGAGCTTCGGGTAAGTCGGTAAGAGGTCAAATTGACCGATTTAATTTTTGAAATATTTAATTTGATAAATAATCGACTGAAAGTTTACCCGAAAATATATTTAATTGTGTAGCTCGACGATTGGCATCAACCGAGAGCTCGAAACAGCCTCGATTTGAGTACTATCATGGAATCACGGGTAAGTAACCCTTATTTACGACAATTTTATATTGTTATGCGTGATTGATATTTAACACATAAATTACGGATTTTATTTCTGCATAAATGAATTAAATTCTAGAAATTGGGATAAATTGTCGTAAATAATTCATAAGCTATCGAGAATTTAGAGCGAGGCTAAATAAATATTGATGGGTCCAATGAGCCCAATAGGCCTCGATAAAGTGTGGTAAACGGGCTTAAGGCCGATTAAGGCCCATTATGGTGCAATCGGGCCCAATATGGGTAAACGGGCCCAATGATTTAAATTAAGCCCAAAAAATTGTGAAATACAATTATTTGTATTGTATTTGACCTGATGAATGTGTATCCGCAGTGCCGGAGATTTGATTTGGATTCGGAGCAAATCGGACTGCGTGACGAGACATCAGTGGGAAAGGTCAGACTGTACAGAAAATGAGGTAAGGGAATTGTGTGAGTAGCTAGAGGTAGCTACGCATATTTTAATAGATTTCGTATACACTGATTATGTATGTATACACTGTTATTGTATAATGATCCTAAAAGTGGTTTAAATGATTTTTAAGCATCGAAATAGGTGAAATGTCTATTTTACCCCTATTGAGGGAAGTTCACCTAAGGATGGTGAAAGCATGACATGCATGAAATGCATGATTTAAGGATTTTTATGATTAATGAATTTTCTTGATTTTAATCAAAGTAAATCGATAGATTGGCCAATAATTGCATAAGTTTCCCAAAATAACACTACGTAGGTGTTATTAATATTTAAATGGAAATTTCTTTGAAAAACGACCAATTATCAAGTTTATATGGAAACAGATGGTGCCGACACGTAGTTCGCACTATATCTACGTCTGTGATTGTGCATAAATGTGCTTGAGCACTTGCTCGCACCGACTTGTGTGACATCATATGCATGAAATGTGCTAGAGCATGGTGCTCGCACTGATTTTTACTATTGTGAAATGAGAGTTGCTGGAGCCTAGCTCGCACTCTGTTTTGACATGTTTTGACATGTTTTGATTTGTTTTGACGTGGTATGCATAAAATGGTGCTGGAGCGATTGCTCGCACTAGTTTTACAGATTTGATATGCATGAGAGGTGCTAGAGCTTAGCTCGCATCCTGTTTGGATTTGATATTGCATAAAGCCGTGCTGGAGTGTAACTCGCACGAGATTTGATTTAATTATGCATAAAGCCGTGCTGGAGTATAACTCGCACGAGATTTGATTTACTTAAGCATTTATTTGTGCTGGAGCTTGCTCGCACAAAGTTTTATATGGTTTTCATAATTCATTTGATTATCGTACTGGAGTTTTTCTCGTACGAGATTTTCATTGAGTTTTTATACATATCCGTACTAGAGCATTGCTCGTACGTGGATTTTACTTGAATTTATAATCAGTTTAAGTCGTACTGGAGCACTGCTCGTACGCAGATTTTACTGATTTTTATGAAACCGTGCTAGAGCTTCGCTCGCACGAAGTTTTCTGATATCATGAATATGCATGGAGCCGTGCTTGAGCTTCGCTCGCACAGGGAATTGTATTACATGCATATAGCCATGTTGGAGCCTCCTGTAGACTGTGTGTCACAGTGAGATGATATGCTCACACGTGCATTCTGAGACAGAGATGATATGGGTGGATAAGACCTATTACAGGCACCCCTGACTGAGCTTGGGTTCACGGAGTACTTTGTACCGTGTATGTCACGCGGAGTACACTGTACCGTGGGGATTGTTGGAGTGGAGTGGCATTAGCCACGAGGCAGCAAGCCTTGCCCTCGCAATCCTGGTGTTATGCTGTTCTGGCGGGTAGGACGACCCACCTCCCGTTTCAGGTGTGATACCCCGCACACTAGGTACCGTGTTGCCAGGGATCACTAGGATATGGCCATAGTCCTCGATGTTACTGTTAATTACCTGATTGTCTCACATGATATAACTTGTGGTCTGTTAGACCAGGGTAGACCCGAAGGAGGGGTCAGGCCCCCGATTTGATGATTTGATGATTTCAGATGATTTTATGATATGTGACCCTGAAAGAAGGGTGGTTTTATAACTCAAGTTTTATAATGAAATATAACAAATTGTTTTATAAGTTTTGATATGATTGACCCAGAGGGGTTATTTTATACTGCGTTTTAAATGAATTGATTTAAATGCAGTGGCATGATGTGTTTTCCATGCTTTCATTTGAAAACCTTGAATTGTCTTACATGACATTAAATACTGCATGATCTTGATTAAATTCATGCTTAATATGATTTAATGATGTCACATAAAATGTTTTGAATGCATGAGTTACATGATTTATATATGCACAAATAGTTTTGGATGAACTATGACATTGAATATGCATGACTTTGTGCTTGATGATTTTAATGAAAAGAAATGGACTTAAGGGCATGGCATTATGAGCATGTAGATAGTGGAGCTATCTACTTACTTGCATAATTGCCTTACTGAGCGTGTGGTTTGCTCACCCCCTTATTTTTCCATCTTTTCAAAGTACTTGAAATAGTTATTGAGCGGCTGAGAACTTGCATGTATTGATATCCGCTGCTTGCTGCTACCCATCGAGAGACAGGTATACACATTGGTATGATTTTGCATCTAAATATGTAATGCACAGTACTATAAATGGATATCATGTCGGGGATGTAGTGTTATGAATACCATTATGTATGTATTCAGTTAAAGTCACAAGATAGTAAACTCTGATATTGAATGAAATTATGAAAATGGATTGGTAATAGTGAGAGGTGACTAACACCGAATCATAGCCCAATTGTGTTGTAGGATGGTCACGACGAAAGAAAGGTAAGAATTAAATAATAAATGAAAAAGCGAAAAATTTACTCTGATTTTTAAGGTAATTCGGGTCGTGACAAGATGCCTCTGTTTTGGTAACGTGAGATGCCTCTGCTTTGGTAGTGTGAGATGCCTCCGTTTTGGTAACGTGAGATGCCTCCACTTTGGTAACGTGAGATGCCTCTGCTTTAGTAGTGTGAGATGCTTCCATTTTGGTAACGTGAGATGCCTCTGCTTTGGTAGTGTGAGATGCCTCCATTTTGGTAACGTGAGATGCCTTCGCTCTGGTTGTGTGAGATGCCTCCGCTTTGGTAACGTGAGATGCCTCCGCTTTGGTAGAGTGAGATACCTCCATTTTGGTAACGTGAGATGCCTCCGCTTTGGTAGTGTGAGATGCCCCCGCTTTGGTAGTGCGAGATGCCTCTGTTTTGGTAACGTAAGATGCCTCCACTTTGGTAGTGTGAGATGCCTCTGTTTTGGTAACATGAGATGATTTCCTCGTTTTAGGATGCTCTCATTGAGGATGATGTGATGTGATGATTGCTTTCATGACAATTATATTATGCCTAGTCTCCATAACTATTTTGAGAAATGAAGTGTTTTGAAATTGAGATAATGATATTTTGATGAATTGTGATTTTAATCACATATTTATAATTATGTGAAATCATGCCATTATTGCACTTATGGTTTGATGATGATTTCTAAATCTCATATGCACTCCTTACTGAGCTAGTTGAAGCTCACCCCCTTCTTTCCTCCCTCACAGATTATTTACAGTGAGCGCAAGTACCTATTGCATACGTGACATAGGCTCGTGGACAAGACTCTCCCCTGGCTATTTTTTATACACGCGTGATGTATAATTCAATTCATTTTGTATCCAAACAATTGTGTAATGCAGACACTTATATTTAAGTAACGTTGGGATGTAATCAGGATGGTATATGTATATAAATTAGAAAAGTGGGTTTATTTTGATACCATGTTATTTGGTTAAGTAAATGTTGATATTGAGAGAATCCTTAGGATATTGGTTGATGAAATAGAAATTAAATTAACTGGATTGTGGTTATTGAACTGCTTCTTAAGTTTGTAGGAGGTTAGTGATAAATATAAGGGCAGATGTCGTCGAATTTTTGTTAGAAAACGGCATGAGTATAATTAAGTTTAAGCAGTTTAATAACGAATAGGTATGAAATTAACTAACACTGTACAGGGATACACCTCGAGTAGGAAGTTTAATTTAAGAAAAATTTTAAATTACCCTATTTTCGACGCTTTCAGGCTGTCATAGGGATTACATAAGGAAATATAAATAAAACAATTTTTTTTTTAAAAAAAAAATGAAATTGGGTCGCGCTACAGGCCCCCTGTCGCGAGACACCAGAGCCCTTCCCCCTTTTCCATTCTTTTTTTTTCTCCCTTTCCTCTGCCGATCACAGCCCAGGACCGCCACCAATCGTACCCGATCGAAGACCCCAACGGAAAACCAACCGGTACCCTCCCCCTTTCCTCCCCTCCCCTTTACTTGAAACCCGCGAACCCAGTAAAACCCGAACCCCTTTCTTTTTCCTCTGCCTCTCGAACCAACCACCGGCGAGGACATCGGCCTCTCCAACATGCCAGCCTCGGTGACCACCGAGGTCCCATCCTCCCCCTCACGCCTTCCTCTCTCCCCTCCGACGCCAATAGTAGCCAAACCAAGAAAATGCACATTTTTCCTACTACACCAATTTTGAACCAGTAAACTCCTAGGTAAAAACCAAAATTTTATCTAGCTAAATTCTTATGTAAATTGTGTTATATATGAATCATTGTTGTAGAAATTAACTTAAATTTATGTTTTGAATAATTTAGGAAAATTAGAGATTTGTAATTTGACAAAAATTGGGGATTTTGATAATTAAATTAGAAACTGATATTTTGGATAAAATTTATGAATATGCTTAGGTTGAATTTTCTGGTTAGCATGCTAAATTTCATCCATGGTTGAAATTTTAATGTAAACTTAAGCAATGGGTATTCAGCCACTTAGAGATAATTGAAGATAATTGTTTAGCTGGAATTTAAGGTTTAAATCAGTAAGTTACAGTGTGATTACTGAAGTTTTATGATTACATGATTAAAGACTTAGGCTATATAAGTGGGGATGTTAAGTTGTAGGTCTCGGCTATGATGAAAATAATTGAGGATTTCATGCTATATTGAGTTTTGGAGATTTAAAACTATAATGTTTTAATATAATCAATATATAAATTTTGTGCATGTAATTTTATGGAGGAATATTTAGATTTGGATGTTGAAGATTTAGTTTCGGCCAAACTAGAGAAAGGGATTTGGAAATTTAGTTGAAATTGACTGTTTATTGAGGATTATTTTCTGGAAATAATTTATGCATAAATGAGTTTATAATTTCATGTTAAGCTTGATGTAAATGGGGGATAAAATAAGACGGGAACCTAGCTAAAGGATTCAACCAACTAGGGGAGAATGAAAGGCTGAAATCTGTTTGTGTGTTTATAGTCGACTAGCTGAATATGGATGTATGTTTAAGGATTTGTTTAAATGTAAAACCTTATGGAAAGGTAAAGATTTGAAATTTATTATCATAAAAATGAAGCACTTGGTGGTTTTTAATTGTTTTAAGTAAATTATAAACTGAAATAAGTATGGAGACTGATCACCGAATGTTTTACATGTGGAAATACAGCAACTGCCTCGTCGAGTGCCAAGGAAGCTTAGGCACATATATGCGTGCCTAAGGCGATAAGGGTAATTGTTGCACATCAGTTGCGGTAAGGGATTTATATAATTTGTCGCTAATAGATAACTTAGGTTAAGTTAAAATTTTACTAGGAACACTTAGGCTATTAATTTAGTTAGGATTTATTTTAAACTGGTTATCTAGCTTACCCGATTTTCACCAATATTATAACATTTGTTCGTAGTTACAAGTTTTACTCAAAATGATGTTATAGTCATATATAAGTAAACTGATTTTTAATGTCAAATAAAAATAGTTAAACCCAAATGAGTGCAAACGTTTCACTACCTGAATTTATCGTTTTGCGCATTTAAGCATGATCTTACAAATTTGTAGCATCGGCTGTTTTGAATATGATTTGGGAAAGTGTAACTTTTAAACGAATTGATGGTTGTATGTTTTAAAATGATATTGCATGTTTTAACAATCAATGGTTTACTTTCCTGAAACTTTGGTTTTGAATTGAAGTGATTTCGTACTTATATTGCACACCCATCATGGTGGTTTATTTTTTAGAATGCTGACGATCCTCGAAAATGCCTTTGCGAAAGTCATATCCTATGAGAGCCACCTCTAGCACCGGTACGAGGTTCTATGTGATTGCCCTACGGTGCTAAGTGTTTCACGGGGATGCCTATGTGGCATCGAGATTATGCGTCGTGAGAGCCACCTCTTGTGAGAACTGTAAATTTTATGTACTTTAGTTGTAAGATTTGCAATGTGAGATTTGTAATTTGGTGAGTGTAATTATGATATGCTGATGTACACGTAAGTTTTAAATCTAATGAATTATAAGGAGATGATGTTTTCAAGTCTTAAAGATGGTTGGATGAGAAAATGACTATGGCAGAAAATTAAGGATGTTTTGTATGAGTTACTGCAGAAAACTACAGTAAAATTTGAAAAATATGAATGCCAGATCGATCTCATTGAAGGAAAGATCGATCTGAAAGAGCCAAAAATGCTCTTATTTGAGCAATGGAATAGGGCAGATCGATCTCCAATGAGGCCAGATCGATCTGCTGAGCGTTGTGTAAATGAAGAGATCGATCCTTAATGCAGGCAGATCGATTTCCTTAGCTCTCGGGTTGGAGCAGATCAATCTTCTCCCTTTGCAAGATCGATCTCCTTAACTCTCGACCTGGAAGAGATCGATCCCCAATTTAAAGCCAGATCGATCTCCACTGAGTTTTCTTACGAAGAGCAGATCAATCTCCACCCTCAACTAGATCGATCTTGTAGTTGTTAAGGGAACAGTTTGGAGCAGTTGAATCGAGCATAGATTGATCTCCTTCAATACCAGATCGATCTCATAAGCCTTGTCTATATAAGGATCACGGGATTTTACCTGGAAATCAAGCCTTTCTCTCTCTGCAACCCAAACCCTCACCATTTTCACCCAAACCAAGCTTTCTCTCTCTAAGATTCACCCTATTCTAGATGAAATTAGACAAAGGGGCAAGAGACAAAGTTGTTCCTTATGGCAAGGAGAACAACAGACTAGAAAATCAAAGGTGGGCTTAAGCAAAGGGAAGAGTCAAGTGTTCTACAACTTGGTCAAGAGAGGACAAGCTAGGTGAGCTCACAAGATCCTTGGTTTAAGCATATATGTTTATACATTGGGTATATTGATGAATAAATGCTCATATACATATATTTGGTTAGAGATATCCAAGTTATGAGGGAAAACAAATAATGGGTATAGATGAAAAATGAGATGTGGGTATCTTGTGATGGTTATGAGTTAACTAAAATGTTGATAAAGATGTAGAAAGAGTTTTGAGATAATGTTGAGTTAGAATGAGTAAGAAAAAGATATGTAAATTGAAAATGACGTATATTGGTGGGTTAATGATGTGTGTGGACAGCTCGAGAATCCGATACGGGAAACGATGCTAGTCCGAGAACTGAGGATAGTGTGCCACTCGAGGTGCAAAAGGTAAGGGAAATAAACCATTTGTGCTTGTGAGTTTTCTAGTGAATGAAATCGTTTCAATAGCATGAAAAAAGGTTTAATAAAATGAGCATATTTATGAGAAATTAAGTGAATTGATGTGTTGATGAATGTGTGAGTGTTTTACCGGTTTGAGCTTGATTTTGATGTGATTTGTGAAATTGTGAACACATATGGTTTATAACAAAAATGGATTTTTGTGATAACCACCATGAGCTCTATGTGAAGGTAAAATGATTTATATACAACAATGGCATGTTTTTACTGTGTGACTGTTTTGCTGATTTGAGCTCGATTTGATGAGTTTTGTGTAAATGTGAACACAATGTGTTATAACCGAAATTGGTTTTGTGATAACTACTAAGAGCTCTACGTGAAGGCAAAATGATTTTTACTGAGACTATGGCTTGTCATGAGATGCACATCAGGCTTTGCTCTTGTATCATGTAAGGTCGGGTCGTGCTCTAGTAGCATGTAAGATCGACGCCTCTATTCTAGTAATGTGAGATGACCCCGCTTCGCGGTAGCGATGGGTGGCTTTGCTTTGATAGCATATAAGACCAGGCTATACTGTGATAGCATGTAAGACCAACGGCTGTACTACTCTGATCAAGTCTACAGCGAACCATGGCCATGTGTGTATTACTATCGACGAAATCCCTCAATTGGGGATGTCCGCCTAGGGGACGAGTTCAATCATTATGATGTGTCGTGACGTTGATTTCATATGTGTTTTATAAATGCCTAGTCTCGATTTATTTGATGATGATGTGAATTTTACTACTATGATTTATATCATGCTATGAGATTTGATATAATGTGATTGGTGATTTTTATCATGTGTTTTATGCTAATGCCATTGTTCTACACAGTTATTTCTATAACGACTTGCATGCTTATTATTTTCCATCATATTATGATGTGATGATGATTTTCATAACTTCCCTTATCCTCCTTACTGAGCATTTTGAGAGCTCACCTTTTTCCTCCCCCCTCTAGATTATTTGAAGTAAGCGAGATAGTACCTGCTACGTACGTGATCTAGGCTGGTGAACAAGTTCCCCCAAGGCTATCTCTTGTACACACATAAGGTATAATTCAGTTCATTTTGTACCTAGACAATGTTGTAATACAAACACTTGTAATGAGTATTTTGGGATGTAATTAGGTTAATTCTTTTTGGGATATTATGTAATTGACTTCATTAAGTATGAGTTGTATGATCTTGAAATAATGTCTAGTGATAAAACATAAGTGAGCACATGACACTGCACAGGAATATACCCACAGTTGTTAGTTTTGTTTTAAGAAAATTTTAAATTAGCCCTAATTTCCTCGCTTTTGAGCTATCACAGATTTTTCTTGGTATCAGAGCAAAGAGTGTCTAGTACTATCAGTGTCGATCAATTGGAACTAGATTACATCTTAAGTGCCTGTATTGTCTGGTAATGAATTGAATTTAACAAGTAAAATTATGATCATTGCTTAATGAATACGTGCAGGCACATGAGAGATAGAATATGAGGGGGAGAAGAGGACGCTCAGGGAGGTAGGCACAGCCACCTCCACCACCTGAACCACAGCCGAAGAGTCCTAACTCTCGAATGAATCGCTTAGAGAACGATGTGCATCAGGGATTCGAGCAGATGCCAACGCTATTCACACAGCACTTTAGGGCTAATGCCTCGGGTACTACACCTATGTCGACTCCTCCACCACCATAGGGACCACCCACACCCCCACCATACACTGATCAGGTGCCTCCAATGCAGACCCAACTTGATGATAGAGATAAGGGTCGGATGAAGGACTTTCTAAAGATGAACCCATCGGCTTTTAGAGGGGTGAAAGATCCCGCAAAGGCTGAGGAGTGGCTAACTGAGTTACGAGTCATATTTGACTTTTTGGGATGCACCGATGTAGAGAAGGTCAGTATGGGTGCTTACATGCTAATGGGACAAGCCCGAGATTGGTGGAGCACTACTCAGGGTATATTGGCATCTAGCCATAAGGTAATTAGCTGGGAGGTGTTTCAATCGGGATTTGGAGGAAGCAAGCTGAATTCCTAATTAGGTGGTAGTCACTATGGCCATAGGTGTTTACATTGTGTAACTGGTTCCATAACGAGTTTTAGATTGTGTCACATCTCTCCTATTTGTATCAAATATTTAATATGAGCCCATGTATGCGTTTGCTAGACTATAGTTGTTTTCAGCATGAATGTTATGCTACCAAATTTCAAGGTTTTCGTGTATTAAATTCTACATTAATGATTTATAAACGGTGGACTATTAACAAGCATTGTGAAATCCTCAGTTTTAGGAAGCGTGTTAATTTAACTTATCTTACTTTTTCGTGTTTAACCATTGATTTATAAAAGTTGTGCATCGTCTGACAAAGTGCATGATTTACCTAAACTAAGAAACTATATATATATATGCTTAGTCGATGTTTTATTGGCCTCAATTATATGATTTCCTTACTGAGTGTGTGGTTGCTCACCCCTTTCTTTAAGACATTTCAAATTAATTCGTGGGTGAACCACTTGGAAATCACTAATTTCTCGTGTTGAGGGTGCAGCTATTGTGCTAAGGTATACGCAACAATTGTAAAGTTTTTATTTCAAACTTATATGTATGCACATATTTAAGTAATAATCATTTGGTATGTATTAGCTAAGTTTTAGAGTGTTGCTCATATACTATGATCTATTTACTTAGTTAGGTAATACTTCGTAAATTGATTTAAAACTTTAGCGATTAGGCTATCGTAAATTGTTAGTTACATGGGATTATGTGATGTTAGTTGTGGGTAGTTAGGGTTGCTGATATATATCTGTTTGTGAGATTGATTAATTGTAGATGTGTGATTGATGATTGAGGATATGAGCTACATATTGGTTTTGTTTGCAGGTTGGATTAGGTTCAATTGTAGGCGTTATGCTGCCCAAATTTCTTTAAAAAAATTAGGACTTAAATAAAATTCTCCACATATTAGTCTAAAAGTTTTAAACATATATCGGGCACGGAACTACAAGAAGAAGATCCTAAAGAAATAATAATAAACACTGGCCAACATTAATTCACTTTAAAACGTTTTTGCCTATATATGCGCTTAAAGGTAGTTGTAGATTTCACGAGTTGTGACAATTGAATTATCGATATTAATTTGTTAATCCATACAAATTTTGTGTGCATGCATTACAGAATAGTATTTAGTATGCTACTAACTTTGTACTTGTATTGTTAACTTATTGAATTTTAGCTAACTCCCCCACTGTTTTCCATTACAGGTTAAGCCAAGTTTGCATAATTATTGAATTCAGTATCTGACTTCGTAGTTTTCAAACTTCGAGCACTCGCAATGTACATTTGATATATATTCTTATGCGTAAACGCTTTATGTTTTAGACCGTTTTCTAATACTACTATAGTTGGGTTGTGTACTATGTCATCATATAGTTACATTACTAACATTCTCGAGTCTGGGATGTAAATAAATTTTTATTGTTGAATATGAAGCCGATAAAATATTAAATTATTTTGTAAGCATATATTTTGGAAGAATGAACGATCATAGTTTTAGTGATTTTTGGATATGTGATAGATAAAAGAGTTTACTAGAATGATAGATGATGGAGTTGTAGATTTGACTGCATTCGACCAACCAATAGATTGACTGTTTGAAATTGGTTATAAACGAGGATTTACGACTTTCACGTGGGGATTGATATATGATGTTTTTAAGTGATTTAGTGAATTATATCAAGTTAGGACCTTAGCTTCATTGCCTTAAACTATACGGAACTGTTCTCTTGACAAACCTAGTGTTAAAGGAAAAGAAAAAAATTAGCTCTAAATTTCCAAATTTCATATGAGTCATCGTTATATCGTGTCCTTTGGGGCATGACACCCATATTCAAACAGCTTTTCTAGCTTTATTATATAAGCATCCACCACATCAAGGTTACGGTTCTCTTTGAAGACTACTGGGTTTATTTTTTTGGAACTACTTGAGCTGGTCCAAATTCTGATCCACATTGGCTTAGTGGTTGTCATTTTGATTATTCCCTTGTCGCTGCTCAAAAATAATGGTTATGCTTTCTATAATCCTATCCCTTTGGTCAAAATGGGAGTTCGGACTCTAAGGTCATGGAGGACATGAGGGCCATGGTTGGCACTATTCAAGTTTTTGATGTTGTGGGGTTGTCCACGTGTCATGACCTAAAAATCAGAGTAAATTTTTCATTTTTCTTTCATACTTACCTGCCCTCTGATCGTGACCACACTCCACTAACAATTGGGCTGTGCGTCAATGCCTGTCCCACCATTCATTCACCATATAACTTATTTCCTTATTAAAGTAAAGGTAAACACATGAGTTTTTCACTAATTCTTTCCCATTCATTTACAAGTGTTTACAGTGTCTATACATCCCCGAAAGTTACTTACAAACATGTTACTGTGCTATTCATATTTAGATACAATATGTACATGTGTATATACCTCAAGTGATAGGCAGCAGCGAACATCAGGAATGCAGTACTCAGTCGCCTCAAAGTCTACTAAAAGAAATCTGTGTAGGAAAATGAAAGGGGTGAGCACATCAAGCTCAATAAGGCAATCCTACGAACAAGTAGGTAACTATACTACCTACATGAACGTGGTGCTGTACATAAACCACCCTTTCTCTACACATTTCAAAACAGATGCTACAATTCATGATGTCATGTAAAACAAGTTCACATATGGATTTCAAAGAGTATGGAAAACTCAACATGCAAATCCATTTAAATCATTTCATTCTCGTTAAAATTTCACAACAGAGCCAAGACTCAACCCCCCCCTCGGGTGTTCCTGACTCACACAAAATCATGAAATCAAATGCTTTTCAAAGCAATAGTAACATGTGACACAATGAGTGTCATGTAAAACCATTTTACATCAAGCATGGGTTTAAATAGCATGGAAATAACATCATGCAAGTTTTAGTTTAAATCCCAGTTTCATTCTCATCAAAATCACATCTCAGTCAGGATCCAACCCCTCCCTCGGTTGATCCAAACTCACATAAAAGTTGACAAAACATGTTTCTCAAAACATCAATTTATAACATGCGAGACTAGGCAATATATATATATATATCTCAGGAAGATAACTAGGACTATAGCTACACGGATCTTGTGAGTGGGGTCTCACCACTATTGGGAACCGCCCCGAGAGGTTGGTCAGTCCATCCCGTCAGTCCTGCCTGATCACTCGCATCCGAAGATGCCACTCGCATCCGACGATACCACTCACATCTGAAAATGCCACTCGCATCCGAAGATGCCACTCGCATCCGAAGATGCCACACAATCAATCCTAGCACGGTACAGCGTACTCCATGCTACTTGAATGGTAAAACGTACTCTGTGGACCCATATCTCATATCCATACTCGTGCCCTGTCTCAAAATGGATGTGCGAACATATTTAATCGACGTGACACACAGTCTACCTGATGCTCCAAGCACGGCTCATCGCATATCTCACAAAATTAGTGCAAGCGATGCTCCAACACTATCATAAAATCAAGGAAAATCTTGTGCGAACAGAGCTCCAGCACGCGTTCCGTAAGATCTCAAAAGATCTAGTGCGAGCTAAGCTCCAACACTCTATCAAATCATGTAAAACTAGTGCGAGCTTGGCTCCAGCACTCTGTCATAAAAATCAAGTGAAAATCTGGTATAAGTTAGACTCCAGCACCCTGTCATGAAAATCATATGAAAATCTAGTGCGAGTTAGACTCCAGCACCTACGCATGTAAAACTCTAGTACGAGCCCTTGCTCCAGCACTAATGCATGCATCACACAAATCAAAACTCGTGCAAGCTGAGCTCTAGCACATCACACTTTTATAAAATCACGTAGGCGGCTCTATTATCTCAAAACAATTTCCAAAAGAAATCAAATTATTGAAAATATGCAATGTTGTGCTTTTTTATTTAAAAGCTAGCCAGCCTACTCATGCCCGTCTCAAAACACCTCAAAAACAAGCAGGAACCTCTAGTTCTTTCTTCTCTCAACTTTTCCTAATTTTGGAAATTTTACCCTTCATAGGGGTATTTTGGTCATTTGTCCATCCAGGTACCAAAATTCTTATTTTAAATCAAGACCCTTCAAAACATTTTAGGGAATGTAAATGAGGTCAAAATTTCTTAAAGTTACCTCTAGCAGTCCGTAAAATTCCCTTACCTGGAATCACCCGCAAGCTTATCTCGTCTCGACCGTACCAGGTCTTTCAGTCCAATTCGCTCCAAACCAAGTCTACAGAGCTGCATATAACCATGTATTTGGGTCAGTTCTAATATACTTATCAGTATTTCACTCTTACTGATCGAATCTAAAACACTGGGCCCATTTTACTTTATTAGGCCCTATTGCACCTTAATGGGCCTTGACTCATTTCTAGCCCGTTTCCACTTATTAAATCCCTTCTTCGGGTCTATTGGCTTATCAATACTCATCGGGCTTCGTTTCAAAACTCATTGGATAGCTCGTATATCATTTACGACAATTAATTCAAAAATCCAAATATAATCTATTATATTGCGGAAATCAATCTGTAATCCGCAAAATAAATTTCAATTGCGCAATAATCATACAATTATCGTAAATGAGCTTTACTTACCCGAAATTATGCGATTGTGCATAAATCGAAGTTCGATCGGGCTCACGTACGCTATTTTATCGTCAAACTGCATAATTTTATATTAAATTTCGAGTTAATTTTCGATCAAATATAATTTTAAATTAAATTCTTAGAAATCAATTCAGTCAATCTGACTGCGTATCGGCTTACCCAAATTTTTGAGGTATTCCAAAGGATTTTTTCTCCCCTTTTTCCCTTTTTTTTCCTTTTCTTTTTCTTTTCCTTTTCTTTTTCTTTTTCTTCCCCTTTCCTCTCGGCCAAAACGTTGTCGTTCGGGGTCCTCACCGTCGCCAGCATTCCCGGCCATTTAGTCGGTCGCTACCGATACCAACAGAGCTAGCTCTTCCTCTCGATCACACCGATACCCTCCAATCACACCCAGCTGCCGTGAATCGCCAGAATTGAGCCCCTTTTTCCCGTCGGCTTTTCCTCCTCCATTCGCCGACTCCGGCGTCGATGGCGCGCGTCGTCGGTGCCAGCAGGTTCACCTGAAGCTCCTCTTCATTCTTCGGCCCTCTCCTGGCCTTGTCGATCGCCGGTGCTTCTTCGGGGTTCGATCACGCACTCGACTTTCCCCGTTTTCTGTTTCAGTTTTTCAGATTTCAGGACTTTCTCGATTTTTTGTCTTTTTTTAATTATTTTATTATTATATTTATAATTTATTTTATTATTATTTTAATCATTAAAATACATTAAAAAACCCAAAGATATCTTTAAAAATATTATTTTATTCATTTAATCAATAAATGAATTTATTAGTCTTATTTTATCTTTCCGGTATATTTTTTCAATATTTTTGAGATAATTTTCTGATGTGAAAATTTTGATAAATTCATATCTTTATCAATTGGACTTGAAATTCAATATTTTTCTCGTTCTTAATTAAGATTTCTCAATACCATTTTTTTAATGAAAGTTTCTTATCGAATTTATACCAGATTTTGGTCTTTTGACCGTTTTACCCTTCTACACTTTCGGGACCAATTTAGGCCGACTTTCCTTCTTGAACCCACCATAATTTCTCATTTAAAATTCGTATCTCTTTCCAGACAATTCAAATCTCATAAATTTAATATGAAATTCCTTAATTGTCCGTTTTCAAATTTTATGTACATTCGACTACTTCATTCATATTTATATGATCAAAATCATTTGTCTTATGATTCCATTAACATATAACAATATCCATACAATAAGTGAATCATAAGAAAATACGATAAAAATCTGGTCTTACACCACGTGCTCTCCTTATCTTTCTAACTATGTTCCTTGTAAGACCCGAATTTATTTAAAATATGAAATGAATGAGTATTCGTGAAGGGAAGTTGGGTTAAATTAATCCCAAATACGTGTAAGGGTAAAACAGTCAAAAGACCGAAAGTCGGTATAAATTCGATAAGGAAATTTAATTAAAAATATGGATTTGAGAAATCTTGGTCAAAAAAAGTGAAATAAATTTATTTTGGGTTAAATTGATCAAGATATCAATTTATTGGAATTAATCGGGATTAATCGAAATTTTTAGTTCAGAAAAATAATCCCAAAAATAATCAAAAAATATACCGAAAAGTCATTCGAGACAATATCCCAAAAATACAGAGAAATTATACCCGAAAAAGGGTTAAAATATAATTAATAAATTAAATTAAATTAAATTAAATAAATTAAATTTGGGATAAAATAATATAAGTTGTAGATATTTTGGATTTTTATAGAGTATTTTAATGAATAGTGTAATAATTAAAATAAATAAATAATAAAAATAAATAAATAAATATATAAAATAAATTAAAGAATTGAAAAAAAAAAAGGAATCAGAAAACGCGAAAGGAGACGAAAACGGAAACCGAAATTGGGTGGGAGGCCTGACGACCACCGGCGACCCTTGTCCCAGGCCGCCTACCGGGAAAGGAAGCCCGAAGCCAGGCGATCTTGCTACCACTGGAGACGCGGGCCAAGGACGACCGAGATCATCGAAAAACGGAGGAGAAGGCCACGGGAAAGAAATGGTCAACGGCGGCGATTCGGGCGAAACCGAGGCCAGATTCTGAAAGCCCAGGCGACGGTGGTTCTTTCTGCACCAGTAGCAGCCGGTGAAACGGCGGGAATCACCGGCGACGATGAAGAGGAAGAAATGGGTTTTCGACGCCGGGGAGAAGAGGCCGAACTGGCGGCGTTCCGGCGACCTCGACCCAAACCAAGGGTGGATTCGTGATGCCGACAACCTCGCGGAGCGACTGGTGGCGAGAACCGACAGAGAACCGGTAGGCAATGCCTTGAACCGATGGTGAACCGGCCAAACCGGGGTGAACCGGCGGTCTGATCCGGTCCGACCCGGATTGAACCGGTTCAGCCAAAAAGAGAGAAAAAAGGGAGAAAAAGGGAAAAAGAAAAAGAGGAAAAATTGGGGAGAAATCCCGACGATGCAATCGAGCTACGGGTAAGTCAATAGTGGTCGAAATTAACCCAATTTAAATTTCAGAGTATTTAATTTAATTAATTTTGGGCTGAAAACTTACCCGAAAAAATTGTGGAATTGTGTAGCTCGATGATTGGCATCAACGAGAGCTCGAGATAGCCTCAATTTACGTACTAGTATGGAATCTCGAGTAAGTGATCCTTATTTATGATAATTTACATCGTTATGCGTGATATGAATTTAAATTCCTCATAAATTGAATTAAATTATGAAAATTTAGATAAATTATCGTAAATATTAAATTTAGCTATTTGAGAGTTAGAACGAGGCCCAATAAATTGTTGGAGGGCCTAATGAGCCCAATAGGCCACGATAAAGTGAAAATTAAGTGGAAAACGGGCTTAAGGCCGATTAAGGCCCATTAAGGTGCAATCGGGCCCAATAGGGGTAAACGGGCCCAATGATTTAAATTAAGCCCAGAAAATAGGAAATACAATTAAATTGTATGTTATCTGACCTGAGGAATATTGATACGCAGTTTCGAGTATTGGATTGAGAGCAGATCGGACTGCGCGACGTGACATCAGTGGAAAGGTCAGACTCGACAGGAAAATAAGGTAAGGGAATTCTACGGACTGCTAGAGGTAAACTTTACGCAATTTCAAGTTCATATGCAATCTTTAAAAATTTATCTGAAGGGTCTAGAGGTCAAATAATAATTTTAGTGCCCCGAATGGGCAAATTACCAAAATACCCTTGTTAAGGGTAAAATTTACAAATTTAGAAAAAATTGGGAAGAGCAAGAACAAGAGGTTTCTGCTCGTCCCGGGAGACATTTTAATGCATGCATGAGTAGGCTGGCTAACCTTGAAAGAAAATGCAAAGCATTGCATACTTTCAATGATATAATTGTTTTGAAAACTGTTTTGAGAAAACAGAGCCGCCTACGTGTTTTATTGACATATGACGTGCTAGAGCTCAGCTCGCACGATGTTTTGATTTAGGTGATGCATGCATTAGTGCTGGAGCGAGAGCTCGCACTAGAGTTTTACATGCATAGGTGCTGGAGTCCAACTCGCACCAGATTTTTATATATATATATATGATTTTCGTGACAGGGTGCTAGAGTCTAAATCGCACCATATTTTTATATGATTTCTGAGACAGGGTGTTGGAGCTTCGCTCGCACTGGATTTTTACGAGGTTTGCATACAGAGTGCTGAGCTTAGCTCGCACTAGTTTTACTTGATTTGATGAGAGTGCTGAGCATTGCTCGCACCGATTTTATGAGAACATGCGATAAGACGTGCTTGGAGCATCGGGTAGACTGTGTGTCACCGATTAAATAGGCCCGCACGTGCGTTTTGAGACATGGCATGTTAAAACAACTTGATGAGCCCGAAAGAGGGATAAGGGTTAGAGAAACAACTTGATGAGCCCGAACGAGGGATAAGGGTTAGAGAAACAACTTGATGAGCCCGAACGAGGGATAAGGGTTAGAGAAACAACCTGATGAGCCCGAACGAGGGATAAGGGTTGGAGATCCACCTGATGAGCCCGAACGAGGGATAAAGGTTGGAGGTCCAGCTGATGAGCCCGAACGAGGGATAAGGCTGGGGGTCCACGGAGTACGATGTACCGTGCAAGTAGCATGGAGTACGATGTACCGTGTGGTATCTTTGTGATACATTGGTATCTTTGTGATACGTTGGTATCTTTGTGATACGTTGGCATCTTCGGATGCATGGGATCGGATAAGACCGACGAGATGGAGTGACCCACCTCCCGGACGGTTCCCGATCAGGGTGAGACCCCGCACAATAGGATCCGTGTAGTAGAGGGGCTCACGAGGACACATATGGCCATAGTCCTGGTTATTGCCGATATACAGATGTTGCCTAGTCTCGCATGTTGATCTTGACGATGATTTAAACTGGGTTTTAAGTTAAATGTGCATGATGGTTATTTCCATGCTTTTTAAACCCATATGTGATGTAAACGGATTTTCATGATTTTGTGCGAGTCAGGATCACCCGAAGGAGGGGTCGAGTCCTGACTTTACTGTGAAATTTTAAACGAGAAAGATATGATTTTGAATATAATTGCATGTTGAATTTTCTGTGCAAATGTGTTTTACATAACATCATAACTCATATCATCTGTTTTAAAATGTGTGGAGAAAGGGTGGTTTATGCATGGCACTACGTTCATGTAGGTAGTATGGTTACCTACTTGTTCGTAGGATTGCCTTACTGAGCTTGATGTGCTCACCCCTTTCATTTTCTCCCACAGATAATCTCCAGTAGACGTTGAGATGACTCAGTATTGCATTCCGGATATCCGCTGCTGCCCATCATTCAAGGTATATACACTTGTACAAATTGTATCTAAATAAGCATAGCACAGTAACATGTTTGTAAATGTCTCTAGGGGATGTATAAATATTGTAGACATTTTATAAATGACTGAGAAAGAATTAAGTTATATGGTAAATGTATGGTGGTACTGGCATTGACGCACAGCCCAATTTGTTAGTGGAGTGTAGTCACGATCAGAGGACAAGTAAGCAATGAAAGAAAATAACAAAACGCGAAAAATTAACTCTGATTTTTGGGTAGTTTGGGTCGTGACATGTTTGGTATCAGAGCTGAAATTGGTCTGATGTGTGTCAGTGTCAGTAATTAGGAATTACATCCCCGTGTTACTGTGCTTGGTTAGATACAATAGTGTATATCGAGATGGGTTTTAATTAAGAAATGGTTGAGAATGCAGGAATGCCTAATATGAGTCGTGTTAGATGAGATAGTGCACGAGGCAGAGGTCGTAGAGGTAGACCTGAGTCTGCTAAGTCGTGCTGAGTTGACCTATGAGAATCGGGATGAGATTGAAATAGAGGTTAATGTTGAGCCTGCCTCTCAGAGTCCGACAGAGAGATCGGATAGTATTGAGACACGCTTCGCGAGGTTAGAGCGGAGTGTGGAGATTATTATGAGGAGCTAATTGCTCAGATTATGAATGAGATACGAGGGTGCAACGGAGCATTGGTGAAAACCCGCTCGACCCATCTTAAGTGTTAAACATCTAGAGCTAAGATGAGAAATGTTTATGGATGTATTCCGGTGATAGAGCATCCCGGACACTGTTTAAAAGAAATTGATTTATTGATGAGTATGAATTATGAGTATGAAACTCGGTTATATTCTTGGGCAGATATTACCTCGACACTATGAACAGTGACAGTCGAGATGTCTAAAAGTTTATGGAAGGGCTCAGATTTTCAATTAGAGCCCGATTGGCCCGTGAGATATTGCTTATACCCAGGCAGTGCGCAGATTTACAGTTGGGTAAATAAGAACATGAATTGCATGCCTCTAAGATTGGGAAAGGTAGTGAGGGCTGAAATAGAGACAGAAAGAGAATTGAGAATGACAGAAATGTCAGAATGGGAAAATGGTAATTGATAAAAGATTTAATTTGACGAGTCATGGAGTAAGATAATTGGTAAGGCCCCAGTGCATCCAATTTTGGCACTTTTGAGGGGCATTGTGATCGGAGGACCTCGACCTGCTATGAAGCAGTGTAGCAGTGTAAGCACTGTAAGCAGTGTGGAATGTGTGGTGGATACCACGGAAAGAGGGTCTATATCTACACTGTATTGATGGAAAAATGGCCATTAAGTGTGGTAAGAAGGACCATTGATTTTGATTACACAGAGTTGGGCGAGATCGCCCCACAAAAAAGTAAAGAGACAGAAAAACTTCGTTGGTATAGCTGCAACATAAAGGGAGGCCATAGCCGAAAAAAAAAAGAAAGTAGGTTGTTGGACGAAGGCGAGAGGATGTCTTGGATCAGGACACTATTGATGTTTTATGGATGTGGTGTAAGATACCACACTTGTTATGAATAATGAAGTATATATGTTCATTGATCCTGGTGCCACACATTTATTCATACCGCTTTCATTCGCATATAAGTGAGTAAAAAGCATGAATGCCTACATCATCGGGCACAATATTGATAAATGAGTACCCCAATAGAGGAGGATTAATTAACGGAATATGGATATAGAGATTTTAAGTGACAAAAAGGGGTGTAACAGTTGAAATTAAAGGAGTAAAGGATTGTACTCACGAAATGAATAATGACAAGAGTTTCGTTATAATATATACACTAAGGAGATAATCTTTAAGATGAGATATGCTTAATTCTGAATACAAGATGTATTGGAGTAAGAGGCGTATGCAAGGTGAGAACATCCTTACAATATGAAGTCATTAGGATTAAAGCAATTATTAGCGAATATAAATTGTGACCACAAGGACATATATGTAAAGTAATTGTGGTTAAGTCTAAGGGTTAATAAAGGTATTTCAAAATACCTCCCCGCCTGAAGACTTGACAGCGTCTAAAAGTATATATATATAACCTATAACGTGAAATCGATCGTTGTAATAAATACCTTTAGCGTTAGGATACCTTTACTAAGACGATAAGAATATTAAAATTGGACAAATCATAAAGGTTATCATAGTAAAAATTTAATAAGAACCGTTAAGATAAGAAAAGGAAATGACGCAGGTTAGTACCTGAAAACGTAAGCAATTTTGAAGGATCTTATACGCTTATGCGTAAATAAGTCAAGGATTGGACCGATTTGTAATCATCATTATCGATGATATGTTGGGTGTAGTTAAAGTCTAGGGCAAATTATAAGCAACAACTGGAAAATGGCTTTTACAAATGGGTTGTTGCAAGTTCTCAATATGGTCTACTTGGTTGACACGTTTAACTAAGAGAACGTGATCTTTAAATGAGATGATAAATAAGATGATAGATGTGACATGAATTTCGGTGTAATGAAGTATGAACTGACCACCGTGATTAATTTCACCATACCCAACAGCTCAAGAGGTTCTCAGTGAGTATGGACACCTCGAAATAATGAAGGAGCTGTGTATTGATGTATAATGGGAAGATAGTCAATTTTGGAGTCAGACAACTCCTTGATCACGAAATAAACTATATGACTCACGATTTTAAGTTGGCAATGGTAGTGTTTGTACCGAGGATATGGTACTATTATGTACATGGTGAGGAATTGTGGATATGCACTGATCATAAAGCCCCACGTATCTGTTTTCACAGAAAGAGGCGAATATGAGAATACCTAGTGGGTTAGAGCTTCTGAGAGATTTTGATTTGTGAAAATTGTACCACCCAGGAAAGGCTAATGTGATGACTGATGCCTTGAGCAGAAAGAGCCTCGGGATGGTATTACATATGATGGTCAGGGAGCGTGAGCTGCTTGAGCAGTTGTGGACCTCAGTATTGATGTGATCCCTTCTGATGATGACAGTGATTGTATGACAGCTAGCCTGAGACTAGAACCGGATGAGAGTGCCCGGATTTGACAGGCATATCGTGATGATCGGCATGATGTCGATAGTTTGGGTCAGATTCAGAAGGGTACAGTGATAGAGTTCACAGAGTATGATAATGATTTACAGAGAGGTTCAGAGACAGTATAAATGCTCCCCAGGACCACAGTTGATGAGATAGTAATATTGTCAGAAGATTACTTTTCGGGATATACAGTGCATACGGAAAGTAAAGAATATATATGAAATCTCTGGAAAAGGTATTGGTGGTCAGATATGAAAGGAGATATGGTAGAGATTGTGAAAAGTGCCTAGTATGTCAGTAGAATAAGGTAGAAATTAAAAAGTCTGCAGGGTTATTACAGCCTCTACCTATATCGGCACGGAAAATGGGAGCAAGTCTCCATAAATGTCGTGATGGGTTACAGAGAACCCAGGTGAATTACGAGGTTATTTGGATGATAGTCGATAGAGTAACTAAGTCTACCCACCTTCTGGTTATGAAATCCCTAAATACTCAGAGTGTATATGAGGATTTGTGTATAAGGGAGATTGTGGAACATTAAGTAGCGTTCCAGTGAGCATGGTATCATATAAGGATTCCCGCTTCACTTCCCACCTCTGAGGATATTTTTAGGAAGCTATGAGAACCCGACTGAGTATTAGTACAGCTTTTCATCCTCAAACAGATGGTCAGTCAGAGAGGACTGTACAGGTTCTAGAGGATCCGATGAAAGCTTGTGCCGTTAATTTTATAAGCTCCTGGAATGATCAGTTATTACAAATCGAATTCGTCAATAGTGACAGTTGTCACTTGAGTATCGGGATAACAATAAATGAGGCAGTGTATGGCTGTAGGGGTTGTTCCCCAAATTGGAAAAAAAAGTGGGTGACAGATAGAATTATTTTCGACTTTGGATAATAAGTCTCTGAGGATGTTTTAGTTAAGAGTGAGAGATTAAGAACACCTCAGAGCATATAGACAAGTATTGGAATTCACCAACGGTGAATTTCTCTGGTTGAAATGTTTCTTGTCCTAAGAGAATAAGGACATAGCGAACTTTAGGAAAAAGGTAAATTGAGTTGCGCTGGATGGAATATTTTAAGAGATTGACAAGTGGGAGATAAGACCTGTAGGTTGGTGTTATCACCTGAATTAACAGGCACCCACAATGTGTCTCAGCTTTTGATGCTTCGGAAATATTATCCAGATCCAGCATAGGTGATAGGATATGAGATCTAACAGTTCAGTTTAATGAAAATATAAGTATATTGAAGAAGTTGATTCGGGCATTAAACAGGAAAGAGAAAGTATTGAGGTTTAAGATGATCTCTCTAATTAAAGTCCTTTGGTAGTAATACACTCCGGAGAAGGTCACATAAGAATTTAAGAGTATGATACGATCGATGCACCCGGAGTTGTATATGGACTCATATGAATTGGTTCTAATTTGGAGGACCAAATTCCTTAAGTGGGGGAGAGTTGTAAGACCCGAATTTATTTAAAATATGAAATGAATGAGTATTCATGAAGGGAAGTCGGGTTAAATTAATCCCGAACACGTGTAAGGGCAAAACGGTCAAAAGACCGAAAGTCGGTATAAATTCGATAAGGAAATTTAATTAAAAATATGGATTTGAGAAATCTTGGTCAAAAAAGTGAAATAAATTTATTTTGGGCTAAATTGATCAAGATATCAATTTATTGGAATTAATCGGGATTAATCGAAATTTTTAGTTCAGAAAAATAATCCCGAAAATAATCGAAAAATATACCGAAAAGTCATTCGAGACAATATCCCAAAAATACAGAGAAATTATACCCGAAAAAGGGTTAAAATATAATTAATAAATTAAATTAAATTAAATAAATTAAATTTGGGATAAAATAATATAAGTTGTAGATATTTTGGATTTTTATAGAGTATTTTAATGAATAGTGTAATAATTAAAATAAATAAATAATAAAAATAAATAAATAAATAAATATATAAAATAAATTAAAGAATTGAAAAAAAAAAGAATCAGAAAACGCGAAAGGAGACGAAAACGGAAGCTGAAATCGGGGGGGAGGCCGGACGACCACCGGCGACCCTTGTCCCAGGCCGCCTACCGGGAAAGGAAGCCTGAAGCCAGGTGATCTTGCTGCCACCGGAGACGCGGGCCAAGGACGATCGAGATCGTCGAAAAACGGAGGAGAAGGCCGCGGGAAAGAAATGGTCACCGACGGCGAACGACGACGATTCGGGCTGAACCGAGGCCAGATTCTGAAAGCCCAGGCGACGACGGTTCTTTCTGCACCAGTAGCAGCCGGTGAAACGGCGGGAATCACCGGCGACGACGAAGAGGAAGAAATGGGTTTTCGACGCCGGGGAGAAGAGGCAGAACCGGCGGCGTTCCGGCGACCTCGACCCAAACCAAGGGTGGATTCGTGACGCGGATAACCTCGCGGAGCCACTGGTGGCGAGAACCGGCAGAGAACCGACCGACAAGGCCTTGAATCGGCCAAACCGGGGTGAACCGGCGGTCTGAACCGGTCCGAACCGGACTGAACCGGTTCAGCCAAAAAGAGAGGAAAAAGGGAGAAAAAGGGAAAAAGAAAAAGAGGAAAAATTGGGGAGAAATCCCGACGATGCAATCGAGCTACGGGTAAGTCAATAGTGGTCGAAATTGACCCGATTTAAATTTCGGAGTATTTAATTTAATTAATTTTGGGCTGAAAACTTACCCGAAAAAATTGTGGAATTGTGTAGCTCGACGATTGGCATCAAACGAGAGCTCGAGACAGCCTCAATTTACGTACTAGTATGGAATCTCGGGTAAGTGATCCTTATTTGCGACAATTTACATCGTTATACGTGATATGAATTTAAATTCCGCATAAATTGAATTAAATTATGGAAATTTAGATAAATTGTCGTAAATATTAAATTTAGCTATTCGAGAGTTAGAACGAGGCCCAATAAATTGTTGGAGGGCCCAATGAGCCCAATAAGCCTCGATAAAGTGAAAATTAAGTGGAAAACGGGCTTAAGGTCGATTAAGGCCCATTAAGGTGCAATCGGGCCCAATAGGGGTAAACGGGCCCAATGATTTAAATTAAGCCCAGAAAATAGGAAATACAATTAAATTGTATGTTATCTGACCTAAGGAATATTGATACGCAGTTTCGAGCATTGGATTGAGAGCAGATCGGACTGCGCGACGTGACATCAGTGGAAAGGTCAGACTCGATAGGAAAATAAGGTAAGGGAATTCTACGGACTGCTAGAGGTAAACTTTACGCAATTTCAAGTTCATATACAGTCTTTAAAAAATTATCTGAAGGGTCTAGAGGTCAAATAATAATTTTAGTGCCCCAAATGGGCAAATTACCAAAATACCCTTGTTAAGGGTAAAATTTACAAATTTAGGAAAAATTGGGGGGAGCAAGAACAAGAGGTTTCTGCTCGTCCCGGGAGACATTTTAATGCATGCATGAGTAGGCTGGCTAACCTTGAAAGAAAATGCAAAGCATTGCATACTTTCAACGATATAATTGTTTTGAAAACTGTTTTGAGAAAACAGAGCCGCCTACGTGTTTTATTGACATATGACGTGCTAGAGCTCAGCTCGCACGATGTTTTGATTTGGGTGATGCATGCATTAGTGTTGGAGCGAGAGCTCGCACCAGAGTTTTACATGCATAGGTGCTGGAGTCCAACTCGCACCAGATTTATATATATATATATGATTTTCGTGACAGGGTGCTAGAGTCTAACTCGCACCATATTTTTATATGATTTCTGAGACAGGGTGTTGGAGCTTCGCTCGCACTGGATTTTTACGAGGTTTGCATACAGAGTGCTGAGCTTAGCTCGCACTAGTTTTACTTGATTTGATGAGAGTGCTGAGCATTGCTCGCACCGATTTTATGAGAACATGCGATAAGCCGTGCTTGAAGCATCGGGTAGACTGTGTGTCACCGATTAAATAGGCCCGCACGTGCGTTTTGAGACATGGCATGTTAAAACAACCTGATGAGCCCGAACGAGGGATAAGGGTTAGAGAAACAACCTGATGAGCCCGAACGAGGGATAAGGGTTAGAGAAACAACCTGATGAGCCCGAACGAGGGATAAGGGTTGGAGATCCACCTGATGAGCCCAAACGAGGGATAAGGGTTGGAGGTCCAGCTGATGAGCCCAAACGAGGGATAAGGTTGGGGGTCCACGGAGTACGATGTACCGTGCAAGTTGCATGGACTACGATGTACCGTGTGGTATCTTTGTGATACGTTGGTATCTTTGTGGTACGTTGGTATCTTTGTGATACGTTGGCATCTTCGGATGCATGGGATCGAATAAGACCGACGAGATGGAGTGACCCACTCCCGGACGGTTCCCGATCAGGGTGAGACCCCGCACACAAGGATCCGTGTAGCAGAGGGGCTCACGAGGACACATATGGCCATAGTCCTGGTTATTGCCGATGTACAGATGTTGCCTAGTCTCGCATGTTGATCTTGACGATGATTTAAACTGGGTTTTAAATTAAATGTGCATGATGGTTATTTCCATGCTTTTTAAACCCATATGTGATGTAAACGAATTTTCATGATTTTGTGTGAGTCAGGATCACCCGAAGGAGGGGTCGAGTCCTAACTTTACTGTGAAATTTTAAACGAGAAAGATATGATTTTGAATATAATTGCATGTTGAATTTTCTGTGCAAATGTGTTTTACATAACATCATAACTCATATCATCTGTTTTAAAATGTGTGGAGAAAGGGTGGTTTATGCATGGCACTACGTTCATGTAGGTAGTATGGTAACCTACTTGTTCGTAGGATTGCCTTACTAAGCTTGATGTGCTCACCCCTTTCATTTTCTCCCACAGATAATCTCCAGTAGACGTTGAGATGACTCAGTATTGCATTCTGGATATCCGCTGCTGCCCATCATTCAAGGTATATACACTTGTACAAATTGTATCTAAATAAGCATAGCACAGTAACATGTTTGTAAATGTCTCTAGGGGATGTATAAATATTGTAGACATTTTATAAATGACTGAGAAAGAATTAAGTTATATGGTAAATGTATGGTGGGACTGGCATTGACGCACAGCCCAATTTGTTAGTGGAGTGTGGTCACGATCAGAGGACAAGTAAGCAATGAAAGAAAATAACAAAACGCGAAAAATTAACTCTGATTTTTGGGTAGTTTGGGTCGTGACATTCCTATAAAGGAATATACAACATAGAGCACTTTTCACACCTTTCACAATTCAAATTCTAACACTAACAAAGTAAATTGGATGTAAGGCCAACTCTAACTACCTAACAAACAAGCTTTAATACCAAAAACTATAACGACCCAATCTCGATAGGGTGTGATTGCTAATTACTCAATTAAGAGTTTGGAAGCAATTTTCAATATAATATTTTTCTGAAAGTTTATTTCAAGTTATGTAGGTCCTAACTTTTTGTATTAACTTAAGTCAAGTGGATAATATGCTACAAAATAAATATATATACTTGTCAAGGATTTTTTATTTGTTTAAACCACTTCATGTCTAAATCCAAAACAAGCTAGCTAATGAGTCTATACCTTGATAATTGGCTATTTGTATCTCCCTTTAAGGATATACTTTTCTCCTTCAAAATTGATTTCATGACTCTTTGCAATGCTTAGAAAGTAGATAAAATTTATGTTATATTAAATATTAACGTATAGAAGTAAAGTAATAGATTAAATGTGTTAAGAAACTTATTGCTGCATAGGCTTTGCAACATCATCCCTAGTTCTCACCAGCCTCAAGGAATCAAAATATTATATTGTATCATTGTAGGGGTCTAAGACAAGTAATACCCAATAGCCACTACATAATTTATTTATAAAAAAAATAATATATATATATATGTATATATATATATATTTAAAACATATAAGATAAAGATAGTAAAAATGATTTAGAAGAACTAACATGAGATTATAAGGAGCCAAAAATGATTGTTTCTTCATTGCTAACACCATTATATTTGTAAGGCCCATGAATTTCTATGTAATCTTATGATTTTCATGATGTACAAACAAGTTATACAATAAATGAATCATAAGAATTGGATATTGTTTAGTGTTAAGTGTGAATGAAATGCAAAATGGGTATTGAAGTGATTGAATATGAGTTCACCTTTGAAAATCTAGAAAATTGCAGCTAAAATGCTGCAGGATGAATGTCGGATTGATCTTACATGCAAGGAAGATCGATCTTATTGTCTCGAAATAGAGTGTCAAAGCATTCTGTAAATGGGAGATCGATCCCTCATTTAAGCAGATCAATCTCTCATTCAATCAAATCGATTCCCATGTGACTCTGTGAGAAACATATCAATCTCTCCCCATAAATATATCAATCTCCAGTTGCTTCTGCCTAGCAAAGATTGATCTACTTCCCAAAGCTAGATCGATCTCGAAATGATTATGCCTGGCCAATATCTATCTCTACCAATGAGCAAATCGATCCCTTTTTCAAGAGGCAGATCAATCTCATCCAAGTGGCAGATCGATCCCCCAACCTGCATTGTAGAATTCTAAAGGAGTTTGAGCAAGGTAAGATCGATCTCCACCCTTGGAGATCGATCTCATAACACAATTACTATAAAAGAGACCCGATTATCGAGCCTTCTTCCTCAAAAATCCCAAAACCCTCCATTTTAGCAAAGACAACCTAGTTTTCTCACTCTAGGATATCCTTACCTTCCAAAAAGATTTAAGGAAAAAGCTATTTGAGTAAAGTTGTTCATAGTGAGGAAGAGAATAACATAGTCAAAGATTGGAAGCTGAAACTTTGGATTGAAGGAGCAAAGGAGTTTTCCCCCAAATTTGGCAAAAAGGAGAAAAGTCAAGCTAGGTAAGATTTCAATACACCAACTTCAAGTATGTTTATCTAGACATTGTTATGGGTTATTTGGTGTATGTGTTATTGGTTGAAATTATCTAATACATGATAAATCTTCCATGACTTAGAATGAACTTAGTGTGAGAAAGTCGATAGGCATGGATTAGATGAAGATTGGAGCATGAATTAATGTTATTAAGCATGTAGAAATGATTATGAGATAGTTTTGTGTAACACATGTGTTGAAATGGGTGATAATTGAAAATGGGCTTAAGAGGTGTATGAGGAAATGCCATAGTGAAAGAAATGATGAACTTAAGGCATTGTATAACTAATGTCGACCCAATATGAATCAATAAGCTTGGTGGAACCAATAGATTCTGAGAAATGAATAATACAATCGAAAAAGGGCTTGAGAGAAAGTAAGGCCGAATAAGCGTTAATGAACCCAATAAGTCGAATCGAATATAATAAACGAGAGAATTGTGTTATATTCAGTTAAATTGATGTGATAATTAATTTCGTTCAGCTCCAGAGATTTCATTGGGAGCGAATGGGATTACGCGATCGAGCAGCTCTGAGGAAGTGGAATTACTCGATGCAATTCCAAGTAAGGGAATTTTATGAGTATCTAGAGGTAGCTGCACGTATTTTGAGGGTGTTTATAGGGCTTTGTAATTGTTTAGTTACCTAGAAAAGAAATAATGGTTTATGCGAACGATTTTGGATATAGATGAAAGTGTGATTTTGGATTTCGCCCCTAGGAGCTAAATTCGTTCAAAAAAGGGTAGTTAGGCTAATAATTGCATGATACATCATGTTTTGATATTTTTATGAAAAACATTGCTTTGATTTAAGTAAAATTTACGGATAGGCTGGCTATTGGCTTCATAATTTTGTGAAATAGCACAAGTCAGGTGCTAACTATGGTTTGAACGTGTTTTGTTGAAATAGAGCCACCTATCAGATTTATCTGAGTTAAATCATGTTGGAGCTTCGCTCGTACTAGATTTTGATGTTTTAATATGCATGAAATGTGCTGGAGCCTAACTCGCACTATATTTTGAGTTATGATGTTTTACAAGCCGTACTAGAGCTTTTGCTCGTATGTGAGTTTCTATTGATTTTCTTATGCATATAACCGTATTGGAGCTATGCTCGTAAGTGATTTCCTCATTATTTATTATGCATAAAGTCGTACTAGAGCATTCCTCGTACGAGGGTATTTATTGATGATGCATGAAATCGTGCTAGAGCTTTTCTTGCACTGGGCTTTTCACACTGTGATATGTAATGAGTCATGCTAGATGCCTCGTGTGGACTTTGTGTCACATGGATGAGATGCTCACATGAGCCGTGCTGGATGCCTCTTGTAGACTGCTAGTCACACGAATGAGATGCTCAAACGTGCACTTGAGACTGAGTAGGTTATACATGGCATGGGGTAGATAAGACCTATGGTAGGCACCCCTAACCATGATATGGGTCCATGGAGTACATTGTACCGTCTATATCACATGGAGTACATTGTATCGTGGGGTTATGATGTTGATTTAAAAGTTTGACGGTAGGCTTAACCCACCTCCGTTCCAACATGATGCCCCGTACACCGGGATCTGTGTGGTCTGAGATGATAATGACATAGTTGGCCAATAGAGTCCTCGATTTTATATAGTGACCACCTGTCTCACATGGTATCACATTGTTTTGTATACTAAACACATGGTGTGTTATCCAGGGTAGACCTGAGGGAGGGGTCGAACCTTGTGAGATGTTTTTGAAAGATGATATGTTGTTTTATGAAGAGTTTTACTATGTTTTGAGAAGGTGTTAAACCCTGAGGGATGGTTTTATGATGAGTATGAAATCTATGATTTGAGATGAAAATGATGAGTTTATTATGAAGAGCATGAAGGTTTTACATGATGATTTTCCATGTTTACATGCCTATTTTCATTTTTTCAGTACATGATATATTTATATACATGTGGCATAGTTTTAACATTTCCTCATGCTCCAGATATAAATGATTTTATGTCATAACATTATAAGCATGTAGATAGTGTAGTTATCTACCATGCTTGCATTATTTCCTTACTGAGCGAGTGGTTGCTCACCCCTTTCATTTTCCCCCCTCTACAAAGCGCACACAGTAGTCTAGTGAGAGACTGAGGAGTTGTATCCGGATATCTACTACTTTCCATCGCCAAGAGGTATACACACAGGAATCTTTTTGTATCTAAACATGTAATAGCACAGTAATTATTTTGAAATGTAATATGAGGGATGTAAATGTTAGCAAATATGTATAAGTATAGAACTTAAATTTCCAGATGTACATTTTTTGCTCATGAATAACTGAAAGATGGATAGTAAAGGATGATTAATACTGACTCATAGCCCAACTGCTATCGACGAGAATGTTCACAACCGAGAAAGGAAATGAAAAAGCAAAATATTTGTAGTGATTTTAAGTAAAAATGAGTCGTGACAGTATCCTTAAGATATTGTAGATGTTTGTGATTGTCAACAATTGGTGCAATTAGTTGTGGATCAATAAAAACAAACTTATTGGTCAACCTTTTTGGTTTACTTTATTTTAAAGCAAACTCAGAATGATGATTTGCACAAAGATATACTTCTTGTAATAAAATGTGTAGTATATTTACTTAATGAAAGAATAATAGATTACCTCATGTAAAGAAATATTTCAAAAGCTCTTATCTTCTTAAACTTTGTCATATGAGATGTTTCTTCAAAACCAACATAAAGAAAGTATCATGAATAAATAACCCTTTTATTAATGGTTAACACAATAGTCCTATTTGTTGATTTTTCATTTACATATGCCACAGGTGAGTGTATTAGATGCAGCTTTTTGACTTGTTCCTATAGAACAAAAAAATACATGAAAATAATTAGTATACATATTTTATACACCGCTCTTGTTGTATGTTAAAAACATAAGAAACATGAATTTGTATTTACCCCATCATTATTATATTGCAAAACAAGTCCTCTAAGCCAAGCCACATGTTTTCTAATAATGTCTCTCACTTGCTACACCTCACTATTTATTTTCCAAGAGGGATATTCTATAATGACCTAATCTCGATAGGGTTCGACTGCTAATTATTCAATTAAGAGAACAGAAATGATTTTTCAGTATAATATTTTATGATACTTTGTCATGAGCTAGGTAGATCTTAACTTGCTATATTAAATTAAGTGGTAACATGCTATGAGCCTTATGGTCTACCAAAGTAGATGACATAATCGTACAAGGCAACCATGTCTTATTGACATACATACTCATTTGGTAACATTGACTACATATGCCATTTCATGCACTTTACCTTTGTGGCAACTATTTCCATATATACCATTTGGTACATTTTTACATATTTAGTCAAGTTACCATTACTCCATTATGGAACATGTACGATTGCCAACTTAGTGTCTTAGCACCTAATTATTCATTCATATCTCAATTTCACCAAATCATACCAAACCGTGCATGTCAAATTCGGCCTATAATAACATTGAGTACTAAACTGTGCAATGCTGCTTAATTTGATTTACATGTTATAATTTCAATACGACAAAGTTTGTTATGATTATTAATAGCACAAATCTAATTTCCATATCATTTTAACATTTCACTTCAAATCATATCATCACATTCTAAATCTACAATATCCATAGTTGGTGTATTCATTTGTGCTAAGTATATCAATTAGTAAATATTGGTTTTAACTTTACCAATTAATACTAATAAGTACCTAACAACAAAATCGTGTCCAATTAAGCAATTGCATGGTATCTCAACATCTTTAGCAAGCACTATGCCACATGATTCATCATACTCACAAATCAAAATCAACTTAGAAATTCCAAGCCATAATAGCATCACACAACATAGCTAGTTTACTATCTAAAACTAACTCAACAAGCTCCAAACACCTCAAACTTAACTTACATCCAATATACATTTTCTATTCAAGAGTGTCAAAAATATATACGAATACATAATAATGGAGGTTATACCTCAAAGCTGTCTCAAATTCACTCTCAATAAGTTTTGGCCGAGAGCTCCACTAGACTCACCAAGCTATCACCATAAGCATGCAATGCACTACCCTCAATTTTAGTGTAAAATTCAATAGTAAAAGATTAATGAGCCACGGCTTAGTAAATAATTTATTTAACTATGTAGTTAGTACCTAGAGGCTAAATGATAAACGGAATGGAAACATTTTAGGCAATTAAATTCCAATAGGAAAAACATACTCAAGTTAAGAACAAAGTTTATTCTCAAAAACTTTTTCAATTCAAACACATATTCAATGTCCTCATTTCAAAGCATAAGTCCCAAAAAACATTTTTGAAAATCATATTCGAGAGTAATCAACAAGATTTAAAGCCATTCAATATCAATTCTCAAATCATAAAGTCATGACATGTTTAAAGTATTCAAAGATCATTTCAATATTTCAAAGTTTCATAAAAAATGCCATGAAGCCATAATCTAAAAGACATATAGAGATTTCAATATTCAAATGTAAAACACTTGTATGATCCAATAAAAGTTCAATTTCAAAAATGAGATTAGGTATTAACTTTCTCCGAAACATAGCAATAAAGTTCAAACACCATTATTGCAATTAATTGTTTTAACTCTCATAAGGGTGCTACCTTGTTAGCTCGATCGTAAACAAAGAGGGGGTGAATTGGTTTCAAAAAACTTTCTTAACTTAAACTCTTTTTTGCCTAGAGTGCAACCTACATTTGTCACAACCTCTTTTTACCTAAAATCACTACAAATTTTTTAGTTTTTCCTTTCCGTTCCCTATCGTGAACATTCTCACCACCAAACAGTTGTGCTATGAGTCAGTATTAGCCACTCTTTATGTGAGAACTGAGAATTTTGTATACCCCAGTTATGAGAATTGTAATTTGGTGTATGTAATTATGATATGTTAATGTACACACAAGCTTTAAATATGATAAAGTATAAGAAGATGAGGTTTTTAAGTCTTGATTGTGTATGGATTGAAATATAGACTATGAGGTAGATTTTGAGAAGTTTTAAATGGATTTTTCTGCAAATTGATGCAGTAGCAGTACAATCTGTGAAGGCCAAATCGATCTCCAAGGATGAGAGATCAATCACATGGCTCCAAAATGCAATAAATGTGCAAGAACTGAAAGGCAGATCGATCTCATAGGCAAGAAGATCGATCTCAAAATGTTTCTGTAAACAGAAGATCGATCTCCTCAAGGAGCAGATCAATCTCATGAAGCATTCTATAAACAGAAGATCGATCTCCTCAAGGAGAAGATTGATCTCATGAAGCAATTAAGAGATCAATCTCACCGCACAACAAATCGATCTCCTAGGCATAAAATTGCCCCCAAAACATTCCCAAATTCAAAGAGAGATCGATCTCATCAAGGACCATATCGATCTCCTACCTTCCGTCTATATAAGGACCCTTGTGTTTTCTAGAAATTCATTCTCTCTCTCTTCAGAAACTGAAATCCCTAGCTTTCTCCCTCCACTAAATTGCCTATTTTCGTTTGAATCAGGGGTTGTGACAAGAAGGAAAGTTTTTCCTCATCCAAATGAGACTAACATACTTGGAAATCGAAGGACGAATCAAATCGAGGTGTGAATAAAGCTCTCCATCTATTTTAGGTAAATTTCTAAGCTTTAATCTTTGATATTAAGGTGATTTTGGTGATTGTGACTATGGGTGTTATGATAAAATAGCTAGGAAATGATTAGAGTTGAGGAAATTGTGATTTTGTGGGAATGATGATGATATTGTGCAATTTGTGGTAATTTTAGGATTTTCGCTATAAATTGGAATTGAGGCAATGAGGTGATTTTCACATGGATATTGCATGAAAAATATAGGATTTGAAATGTAGTGGATGAGAATGTAGATTATGATAGGAATATAAGAAAAGTAAGAATATGAGCAAATATGTGCTCGATGATGTGATTGAGATGAATTATTAATGTTTTCACATCGTTTGGATAGCCCGGGAGTTCTAGAGAGGAATGCGAGGCTAGTCCGTTGTTTGGGGGAACGATTGCACTATATGAAGTGCAACGAGGTAAGGGAAACTTTAAACTCATTTGTGTATGTGATTTTCTGATGATATTGTAGCATGAAATGTGATTTGAGAAAACAAGTATGTTTTTATGAGTTGAGAATGAGTTATTGCACACGGTTTTATTGCGGGTTGGGGCCTAATTTTTATGAGTTGTAAACTAAATGTGAAATTGTTTTACAACTGTTTTGAGTTGAAAAAGTGAAAAGTGATTTGGGCTCTACGTTAAGGCGTACTAAAATTTGAGAAATGTGTGCGTGGTTTTACCATTTTGAACTCGGTTTTGACATGTTTTATGTGGAGTACAAAACGGTTTTGAGATGAGTTTTATGAGAAAAACCATTATAAGCGCTACGTGAAGGCAAACCGGTTTTATTTTATAATGGCAATTACTGAGACTTAGGCGTGTCATGTTGAATACATATCGGGCTTTGCTCTTGTAGCATGTAAGATCGGGCCATGCCTAGCAGCACATAAGATCAACTCCTCCGTTTTGGTAATGTGAGATGACCCCGCTCCGCCGCAGCGATGGGTGGCATTGCTCTGATAGCATGTAAGATCGGGTCGTGCTTTGATAGCATGTAAGATCGACGGCTGTACGACTCTGATCAAGTCTACAGCGAACCATGGCCATGGGTGTATTATTGTCGACAAAATCCCTCGATTGGGGATGTCTTCCTAGGGGACGAGTTCAATCGTTTTGATGTGCCATTACGAGTTTTTATATGAGTTTTATTTGCCTAGTCTCGTTTTATACATGAGATTGTGTTTTGTACCTACGCCACATGCATTACTATTGCGGTGATTTTTATCACGTTTTATAAGAAAAGTCGTTATCGCATCTTGTTTTCTACATGCTTGCAACTGTGGTTTTTATATTAAACCAATTATTCTCATGTTTCTACATGAGCTTTGAGAAATGAGTTGAGATGATGTTTTGATTATTCATGCTACACTTTTTCACTGAATTTTATTGGGTTTTCACACACAAAACAAACTGAATGTCCTGTGCAAATCATTATTTTATCAATGAGTCCCTTACCCCCTCACTGAGTGATTTAAAAGCTCACTCTGTTTTATCTCCCCCTAGATTTCTTCAAGTGAAGAGAGTTTCCCTGCAGCGTATGGAGCAGTGGCTATTGGAAGACTTGAGCTCCAGGCCATATATTGTACTTTGAGGTATAATTTATCATTTAATATACCCAGACTAATATTGTATTTATAGACACTTGATGTACAATGATGTATGGGATGTATTAGGATTAATTAATTTGAAATTGAATGATGTATATGGTGTGATATATAGATGTTTGATGATGAGATCCTAAGGTGTAAATTTTAACTTATATATGATGATGCATGACACTGCACAGGAATGCACCTAAAATTGCGAAATGATGTAAAGAAATTTTAAATTTTCCTTGTTTTTCGCACTTTCGGGGCGTCACAGAGTTTTCTTTGTATCAGAGCTTAGGGTGTTTAGTACTGTCAGTGTCAGTCTAGTGAAATAGAATACATCCCAAGTGTCTGTATAAGTCTGGTCATAAACTAAAATTAAGGATTGAAATTTCAATCGAATGTGATGTGTACGCGCAGGAAACGTATTGAGATTGAGAATGAGTGGACAACGAGGTCGTTCAATGAGGCAGGCAGAGCCACCTCCACCACCTGCCCCACAATCGGAGAGTCCTAACTCTCGATTTATCCGGATTGAGCATGATATACAGCAAGGTTTTGAGTAAATGGCAGTGCTATTCTCATAACATTTTAGAGTTAATGCATCAGGTACTACTCCTACACCACCACAAGGACCTCAGTACAGATGGACCCAGTGCCTCCTGTCACTCAGTCTGATGACAGAAGTATGGTTTGACTAAAGGACTTTTTGAAAATGAATATGCCTGCATTCAAAGGGAAAAAGGATCTCGTAGAGGCTGAGGAGTGACTGCTTGAGTTAAGAGTCATATTTGACTATTTGGGATGCACTGATGCTGAGAGGGTTAGTATGGGTGCGCATATGTTGAAAAGGAGAGCTCGAGATTGGTAGGGTACTACCTAGGGTATTATGATGTCCAACCAGGATGTGATTGGTTGGGAAGAGTTTCAGACGGCATTTAGAGCCCAATATGTACCATGAGCTGCTCAGAGAAGGAAGCAGGCAGAGTTTTTGAATCTGGTACATGGCGAGATGTCTGTGGATGATTACGATAGCCGATTTACCACTCTATTGAGGTATGACCCAAAGACCTTAAAAAATGAAGAGCTCTGCACAAAGAGATTTGTGTATGGATTGAAGCCCATCATCAGAGATCGATTGATATGGTTGTGTATTACTAAGTTTAGAGATGCTCTGAGACGAGCATAAGAGATTGAGAGGGGAATCAAAATTGTACAATCTCAGAATGAGTTCAGTGGAGACTCGGGATATGGGCAAGAGGCCAGTGATTTCCCAGGCAGATGTTCAGAGAGGTTCCTTCAGAAGAGGAAGGATTGAGGTAAAAAAAGGGCAGATTAGATAGACCCAGAGCTTAACCTATCATTAGGGAGACCCCTCGAGATGTCAGGCATGAGATGAGAGTTTGCAAAAATTATGGCCGATCGCATAAGGGAAGTTGTACTGGGTTTATCCATCGATGTTTTAGATGTGGAGACATAGGTCACAGAGTAAAAGACCGCCCTCAACGTCAGAGACCACATGCTTTAGAGCCTACTATATAGCAGCCTCAGAGAGTGAATCCCCCGAGACGGGCCATAGCAGCAAAGAAAGGAAAGAAGGCTGTTACAATGGGATGTGTGTTTACTCTGGACAAGGAAACAACAGACACTTAGCGAAAACTATAAGAGGTACACTCTCTGTCTGTAGTCATAAGGCTCATGTGTTGATTGATCCAAGGTCCATGCATTCGTTTATTTTTGAGCATTTTGCATGTAGATTAAATTTAAAGTTTGAACCTCTAGAGTATGTAGTACGTGTAAATACCCCTATATGTGAGTCCCAGAGAATTGATTTAATCTGTAGAGGGTGCGAAATAAAGGTGGGAGATAGAGTGATGTTAGCATATCTAATGATGCTAAATATACATGGATTTGATGTAATTTTGGGGATGGATTGGCTGGTAATCAAACGAGTGAGTTTAGACTACTACACTAAGATTGTAACTTTCTCCCTACCTGAATCTTACAGTGTACGTTTGAAATATTAAGGAAATAAATGTGTGGAATTTTTGTAAGCAAATTGAAATTTTGATGTTTCTTTTGAGAGTACTAAATATGATTGTTCATGTGAAGGTTATGAAACACTCATCTCAGATGATAAGTGGGAACTTCTGAGGATTGAGGATATACCTGTGGTGTGTGAATTTCCAGATGTCTTCCTAGATGAATTGCCAGGTTTACTACCAGAGAGAGAGATGGAGTTTACCATTGATTTAGTACCAGATACTCAGCCTATCTCTAGACCTCCGTATAGGATGGCATTAGTGGAACTAGAGGAATTAAAGCGACAACTATAGGAGTTATTGGATCAAGGATTTATTAGACCTAGTATCTCACCGTGGGGAACACCAGTGTTATTCGTGTGCAAGAAGGATGGTAGTCTCAGATTATGCATAGACTACCGACTATTGAATAAAGTCACGGTGAAGAATAAATACCCATTGCCCAGGATTGATGACCTACTTAATCAGCTGAGAGGGACTTCAGTCTTCTCTAAGATTGATTTGAGATCGGGCTATCACCAATTGAGGATTATGGAAGAAAATATTTCGAAGACGGTATTCAGGACAAGGTATGGCCATTATGAATTTCTAGTGATGCCCTTTGGATTGACAGACGCCCCTGCAACATTTATGAGGTTAATGAACGAGGTGTTCAGAGACTACTTAGATAAGTTTGTGATAGTCTTTATTGATGATATCTTGGTGTACTCTCGATCTTATGAGGAGCATGCACAACACTTGTGGTTAGTATTTTAGATACTCTGAGATAAGCAATTATATGAAAAGCTTGGTAAATGTGAGTTTTGGCTGGATCGGATAGCTTTCTTTGGTCATATAGTTTCAGATGAAGGAGTATCAGTTGATCCAATTAAAGTAGAGGCTGTGCTGAATAGGGAAAGATCAAAGATCGTTACTAAGGTACGAAGTTTCCTTAGTTTGACAGGGTATTACAGAAGATTTGTGGAGGGATTTTCCAAGATTGTCGCTCCTTTGACTAAACTCACGCGCAAGGAGACCCCGTTAATATAGACTGATCAATGTAAGCTCAATTTTTAAGAATTGATGAGGAGATTAACAGTGGTACCTGTATTGACTATCCCTGAGGGATCAGGAGGATTTTTAGTTTACAGTGATGCTTCCCATCAAGGATTGGGGTGTGTGCTCATACAGCATGAAAGACTGGTCGCCTATGAATCGTGACAATTGAAAGATCATGAGCGGACTTACCCCACGCATAATTTGGAGTTAGCTGCTATGGTGTTTGCCATGAAGATCTGGCAATACTACTTATATGGGGAAAGATTTCAGATCTTCACTGACCACAAGTGTTTGAGGTATCTGTTTGATCAGAAAGAGTTAAACATGAGACAAAGGAGATGGATGGAACTCCTTAAGGATTATGACTGCGAGATTTTGTACCATCTGGGAAAGACGAACGTAGTTGCTGATACCCTAAGCAAGAAGAGTATAATATCTGTTATGATGAGCAGGGAATGGGACTTGTTGGAGCAGTTCGTCGAACTCCAGATCAGAGTTAAAAAGGAAGAGACTAGATTTCTGGCTAGTCTGCAAATAGAGCCCTGGATCATGGATTGGATTAGAACTGGGTAGCGTGATGATCAGAGGTTGATTGATATGGTTAGCCAATCTGAGCAGACTTCGCAGTCGGATCTCATAGTCAGTGAGGATGGATTGTTAAGATTCAAAGGACAAATTTTTGTATCAGACGATGATACCCTGAAAGGATAAATATTGAGAGAGTCTCACTGCTCGTGATACACCATGTACCCAGGGAGTACTAAGATGTACCGAGATTTGAGAAAGGTGTATTGGTGGAGTGGTATAAAGCGAGATGTGGCAGATTTTGTGGCCAGATATTTAGTGTGTCAACAAGTGAAAACTGAGCATCGAAAGCCCGGAGGATTATTGCAGCCATTACCTGTACCTATATGGAAATGAGAGGCATATTACCATGGACTTTATTATGGGTTTACCAAGGACCTGAAGGGGTCGTGATGCGATATGGGTCATAGTGGATAGATTGATGAAAAGTGCCCACTTCCTTATCATCAAGAGCATAGATACTGTGGATGCCTTAGCTGAGTTATATGACAGCGAGATAGCGAGATTACATAGGGCTCTAGTGAGTGTTACTTCTGATAGAGATTCTCGATTTACTTCCAGATTTTGATCCCAATTTCAGGAGTCCATGGGATCTCGATTGAGTTTTAATATTGTCTATCATCCTCAGATAGATGATCAGTCAGAGAGGCCTATTTAAACCTTGGAGAATATGTTAAGGGCATGTACGATGGATTTTAAGGGATCATGGGATGATCACCTGCCCCTAGAAGAATTTGCGTACAATAATAGCTGTCATACGAGTATTGGAATGACACCTTTTAAGGCTCTATATGGTAGGAGGTGTAGATCCCCTATAACATGGGAAGAAGTGGGTGACAGAAAGATAAATGCTCCCAAACTTGTTGAACAGGCTGTACAGAGTGTGAAACTAATATGTGAGAGATTACGGGCTACATAGAGTAGACAAAAAAGCTATGCGGATGTGCGTAGACGGCCACTCGAGTTTGATGTTAGTGATGCAGTATTTCTGAAGATATCACAGAGTAAGGGTATCATGAGATTTGGAAAGAGAGGAAAATTGAGTCCTCGATACATTAGACCATTCGAGATTCCTGAGAGAGTGGGAGAGGTAGCCTACAGGTTGGCATTACCCCCACAGATGTCCAGAATACACAACGTCTTTCATGTATCTATGTTGAGGAAGTACCACCCGGACCCTTCTCATGTCATAGATTATAAAGTGATGGACATACAAGAGGACATGAGCTACACTAAGGAACCCGTTCGGATTCTCAATAGAAAAGAGAAGGTACTTAGGACCAAAAGCATCCCTTTAGTGAAAGTTTTGTGGAAACATCACTCGATGGAAGAGGCAACCTGGGAATTGGAAAGCCTCATGAAGGAGAAGTACCCCCATCTATTTGATAAGTCGAGGTGAATATGGAGGACCAAGTTCTTTAAAGGTGGGGAGGATGTGAGAATTGAGAATTTTGTATACCCCAGTTATGAGAATTGTAATTTGGTGTATGTAATTATGATATTTTAATGTACACACAAGTTTTAAATATGATAAAGTATAAGAAGATTAGGTTTTTAAGTCTTGATTGTGTATGGATTGAAATATGGACTATAGGGTAGATTTTGGGAAGTTTTACATGGAGTTTTCTGTAAATTGATGCAGAAGTAGTACAATCTATGAAGGCCAGATCAATCTCCAAGGATGAGAGATCGATCTCATTGCTCCAGAATGCAGGAAATGTGCAAGAACTGAAAGGCAGATCGATCTCATAGGCAAGAAGATCGATCTCAAAATGTTTCTATAAATAGAAGATCGATCTCCTCAAGGAGCAGATCGATCTCATGAAGTATTCTGTAAACAGAAGATCGATCTCCTCATGGAGCAGATCGATCTCATGAAGTAATTAAGAGATCAATCTCACCCCACAACAGATCGATCTCATAGGCATAAAATTACCCCAAAACGTTCCTAAATTCAAAGAGAGATCGATCTCATCAAGGACCAGATCGATCTCCTACCTTCCGCCTATATAAGGACCCTTGTGTTTTCTAAAAATTCATTCTCTCTCTCTTTAGATACCAAAATCCCTAACTTTCTCTCTCCTCCAAATCCCTCATTTCCGTTCGAATCAGGGGTTGTGGCAAGAAGGAAAGTTATTCCTTATCCAAGGGAGAGCAACATACTTGGAAATCGAAGGATGAATCGAATCGAGGTGTGAATAGAGCTCTTCATATGTTTTGGGTAAATTTCTAAGCTTTAATCTTTGATATTAAGGTGATTTTAGTGATTGTGACTATGGGTGTTGTGATAAAATAGCTAGGAAATGATTAGAGCTGAGGAGATTGTGATTTTGTAGGAATGATGACGATATTGTGTAATTTATGGTAATTTTGGGATTTTCGCTATAAATTGGAATTGAGGCAATGAGGTGATTTTGGCATGGATATTATGCATGAAAAATATAGAATTTGAAATGTAGTGGATGAGAATGTAGATTATGATAGGAGTATGAGAAAAACTAGAATATGAGAAAATATGTGCTCGATGATCTGATTGAGATGAATTATTGATGTTTTAACATCGTTTGGACAGCCCGAGAGTTCCAAAGAGGAATGCGAGGCTAGTTCGTTGTTTGGGGGAACAATTGCACTATACGAGGTGCAACGAGGTAAGGGAAAACTTAAACTCATTTGTGTATGTGATTTTGTGATGATATTGTAGCATGAAATGTGATTTGAGAAAACAAGCATGTTTTTATGTGTTGAGAATGAGTTATTGCACACGGTTTTATAGCCGGTTGGAGCCCAATTTTTATGAGCTGTAAACTAAATGTGAAATTGTTTTACAATCATTTCGAGTTGAAAAAGTGAAAAGTGATTTAGGCTCTACGTTAAGGCGTACTGAAATTTGAGAAATGTGTGCGTCATTTTGACGGTTTGATCTCGATTTTGGCATGTTTTATGTTGAGTACAAAACGATTTTGAGATGAGTTTTATGAGAAAAACCATTATGAGCGTTACGTGAAGGTAAAACAGTTTTATTAGATAATGGCTATTACTGAGACTTAGGCGTGTCATGTTGAATATACATCAGGCTTTGCTCTTGTAGCATGTAAGACCGGGCCATGCTCTAGCAGCACGTAAGACCGACTCTTCCGTTTTGGTAACGTGAGATGACCCCGCTCTGCGGCAGCGATGTGTGGCATTGCTCTGATAGCATGTAAGATCGGGTCGTGCTTTGATAGCATGTAAGATCGATGGTTGTACGACTCTGATCAAGTCTAGAGCGAACCATGGCCATGGGTGTATTATTGTCGACAAAATCCCTCTATTGGGGATGTCTTCCTAGGGGACGAGTTCAATCGTTTTGATGTACCATGACGAGTTTTTATATGAGTTTTATTTGCCTAGTCTCGTTTTACACATGAGATTGTCTTTTGTGGCTACACCACATGCATTACTACAGCAGTGATTTTTATCACGTCTTATGAGAAATGTCGTTATCTCATCCTATTTTCTACATGCTTGTAATTGTGGTTTTTATATTAAACCAATTATTCTCATGTTTCTACATGAGCTTTAAGAAATGAGCTGAGATGATGTTTTGATTATTCATGCTACACTTTTCTACTGAATTTTATTGGGTTTTCACCCACAAAACAAAATGAATGTGCTTTGCAAATCATTATTTTATCAATGAGTCTCTTACACCCTTACAGAGTGATTTAGAAGCTTACCCTGTTTTATCTCCCCCAGATTTCTTCAAGTGAAGAGAGTTTCCCTGCGGCGTATGTAGTAGTGGCTATTGGAGGACTTGAGCTCTAGGCTATATATTGCACTTTGAGGTATAATTTATTATTTCATATACCCAGACTAATACTGTATTTATAGACACTTGATGTACAATGATGTATGGGATGTATTAGGATTAATTAATTTGAAATTGAAGGATGTATATGGTGTGATATATAGATGTTTGATGACGAGATCATGAGGTGTAAATTTTAACTTATATATGATGATGCATGACACTGCACAGGAATGCACCTAGAATTGTGAAATGATGTAAAGAAATTTTAAATTTGCCTTGTTTTTCGCACTTTCGGGGCATCACAGAGTTTTCTTGAGAATCAGAGCTTAGGGTGTTTAGTACTGTCAGTGTCGGTCTTGTGAAATAGAATACATCCTAAGTGTTTGTAAAATCTGGTCATGAACTAAAATTGAGGATTGAGATTTCAATCGAATGTGTGTGTACGCGCAGGAAATGTATTGAGATTGAGAATGAGTGGACGACAAGGTCGTTCAAGGAGGCAGGCAGAGCCACCTCCACCACCTGCCCCACAACCGGAGAGTCTTAACTCTCGATTTAACTGGATTGAGCATGATTTTCAGCAAGGTTTTGAGCAAGTGACAGCGCTATTCGCGCAACATTTTGGAGTTAATGCCTTGAGTACTACTCCTACACCACCACAAGGACCTCCCGTGCCCCCAGTACAGATGGACCCGGTGCCTCCCGTCACTCAGCCTGATGACAGAAGTATGGTTCGACTAAAGGACTTTTTGAAAATGAATCCGCCCGTATTCAAAGGGAAAAAGGATCCCGCAGAGGCTGAGGAGTGGCTGACTTAGTTGAGACTCATATTTGACTATTTGGGATGCACTGATGTTGAGAGGGTCAGTATGGGCGCGTATATGTTGAAAGGGAGAGCTCGAGATTGGTGGGGTACTACCTAGGGTATTATGATGTCCAGCCAGGATGTGATTGGTTGGGAAGAGTTCCAGACAGCATTTAAGGCCCAATATGTACCATGAACTGCTCAAAGAAGGAAGCAGGTAGAGTTTTTAAATCTGGTACATGGCGAGATGTCTGTGGATGATTACGAGAGCCGATTTACCGCTCTATTGAGGTATGATCCAGAGACCTTAAAAAATGAAGAGATCTGCAGAAAGAGATTTGTGTATGGATTGAAGCCCATCATCAGAGATCGATTGATATGGATGTGTATTACTGAGTTTAGAGATGCTCTGAGTCGAGCACAAGAGATTGAGAGGGGAATCAAAATTGTACAATCCCAGAATGAGTTCAATGTAGTGACTCGGGATAAGGGCAAATGGCCAGTGATTTCCCAGGCAGATGTTCGGAGAGGTTCCTTCAGAAGAGGAAGGATTGAGGTACAGAATGGCAGATTAGAGAGACCCAGAGCTTATCCTATCATCAGGGAGACCCCTTGAGATGTCAGGCATGAGATGAGGTTTGCAAAAATTATGGCCGATCGCATGAGGAAAGTTGTACTGGGTTGATCCATGGATGTTTTAGATGTGGAGACGTTGGCCACAGAGTAAAAGACTGCCCTCAACATCAGAGACCACATGATCCAGAGCCTACTATACAGCAGCCTCAGAGAATGAATCCCCGAGATGGGCCACTGCAGTAGAGAAAGGAAAGAAGCCCGTTATAATGGGACGTGTGTTTGCTCTGGACAAGGAAACAACAGACACTTCAGCGTAAACTATAAGAGGTACACTTTTTTTTCTATAGTCATAAGGCTTATCTGTTGATTGATCCAAGGTCCATGCATTCGTTTATTTCTGAGCATTTTGCATGTAGATTAAATTTAAAGTTTGAACCTCTAGAGTATGTATTACGTGTAAATACCCCTATATGTGAGTCCCAGAGAACTGATTTAATTTGTAGAGGGTGCGAAATAAAAGTGGGAGATAGAGTGATGTTAGCATATCTAATGATACTAAATATACATGGATTTGATGTAATTTTGGGGATGGATTGGCTGGCAATCAAACGAGTGAGTTTAAACTACTATACTAAGATTGTAACTTTCTCCCTACCTGAACCTTACAATGTACGTTGAAATATTGAGGAAATAAATGTGTAGAATTTTTGTAAGAAAGTTGAAATTTTGATATTACTTTTGAGAGTACTAAATATGATTGTTCATGTGAAGGTTATGAATCACTCATCTCAGATGATAAGCGGGAACATTTGAGGATTAAGGATATACCTGTGGTGTGTGAATTTTCGGATGTCTTCCCAGATGACTTGCCAGGTTTACCACCACAGAGAGAGCTGAAGTTTACCATTGATTTGGTACCAGATACTCAGCCTATCTCTAGACCTCTGTATAAGATGACATTAGTGGGACTTGAGGAATTAAAGAGATGACTACCAGAGTTATTGGATCAAGGATTTATTAGACCCAGTATCTTACCATGGGGAACACCAGTGTTATTCTTGAGGAAGAAGGATGGTAGTCTCAGATTATGTATAGACTGCCGACTATTGAATAAAGTTACGGTGAAGAATAAATACCTATTGCCCAGGATCTATGACCTACTTGATCAGCTAAGAGGGACTTCAGTCTTCTCTAAGATAGATTTGCGATCGTGCTATCACCAATTGAGGATTACGGAATAAGATATTTTGAAGACGGTATTCAGGATAAGATATAGCCATTATGAATTTCTAGTAATGCCCTTTGGATTGACGAATGCCCATGCAGCATTTATGAGGTTAATGAACGAGGTGTTCAGAGGCTACCTAGATAAGTTTGTGATAGTCTTTATTGATGATATCTTACTGTACTCTCGATCTTATGAGGAGCATGCACAGCACTTGTGGTTAGTATTTCAGATACTCTGAGATAAGCAATTATATGGAAAGGTTGGTAAGTGTGAGTTTTGGCTGGATCAAATAGCTTTCCTTGGTCATATAGTTTCAGAGGAAGGAGTATCAGTTGATCATATTAAAGTAGAGGCTGTCCTTAATTGGGAAAGAACGAAGACAGTTACTGAGGTACGGAGTTTCCTTAGTTTGGTAGGGTATTACAGAAGGTTTGTGGAGGGATTTTCCAAGATTGTCGCTCCTTTGACTAAGCTCACGTGCAAGGAGACCCCGTTCATATAGACTGATCAATTTGAGCTTAATTTTCAGGAATTGAAGAGGAGATTAACAGCGGCACCTATATTAACTATCCCCGAGGGATCAGGAGGATTTTCAGTGTACAGTGATGCTTCCCATAAAAGATTGGGGTCTGTGCTCATGCAGCATGAAAGAGTGGTCCCCTATGGATCGCGACAATTGAAAGATCATGAGCTAAATTACCCCACGCATAATTTGGAGTTAGCTGCTGTGGTGTTTGCCTTGAAGATCTGGCAGCACTACTTATATGGAGAAAGATTTCAGATCTTCACTGACCACAAGAGTTTGAGGTATCTGTTTGATCAGAAAGAGTTAATCATGAGACAAAGGAGATGGATGAAACTCCTTAAGGATTATGACTGCGAGATTTTGTACCATCTGGGAAAAGTGAACGTAGTTTCTGATGCCCTGAGCATGAAGAGTATGATATCTGCTATGATGATTAGGAAATGGGACTTGTTGGAGCAGTTCGTCGAACTTCGGATCAGAGTTAAAAAGGAGGAGATTGGATTTTTGGCTGGTCTGCAAATAGAGCCCAGGATCATGGATTCGATTAGAACTGGTTAGCGTGATAATCAGAGGTTGATTGATATGGTTAGCCAAGCTGAGCAGACTTCCCAATCGGATCTCATAGTCAGTGAGGATGGATTGTTAAGATTCAGAGGACAAATTTGTATACCGAACGATGATACCCTGAAGGGACTGATATTGAGAGAGTCTCACTGCTCGTGATACACCATGCACCGAGGGAGTACTAAGATGTACCGAGATTTGAGAAAGGTATATTGGTGGAGTGGTATAAAGCGAGACGTGGCAGATTTTGTGGCCAGATGTTTAGTGTGCCAGCAAGTGAAAGCTGAGCATCGGAAGCCTGAAGGATTATTGCACCTGTTACCTATGCCTACATGGAAATGGGAGCATATCACCATGGACTTTATTATGGGTTTACCGAGGACTCGAAAGGGTCGTGATGCGATATGGGTGATAGTGGATAGATTGACGAAAAGTGCCCACTTCCTTGCCATCAAGAGCACAAATATTGTGGATGCCTTAGCTGAGTTATATGTCAATGAGATAGCTAGATTACATAGGGCTCTAGTAAGTGTTACTTCTGATAGAGATTCTCGATTTACTTCCATATTTTGAACCCAATTTCAGGAGTCCATGGGATCTCGATTGAGTTTTAGTATCGCCTATCATCCTCAGATAGATGGTCAGTCAGAGAGGCCTATTCAACCCTGGAGGATATATTGAGGGCGTGTAAGATGGATTTTAAGTGATCATGGGATGATCACCTGCCCCTAGCAGAATTTGCATAAAATAACAGCTATCATAGGAGTATTGGAATGACACCTTTTGAGGCTCTATATGGTAGGAGGTGTAGATCCCCTGTAACGTAGGAAGATGTGGGTGACAGAAAGATAAATGCCCCCGAACTTGTTGAACAGGCTGTACATAGTGTGAAACTCATATGTGAGAGATTACGAGCTACACAGAGTAGATAGAAAAGCTACGCGAATGTGCGTAGACGGCCACTCGAGTTTAATGTTAGTGATGTAGTATTTCTAAAGATATCACTGAGTAAGGGTATCATGAGATTTGGAAAGAAAGGAAAATTGAGTCCTCGATACATTAGACCATTCGAGATTTCTGAGAAAGTGGGAGAGGTAGCCTACAGGTTGGCATTACCCCCACAGATGTCAGGAATACACAACTTCTTTCATGTATCTATGTTGAGGAAATACCACGTGGACCCTTCTCATGTCATAGAGTATGAAGAGATGGACATACAAGGGGACATGAGCTACACTAAGGAACCCGTCCGGATTCTCGATAGAAAAGAGAAGTTACTTAGGAGCAAAAGCATCCCATTAGTGAAAGTTTTGTGGAAACATCACTCAATGGAAGAGGCAACCTGGGAATTGGAAAGCCTCATGAAGGAGAAGTACCCCCATCTGTTTAATGAGTCGAGTTGAATTTGGAGGACCAAATTCTTTAAAGGTGGGGAAGATGTGAGAACTAAGAATTTTGTATGCCCCAATTATGAGAATTGTAATTTGGTGTATGTAATTATGATATGTTAATGTACACACAAGTTTTGAATATGATAAAGTATAAGAAGATTAGGTTTTTAAGTCTTGATTGTGTATGGATTGAAATATGGACTATGGGGTAGATTTTAGGAAGTTTTACATGGAGTTTTCTACAAATTGATGCAAAAGTAGTACAATCTGTAAGGGCCAGATCGATCTCCAAGGATGAGAGATCAATCTCATGGCTCCAGAATGCAGGAAATGTGCAAGAACTGAAAGGCAGATCGATCTCATAGGCAAGAAGATCGATCTCAAAATGTTTCTATAAATAGAAGATCTATCTCCTCATGGAGCACATCGATCTCATGAAGCAATTAAGAGATCAATCTCACCCCACGATAGATTGATCTCATAGGCATAAAATTGCTCCAAAACGTTCCCAAATTCAAAGAGAGATCGATCTCATCAAGGACCAGATCGATCTCCTACCTTCTGCCTATATAAGGACCCTTGTGTTTTTTGAAAATTCATTCTCTCTCTCTTTAGAAACCAAAATCCCTAGCTTTCTCTCTCCTCCAAATCGCTCATTTCCGTTCGAATCAGGGGTCGTGGCAAGAAGGAAAGTTGTTCCTCATCCAAAGGAGAGCAACATACTTAGAAATCGAAGGACGAATCAAATCGAGGTGTGAATAGAGCTCTCCATATGTTTTAGGTAAATTTCTAAGCTTTAATCTTTGATATTAAGGTTATTTTGGTGATTGTGACTATGGGTGTTGTGATAAAATAGCTAGGAAATGATTAGAGTTGATGAAATTGTGATTTTGTGGGAATGATGATGATATTGTGCAATTTGTGGTGATTTTGGGATTTTCGTTATAAATTGGGATTGAGGCAATGAGGTGATTTTGGCATGGATATTATGCATGAAAAATATAGGATTTGAAATGTAGTGGATGAGAATGTAGATTATGATAGGAATATGAGAAAAATGAGAATATGAGCAAATATGTGCTCGATGATGTGATTGAGATGAATTATTGATGTTTTAACATCGTTTGGACAACCCGAGAGTTCCAAAGAGGAATGCGAGGCTAGTTCATTGTTTGGGGGAACGATTGCACTATACGAGGTGCAACGAGGTAAGGGAAAACTTAAACTCATTTGTGTATGTGATTTTATGATGATATTGTAGCATGAAATGTGATTTGAGAAAACAAGCATGTTTTTATGATTTGAGAATGAGTTATTGCACACGATTTTATAGCCGGTTGGGACCCAATTTTTATGAGTTGTAAACTAAATGTGAAATTGTTTTACAACCGTTTTGAATTTAAAAAGTGAAAAGTGATTTGGGCTCTACGTTAAGGCGTACTGAAATTTGAGAAATGTGTGCGTGGTTTTGCCGGTTTGAGCTCGATTTTGACATGTTTTGTGTTGAGTACAAAACAGTTTTGAGATGAGTTTTATGAGAAAAACCATTATGAGCACTACGTGAAGGCAAAACGATTTTATTTGATAATGACTATTACTGAGAGTTAGGCGTGTCATGTTGAATACACATCGGGCTTTGCTCTTATAGCATGTAAGACTGGGCCGTGCTCTAGCAGCACATAAGACTGACTCCTCTGTTCTGGTAACGTGAGATAACCCTGCTCTGCAGCAGCGATGGGTGACATTGCTCTGATTGCATGTAAGACCGGGCTGTGCTTTGATAGCATGTAAGACCGACGGCTGTACGACTCTGATCAAGTCTACAACGAACTGTGGTTTTTATATTAAACCAATTATTCTCATGTTTATGCATGCTACACTTTTCTACTGAGTTTTATTGGGTTTTCACCCACAAAACAAAATGATTGTGATGTGCAAATCATTATTTTATCAATGAGTCCCTTACCCAATTACTAAGCGATTTAGAAGCTCACCCTGTTTTATCTCCCCCTAGATTTCTTCAAGTGAAGAGAGTTTCCCTGCGGCATATGGACTAGTGGCTAGTGGAGGACTTGAGCTCCAGGCTGTATATTGTACTTTGAAGTATAATTTATCATTTCATGTATCCAGACTTATCTTGTATTTACAGACACTTGATGTACAATGATGTATGGGATGTATTAGGATTAATTAATTTGAAATTGAAGGATGTATATGGTGTGATATATAGATGTTGGATGATGAGATCTTGAGGTGTAAATTTTAACTTATATATGATGATGCATGACATTGCACAGGAATGCACCTAGAATTGTGAAATGATGTAAAGAAATTTTAAATTTGCCCTGTTTTTCGCACTTCCGGGACGTCACACTTTACCATATACCATGCCATCTATCTTTTAATTTATTCAAAAGCAAACACGTATACTTTATAACTGAGGTTCTATACTTGTACTTGTTTACTAATATTTACATCCCCCATATTACATTCCAAAATTATTACTGTGCTATTACATGTTTAGATGCAAAATGATACCAGTGTGTATACCTCTCGGTGATGGGAAGAAGTGAACAACAGGAATGTAGTCTCTACCCATTCTCAACTACGATGGATGCTTTGTAGGGGTGGAAAGTGAAAAGGGTGAGCACAACTTGCTCAGTAAGGCAATAATGCAAGCAGGTAGATAACTGCACTATCTACATACTTATAATGTTATGATATGAAAGTCATTTATATTCAGAGCATGAGGTAATATTAAAACTATGCCACATGTATATACATATATCACATACTGAAAACATGAAAATAGGCATGTAAACATGGGAAATCCTCATGTCAACGTCTCATGCTCAACACATTGAAAAACTCATCATAAAACAATTCCTCAAGGTTTAACACCTTATCAAAACTTAGTAAAACTCATCACAACCAATATATCATCCATTACAAACATCTCACAAGGTTCGACCCCTCCCTCGGGTCTACCCTGGATAACACAAATCATGCTTAGTGTATATAAAACCATGTGATATCATGTGAGACAGGTGGTCACTGTATACAATCAAGGACTCTATTGGCCAACTATGTCACTATCATCCCAGACCACACGGATTCTAGTGTGTGGGGTATCATGCTGCAACAGCAGGTGGGTCAAATCCTACCCACCAGACTACAACTCAACATCATCACCACACGGTACAGTGTACTCCATGTGATATACACGGTACAACGTACTTCATGGACCCATATCACGTCGGGGGTGCCTGCCGTAGGTCTTATCTAACCCATACAATGTATAACCTACTCAGTCTTAAGTGCACGTGCGAGCATCTCATCGATATGACTAATAGTCTACACGAGGTATCCAGCATGGCTCGTGCGAGCATCTCATCCGTGTGATACACAGTCTACACGAGGCATCCAGCACAACTCATTACATATCACAGTGTGAAATGTCCAATGCGAGCAAAACTCTAGCACGATTTCATGCATAATCAGTACAAATCCTCATACGAGCAACGCTCCAGTACGGCTTTATGCAAAATAAATAATGGTAAAATCATGTACGAGCAAAGCTCCAATACAGTTATATCCATAAGAAATAAATGAAACCCACGTACGAGCAAAAGCTCCAATACGACTTGCATGCATCTCAACTCAAAATATGGTGCGAGCTAGGCTCTAACACGTTTTCATGCATGTTAAAATATCAAAATCCAATGCAAGTAAAGCTCTAGCCCGATTAAAGTCATATAAATTTGATAGGCGGCTCTATTTCCACAAACACCCTCAAAATCAAAGTTAGCACCTGACTCGTGCTATTTCATGAGACTATGAAGTCAATAGCCAGCCTATCCGTCAATTTTACTTAAATCGAAGCAATATATTTCATAAAAAATATCAAAACATGATGGTCATGCAATTTATTAGCTTTACTACCCTTTTCTGTAAAATTTTCTCACAGGGGAAAAATCATCCTTTTTCACCTATATCTGACATTTTTCGCAAAAATTAATAATTCTTTTCTAGGTAACCAAGCAAATTTAATTCCCTGTAAATACCTTCAAAATACGTGCAGCTACCTCTAGATACTCACAAAATTCCCTTACCTGGAATCGCTTTGAGCGTAGTACAAGTTTCATCACTGGAAGCTCGTCCAGTCCAATTTGCCCTTAATCCAGTCTTTGCAGCTGCAAACATTCATCAATCACTTCAGTCAACACTAATAACTTGTTTTACGACTTCATCATAATCGATATATCTTATGGGACATTATTGCATCAAGCTTAGCCCATGATTACATTCGACCATGGCATGGTAGTCGAACACCCATCATGCCACTCCTAGCCAATTTGGCTAGCAATTAACTTAGTTATTTGTCAAGCACTTGACATGCATGCTTAAACCTTAGTTTTCCATTCATTCATGCATTTTCACAAACACCTTATATGCATATTTCATAACTTCATCCAATTCCATTTACTAATTTCCCAAAACCATCTCAAAATCATGCATATAACATTACCAACACCATAGTATAATCACATCATCATTAAATCAGCCATAGTTCACTTTCTCACACTAAACCCATTTTTTGTCATGGTTGGTTCATCATGCTCTAGGTAGTTTTAACCAACAATACATACACCAATCAACTCATGATAATGTCTAGATAAACATACTTGAAGTTGGTGTACTGAAAACTTACCTAGCTTAACCTCTCTCTTTTGGCCAAAATTAGAGAAAACCCTTTTTTGCTCCTTCAATCTAACAAATTGAATGTTGATTCCAAACTATGTTGGTCTCCTCATCATAATGAACAACTTTGCACAAACAACTTTCTTCAAATCTGGTAGGGAGGTGATGATATTATAAAGTGAGAAAGCTAGGTTACTTTGTGAAAATGGAGAAGTGTTTGATGTTTCAGGGAAGAAGACTCGACTGTTGGGCTTTTTTAAAGAATTGGCATTGTGAGATCGATCTCCTAGGGTGAGAGATCGATCTTTCTTGGGTTGAACTACATGATTATTTAGGTAAGCTGTGAGATCGATCTGTTCTAGTGAAGGGATTGATCTGCTCTTTGAGAAGGGATCGATCTTTTCTAGCCAGAAACCATTGGAGATTGATCTGTGTTTGGGAAGAAATCGATCTTTTCTAAGCAGAAGTTAATCGAGATCGGTCTGTTTTGAATAAGGGATCGATCTCCCCTTTACAAAATGCTTTACACTAACATTTCGAGAAGATGAGATCAATGTCTCTTGCACTAAGATCGATTTGTCATTCATCTGCAGGTTTCCAACTACAATTTTTCCCAGAATTTTAAGGGAAACCTTACATTCAATTGCTTCACTAACCATTTTTCATTCTATTCATACTTAAAGTATAAAAAGATTCATTTCTTATGATTCTCATGTTATGTAACTTATGTGTACATCGTGGAAACATAAAAGGTACACAGAATTCACGGGCCTTACAACATTAATCAAGCTATGCACAATGTAATGAGGAGTAAAGTAATGAAGCAACACATAATAATTACTTTAAAGACTGTATGGAAGAGAAGTTTTACACGTAAATTTATAGATGTTCCGCACTCATGCCTACATCTTATACCTTGAGACTCTTCTAAGGATTTTCCACCAAGTTCACTATCTTAAAGATGGTACAGCCTCTCATTTTTCCAGTTTTAATGAGGAAAACTTCCTTTTTGAAATATCAATGATAATCTTCATTTTTCACAAGCTTAAGGATAACTGATAACTATACAAAAATAGAGTTATTTATGTGCTTAATCGCCTTAAATTTGCTTAATCCTCTATTAAATTGTGCTAATTATCTCTTGATTTGATTAATTTCCTCTAATCATGCAAATAAAGAAATTCCAGAAGAATTTTAATAGATTTGGTGGAATTTGGGCTGAAACAGAGCAAAGATTGGGTTGGATCCAATACAGGAGGAAATTCCAGCCCTAGAAGCCCAAACAAGAAAACGTTTCATCCTGTAATGTACCTCACCTCTCTTTAACACATAACATTCCACATGTCACTCTCTTAGAGGATAAAAACAATGAAACACATGCCCATCACATGCTAACACATGGAAATCACGTATCTTTGCCACATGGATGCTTTCAAGGACAAAAAGACAAATGGATACTAGAAGGTGTGTGTTGCCCATGAGCTTATTCAAAGCACTAAATAACATGAAAATATCTTTCGAGAAGAGCCAAGCAAGTGAAGATAAGTGGCAAAGGCTGTCAGCTCATCCACAAAGCATAAAGTCCCTTATACCCTTAGTTTAAGTGACTATTTAAGCAAAATGATGAGAGCCTTTCTATGGGTTGGCTACTTCGGTTTTATATGTTTTTTTCTTTTAATTTTAGTTTATATATGTTTTAATAGTGTAAGGCAACCATTACTTTTATTTACCAAGTTCCTTTACATTTCCATTGTTATTTCATTAGTTATCTTTGTATTTCCTTTGTTATCTTTACTTTTTTTTCTTCAAGCCTTTCTCTTAATCAATGGTGTGAAACTTTATTTCCTGCAATAAAATTTTCTTCTACTCCATTTTCTTCTTCGATTTTTGGTTTTGATTGAGCTCTAAGAGTATGAGAAGCTAAGGAGGTTGAAAAACAACATCAATAGCTCTTGTGTGTAAGCTTGATTCACATTGCTCTTCCTTGACTTTTCTCCTCACCGTTTCGGTTTATACTAGCTTTTTGGGATGTGTTTTTAATGTTTAATCTCATGTTTTAAATCATTTTCTTAATATTTCTTAAAGCAAGAATGATGTTTAAAGCTTAGATTTCATTCCTTGCATCTAGTTTTCCAAGTTAGGATTCCATTAAGAATTCTTTGTATCTTCTGGTTCAAATATGGCATTACTATTTGAGGTTAATTAGGCAACTGTGTCACGTCTTTTTGAGGGGTATTTAATTAGTTTTAAAACATGTTAGGATCGTATATTCATTAGGAAATTTTTAGGAGTCATTAGCTTAGGTTTCATACATGTCTTTCCAATTATACGAGGTGACCTTATTTTAGTGGTATCTAAAAACTTATTTTTTAGGATGATCCTAATATAAGGTATTCTTATTTATTACATATATACCAAAATTTTGGCAAAGTTATAATTTGAGTAAGAAATAAAGCTAAGAAAAAGCTGATTAATCTAATTAATACTTTAATTTTGCTTCTTCACTTATAGCTAATTTACATTATTACGTTTGAATGTACCAAAAAAAGGGACTGAATGGGATATATTGTCTAGTATTTTTAATTTTTAGAATAAATTGTTCATGTTTTTGTTTGAGCCGGTGAAGGAATTGAAATGGTGAAATGGATTAAATTAGTTACTCAAATTAATTTGTGCTTATTTATGTATATTCCTGGATATGGTATTCTTCATATATCTAAAGTCTGGCAGTTAATTGCTTCATTAAGGTTGAAATATGACCCACAATTATAAGCAAATCCTAGATCTAGTCCTAATGGCTCAATCCCCGCTCCTCATTTTTTTTTTTTTTTTTTATGTTTTAAACTAAATGAAAAATAACTAAATATTTTGCGAGTAATCTCTTTCATAAAGAACAAGTTTAACTATTAACTAAGCTATATGCTTGTATCTCCTTACTGAAAAAGCTGAGTTTGTACTTTTTTTCTAAAAATTACATACGCCTCCATTTGATTATAGTTGTCCTTGGCAGCGTTACATGCATGAATTTGTTTTTTGAACAAAGAAAAACTAACTTGAGAGTTGAAGTCAATCGTCATGGTATCCATCAATCCAAGTTGATAAGGAGCATATTCATCATTTTCTGTCGTTACAGAGCCAAAGAAAAAGCAAAAGAATTAGCCAAGTATAAGAAATAACACTATATATTTTGCTTTACCAAATGGTCGTGTAAGCTAGCTTTAGAAAGAAAAAATCCACCGTAAATGGAATAGTGATTTATCAAATAATCACCAAAACGTGATTGTCAATTATTGTCTGATAAAGCCGTGGATTTTTCTTTTGGTCTAAATTGAAACAGCTCCATGTCAAATTTGAAATTGTCTGTTTTCCAGGTCCTTTGTACAAATCACAAATCAGTCATGTCTTTTCATATATAATGTGGTAAAAAGAAAGCCAGAAAGGGTGGTGCAATTGAATTTATTCAAAGTTGTGTGAGGTCAGCTTGGCCACAAATTATTGCAATTCAAACTCTTGCGGTACAAGTCTCCCCCTCGAAGTTAAACCATGTATGTGCTAAGTTGTCCAACTAAGCAATGTTGATTGAATGGTTACAATTAATGATAGGATAGGGTTTGACTCTTGACTGATTGAGGAACTCTTAGGTGGAACCCAATTGAAAATTTGTAGGTCCTTAATTTTCTTTTTCCATCTGATTATCAATATTTGAGATTGGCAAGAATGACAGTTCCACATATGGAAGTGGGTGAGGGAGGGATGATATTAGGTATTTGTGGAGGGAGTAGGGTCAAAACACCAACACTTAATTTTGCCATATGTGGTGGTGTGGTGGAATATAAGCTTTTTATTGGAGTCAGGTCATGGCATTACCATCCATTAGAGAATCCATAAACATCAATCCCTTCTCCAATATTGCACATTCCACCAATTAAGGCTCTCAGCTGGCTCATGGAAATTCCCATAAGAAAATTCTCTCTCAGAACCTTGGGTTTTGGGTACTGAATAATTCTCTGTTTTTGTCTTTTTTTACTTTTTCAATGGAAGGTCGGCCAAGTTTTGACCTTGTCAATAACTAATGTCAAATAAGATGATAAACCTAAAGAGTGACGAACACTTGGATTTGACAAAAATTTTGTTTGCCACATGAAATTATCAATCAGAAAATGGGCTGGCTTGCGTCCACATGGTCCTGGCCGAAATCATTAGCCTTTGACATAAACAAGGAACTGTCAGGGCCTCTCAATCTAACCACGAAGGAAATGCAAAGCAATACAGGAGAGAAAGTGCGAAAGAGAGACAAGAGAGTTGCGTGATTTTCCAACGCAGGCAATCATGTTGGCATGTCGAAATATTCCCTCGTAGACCACAAAGGGCACTTAATTTTTTCTAAAGGGGATATAGGCTTCAAACTGATTGGATCATCAACTTATTACAACAAAACAAGATTACGTAGCTTAAGTAGTATATATATACATGTAATAATACATCACATTAATCTCTTCAATTTTTTTATATTAAACGAATATTATTACATGTGGGAGCGATTTATTTGTAAGCGAAATGATATTTACAGAATTTTTACATGCCGACAAAATTGAGGAAACTAAAGATAAAAAAAAAAAAGATCCTCATTTGGATGGGCAATATTTTAACGGCAATGAAATGAACTCCACGTGGAAGAACAGATATTGTATTATGATATCCAGCAAAGTTTAGCACTGATTGAAATCGGTTGCTCTGATTCCCTGTTCTTCTGCAAGGAGAGATGTGTTCTCTTAATCTCAGTTTTCATTTTTCCTTGTGGTTAACTTTGGCGGATGCTTGAGACAAATTTTTTTCAAGTAAAATTGTTACTACTATTCTCTTTTATTGTTCATTGCTTGGTCACCTCTAGAGGTGGCCAACATGTTTATTGAAGCATGTTCAGATCAAGTTATTTTTGAATTTAGATCATTGTGTTTGTGTTTTTTTTTTTTTTTTTTTTTATTGGGAGGTTTTTGAATTGTCTCGAGTTCAAATATTTTCAAATTTAAATTATTTTCAGATATGTTTTTTTTCAAAGTTGGATTTTTCTAGTTTGGTTTAGTTCAAGTTCAGATGGGCCTAAATTGATTTATTTAATTTTGAATTTTTATGAATATTGTACATATTTTTTTCATTTTGGATGTAACAATCAATTTCATTTTTTACATAGTTAAATAAAAGTATGACAAAAATATCAAAGTTAAAATTAATAAATATTTATATAAATATAAATTATATAATAATTTTGTATTTGAATATTGTCCGTTATTTTATTTTTTTTTAGTTTATCTTATAAGTTTTGATGTAGGAGTAAGCTCTCAATCTAAACTCAATAAAATTATCCACACAAGACTAAAATCAATAAAAGTTATCTTCCAGCTAACATAGCATTTTAGCCCAAGACAAGCTTCAAGTCCAACTTTTGGTTAGTAAAATTCTTGAGCAACTAGCGATCAATTGGGATCCTTTGATCAAGAATCTAACTAACTCATTTGAAATTGGTGTCAAAATTTGTGTTGAAATACAAGATCTAAAATAGTATTTTGGTCACCGTATTTGTTAAATATTTTAGCTGTAATAGTTGATGAACGGATCAAGGCTTCATTTCTGTCTCATGGGAAGTTTATTCTATATATATATATATATATATATATATATATATATATATATATATATATATGATGAAAAATAAGAAAATCAAATATTGGGATTGAAGAGACTTTTGAAATTTTGAGGTTTAATTAGACAGAGGATAATTAAGAGTTTCTAATTTCAACGTATGTTGATATTATAATTTCTAATAATTATTTATTTTGTTGATAAAAAGTTAAAAATGTTTTATAAGAGTAATTATGATTTTTTTCCGGTAATTTGTAGGGTTAAATTTTGTATGTTGAGATGACTTGATGCTTTGTTTTTAGGAATTGAAAAACTTTGTTTATTTCATTTTAAGAATCGAATGCATATCTATCATATTATATTATGTTTGGATGTTGTATTATTTAATTTAATAATTTAAATTTGTTAATCTTTTTATTTTAATTTAAAGATGTTGTCACATATAGATCTTTGGAAATTAATCTATTTATATAAAACCTATGGAGTCACACTAGTAATTTGCTACCAAAGTGTAATTGGCAACCCATTCTTATTTAAGGACGAGTGCAGGTCTGTATTCCAAAGTCTAAGTTTGTAAGCACGGTTATCTATAAGAAAGGTTTTAAGTACCCCATAACATGATACCAGTTAGTTTAAGTATTCTAGATTTGTCTTAATTTTAATTAATTTCGATAATTTAAATATTTAAAGAATTACCTAAAATTGTTCAATCAATATAGTTCAAATCTTAGAAAATTTTCATACATTGAGATCATTCAAGTGATACCAATCAACTTTTCAGAAGAGATGTCGTCAAATTGGTTTAATATCTTATGAATTGACTTTCTCTACTGATGTTGCCTACCTGACAGCAACAAGAATATACCTTTCACGTTGTCTGATTGCACTAACGACAAAAGGGTGACGTCGATGGAATTTGTTCCACGGGTTCTTCGTATATCCTGCAAAAACAACAGGAATCAGAGGGGGCAGGGATTTGTCCCTGCACGCGCACTCCGATGATTAAGTAAGTAATCGGAGTTGTGAATGTATGAAGAAGAGAATGTAATGCTTAAATCAGAGAGTTTAAGGCTTTTCCCTTCTTTTTGGTCCTTTTTTTTTTTCTGAGAGCTCCTCGGCATATTTATAGGTTTCTTCAAGTCGGTTCAAGCTGAGGCCCAGGCGCGTGTCTGGGCCGCGACAGAGTCATAGAGCACTCTGTCGCGCTTCGGGTCAAGTAGCTTGCGGGGGAGTCGGCAGGCGGCAGAGTACCCATGGACCTCTGCCGCAGACTGTGCGGGAGACCTATCCCGCAGGCTGTGCGGGAGACCTCTACCGCGGTCTGTGGAGGAGACTATGCCGCAGGCTGTGCGGGAGACCTCTACCGCGGTCTGTGCGGGAGACTATGCCGCGAGGGCAATGCGGGAGACCTATGTCGCAATAGAGGCGATGGAGTCTGTCGCGACTACTGTGCGGCACAGACCTGTGCGGTAGAGTATCTGTCGTCATATTGTGTCGCCTATCACGCTACTCTGTCGCGTGAGGCTCTGGCGCGGTAGGAGCTACGTGGCTTCTCCTGTGTTTGTCACATGGCGATCTCTGATTCGTTGATCCTGGTACACGTGGACGGTGATAGTAGGACCACCATCATCTACAAAATTTTATCAACTCTTGATTCACACACACTATGTTCTATTTTTTGTTATTTTCTTATTTAAGTTTATTTTTTATTTTTGTTTGGAGAATAAATGTTAATTTATAACATCGATAATTTCCTTTGAAATTTTCATCAATTTGGGTTAATTTAAATACAATTCTCTAACATAAAAATTCCCGAGAAACACAAATATAATTCCCACCATCAATTCCTTTATGAAATCTTATGAAAAATACATTACTTTATTTTAGAAGAATTTCTAATTCTAATCAAAGAAAATTTTTCTTTGTTAACTCGTGTTATTTTTTATGTATCATATCTTGTGCTTCATTCCTTATTATTTGAAATTTTTATGTTTTGTAATTTTTTTAATTTAGTTAAAAGTAAATGTTAATTATTTGTTACTGAAAATTTTCCTTTGATATCCCATCAATTTAGGTTAATTTAATGAAAATGCTCTCACTTAAAAATTTTCAAGTAGTACCAATCGATCTACTTGAAATTTCATCATCAAAATAATTTGCATTAATCTTCGTGATTTATCAAAATGTTCAATTTATAAATAATTTCTAATTTTTCTAACAATTTGAGTTTTCAAATAATTTTTATTTTCAAAGTTATTCTTAATTTACAGAAAACTCTAATTTGATTAACAATACTATTAGAAAAAGGTCATAGACTATGGTTGCGTAAAAGCATTTACTACTATTACTAAAAGCACGCATAGTCTAATATTATCAACTGCGATTTAAAAGTTTTAATCGTGTTTTCAAAAGTTAGACATCATGACTCTAAACTATTAGAAAATAGCACAAAGATTATGGTTATGTAAAAACATTAACTATGGTTATAACAGTGTTTTCAACTTTCTGAAATTATAGATCTATCACGTTTATATAAAAAACATATTTCTTATTTTTTGGCTTTTTTCAGAGCACTTATTGAAACCAAATCAATTGTATATAGATCACATTTATGTATTTAACCATTATTTATTTTCAAAAGATAGACATTTCTTTACATTAAAAACTATGGTTAATACTAAAGCGTAATCTATACTATATTTACTTTAGATACAGACACTGTGGTTTTCTTAAAAACATAATCTTACTTTTTATATATTTTCCCTTATTTCTTCATCACGCTTTTCGAAACCAGACCAATTGTCTTTAACCATCATCTCTTTTTTTGAAAAAAAAAATTATGCTTTTCCTTATACTTAATGTTTAATCTAGTCTATAATATATTTGCTTTAAATACAAAGACTATAGTTTTATTAATAACATAGTCTTAGCATATATTTATTTTCCCTCATTTTTTCTTCACACCTTTTGAAAACATATTAACAATTGCAATTACAATCTCTAAGCTCACGTTCACCTCCTTTTTGTTGCTGATCAAAAGACTAGTTTATTATGGATTGGGTCATCATTTTACTCTCGCATCTCTACCTTGGCCTTCTTTAGGCTAGTGTATGTTTTGTATGTTTATTACTTTAATTATTTTCTTTAGTTTTCTAAATGTGGTTGTGCCTAAATGTATAATAGACAAATATGGATAAATCTCGGTTAAAATCATATATATGATAACATAATATGAAGAAGGTGTGAAAATATTCTTTTAATTTTCTTAAAAAATGTAAATTGCATGGAATATGTAAATTAGCCCAGTAAAAAGTGTGGGAATATGAATTTGCTTAAGATCCAGAATGTTAAAGGTCACCTTTATTTTTAAAGGCATTGATAAAAAAATACCGACTAAACTTTTCATGGGAAAACTACAAAAAATTAATCATCTGCTTTTATTAATAAGGAAGAAGAACCAATAATTGATGATTTTTTTTTTCAAGTCATTTGATGAAATTGTAGAAATGGTATAAGCACACTTGATTGTTGTTCACATGATCCTTAAAAACTTAACCAGTTGTTTGAAAATGCATGGAAGGCATCATATCTTGGTTGTAAGAAATTCACAGGGTTGTCAAGTTGTACAATTTAAAAGTAAGACATAAGTATAGCGATCAAAGTTTCTCGAATTTACTTTTCCTGCTATTAGAGATGTTTTCAGATGGCAATCAATTTCCTTCATCAATGTATGAGGCTACGAAGATGAATTTTTCACGAGGAATGGATTATGAAAAGATTCATACATGTCATAAGATTGCATACCATATAGTGTAACGATCCGAAATACTGAAATGTGGACTAATTTATTTATTTTTTAATAATTGATTTATCATGTGTAGTATAAGTTTTCACTTATCAAGCAGCTTACTACTTGCTTTACTTTAAAACTAATGTGTGACAGACTGAAAGCGTAGAAAATATGGCAAATTTAAATCTTTTCTTAAAACAAAACTACCAACTCTAGGTGTATTCCTGTGCAGCGTCCTTAAATCGCTATCGTTTATACACAAACATTATCTCCAAGATCATATAACTTATACTTAATGAAATCAAATACATAATATCCCAAAAAGAATCAACCCATAAGTCTCAACTCATTTCTTTCATATCAACCTAATTACATCCTAAAATACTCATCACAAATGTCTGTATTACATCATTGTCTAGATACAAAATGAACTAAATTATACCTTATGCATGTACAAGTGATAGCCTGGGGAGATCTTGTCCACCAGCCTATTACACGTACGCAGCAGGCTCTATCTCGGTTACTTCAAGTAATCTGGAGAGGGGAGGAAAAAAGGTGAGCTCTCAAAACACTCAGTAAGTAGGATAAGGGAAGTTATAAAAATCATCATCACAAACACAATATGATGAAAATATTTGAGCATGAAAATGTTATAGAAATAACAGTAGGAAAACAATGGCATCAGCACAATTCACGTGATAAAAACACAAATCATATCACATCAAATCTCAATGCGTGATATAAATCACAGTTGTAAAATCACATCATCATCAAAGAAATCGAGACTAGGCATTTATAAAAACTCATATGAAATCAATGTCATAGGCATATCACATCAATTGAATTCGTCCCCTAGGCGGACATCCCTAATCGAGGGATTTCGTCGATAATAATACACATGGCCATGATTCGTTGTAGACTTGATCAGAGTCGTACAGTCGTCGGTCTTACATGCTATCAAAGCACAGCCTGGTCTTACATGCTATCAATGCAAGGCCACCCATCGCTACCGGAGCGGGGTCATCTCATGTTACCAGAATGGACGCGTCGGTCTTACATGCTACTAGAGCACGACTCGGCCTTACATGCTACCAGAGCAAAGCCTGATGTGCATCTCATGACAAGCCACAGTCTCAGCAAATATCATTTTGCCTTCACGTAGAGCTCTTAGTGGTTATCACAAAACTCATTTCAGTTATAACACATTGTATTCACATTTACACAAAACTCATCAAAATCGAGCTCAAATCGACAAAACACTCACACAGTAAAAACATGCCAGTGTTGTATATAAATCGTTTTACCTTCACGTAGAGCTCATAGTGGTTATCACAAAAACCCATTTCGGTTATAAACCATATGTGTTCACAATTACATAAGTTACATAAAAAATTGAGCTCAAACCAGCAAAACACTCACACATTCATCAACATATCAAATCATCTTCTTTCTTATAAACATGCTCATTTCATTAAACCTTTTTCATGCAATTAAAACGTTTTCATTCATTCGAAAACTCAAAAGCACAAATGGTTTTATTTCCCTTACCTCTTGCACCTTGAGTGGTACACTATCCTCGGGCTCTCGGATTAGCCTTGTTTCCTGTGTCGGAGTCTCGAGCTATCCAAACATCATTAATCATCAAATTGTAAGTATTCATCGTTCTCATTTCTCTTTTCACCTCATTTATACTCATACTTATACTATATCCAAGTTATCATTCTTAAATACCCACATTGTCTTAAAACTTATCCTACATCTCTATAATCACTTTAGCTAGTTCATAATCATCACAAGATATCCACATTTCATTTCCCATCTCTATACTCATTGGTTGTTTCCTCACGACCTAGACATTTCTAACCAAATATATAAACATATATGTTTATTCACCCATATATAAAATGATAATGCTTAAGAATAAAGGTCTTGTGAGCTTACCCAACTTGTCTCTGCTCTTAACCAAGCTTGTAGAATGCTTGTTTCTTCCTTTTGTTTAAGCCAACCTTTGATTTTCTAGTATGTTGTTCTCCTTGTTAAGAGGAACAACTTTGTCTCTTACCCCTTTATCTAATTCAGTCTAGAATACGATGAATCTTAGAGAGAGAAAGCTTGGTTTGGGTGAAAATAGTGAAGATTTAGGTTTGGAAATGAGAGGGCTCGGTTCCAGGCAAGAATCCTGTGTTCCTTATATAGACAAAAGGTATGAGATCGATCTAGCATTAAATTAGGGATCGATCTCTTCTAGGCTGAGAGTTAAGGAGATCGATCTGCCCTTGTGACAAGATCGATCTTTGCTAGGCAGAGGCATTAGGAGATCGATCTTCTTCCTTATGAGATCGATCTGCCTGTCTGTTTTTGCACGTTTTCTGCATTCTGGAGCTATGGGATCGATCTCTCATCCTTGGAGATCAATCTGACCTTCACAGATTCTACTGCAGCTGCATCAGTTGCAAGAAACTCAATGCAAAACTCACCATACTCTACTCCATAGGCCAGATTTCAATCCATACACATTTAAGACTTAAAAACTTCATCTTCTTATACTTCATTAAATTTAAAACTTGTGTGTATATTAACATATCATAATTACATTCACCAAATTACAATTCTCACTTAGCAAAACTCATAAAATTTACAGTTCTCACATACTCCCCACCTTAAGAGAATTTGGTCCTCCAAATTCAACTCGACCCATTAAATAGCTGAGGGTACTTCTCCTTCATAAGACTCTTTAGTTCCCAAGTTGCTTCCTCTGTTGAGTGGTATTTCCAGAGAACCTTAATCAATGGAATCATTTTCGTTCGAAGTACCTTGTCCTTCCTGTCAAGTATTCGAGTGAATTTTTTCACATAACTCATATCCTCTTGAATATCTAATGCTTCCTACTCAATTACATGGGAGGGGTCCGGATTGTATTTCCTCAACATCGAGACGTGGAAGACATTATGAATCGTGGAAAGCTGTGGGGGTAGAGCTAACCGATAGGCGACGTCTCCCACACTCTCTAAAATCTCAAACGGCCCTATATATCGGGGACTTAATTTCCTTTTCTTCCCGAAACGCATGATACCCTTACTCAGAGATATCTTAAGGAATACAGAATCTCCAACGCAAAACTCAAGTGGCCGTCTACTCACATATGCGTAACTTTTCTGTCGACTCTGAGCAGCCTGTAATCTATCACAAATGATTTTCACATTCTGCACTGCCTGTTCAACTAGTTCGGGAACAATTACTTTCTTGTCCCCTTCTTCTTCCCACACAATAGGGGATCTACACCTCCTACCATACAAAGCCTCATAAGGTACCATACTAATACTCGTATGATAGCTATTGTTGTACGCAAACTCAGCAAGGGGCAGGTGATCATCCCATGATCCCTTAAAAGTCCATCGTACACACCCTCAACATGCCCTCCAAGGTCTGTGTAGTCCGCTCGGACTGACTATCAGTCTGTGGATGATAGGCGGTACTAAAATTCAACCGAAATCCCATGGCCTCTTGAAAATGAGTCCAAAACCTGGAGGTGAACCAGGAATCTCTATCAAAGGTAATACTCACTGGAGCCCCATGTAGTCTAGCTATCTCTCTAACATATAGCTCGGCTAATGTACTCAATGTATCTGTGGTCTTGATGGCAAGAAAGTGGGCACTCTTCATTAATCTATCAACTATCACCCATATTGCATCATGACCTCTTCGGGTCCTCGGTAATCCCATGATAAATTCCATGGTGATATGCTCTCATTTCTATGTAGGCACAGGCAAAGGCTTAAGTAATCCTCCGGGCTTTTGGTGTTCAGCTTTCACTTGTTGACATACCAAACATTTAGCCACGTATTCTTCCACGTCCCGTTTCATACCACTCCACTAATACACCCTCATCAGATCCTGATATATCTTGATACTTCCTGGGTGCATGGTGTACCGCGAGCAGTGAGACTCTCTCAGTATTTGTTGCTTCAGGGTATCATCATTCAGAACACAAACTCGACCTTTAAACTTCAATATCCCATCGTCACTGACCATAAAATCTAACTGTGATGTTTGTTCAGCTTGGCTAACCATATTCAATAGCCTCTGATCATTTCGCTGCCTGATTCTAATCTGATCCATAATAACGGGCTCTATCTGCAGGCTAGCCATAAATCCAACTTTCTTTTCCTCAACTCTGATCCTGAGTCCGATGAATTGCTCTAATAAATCCTATTCCTTAATCATCATAGTAGATATCGCACTCTTTTTGCTTAAGGCATCAGCGACCACGTTCGCCTTCCCGAGATGGTAGAGTATTTCGCAATCATAATCTTTAAGGTGTTCCATCCATCTCATTTGTCTCATGTTTAACTCCTCTTGGTCGAATATATATCTTAGACTCTTGTGGTCAGTAAATATCTAGAACCTTTCCCCATATAAGTAATGCCAGTAAATCTTCAATGCAAACACCACTGCGGCTAACTCCAAATCATGTGTGAGGTAGTTCTGCTCATGATCCTTCAACTGTGGCGAACCATAAGCGACTACTTTCCCATGCTGCATGAGCACACACCCCAATCCTTGTTGAGAGGCATCACTATACACTGCGAAGCCTCCAGGTCCATTTGGAATAGTCAACACAGGTGCCATCATTAATGTCCTCTTTAATTCTTAAAAACTCTGCTCACACCACTCAGACCATGCAAAAGGGGTCTCCTTACGTGTGAGTTTAGTCAGAGGAGAGACAATCCTGGAGAATCCTTTAACAAACCTTCTGTAATACCCTGCCAACCCCAAGAAACTTCGAATCTCTGTAACTGTTCTCGGTCTCTCCTAATTAAGTACAACCTCTATCTTGACGGATCAACTGCCACCCCGTCTTTAGATACAATATGACCAAGAAAAGGTATCTGATCCAGCCAAAACTCACTCTTACTGATCTTTCCATACAGCAGTTTATCTCTGAGTACTTGCAGCACAATCCTTAAATGCTGTGTCTGTTCCTCATGAGACTGAGAATACACAAAGATATCATCAATGAAGACTATCACAAACTAATCTAGATAGTTTCTAAAGACCTCATTCATTAAACTCATAAAAGCAGTAGGGGCATTTGTCAATCCAAAGGGTATGACTAAGAACTCATAGTGGCCATATCTAGTTCTGAAGGTCATCTTCGGAATATCCTCTTTCCTAATTCTTAACTGGTGATAGCCCAATCTTAGATCAATTTTAGAAAAGATAGAAGCCCCTCTCAACTGGTCAAACAAATCATCTATCCTTAGTAAGGGGTATTTGTTCTTCACCGTAGCCTTGTTCAGTAATCTGTAATCTATATATAGTCTCAGGCTACCATCCTTCTTCTTTACAAACAACACCAGAGCTCCCCATGGCGACACACTAGGTCTAATTAAAACCTTGTTCAAGCAGTTCTTGCAACTGTTTCTTTAACTCTTCCAATTCGACCAACGCCATCCTCTAGGGAGGTTTGGAGATCGACTGAGTATCTGGCATTAAATCGATAGTGAACTCCAGCTCTCTCTCCGGTGGTAAGCTAGGCAATTCATTTGGGAATACATCCGGACTCTCACCTACTACCGGTATGTCCTCTATCCTTGGATGTTCTCAACTCATATCAGAGATGAGTGCGATGTAATGTTCACATCAATAATTCAATTAATATTTATAGCGATAAAATCATCTCTTAACATTTCATAATAAACTTCACCCGTCGTTATTCTTTTAATCATTCAAACATACATTAAACTTTTCAGGTAGGGAGAAAGTTACAGTCTTAGTGTAGCAGTCTAGACTCACATGATTGGTCACTAGCCAATCCATCCCTAAAATCACATCGAAACCACACATGTTTAACATCACTAGATCTGCTAACATCACCTTATCTCCCACCTTGATCTCACAACTCTTGCATACCATATCAGTCCTTTGGGACTCACGCTTGAGGGTATTTACATGTAGAATATAATCTAAGGATTCATACTTCAAACTCAGTTTATATACAAATTATACATCAATAAAAGAATGCGTTGATCCCAAATCAAATAAAACATGAGCCTTATGATTATAGACAAGAAATGTACCTCGTATGGTCTCAGACGAAGTGTCTACAGTCTCCTTATCCAAAGCAAAAACACGTCCATCCGTGACCGACTTCTTGCCTTTATCAATAGTCGTAGCCCGTCTCTGAGGAATCGTCCTCTGTGGCTGCTATCTAAGAGGCTCTTGAGAATGTGGCTTTTGTAGTTGCGGGCAATACCTCACTCTGTGAGCCATGTCCCCGCATCTATAACTTCCTTGTATGGTTCTGGGATAGCTTTCCACTTGTGATTTGCCACAATCTCTGCAGACTCTAACCTCTGGTCTGGCACCTCGAGGGGTCTCCATAATCATGGGAGGAATCTTGGGTCTGTCAACTCTTCCCCTCAGTCCCTCAAAACTGTCTCCTCTTAAAAGAACCTCTCTGAAAGTCTATGTGGGAGGTCACGAGTCGCTTACTCTTATCCCTAGTAAAAATTCTAGACTTAGTCTGGGACTGTACCAACTCCAGTCCCCTTTCCACTTCTTGTGCTCATCTTAGAGCATCCTTAAACTCAGTGATACAGAGCTCTATCAACCGATCTCTAATGATGGGTCTCAGTCCGTATACAAATCGCTCTATACGGAGCTCCTCATCCTTAAGAGTCATCAGGTCATACTTCAGTAGAGTGGTGAATCAGCTCTCGTAATCATCAACCATCATATTGCCCTGAGTCAAATTCAAGAATTTAGCTTGCCCCCTCCTCTGGGCAGCTCTTGGTCCATACTGGGTTCTAAATGTCGATTGAAACACCTCCCAACTAATCACCTCATGGCTAGTCGCCAATATACCCTGAGTAGTGCACTACAAATCTCGGGCTTGTCCCTTTAACATGTAGGCACCCATACTGACCTTCTCTGAATCAGTGCATCCAAAAAAGTCAAATATGAATCGCAACTTTGTTAGCCACTCCTCAGCCTTTGCGAGATCTTTCACCCCCTAAAAGCCAGTGGGTTCATCTTTAGAAAGTCCCTCACCCGACCCGTATCTCTATCATCAAGTTGGGTCTACTTTGGAGGCTATGTGGCAGGAGGCACCAGATCAGTCTTTGGTGGGGGTGCGGGTGGTCCCTGCAATGGTGGAGGAGTCGACACAGGTGTAGTGCCTGCGGCATTAGCCCCAAAATGCTCTGCGAATGGTGCTGCCATCTGCTCAAATCCCCAACGTACATCGTGCTCCAGGTGATTCATTCGAGAGTTAGGACTTTCCGGCTGTGGTTCAGGTGGTGGAGGTGGCTGTGTCTGCCTCCCTGAACGTCCTCTTCTTCCCCTCATATTCTATCTCTTACGTGCCTGGGCGTATTCATTAAACATCGATCATAATTTTACTGTTTAAATTTAATTCATTACCAGACAATACAAACACTTGGGATGCAATCTGTTTCCAATCGATAGACACTGACAGTACTAGACACCATTTGCTTTGATACCAAGAAAATCTGTGACAGCCCGAAAGCGCGAAAAATAGGGTAAATTTAATTTTTTTTCTTAAAACAAAACTACCAACTTTGGGTGTATTCCTGTGCAGCGTCCTTAAATCGTTATCGTTTATACACAAACATTATCCCCAAGATCATACAACTTATACTTAATGAAATCAAATACATAATATCCCAAAAAGAATCAACCCATAAGTCTCAACTCATTTCTGTCATATCAACCTAATTACATCCCAAAATACTCATCATAAATGTCGGTATTACATCATTGTCTGGATACAAAATGAACTGAATTATACCTTATGCATGTACAAGCGATAGTTTAGGGAGATCTTGTCCACCAGCCTATTACATGTACGCGATAAGCTCTATCTTGCTTACTTCAAGTAATCTGGAGGGGGGAGGAAAAAGGGTGAGCTCTCAAAACGCTCAGTAAGGAAGATAAGGGAAGTTATAAAAATCATCATCACAAACAAAATATGATGGAAATATTTGAGCATGCAATCGTTATAGAAATAACAGTAGGAAAACAATGGCATCAACATAATTCACGTGATAAAATCACAAATCACATCAAATCTCAATGCGTGATATAAATCGCAATTGTAAAATCATATCATCATCACAGAAATTGAGACTAGGCATTTATAAAAGCTCATATGAAATCAACGTCATAGGCACATCACATCAATTAAATTCGTCCCCTAGGCGGGCAGCCCCAATCGAGGGATTTCGTCGACAATAATACATATGGCCATGATTCGTTGTAGACTTGATCAGAGTCGTATAACCATCGGTCTTGCATACTATCAAAGTACAACCCAATCTTACATGCTATCAAAGCAAGGCCAGCCATCGCTACCGGAGTGGGGTCATCTCATGTTACCAGAACGGAGGTGTCGGTCTTACTTGCTACTAGAGCACGACTCAACCTTACATGCTACCAGAGCAAAGCCCGATGTGCATCTCATGACAAGCCATAGTCTCAGTAAAAATCATTTTGCCTTCACGTAGAGCTCTTAGTGGTTATCACAAAACCCATATCCGTTATAACACATTGTATTCACATTTACACAAAACTCATCAAAATCGAGCTCAAACCGATAAAACACCCACACAGTAAAAACATGCTATTGTTGTATATAAATTGTTTTACCATCACGTAGAGCTCATGGTGGTTATCACAAAAACCCATTTCGGTTATAAACCATATGTGTTCACAATTACAGAAGTCATATAAAAAATTAAGCTCAAACCAGTAAAACACTCACACATTCATCAACACATCAAATCATCTCATTTCTCATAAACATGTTCATTTCTTTAAACCTTTTTCATGCTATTAAAACGTTTTCATTCATTTAAAAACTCACAAGCACAAATGGTTTTATTTCCCTTACCTTTTGCACCTCGACTGGTACACTATCCTCGAGTTCTCGGACTAGCCTTGTTTCCAGTGTCGGAGTCTCGAGCTGTCCAAACATCATTAAGTCATCAAATTATAAGTATTTATCGTTCTCATTTCTCTTTTCACCTTATTTATACTCATACATATACTATATCTAAGTTATCATTCTTAAATACCCACATTGTCTTAAAACTTATCCTACATCTCTATCATCACATTATCTAGTTCATGATCATCACAAGATATCCACATTCCATTTCCCTACTATACTCATTGGTTGTTTCCTCATGACCTAGCCATTTCTAACCAAATATATAAAAATATATGTTTATTCACCCATATATAAAATGATAATGCTTAAGAATAAAGGTCTTGTGAGCTTACCCATCTTGTCTCCTCTCTTAACCAAGCTTGTAGATTGCTTGTCTCTTCCCTTTGTTCAAGCCATCCTTTGATTTCCTAGTATGTGGTTCTCCTTGTCAAGAGGAACAACTTTGTCTCTTACCCCTTTGTCTAATTCAGTCTAGAATACGGTGAATCTTAGAGAGAGAAAGCTTGGTTTGGGTGAAAATGGTGAAGATTTAGGTTTGGAAATGAGAGGGCTCGGTTTCCAGGCAAGAATCTTGTGTTCCTTGTATAGACAGAGGGTATGAGATCGATCTTTTCATTGAAGGAGATCGATCTCTACTTGATTCACCTACTCCAAACTGCTATCTTAACATCTACAAGTTCGATCTGGTCGAGGTGAGGATCGATCTATTGTTCTAAGAGGAGATCGATTTGGCATTGAATTAGGGATCGATCTCTTTCAGGCCGAGAGTTAAGGAGATCGATCTGTCCTTGTGACAAGATCGATCCGTGCTAGGCATATGCATTAGGAGATCGATCTTCTTCCTTATGAGATCGATCTGTCTGTCTGTTTTTGCACGTTTTTTGCATTCTAGAGCTATGGGATCGATCTCTCATCCTTGGAGATCGATCTGACCTTCACAGATTCTACTACTACTGCATCAATTGCAAGAAACTCAATGCAAAACTCACCATAATCTACTCCATAGGCCATATTTCAATCCATACACATTTATGACTTACAAACTTCATCTCCTTATACTTAATTCAATTTAAAACTTGCGTGTACATCAACATATCATAATTACATTCACCAAATTACAATTATCACTTAGCAAAACTCACAAAATTTATAATTCTCACATAATGGCCTAAGGTCCTAGCTTGATTTCCCTATGACGTAGGTTATCAATAGTGAAATCATACATCGACATAATCTATCTAAGATCACTCTCATAACCATCAATATAACATACTCAATCGTTAACCATAAGTAGTTCGCACTGGCATCCATAATATTTCCATATCTTACATACCAATTTTACCTTAGTCATTTCACAAGACATAAATAAATTGATATCACACATCCCTTAGTGTCCTATGTTACATGCCATCTAATAAACATAGAGGTCATACCTCTCAAAAGGCATATGCATTTGACGAAAATAGCCTTCTTGCATGGTAGTCGAAAATATTCAAATCTCACTTGGGAAATCAGTAAAGGAGATAAGGGAATGGGATGAGCTTACACCTCGTAAGTAATATATATATATATATATATATAACAAGTTAGGCTTAAATGCGTGCATGCAAAATGCTTAACTAATTTTTTCCAATATAAGAATGTATTATGCACGCATGTCATGCATTCCTAACAGCCCTCGATCAATATTAATTCTATAACTCCCCTAATGAGGCTTAATCGACTCAATTCTTTGTTAGGGTATTATGAGGTATCTATTTGAATGTTACTTTTAGGTACCCTATTTCCCTATATCTTAACGTTTATATTCAATGATAGAATTTATACATAAATCTTTAAGTTTGCATGCATATGTTATACATGATGAAGTGATGGTAGTATAAGATACAGTTGTATAAATGTTATAGCAAACAGTGCAATGTGACATTAGGCATATACTATCATAACAAATAGTAACAGTTACAGTTTAGTTTTGATTATAATTTATAGTTCAATTGCAATTTTATTTCTAGTTATAATTACAATCTTCAGTTTAGCTTCAAGTTAAGCTTTACAATTATAGTAATTGTTATGATTGTATTATAAAGTTGCAGTTGCAATGTGGTTATGTTTACCATAATACATATGGCTATGGATTTTCAAAGTACCACTAATCAAGTGCATATTGGCAACTAGGTCCATAGCTATTGTCGGACCTGAACAGATGCAGTTACAATAATAGGTCCACAACTATTGTCAGACTTGTACCCTGCAATGTTGTACGAGGTCTACGACTGTCGGACCTGTACAGTGTAGTGCAGTATAATAGTTTATGAGACAAGTACAGTAAACCATAAGTATTACTTATAAATTCAATTTTCGTGCCATACATGTATATGTTGAAATGCAGTAAGGCATGAATCACATGTTATTAGTCTAATACTACACATTCTTAGGCTAATATACTAGGGTAAGCCTAACAAGGTCTCTAGTTTACACTTATTTATCAGTTACGATTGTTCACTTATATTTCCACTATTTAATTAGTAGGACATATCGAGCACTATTAATTTGTTCATACCATAAACAATGTATGCTTTTTATTCCGAATATCTATTTGCCTAATATGCATCCTAATTAGCATTATTGTTGAAAAACTACCTAAAGATAAGGTTGTTCACTGTTCTAAAATATATACAAAACAAATAATACCAATGTTTTATTAGTAAAGACAATTTCCGTCGAAATAATTTATTTCTCATCCTAAACTTAGTATATTTTATAACATAAGGGTTCATTAACTTAATATGCATATCAAAGTACAATGCTACCTAAAAACTGCCTAAATAGCGCATCGTTTACTCATCATAAATATTATCTCAATCCTCATGCACATTATTTCCACACCTTAATAACAGCTAGATTATATAATTTTGTATCATATACACCAGTTTATTATACCCTTATTTGGCTATAAGCACACTTATATACACACAATATCATCACTCTCTAACACCCACACTAATTCATCATTCACATCCACAATCACAACTCATTAATCATCCACATCACTGTTCTATCAATTATATAATTTTTTTTATGATTATAGTTATCAAGACATCATACTTATTAAATGTTATCCTTAAACATCACATTTATATAACACCACTACGAATTCATCACCACAAAATATCAATATGAATCCCTAAGCATCATTTACTCAGTTTAACTAGCAATACAATACTAACAAACCTTTATATATATATATATATATATCACTTACCCATGCCAATGTTTAGATCATGCGCTGGCAGATCTGTATCTGATGGTCATGTCCATGTGATATGTTCATGTCATTACCCGCACAGTGAGTGTCATTGGTGCCTATACACTAGTATGTGTTAGTTATGTGATTGCATGGTGAGTGTCGTTAGTGCTTGGGCCCTAGTCGTGTGCTAGTTATATGTTATTGTGTTTACTAATGTAAAACTTTAGCCTAATCTATAGCCTACCATGACCATTAGTATTATTCCCTCTGTTAAGGATGACTTATTATGTGTATTGCAAGATAGTTGTAGGGTCCATGCCCAATCTCCATGTGAATCTCTGTCTTCCAAACTTTGTGAATAAATGTGGTTCATTTTCAAAATATTGTGAATTTAAGCTCAAGATTCTATGTGTTTAATATAAACTTTCATTATACTTTTATTATGTGAAATTGTGATTTTCAGCATTATATTTTATCTTGAGAAATGCATGGTTGATTTTAAAGCATCATTATTTTTATATAAATGTTTTGATGCTATTACTGTTTTAAATGCATTTCTTATTGGGCTTTCCGTAAAGCTCAGCCCCTACTTCTTTAGATTATTTGCTGTAATAGCATCTGTCGAGTATACAACGTAGGTTAGTGGATTGGCGTCTCCCTAGGCTATATTTCGTACTAAGCAAGCTATACGCCTCATCTTTTGTGTTTATTTCAAGTATTTCTTGTAAGCTGACACGCCCAAAGGGTATATGTCCGCAAGTGCACGGGTCGTACAAGTAATAATGGGATTTGAGTCCTGAGTTATCGTCCCACAGAGAAGTTGACTAGCCTAATTAACTACCGGTTAATCTTACCCTAAGTATATCCTAGCGAATTATGAATTTTTGATTATCAGTAGTCTACTAAGTTTGAAATTAAAAATACTGAAAACTTTAAAGAAAATAAAATCGAGCTAAGATTTACTTACCGAGCTTCACGCAATTAAAAATCGATACCTACGAAAATAATTAAAACAGTTAAGATTGATTAACGCAATTAAAATAAAATGCAATTATAAAAATAACAAAGCAAGATTAATTAAACTAAAATTAAACTAACCTAAAATAAAATATGCATGTAATTAAGCTAATTACTAAAGATGCAAATTAAACTAAACTAAAAATCTAATAAAAATGAAGACTAAATTAAAAATGCATGAAAAACATTTAATCTAGATTAATTCTAAATGCATCTAAACTAAAATAAAATCCTAAAACATTTAATATAAAATTAACTATTAACTAAAAATTAAGACTAAAAATTAAATTAACAAATTAAAACAGTAGAACTAATCTAAATTGATAACTAACAACTATCCTAAACTAATAACTAATTAAACTATACTAAAGATGCAAGAAAAATAGATTAATGCAAGAGTTGAATGCCAAACAAAGCTTTAACAATTTTAAACCATCAAATTATCCCTCCAAACACTATTCACGTGTCTTCCAAATCATGCTTATTTCCAGACTTTCACATTTTTGGCAACTGTCCCGTTGCACTTTGCTTGCTCTCAGGTTTTGACCAGAAACTGCTCCAAGCAAGGTCCACTTTTGCTCCCTGTTGCACCAGGCATTCTCGGTTCCAGCTACTATTTATCTGCTGCATCCGGTCCTACAATCTGCTACTGTTCCAGGCATTACTTCTTTTTGGTTAGTCCAGGTGTGTCTCGGTTCTAGGTGCTCACGGGTTCAGCTCATTCTAGCTGCTCTCTGTTGGATTTCCCGGTGCTGTAGGTGCAAACCAGTTGCTGTCCTACTTCTGTCATGCTGCTGCTTTCGGCGTGCTCTGTCCTGCACTCTCAACAATGAAACAGAGCCAAACAGAGTGGGAAATGGTTCCTGATTGCTGCCACGACACCGTCTAGCTGCTACCTCTAGCAGCTTGTCCAACCGTTCATCATCGCAGCAACCAGTTCCTCTCCAAGTCCCATTGCACCGTCCCCTGCTAACTCTTCTCCTCGATAGTAACAGCAGTGAAGCAAAGCAGCAACCCGTTGGACAGCAGCAAGAATGGCCTTCCAGCTACACCAAGTGCTTAAGCCTTCCACGCTTCTGGTCCCAGCTCCAGTGAGAAATACTTTACCTTAGTTCAGCTTTTCATGCCCACAAGGTACTCATCGAGCAGACGCTAGAAACATATCCTAAGTTCTCACTAATGCAAGTTCCAAAATAAAAGAAATGGAGTTTTCAGAAATCATTAACAGTAAATAAAATGGGAGCAGTGATTCATGACATGAAGCTAGTGATGCAAGGTGACTTTGGTTCAGTCACCAGCATCATTCCCTCTGTCCAATCAAGAATAATGCACCAAGCCGAGAGCTACACTAGGCAAAATGAAGATTTTTTTATTTTCAACTAAAAACATAAGTAATCCTCTTGCAAACCGAGAGCTACCTGGGAAATGTAAAATATGTAAACTCTGTAGTAGACTAAAAAAACAGAGCAATCACTTAAACAAAACCGAAAAGAGCTAATGGTGCTGATTTCCATTGAAGAGAAAAATTATCTAAGACTAGAAAATTGATAACATAAAAATGGAATGCAAATTAAAAGTGAAATTTGAGGCCAACGGAATAAAGAAAATAAGAAAGTAAATCTTGAAAATGTAATCTCAAACTAAACTACTCTAAGCTATCTTACTCCTACTCCTAAAATTACATTTACTTCTACTCCTAAAATTACATACTATTTCAATTGTCATCCTTTCCTATTTATAAACACACTAGGGGTAAAATTGTAATTTCTACATCCTTGATGAGTTGGCCTTTTTTGGCCACTTGTCTTCACACCATTGGCTCCTTGAAAAGATATTTCCATGTCATCGGTCTTCTTGTCCAATTGGATGTGCTAGGTGGCATGACTCGTGTTGTTCGCGTGGCTCAATCTCGATTTTAGCCCAATTTCGATCCATTTTCTACCGAAATATTCAAAATTCATCCAAATTTAATTTATCTGCAAACATGAAAATTTTAATTAAATAAATGGGATAATTAACAAAATAAATTGGGGGTTTAAATAATTAATTAGGAAATTAAGCATAAATAATTCTAAAAACATAGAATTATCATAAGCACAGATATATGAATTTTTATCTTAATACTTTTGGGATGTAATTAAGATTCAGTATGACAAATTTTGGTATTTTTGGAATTAAGTTGATCACATGATGCATGGTTAAGTTAATTTAGGTACGTTAAGGATTATTTCGATTTTATTGACATCATATTTATTATACAAGGGATTTATGGATTAATTAAGTGGTAATGAATTCAAGTTGGTAAGTAAGAAAATGTGGTAACTTGAACTGCATAAAAAGCAACACTAATGTAAAAAGAAATAAGGAAAAGAAAATTTTAACTTGTATTTTCGTGCTTCTAGCGTTACAATTTTTTTTGTATCAGAGCCAATGTTGTCTAGTATGTGTCAGTGTAGGTAAACTAGAATAAGGATTGCATCCCATGTGTTTATTCTTGTCTAGTTATAAATTGAGTATAGCTGTTAAAATTATACTTAACCCTTGGTTCCTACACAAGTATTCGATCACGATATGAGCCGGAGACGAGAACAACCTCAAAGGTAGGCTCAACTACCTTCTTTGCAGCCTGAGAGCTTGAATTCTCACATCGCTAAACTCGATCAGCAACTAAAGTAAGATTCTAAATCTATTGCTGACATCTATGCCAAGCACTTCGGGGAAAATAATTTTGAGACAAGTGGTACTCCTATAGCGCCCATGCCTACTGCAGAAAAGGAACCAAATCCTCTGCCCCCACCGGCACCAACTGCTCCACAACCTTCTTTGCCTCAGCCAAGGCACCTATTCCTCAACCAAAAACTTAACAACAACCTAGAGCTGGAAACAAAGCTGAGAGAGATATGGTCAGACTTATAAACTTCTTTAAGATGAATCCTCTAGTATCTAAGGGAGGTTAAGGATTTAATTCAGGCTGAGGAGTGGATAATGAGTCTTGATAAATCATTTGATTACCTTGGGTACACTGATTTAGAGAAGGTCACCATGTCTACCTACGTACTCCAAGGTGAGGCAGGTCACTAGTTAAGATCCGTTAAGACCCTTTTGACTGCCAAGTATACGATGATTACTTAGAATATTTTTTGATTGCTTTCAAGTAGTACATTCCTTGGACAACTCAAAAAAAGATGCAGGTAGAGTTCTTGAATCTGATCACAGTAGTACAACTTTTAATGCTTACGAAACCCTGTTAACCACCTTGAGCTATATGATCCGGAGAAGCATAGGGATAAGGAGCATCATGCTTAGAGGTTTCTAATAAGACTGAGACCTGACATTCGAGATAGATTATTGGCTTTTATATTATTAAGTTTTATGAGGCCATCAAGTAGGCCCAGATTATTGAACGGGGATTGTATATTACATAGGTAGAGTACGACTCTAAAACAAGGAGCTGAGATAGAGGTAAAAGAGTAGAAGACACCCGAAGCCTAAGAAACAAAGGATAGATGAGTCTCGAGTGAGGGTTGATAGGCCCAAGAATTTTGTAGCCACCACTATGACAATTAGAGGTCCTCAACAACAAGGCCTAACATGTACGTCGTCTGAAAAGTACTATCGTGATTAACCTTGTAATTAGGCCTCTAGATCTTGTTTTAAGTATGGTGAGAATAGACACATGATTGGAGTTGTCCACATCACATGACCCCTCCGTAACAGTAGTCAAGATAGCTTGAGAGGCAGGTCTCACAGAAGCTGGACACAACAGTACAGAAAGTGAAGAAGTTTATGACTTAGAGACGTGTCTTTACCTTAGAAAGAGAGACAGTCGATGTCTCAGCTGAGACTACCAAGGGTAAGCTTCTTTTTGTAATCATGAGGCACATGTTTTATTTGACCTTGGCTCCATACACTCTTTGTTACGCCGCACTTTGCACATAATCTGCATTTATAGGTTGAACCTTTAGGTCACATGTTACACATTTCCACACATATGAAAGAGTCTTAAATGACAGATATAATGTATAAAAATTGTGAGATTAAAGTGGGAGATAGGGTGATGTTAGCAAATTTAGTTTTATCAAATATGTATAGCTTCAATGTGATTTTGGCATGGATTGGCTCGCCACTAATCATGTAAGTTCAAATTGCTACATCAAGACTGTAGTCTTCTCCCTATGTGAAAAGTTTGATGTATGTTTTGCCACTAATCATCAGTCCTAGTGTGTCTCTAGGGGAGCTCTGGTATATTTGTGTGGAAGAAAGATGGTAATCTTCGACTGTGTATTGATTATAGGCTATTGAATAAGGCTATAGTGAAGAACAACTATCCCATCCTAGAATAGATGACTTATTTGATCAGTTGAAAAGGGTTACCATTTTTTTTAATATTGATATAAGATCAGGGTGTCCCCAGTTAAGGATTAGGAAGGATGATGCTTTGAAGATAGTTATCAAGAACGGGTATGGCCACTACGAGTTTTTAGTGATGCCCTTTGGTCAGATGAATGCCTCTGCAGCGATCATGAATCTAATGAATTTGGTGTTTAGGCAGTATTTAGATCAGTTTGTGATAATCTTTATTAATGACATCCTGGTTTATTCTAGGTCTCAAAAGGAGCGCGAGCAGCATTTAAGGAATGTGATTCAAATTCTCCGAGATAAGAAGTTCTATAGGAAAGTAGATACGTGTGAGTTTTGGCTTGAGCTGTAGCATTCCTTGGTCACATTGTATTTAAGGAGATAAGTGTGCTCTAGATTCGTCAGAGTATTAAGGACTAGAAAGGTATTATAGGAGATTTGTTGAGGGTTTTTCTAAGATTGTGCTCCATTGACTCGACTCACGTGCAAGAATGTTAAGTTCAAGTGGTCTGATAAGTTTGAGCAGAGTTTTCAACAACTCAAGTAGAGATTGACCTCATAACTAATCTTGACTATCCCGAGCAGATATGGGGGTTTTGTAGTTTATAGTGATGCTTACCATTAAGCGTTGGTTGTGTGTTCATGTAGCATGGTAGTCTAGTTTCTTATGGTTCCTATTAGCTAAAAGACCACGAAAAGAACTATCCTACCCACGATTTGGAACTCACCCCTGTAGTTTTTTCTGTGAAGATTTGGTGACACTACTTGTATAGGGAACAATTTTGGATCTTCATTGACCATAAGAGTCTTAAATATATATTTGATCAGATAAAGCTTCTTAAGTATTACGACTGCAAGATATTGTATCATCTGGGCAAGATGAATGTTGTGGTAAATGCACTGAGCAGAAAAGAGATGGTTTTTTTTTTTTTTTTTATAATGGTCAAAGAGTAGGATTTATTAGAGAAGTTCGCCGAGTTCAGTATTAGTATCCAGTCTTTAAAGGATGATTGTTTCTTGGCTAGTATGTAGATTGAGCAGAGTATTTTGGAGCAGATTAGGGCAAGATAGAGAAATGATCCACGGTTGTTGCATTTGGTTCGTGAGATGGAATAAAACTTACAATCAAATTTTTCAGTCAATGATGATGGTTAACTCCTTCTATCTGTGTTTCAAGCGATGATACCCTGAGACAGCGAATATTGAGAGAGTCTAATTATTCATGATACACTATGCACCCAATGGTACCAAGATGTATCATGATCTAGCAAAGTGTATTGGTGGATTGGTATAAAGAGAGATTTGGTAGAATTTGTAGCTAAATGTTTAGATTGTCAGTAGGTTGATTGAGAACTAGAAGCTAGCAGGGCTACTTAAGACTTTATCGGTGCCGACTTGGAAATAAGAGCACATCACCATAGATTTCATTATGGGTTTATCGAGGACCAAGAAAGGTTATGATACAATTTAGGTGATTGTGGATAGACTAACTAAAATCCTCTAGTTCAATTACCATTAAGAGTACAAATTCTTTGAATTCATTGGCTAAGTTGTATGTTAGAGAGGTAGCTCGGTTACATAAGGCACCTGCATTACTTCAGATAGAGATTCTCAGTTCATAGCCAAAATTTGAGATCTTTTTCAAGATGTCATAGGATCTTAGTTGAATTTGGGAACTATCTACCATCTTCAGACAGACGGCTAATTTGAGCAAACTATTAAGACTTCGAAGGATATGTTACTGTCACAACCCCTTTTTACCTAAAATCGCTAAATTTTTTTTGATTTTTCCTTTCTTTTCGCAATCATGAACATTCTCACCACTAAACAGTTGGGCTATGAGTTAGTATTAGTCACCTGTTACCATCTACCAGGCCAGCTATCTTTTAATTTATTCAAAAGTAAACAAGTATACTTTATAATTGAGGTTCTATATTTGTACATGTTTACTAATATTTACATCCCCCATATTACATTCCAAAATGATTACTGTGCTATTACATGTTTAGATACAAAATGATACCAGTGTGTATTCCTGTCGGTGATGGGAGGCAGTGGATACCAGGATGCAAGTCCTCAGCCACTCACTAACTACTATGTACGCTCTGTAGAAGGGGAAAATGAAAGGGATGAGCTCACTAGCTCAGTAAGGCAATAATGCAAGCAGGTAGATAACTACACTATCTATGTGCTTATAAGTTATGATAGATAAAACTATGTTGCATGTGTATAAATATATCATGTACTGTAAAATATGAAAGAAGGCATAAAACCATAGAAAGTCATCATGTAAAACGTCTCATGCTCAGCATGTCAACTTATCATAATGCATCATTCTTTCGAAAACATCCCACAAGGTTCGACCCCTCCCTTAGGTATACCCTGGATAACAGAAATTATGTTTAGTGCATATAAAATCATGTGATATCAGGTGAGACAGGTGGTCACTGTATACAATTGAGGACTTGCTGGCCAGCTCTGTCCTTATCATCCCAGACCACACAGATCCCGATGTGTGGGGCATCATGTTTTAACGGGAGGTAGGTCAAATCCTACCTGCCAGAATATAAATCAACATCATCACCACATGGTACAATGTACTCCATGTGATATACACAATACAACGTACTCCATGGATTCATATCACGGTCGGGGGTGCCTGCTGTAGGTATTATCTACCCCATACCATGTATAACCGACTCAGTCTCTAGTGCACGTGCGAGCATCTCATCCATGTGACTAATAGTCTGCACGAAGCATCTAGCACTACTCATGCGAGTATCTCATCCATGTGACACATAGTCTACACGAGGCATCCAACACAACTCATTACATATCACAGTGTGAAAAGTCCAACGCGAGCAAGGCTCTAACACGATTTCATGCACAATCAGTAAAAATCCTCGTACGAGCAATGCTCCAGTACGGCTTTATGCAAAATAAATAATGGTAAAATCATGTACAACCAAAGCTCCAGTACGGTTATATGCATAAGAAATAAATGAAATCCACGTACGAGCAAAAGATCTAATATGACTTGCATGCATCTCAACTCAAAATATGGTGCGAGATAGGCTCCAGCACATTCCATGCATGTTAAAATATCAAAATCTAGTGTGACCAAGGCTCTAGCATGATTTATACTTATAAACATCTAACAGATGGCTATATTTAGGTAAAACCCCTTTCAAAACTCAAAATCAGCATCGACACGTGCTATTTCATACAAATCGTGAAACAATTAGCCAACCTATCCTTGTTTTGCCCAATCAAGGCATCACATCATATTTAAAACATCAAAATTATGATAGTCATGCAGTTTACTAGCCTTTCTACCATTTTCTTAAAATTTACTCCTAAGGGTAAAATCATCTTTTTACACCGATACCCCGATTTTCGCAAAAATTATTATTTTATTTCTAGATACCTTAGAGAATTTCATGCCCCGTAAATACCCTCAACTTATGTATAGTTACCTCTAGGCACTCACAAAATTCCCTTACCTGGAATCGTGTCGAGTAATTCCACTTCCTTAGAGCTGCTCGATCGCGCAGTCCGATTCACTCCTAATATAATTTTCGGAGCTGCACGAAATTATTTATCATATTAAATAACATTTATTTATCAGTATTTTCACTTTCACTATAATCGATTTAACTTATTGGGCCCATTTACTCTTATAGGGTCTTACTTTCTCTTAAGTCCATTTCGATTGTACTATCCATTTCTTAAGAATCTATTGGGCCTAGCAAGCCTTCTGACTCATATCGGGCAGGTCTTAGGCCCATATTGCCTTATTGAGTCGAATACTCAATGCTTGGCCCACTTGACCATTCGGTCACGTATGATGCGCCACGCCTAGCCATGGTCGACACTATGGTTGACTAACTCTCATGAGCATTTCGACAAACACTTAGTGTGCTTGCTTCAAGTTCATCACTTTGATTTCCTCATACACCTCTTATACCTACTTAAATCATCATCTATTCCAACATATGGTTTCACAAAACCATCTCAAAATCATGCATATAACATAACCAACACCATAGTTATAATCAATTCATCATTACATCAACCATAGCTCACTTTCTCACACTAAACCCATATTAGGTCATGGATGATTAAGCATGCTCAAGGATGTTTTAGCCAACAATACATACACCAATCAACTCATAAAAATGTCTAGATTAACATAATTGAAGTTGGTGTATTGAAAACTCACCTAGCTTAACCTTTCTCTTTTGGCCGAAATTGGGGAAACACTTTGCTCCTTCATTCCAAAAATTTAACTACTAGTTTTTGACTATGTTATTCTCCTCCTCACATGGTACAACTTTGCTAAAAGCAACCTTTCTCAAATCCGTTTGGAAGTTGATGATATTTTAGAGTGAGAAAAACTTGGTCACTTTGCTATGGAGAGATATTTGTTAATCTCAGGAAGAAGACTCGTCTGTCATGCTTTTAAGTAGAAATGGTATTGTGAGATCGATCTCCAATGGTGAGAGATCGATGATCTTTTGGTTGAACTATACAAATATTCAGTAAGTAAGTTGTGGGATGGATCTACTCTTGGAAAGGGATCGATACTTTCTAGCCAGAAACCATTCGAGATCGATCTGTTTTGGGAAAGGGATTGATGTCATGGCCTTCTCTCACATGCTACTTCTCCAAAATCACCACAAAATTTTCGCATTTCACTTACCTCTTCCTCTGTCATCACTCTACACCTTAATAGTTGGGCTATGATTCGATATTAGTCACCCATTCACTTTCACTCATAACATGCATACAATTTAATATTCTTTTCTATAATGTAAACGCTTATACATTACTACAATTACTTGTACATATACATCCTAACCGTACAATCGTTTATATAACTATGCTTTTACAATGTTCAGTACAAAATGTCAAGTGTGTATACCTCTCCTAAGATGGATAGGTAGTGGATCAAAGTCTACTAGTTCTTAGCCGTGTCCACCTACTGTGGATTCTCTGTAAAGAGAGAAATAAAAAGGAGGTGAGCTCATAGCTCAATAATGAAATCAGGAAAGCAAGTAGATTACCGTACTATCTACAAAATACAATGCTTATGCCTTGAAATCATTTCCTTATCTATTCTTATCTAAAGCATGCATCTTGCTTAAAGCTTTTATGTAATATATATATATATAGATACAAATCATCAGTTATAAAATTAGAAATATGCTGGTTTAACAACCTTAGCAGTTTATGCAAAATATTACATTTCTTATGTAATTTCATAAATCTCACATTTATCATGTCATTCAATTAAATCAAAATAATATGGCATATCATCATGTTTAAAAACATGAAAATCTGGGCCTCACCCATCCCTCGGGTTACCCTTTATCGCACACAAATTCACATGTTCAAATTATAAAACCATGTGATAAGTCATTCAAGAAATCTCAATTTGCATTGCATGAAAGGAAAACGAGATAGGCGACTACATGTTCCAAGATTATGCTCATAACTCATTTTTCGTAATCCCATGCTACACAGTACTCGATGTGCGGGGTCTCACAATTGCTGTAATGGGAGGTGGGTCAAATCCTCGTTGTCAGCTCACAACTCACTCTCATCGTGTACTCACAGTATAACGTACTCCATGTGACATACACGGTACACAGTACTCTATGGACCCAATCTCAAGGTGGGATGCTCGCCATGAGTGTTAGTCCTTATACCATGGGTTCTATTTTCGATAGCCCTCGGTCATATCTCAAAATAATGCACATGTGAGCATATAATATCGGTGCGACACACAATTAGCACAGGCTCCCAACACGGCTGTTTCATACTCTTTTCAAAATCCGATACGTGCGAGTAAACTCCCAACACGACCATAACACAATGACATAACTCTAGTACGAGCAATGCTCCCATCACTATGTCATATAAAAACTGAGTATGAGCAAAGCTCCCAATACTCTATAATGCATCAATAATGAAAACTGAGTACGAGCAATGCTCTCAGTACTCTATCATGCATAAATCGCATTTAAAATTTAGTACGAGAATACACTCAAGTACTATATGATGCATATCTCAAAATCAAGTGCGAGTATTCTCTAGCACTTATGGTTTTCACACAAACCCGATAGATGGCTTATTCAAATCATAATTCACCCAAGAAATCAAATAGGCACTCAAATATGCAGTTTTCGCATACACATGAAAAATGAGTCATTCTATCATGAAACTATGAATTTTAGTCACAACATGCTTCTAAGGCCATTTCATCCTATTTTTGGATAAAATCACACTTGTCTCATCAATTCCTATCACAACATGTCTATTTACGGGAATTTATATAGGATATAGTAACGAAATTCTATTCGAAATATGTGTAGATATCTCTAGCTACTCACGACATTCCCTTAACTTGGATTACATCACATGACCTCACTTCCTTGGTACTGCTCACTCTCGCAGTCCGATCAGCTTCCACTGTGATTTCTGAAGCTATTATAATTCTCTACATTAGTACACCGTAATATACTTGTTTCATTTGAGAATCTCAATTCATTACATCAATCTCATCACTTCCCCCTCCCCCCAATTATGGTGTTATACCATATTTTTCATATATCTATATTCATTTCTCCTCAGTTCCAATTTATGCATTTCATAAAATTACCTTATAATCTTTCATTCATGCCAACACAACTTTCTCATCATTTTCTCACTTCCATGTCAATAGCTAGGTCATGTACATTTTTCTTGATCCTTTTATTTTCAACAATTTAAACTTATACCTATTAACTCACTAATACACCTAGATTAACATATATCAACTTGGTGTATTAAATCTTACCTAGCTGAAAATTTCCTCCTTTTCACCAAATATGGCAAAATCCTTCTTGCTCTTTCAATCTTTGATTCCAATTTCTTATTTCCAAGTATGTTGTTCTCCTCTTTACCAAGAACAACTTTGCTTAACTATATCTCACTCAAAACTGATTGCAAATTGAAGTTTTCTGGTCTATTTTGGTTAGGTTTAGCTTAGTTTCTTGAATGAAATAGTGTTTCTTGGGAAAAACTGAAGTTTAGAACCTTGTATTTATAGAACTGGCTCATAGAGATCGATCTGCTAACGATGAGGATCTATCTGTTCTGCCTTTTTCCCCTCGGAACCGACCTTTCAGGCCTAGTGAGATCGATTTGTTCCTAAGCATGAGATTGATCTGCATTACTCATAACTTTAAGGAGATCGATCTAGCCTTGGAATGAGATTGATCTATTACAACCCGAGCCTTATGGAAACCGATATGTTTTAGCCAATACTTGCTTAAGATCGATCTACATCATTGAGGGATCGATCTGCTCTTGTTGAGGGATCGATCTGCCTCTTACAGATGCTGTAATATTGCATATTCAACCTATGAGATCGATCTGCTCCTCTCCAAAAGCAGTTCTGCTGCGATTTCCATCCCAAAATCACTGTTACATTAGTAGTTGATTTACTTAATCATCCATTTTACATTTCATACACATTTACAACTTCAAGACATCCATTCCTCATGATTTATATCAATTGTGACTTGTCCATACATCACAAAATCATAAAGATTACATGTTAAATTTTGGGTCTAACAATCGATCCTTTCTATGCAGAATCACATCGAGATTGATCTGCTTTGGGAAGGGATCGATCCTTTCTATGCAAAATCACATTGAGATCGATCTGCCTGCCTATAGAACCTTTGTGATTTCATTCTGGAATTGCAAGATCGATCCTGTCATGAAAGGAGATCAATCTGGCATTCATCCGCAAGATTCTAGCTACTAAGTTTTCCAGAATTTCAAAGGAAAGATTGCATTTAAATGCTTCACTAATCATTTTGTATTCTATTCACACTTAGAGCATAAAAATGTCCATTTCGTATGATTCATGTATTATGTAACTTGTGTGTACAACATGGAATCATAAGGAATACATATAAAAGTACGAGCCTTACATTCCTCCCCTCCTTCAAGAAATCTGGTCCTCCAAATTAGAACCAAATCACTCCCCAAAAAGTCAAGGGTACTTTTCCCGTATCAGGCTTTCCAACTCCCAAGTAGCCTCCTCTGAAGTGTGGTGGTGCCAGAGCACCTTAACAAGCGAAATCATTTTGGTCTGTGACACCTTATCCTTCTTATCCAATATTTCGATCGGCCTCTCTACATACGATAAGTCATCATTGAGCTCCAATGGCTCATACTGAATCACATGGGTCAGATTTGGATGGTGCTTCGAAGCATCGATACGTGGAAGACGTTATGAATACCTGCTAGCTCCGATGGCAACGCAAGCCTGTAGGCCTTATCTCTCACTTTCTCCATTATCTTAAATGGACCGATATACCGAGGGCTCAAGTTACCCTTCTTACCGAACCTCATAATCCCTTTCGAGGGAGAAACTCTCAAGAACACTAAATAACCTATAGGGAACTCCAATGGCCTCCGTCTCGTGTCACATAACTCTTCTGTCTGGTCTGAGCTATCCTCAATCTATGACATATCAACTGAACAACCTTAGAGGCTTGTCTTACCAAATCAGGAGCAAAGATCTATTTGTCTCCAACCTCCTCCCATCCAATAGGGGAATGACATCTACGACCATACAATGCCTCATATGGTGCCATCCTAATACTCGCACGATAGCTGTTATTATAGGCGAACTCGGGTAGTGGTAAATGATCATCCCATGAGCCTCTAAAATCCAACACATATGCTCTCAACATATCCTCCACAGTCTGTATAATCCTCTCAGACTGACCATTTGTCTGAGAATGGAAAGTGGTGCTAAAACTCAATTGGATCCCCATCGCTTCCTGGAAGTGTTCCCAAAAGTGAGAAGTGAAGCAGGAATCCTATACGAAACAATACACACTAGGACAACATGTAACCTCACTATCTCACGCACATATAGATCCGTCAATGTACTCAGAGTATCGATAGCTCTCATAGCTAAAATGGGTTGACTTTGTTAACCTATCCACAATCACCCAGATGGCATCATGACCTTTGCAGGGACTCGATAAACCCATCACAAAATCCATGGTGACGTGTTCTCACATCCATGTCGGTATCGGTAGAGGTTGCAATAACCCTGCTGACTTTTGAAGCTCTACCTTCACCTGCTGACATATGAGACACTTCACCACAAACTTTGTAATATCCTTCTTCATCCCTGACCACCAATACACTCTCTGAAGATTCTGATACATTCTATTGCTTCCTGGATGCAATGTAAATCTAAATGAATGAGCTTCTGTCAAAATTAATCTCTTCAACTCTGGGTCATCTATAATGCAAATCCTGCCTCTAAACCTTAGTAGGCCATCACCACTCACTGAGAAATCAACCACAGCACCCCTCTAAATCTGACTTGCACGATCAACACACAGCGGATCGGCATGCTGAGACTGTCGTATCCGATCAATCAAATCCTGCTCCACTCACAGGCTCATCGTCACATAGTCACTGTCAACATCAAGAAGGCCTATATCCAAACTGATGTGAGTAAACTACTCGAGCAGCTCATGTTCCCTGACAATCATATACGATACCACTCTAAGGTTCTTCCTGCTCAGGGCATAAGCCACAACGTTAGCCTTTCCTGGATGGTACAATATCTCGTAATCATATCTTTTATAAGCTTTATCCACCATTTTTACCTCATATTAAACTCTTTCTATGAAAACATATATTTGAGGCTCATATGATTTGTAAACACCTGAAATTTCTCACCGTACAAGTAGTGGCATCATATCTTCAATGCAAATACCACGGCTACCAACTCTACATCATGGGTCGGGTAGCTCCTCTCATGGTTCTTAAGCTGTCTAGAATCATAAGCGAATACCTTCCCATCCTGCATCAACACACAACCCAGTCCCTATCTCGAGGTATCTGTATACACTAAAAAGCCTCATGAACTGGTGGGTATGGTGAGAATAGGTGCGGTGGTCAGTCGTTGCTTCAGCTCGCAGAAACTACTTTCACACTGATCATCCCACTCAAATGGCACATTCTTCCGAGTAAGGCATGTCAACGGAGTAGCCAGTGTAGAGAATCCTTCCACAAACCGTAGGTAATAACTTGCCAAAACCAAAAAACTGCGGACCTCTGTAACTGTCTTGGGTCTCTCGCACTAAACAACTGCCTCTACCTTGGATGGATCTACTGATACCCCATCCTTCGATACCACATGACCCAAAAATGAAATATGCTCCAATCAAAAGTCACACTTACTGAGCTTCGCATATAACTCCTTCTCTCGGAGGGTTTGCAGAACTATCCTTAAGTATTGCTCATGATCTTCCAAGGACTTGGAATAAACCAATATATCATTAATAAATACTGTCACAAACTGGTCCAAGTATGGCTTAAGCATATCATTCACCAAAGCCATAAAAGCTGCGGGGGCATTCATTAATCCGAATGGCATAACCAAGAACTTGTAGTAGCCATAACGGGTACGAAATGCTATCTTGGGAACATCTCCACTCCGTATACCCAACTGATGGTACCCATATCGTAGATCTATCTTAGAAAAGACCTAAGCTCCCCGAAGCTGATCCAATCAATCGTCAATGCATGGAAGGGGTACTTATTCTTGACGGTAGCCTTATTCAACAACCGGTAATCTATGCACAGTTGGAGGCTCCCATCCTTCTTTCTCACAAATAAGACCGGAGCTGCCCAGGGTGAGACACTCGGTCTAATAAACCCCTTCTCTAGTAACTCATACAACAGCTTTTTAGCTCCTCCAACTCAATCGGAGCCATTCTATACGGTGGTCTACATATCGGCATTATACCAGGTACCAACTCTTTATAGAACTTCATCTCCCTGTCGGGTGGTAACCCTGGTAAATCATCCAAAAAGACATCAAGAAACTCTGCAACCATTGGAATGTCTCTCAATTCCAGACATATCTTATCTGTGTCAACCACGTATGCAATAAAACACTTCAAATTTTTATTTTCCACCGTTAGTAACATAGGTCATCATATTAACATTCATGATTAACAAGCAAATTCATCTCTTAAATATGATGAATTAAAATTACACTCTTCCCATTTGCAATAATCATGTTCCTTCATTTCTTTTCAGTAAAACTTATAGCACTCTTTTCAAGAAAACTTACGGTAAGCCTATCTATCCTTGAAAACATTACTGTCTTAGCATAACAATCTAAAACAGCATGATTCATATCCAACCAATCCATTCCTAAAATTACATCGAAATCACTCATATTCAGTAAGATAAGATTGGCTGACATATCCCTTCCCCCTATTTTCAGCCTACAATCCCTATGTACATACTCAGTCAACTGACTATCATTCATAGGTGTAGAAATCAACAACATTCTATCTAATGATGTAGGCTTTACATACTTCGACAACTTATGTGTAAATGAAGGTGATATAAAGGAATGTGTGGCACCAGGATCAAATAACACAAATGCTTCTAAATATAAAATCAAGATGGTACCTTTAATCACATCCACTGAAGCGTCTGTGGTGTCCTGGTCCAATGCATGCACTCGTCCTCTACCGACCACCTGTTTCCTCTTCTCCTCAAGTATAGCTCTCCTCCTCGAAGAAAAAGTCTCAACAGGAGCTCTCTCTAGCTCTTTGCCCTTCTGTGAGGCAGTCTCAATCCTCTCTAGGTAATACTTCATGATATGCTTTGGCTTCCCACATCTATAACACACTCCAGGGGTCATCGAACAAGGCCCGGTACCATGATATCTACCACATCTCCTACACTGCTCAGTAGTAGGCCGAGGACCCCTAATGACAATACCTCTCAGTGGTGTTAAGGTCGGATATACAAGAGGCTTAGCAGTCCTTTCCTGTACCTCCTCAATCCGAGGTCTCTTCCCAAACAGTATCCAACCACCTCTCCTGATATCTCTATCACCTCCGGATCTCTTTCGATCTTTGTCTCTCCTGCTACTAACCTTCCAAAACTCAGAGGCATTCCACTCAAAGCCCTGCTCGCATAACTGCGCCCTGCGCACTGCCTCCTCATAGGTCGAAATGTTTAACGGAACCAATTTGGATCTGATAGTTAATCTCAATCCATCTATGAACTTTTGGACCTTCCGAATCTCACTGCTCAATGTATCCGAGTCATACCTCGCCAAGGATATGAACCTTGACTCATACTCATCAACGGAGCGATTCGCCTGTACCAAACTCATAAACTCCATCCGTAGCTTCCGCTGTGCAGTGGCCGAAATATATTATCTCCTAAAGGCCTCTAAAAATATCCTCATGTAATCTCTGGGGGTCGAGCTCTCTGGATAGATACTGTAGATCTCCACCAATGCTCTACCTCACTCTTAAACATAAATACGCCAAAGGCAACCCTCTCAATCGATGTGTACCTGAAGAACTCATACAACTTCTCCATCTCATATATTTAATCCTCTACAACAACTAGGTCCTTTACTCCTCTAAAGACTAGAGGTCTGAACTCCTAGAACTGTCGTAACCTATCCAACTCACAGTCATAACCCAGATCACTACTGCTCGACTGTGGAGCGACAAGAGATATCCTAAACTAGTGGCTGTATAACAGTCTCTGTAGTCTGAGGTCTCTCTGCAGCTGTCTGTTCAGTAACAACAGGCTGTCTGGCTGGACCTCGTCTATCACCAGCCCCTAAGGCCTGCGTGACTATCTTAATAAGGCTCTCTATACTCCGCTCAATCCTAGCGAAGTGTGCCTCGGTATCCCATGGTCCCTCAATAGGATCCTACGGAGCCTGACCAGTCTGTGGCTCAGCTCAGCTCTCAGGCCTACATAATGCCTAAATTTCTGCATCCATAAGCATTTATTAGTCTAATTCCATCTCAGTATACACATTTATATCTAAACAAAGCACAGTAATATAGGGATATAACTTTCCTGCTTACTAATATTGACTCATATTAGTCCAACTCAACTCTGATACCACCTCTGTCACGACCCCTTTTACCTAAAATCGCTACAAAAATTTTATTTTTTCCTTTTTTTCTCGATCGTGAACATTCTCACTACCAAACAGTTGGGCTATGAGTCAGTATTAGTCACCCTTTACCATCTTCCAGGCCATCTATCTTTTAATTTATTCAAAAGCAAACACGTATACTTTATAATTGAGGTTGTATACTTTTACGTGTTTACTAATATCTACATCCCCCATATTACATTCCAAAATGATAACTGTACTATTACATGTTTAGATGAAAAATGATACCAGTGTGTATACCTCTCGGTGATGGGAAGCAGCGGATACCAGGATGTAAGTCCTCAGCCACTCACTAACAACTGTGTGTCTCTGTAGAGGGGAAAATGAAATGGATGAGCTCACTAGCTCAGTAAGGTAATAATGCAAGCAGGTAGATAACTACACTATCTACGTGCTTATAATGTCATGATATAAAATCGCTTACATCTAGAGCATGAGTAAATAGATAAAACTATGCCGCATGTGTATAAATATATCATGTACTGTAAAACATGAAAGCATGCATAAAACCATTGAAAGTTATCATGTAAAACATCTCATGCTCAGCATGTCAACTTATCATAAAATAATACATCATCCTTTAAAAACATCACACAAGGTTAAACCCCTCCCTTGGGTCTACCCTGGATAACACAAATCATGTTTAGTGCATATAAAATCATCTGATATCATGTGAGACAGGTGGTCACTGTATACGCTCGAGGACTCTGCTGGCCAACTATGTCCCTATCTTCCTAGACCACATGGATCCCAGTGTGCAGGGCATTATACTATAACGGGAGGTGGGTCAAATCCTACCCGCCAGAATATAAATCAGCATCATCACCACACGGTACAACATACTCCATGTGATATACATGGTACAACATACTCCATAGACCCATATCATGGTCGGGGGTGCCTGTCGTAGGTCTTATCTACCCCATACCATGTATAACCGACTCAGTCTCAAGTGCATGTGCGAGCATCTCATCCGTGTGACTAATAGTCTACATGAGGCCTCTAGCACAGCTCGTACGAGCATCTTATCCGTGTGAGACACAATCTACATGAGGCATCTAGCACAACTCATTACATATCATAATGTGAAAAGTCCAGTGAGAGCAAGGCTCTAGCACAATTTCATGTACAATCAGTAAAAATCCTCGTACGAGCAACACTCCAGTACGACTTTATGTAAAATAAATAATGGTAAAATCATGTACGAGCAAAGCTCCAATATGGTTATATGCATAAGAAATAAATGAAACCCACGTATGAGCAAAAGATCCAGTACGGCTTGCATACATCTCAGCTCAAAATATGGTGTGAGCTAGGCTCCAGCACATTTCATGCATGTTAAAATATACAAATCCAATGCGAGCAAGGCTCTAGCATGATTTATACTCATGTAAATCTGATAGGTGGCTCTATTTAGGTAAAACCCCTTTCAAAACTAAAATTCAGCATCGACACGTGCTATTTCATGTAAATCGTGAAACAGTTAGCCAACCTATCCTTGTTTTACCCAATCAAGGCATCACATCACATTCAAAACATCAAAATCATGATATTCATGCAATTTACTAACCTTACAACCCTTTTTATAAAATTTACTCCCAGTGGTAAAATCGTGTTTTTACACCGATACCTCGATTTTTAAAAAAATTATTATTTTATTTCTAGATTCCTTAGAGAATTTCATGCCTCATAAATACCCTCAACATACGTATAGTTACCTCTAGGCGCTTAAAAAATTCCCATACCTGGAATCGGGTTGAGTAATTCCACTTCCTCAGAGCTGCTCGATCGCGCAGTCCGATTCACTCCCAATATATCTCCAGAGCTGTACGAAATTATTTATCATATTAAATACAATTTATTTATCTGTATTTTCACTTTCACTACAATCGATTTAAACTTATTGGGCTCGTTTACTCTTATTAGGTCTTATTTTCTCTTAAGTCCATTTCGATTGTACTATTCATTTCTCGAGAATTTATTGGGCTTATCAAGCCTACTGATTCATATCGGGTCGACCTTAGGCCTACAATGCCTTATTGAGTCAAATACTCAATGCTTGGCCTACTTGACCATTTAGTCACGTATGGTGCGCCACACCTAGCCATGGTCGACACCATGGTTGCCTAGCTCTCATGGGCATTTCGGTAAACACTTGGTGTGCTTGCCTTAAGTTCATAACTTTCCTTCACTAAGGCATTTCATCATACACCTCTTATGCCTACTTTAAATCATCATCTATTCCAACATATTGGTTTTACAAAACCATCTCAAAATCATACATATAACATCACCAACACCATAGTATAATCAATTCATCATTAAATCAACCATAACTCACTTTCTCCTACTAAACCCATATTAGGTCATGGATGATTAAGCATGGTCAAGGATGTTTCAGCTAACAATACATACACCAATCAACTCTTAAAAATGTCTAGATTAACATAATTTAAGTTGGTGTATTCAAAACTCACCTAGCTTAACCTTTCTCTTTTGGCCGAAATTGGGAAAACACCTTGCTCCTTCAATCCAAAAATTTAACTACTAGTTTTTTACTATGTTGTTCCCCTCCTTATAAGGAACAACTTTTCTAAAAGTAACCTTTCTCCAATCTATTTGGAAGGTGATGATATTTTAGAGTGAGAAAAACTTGTTCACTTTGCTAGGAGGAGATATTTGTTAATCTAAGGAAGAAGACTCGTTTGTCAAGCTTTTAAATAGAAATAGGTATTTTGAGATCGATCTCCGATGGTAAGAGATCAATCTTTTTTTGGTTGAACTATATAAATATTCAATAAGCTGTGGGATCGTTCTGCTCTTGGGAAGGGATTAATCCTTTCTAGCCAGAAACCATTCGAAATCGATCAATTTTGGGAAGGGATTGATCCTGTCTATGCAAAATCACATCGAGATCGATCTGCTTGCCTATAGAACCTTTGTGATTTAATTCTTGAATTACAAGATCGATCCTACCGTGAAAGGAGATCGATCTTGCATTTTTCTGTGGGATTTCAGCAGCTAATTTTTCCAGAATTTCAAATGAAAGATTGCATTTAAATGCTTCACTAATCATTTTGCATTCTATTCACACTTAGAGCATAAAAATGTTCATTCTTATGATTCACGTATTATGTAACTTGTGTGTACAGCATGGAATCAAAAAGAATACATATAAAAGTATGGACCTTACAGTTACAGATGTGCGCTCTTGATTTTAAAGGTTCATGAGATGATCACTTGCAGATGGTCGAGTTTACCTATAATAATAGTTTTCACGCTAGTGTTAGGACGGCACCGTATGAGGCGTTATATTGTAGGAGATGTAAATTTCCAGTGGATTGGGAAGAAGTAGGTGATAAAAAGATTTTGGCACCTAATTTAGTTTAACAGGCAATTAGGGGTCTTGGGATTATCTATGATAGCTTTGGTTAGCTCAGAGTAGGCAGAAGAGCTATGTTGATGTGCATAGGCAGCCACTTGAATTTCGAATTGGGAATTATTTATTTTTAAAGGTATCTTTAAGTAAAGGTATCATGCACTTTAAAAAGAAAGGAAAGTTGAGTCCTTGCTTTATTGGTCCATTTAAAAATTTTGAGAGAGTTAAGGATGTTGCCTACAGGCTTGCTTTGCCGCCACAACTTTCTGGGATACACCATGTCTAAGACCCAGTTTTGGTGATGTATTCCTTATGATTCTTATGATGTACACATTTCCATATGTTAATTGAATCATAATTCGAGATTTTGCTTGAATGAAATTGCAAAGAGAATGAATGAATATTCATGAATCCCAGTAATGCGTAAATAAGGGCTAAGGTGGCCATCGACTAAACAAATGGAATTTAAACCATTCCGACTGAACATAAGGACTTAAAAACATGAAATGATAATGTAAGGTTCGTAATTTTACATGTATTCCTTATGATTCCATGGTGTACATAGTTGTTACATGCTATATGAATCATAAGAGATGTAAGGCCTGTGAATTTTATGTACCCTTTATGATTCCATGTTGTACACACAAGTTAGATAATATGTGAATCATAAGAAATGGACCATTTTTGGCTCAAAGTGTGAATAGAATACAAAATGATTAGTGAAGCATTTAAAAGCAATCTTTCCTGAGTCCTTGTTACATTGGACCCTTCGAAATACTTGATAGAGTGGGAGATAAGGCCTAAAGGCTAGCATTGCCACCTAAGCTAACGGGTGTTCATTACGTCTTCCACATTTCTATGTTACAAAAGTACCACCCGGATCTGGCACATATAATTAGATATGAGCCATTTGAGCTTAATGAGAACATGTAGTATGTTAAGAAGCCAATTCGAATATTGGATAGGAAGGAAAAGGTGTTGAGGTCGAAGACGATTCCTTTAGTGAAAGTTCTTTGGCAATATCACACTGCAGAAGAAGCTCCTTAGGAGTTGGAGAGTTTGATGCGGGAGAAGTACCTCAAGTTATTCACCAACTGATTTGATTCCGATTCGGAGGACCAAATTTCCTTAGTGGGGGAGATTATGTAAGACCCACTTTTGGTGATGTATTCCTTATGATTCATATGATGTAACACATTTCCATATGTTAATTGAATCATAAGAAGAGCTATTGGCTTGAATGAAATTGCAAATGGAATAAATAAGTATTCAGGAATTCATGTAATGGCTAAATAAGGGCTGAAGTAGCCACTGACTAGACAAATGGAACTCAAAACATTCACACTGAAGATAAGGACTCAAACATGAATTTTAAGTATCTTTTATGATTCCAAGTAGTACACACAAGTCACATAGTATGTGAATCAGAAGAAATAAACCTTTTCATGCTCTAAGTGTGAACAGAATGCAAAATGACTAGTGAAGCAATCAAAGGCAAGTCTTCCTCTGAAATTTGGGAAAAATCTGCAGTTAGAAATCTGTAGATGAAGGCCAGATCGATCCCTTATCCAAAGCAGATCTATCTCTTGTTCAAGTAGAATGATCTTAATTTGGTTTTGTCTTAAAAGGATCGATCTCTTCCCAAGTACAGATCGATCTCTATTTGCTCCTGATTAGCAAGGATCGATCTCTTTCCAAAGAGTAGGCCGATCTCTCCCTATGAACAGATCGATCTCCACTTGTTTTTGCCAAGAAAGGATCGATCACTTCCCAATGAGCAGATCGATCCTACACTGACATTCTTGAACATTTCGATAGTTTAAACCAAAGGAAGATCGATCTTTTACCCTAGAAGATCAATCTCACCACACCTATTCTATAAAAACCCGACAGCAAAGCCTTCTTCTTCAGAAAAACAAAACACTTACTCCATTTTACCCAAAAAGAACAAGCTTTCTAAGTCTAGAATACCATCCCCTTCCAAAAAGATTTGAGAGTAGTTGCTTTGAGCAAAGTTGTTCATTTTAAGGAGGAGAACAACATAGTTAGGAATCAGCATTGAACTTGTTGGATTAAAGGAGTAAAAGGGTCTTCCAATTTCAGACAAGAGAAAAGATAAGCTAGGTGAGTTTCTAATACACCAACTCTAAGTATGTTTATCTAGACATTGTTATGAGTTGATTGGTGTATGTATTGTTGGTTGAAACTATCTAGAGTATGATGAATAATTCATAACCTAAAAATGGGTTTAGGGTGAGAAAATGAGATGTGGTGGATTTAATGATGAATGGATTACACTAAGGTATTAATAATTTTAGGTGCATGATTTTGAAATGGTTTAGTGAAATCAACTTATAGAAATGGATGAAGTTATGAAGTGTGCATATAAGGTGCTTGTGAAAATGCATGAATAAATGAAAAACTAAGGTCAATGGGCCTAGAATTCGATTCAATGAGAGATAATGAACCCAAAGAGCCCAATGGGCCTAGTTGAAATGAATAGAAGAGTCAAAATGAACTTAAGAGAGAATTTGGCTCAATGAGATATATTGACTAAGATGAAGTCAGGATAATGAGTTATCAGTGTAGACTGATATGATTGATGAATGTATCATAATTAACCTCATATATGATTATATGCAGCTTCAGAGAGTTGATTGGGAGCAAATCGAACTGAGCGAAATTCTTAGTGTTGGGAAGAGTTAGACTGTACAAAGAATTGAGGTAAGTGAATTTGTTGGCTCCTAGAGGTATCTGTACGCGTTTTCAGGCGCATTCTTAAGCTCTTTAAGTGTCTAAGGATCTTAGGAAAGAAATAAAAGATTGAAGGGCAAAGAAAGTTGGGATTTTAGAAAAATGTCATGAAAAGCAAGAACATGATGTTCTTGAGTCTTTTACTGCTTTTTAGCATGTGGATAGGTAGGCTGGCTAGCATTTAAATGATTTGCTTGAAAATAGCTTGATTTGGTTTTAATAACCATGCTTTGCAAAAGAAATAGCCACCTACATGAGTTTTGTGGAAATAAAGCGTGCTAGAGCATTGCTCACACGAGATTTGACGTGATTATACATGCATTAGTGATGGAGCCTAGCTCGCATTAGTTTTCACATGGATTTTATGACATAGTGCTGGAGCCTATCTCGCAGTAGATTTCAAATGGATTTTATGACATGGAGCTAGAGCGTTGCTCGTACTAGATGTCTACTATATATTTATAACTGTGCTAGAGATTACTCGCACGTGATTTTTATGACATGTTGGGAGCCGTGCTGAGAGCTTCGGGTAGATTATGTGTCACACCGATTAAATAGGCTCATACGTGTGTTATGAGATGTGGTATGATATGATGTGATGATATGGGTCCACGGAGTACGTTGTACCGTGCATATAGCATGGAGTACGTTGTACCGTGTATGGATATATCTATATACCGTCTTCGAACTAAGGTTAGATCTGGTATGGACCGGCGGGTTGGACGTGACCCACCTCCCGTGCGGAAGCAGATAGATGTGATACCCTGCACACTAGGATCCGTGTAGCTTGGGATCACAAAGGATATGGTTATAGTCCTAGTTATTACCCTTATTATTATTTGCCTAATCTCACATGTCACTTGGTTATGATGAATCCATGTTTTAAATTGTTTTATGGGTCAGGACAGTCCAAGGGAGAGGCTGAGTCCTAACAAATGCTGATTTGTCCTAATTTGTGTTGAGTATGAACTGTTTTTAAGTGCATCTCGCATGATGATTTTCCATGCTTTATTTACGATTTACTCATGATGATTTTTCATGCTTTATTCACGACTTGTGCACTGATTTCAAAAGCATGAACTGCTTTATATAGCATGATCACGTGCATGAACTGATGTTTTTAGGTATGAGAGTAACTGCTTGGTTTTACGCATAGCGTCATGATCACGTAGATAGTACAGTTATCTACCTACTCGTATGATTGCCTTACTAAGCACGTGGTTTGCTCACCCCATTTATTTTCCCCCTCTACAGAGCACTTTCAGTAGGATTGAGAGCGACTGAGGAGTTGATTTTTGCAGTCCGCTGCATCCCATCACTTAAAGGTATACATATTTCTACAGTTTTGTAGCTAAACATGCAACAACACAGTAATATTTTGAATGTAACTTTTGGGGATGTAAAGAATGGTAAACACATGTAAATAGCAACTTTGATTAAGAAATACAAGTGTTTATATTTAAATAAATTGTAACTTGAAATGGTATGGTTGGATGAGATTAACATCGATACACAACCCAACTGTTGGTGGTGTAGCTATTCACGATTAGAGTAAGGTAAGAAATAGATTAAATAATGAACAAAAAATGAAAAATTTCTAGTGGTTTTTCGGTAAACTTACGGTCATGACATTAATCATCCATGACCTAATATGGGTTTAGCGTGAGAAAGTGAGCTCTGGTTGATTTTATGATGAATTGATTATACTATGGTGTTGGTGATGTTATTGTATGATTTTGAGATGGTTTTGTGAAACCAATATGTTGGAATAGATGATGATTTAAAGTAGGCATAAGAGATGTATAATGAAATGCCTTAGTGAAAGAAAGTGATGAACTTAAGGTAAGCACACTAAGTGTTTACCGAAATGCCCATGAGAGCTAGGCAACCATGGTGTCGGCCATGGCTAAGCGTGGCGCACCATGCGTGACCGAATGGTCAAGTAGGCCAAGCATTGAGTAGTCGGCTCAATAAGGCATTGTGGACCTAATGCCGGCCCGATATGAAACAGTAGGCTTGATGGGCCCAAAAGATTCTCAAGAAAAGAATAGTAAAATCGAAATGGACTTAAGAGAAGCAATACCTAATAAGAGAAAATGGGCCAATAAGTTAAATCGATTGTATTGAAAGTGAAATAAAGATAAATAAACTGTTTTTAATATGATAAATAATTTCGTGCAGCTCCGGAGATTATATTGGGAGCGAATCGTATTGCGCGATCGAGCAGCTTTGAGGAAGTAGAATTACTCGACGCGATTCCAGGTAAGGGAATTTTGTGAATATTTAGAGGTAGCTGCATGTATTTGAGGGTATTTATAGGGCATTTAATTTGCTTGGTTACCTAGAAAAGAAATAATAATTTTTACGAAAAAATTTGGATATAGGTGAAAAAGATGATTTTACCCCTAGGAGCAAATTTTACAAAAAGGGTAGTAAGGCTAATAAATTACATGAATATCATGTTTTTATATTTTTCTGAAATATATTGCTTCGATTTAAGCAAATTTACGAATAGGCTAGCTATTGATTTCATAATTTCATGAAATAGCACGAGTCAGGTGCTAACTTTGATTTTGAGCGTGTTTTGTTGAAATAAAATCGCCTATCATATTTTATGAGTATAAATTGTGCTAGAGCCTTACTTGCACTGGATTTTGAAAATTTAACATGCTTGAAATGTGTTGGAGCCTAGCTCACACCATATTTTGAGTTGAGATGCATGCAAGCCGTATTGGAGCTTTTACTCGTACGTAGGTTTCATTTATTTCTAATGCATATAACCGTACTTGAGCTTTATTCATACAAGATTTTACCATTATTTATTTTGTATAAAGTCGTACTGGAGCATTGCTCGTACAATGATTTTTACCGATTGTGCATGAAATCGTGCTAGAGCTTTGCTTGCACTGGACTTTTCACATTGTGATATGTAATGAGTCGTGTTGGATGCCTCGTGTAGACTGTGTGTCACACGGATGAGATACTCGTATGAGCCGTGCTAGATGCCTCGTGTAGACTATTAGTCACACGGATGAGATGCTCGCATGTGCACTTGAGATTGAGTCGGTTATACATGGTATGGGGTAGATAAGACCTATAGCAAGAACCCCCGATCGTGATATGCGTCTATAGAGTACATTGTATCGTGTATATCACATGGAGTATGTTGTACCGTGTGGAGATGATGTTGATTTATATTCTGGCGGGTAAGATTTGACCCACCTCCGTTACAGCATAATGCCCCGCACACCGGGATCCATGTGGTCTGGGATGATAGTGACATAGTTGGCCAACAAAGTCCTTGATTGTATACAGTGACCACCTTTCTCACATGATATCACATGGTTCTATATGCACTAAACATGATTTGTGTTATCTAGGGTAGACACGAGGGAGGGATCGCACCTTGTGGGATGTTTTAAAAGGATGATATATTGTTTTATGATGAGCATGAGACGTTTTACATGATGACTTTTCATGGTTTTATGCCTGCTTTCATGTTTTACAGTACATGATATATTTATACACATGCGGCATAGTTTTATCTATTTCCTCATGTTTAAAACAAAATTTGGTTTTCATGATGTGATGATGAGTTTTACTAAGTTTTGATAATATGTCAAACCTTGAGGGGTTGTTTTATGATGCGTTTTTCAATGTGTTGAGCATAAGACATTGACATGATGAATTTCCATGTTTACATGCATATTTTCATGTTTTCAGTACGTGATATATATATATATATACATGTGGCATAGTTTTAATTATACTTCATGCTCTGGATATAAATGATTTTTATATAATGACATTATAAGCATGTAGATAGTGTAGCTATCTACCTGCTTGCATTATTGCCTTACTGAGCTAGTGAGCTCATCCCTTTCATTTTCCCCCTCTACAAAGCGCACACAGTAGTTAGTGAATGGCTGAGGAATTGCATCCCGATATCCGCCGCTTCCTATCACTAAGAGGTATACACACTGGCATCTTTTTGTATCTAAACATTTAATAGTACAGTAATCATTTTGGAATGTAATATGAGGGATGTAAATATTAGTAAACACATACAAGTATTGAATCTCAATTATAAAGTATACGTGTTTGCTTTTGAATAAATTAAAATATAGATGGCATAGTAGAGGGTAAAGAGTGACTAATACTGACTCATAACCCAACTGTTTAGTGGTGAGAATGTTCACAACCAAGAAAGGAAAGGAAAAAAAGCAAAAACTTTGTAGCGATTGTAGGTAAAATGGGTCGTGATAGAGGTGGTATCAGAGCTGAGTTGGCCTGATATGAGTCGGTATTAGTGGTTAAGGAAGTTTACATCCTCATACTACTATGCTTTGTTTAGATATAACTGTGTATAGCGAGATGGGATTAGACTAATGAATGGTTACAGATGCAAGAATTTAGGCGTTATTCCTGTTACACGCCATGGTAGAGGGGCGAGTTCACGTACTAAAGGCCGAAGGGGTAAGATGATCAGTAAGCCTTCAGTGTATCCAATTTCAGCGCCTACGAGGGGTATTGTGATTGGAAGACCTCAACCTACTACTGAGCAGTGTAGGATGTGTGGTAGATACCACGAAAATAGTGCCCGCATCTTATTGACAAAAACATATGTTAAGAGTGGTAAGGCGGGCCATCTATTTAAGGATTGCCCAGAGCTGGGTGAGATTGCCCGACAGAAAGGCAAAGAGCCTGAGAAAGCCCCTGCTAATACCTCTACGCTGAAAAAGAAAGCCACATTCAAAGAGAAGCGGGAAATATGCTGTTGGTCGAGGGCGAGTGTTTGCCTTGGACCAGGACACTATTGATGCTTCATCTATTGTGGTGGAAGGTACCACCCAGATTGTTAATTTTGAAGCAATGTTTTTATCCTGGTGCCACGTATTTATTCAAATCGCCTTCATTTTTGTAGATAAGTTAGTAAAATATGTGAAGCCTATACTCTTGGCAAAATACTAATAGTTAGCACCCCAATGAACGATTGTCAGCTAACTGAATATGTATGTAGAAATTGAAGTTGAGAGTGAGGGAAAAGGATACGTTAGTCGATCTTATTCAATTGAATACGAATGACTTTGATGTAATGTGGAGAATGGACTGCTCGGCTGCAGACCGTAAGACCCTCAAATTCATAAATATATACATGTACATGCTATGTGAAGCATAAATGATGTAAAGTCCATAGAATTAATGTACACACTTGTAATATGAGTTTGCGATGTACGTACATGTTTCGTTATGTATAAATAATAAGAAATAGACTTTTGTAGATGATGAATGTAAGTGGAATGGAAAATGAGTGGTGTGGTAAAATGGAATGAAGTATGCATAAGTTGTATAAATGGTTATACTCCATTTGGTTGTAAATTGTATACTTTTGGTTATACAACGAATGTACACAAGTCTTAATGTACATAAAGTAGGAATGGATGTCATTTTCAAGAGTTAAAGGTGATTAGATGAGAAAATGACTATAGTAGCAAAATAAATGAAGTTTGGTGTGCGTTTACTGCAGAAAACTGCAGTAAAATCTGGAAAATATGAATGAGAAATCGATCTGGAAGAGCAAAAAATGCTCTTGTTCGAGCAATGGAACAGGGGCAGATCGATCTCCAAGAGGGCCAGATCGATCTGCTAAGCATTCTGTGAAGAAGGAATCAATCCCTAGAGGGCCAGATCGATTTCTTTAAGCTACTGACTTGGAACAGATCGATCTCATGCAAGAGCAAATCGATCTCCTTAAGGTTCTGTGTTGTGCAGATCGATCTTATGCTTGGAAACAGATCGATCTCATTAAGTTTAGAATATCGATTTCGAGAGGAAAAAGTACAGGGCAGATCGATCTCATTGAAGAGCATATCGATCTCATAGAGATAATTCTATAAATATTGGACTGTTGCACTTCAGTTTGCACGAGAGAAACTATTCCATTCAAGAGCAAAAGTGTAACCTAACATCCCTACACCAGAAAATTTTAGTTTGTGATCAGTTTTGAGTGTGATATAGTTGAGCAAAGTTGTTCTTAGCTAGGAGGATAACAACATACTTGGAAACAAGAGATTGAGATCAAAGGTTTCAAGAGCAAGGAGGATTTTACCAAATTGGTGACAAAGGAAGGAAATCTTAGCTAGGTAAGATTTAATATACCAAGTTGATATATGTTAAACTAGGTGTATTGATGAGTTTATTGGTATATATATGATTTGTTGGAAATGAAAGGATCATGAAAAATGAGTATGACCTAGCTATTGGTGTGAAAATGAGAAAGTGATGAGGAAAGGGTGTTAACATGGATTTAATCATAGAATATGCATGTATACAAGATTATGAGTTAATCTTATGAAATGCATAAGTTGGAAATAAGGAAAAATGGATATAGATATGTGAAAATGTGGTTTTATACCATATTTGGAGAAAATAATGAGATTTAAGTATTAAATTGAGATTTGGCAAATGAAATGAGTATATAGCGATATACTAATGCCAATAATTATAACAGCTTCAAAAATTACCTTGGAAGCTGATCGGATCGCAAGAGTGAGCAGAAACGAGGAAGAGAGGTCACTTGACATTATCTGAGGTAAGGGAATTTTGTGAGTAGCTAGAGATGGCTACACGTATTTTAAATAGAGTTTCGATGTTATACTCTATATGAATTCCCTGAAATAGGCATGTTGTGTGTGCTAAGGATTAACGAGATGAAGTATGTTTTATCCAAAAGTAGGATGAAAAGCCTTAGAAGCATGTTGTGCCCCATAATTCATGAGTTGCATGATAGAATGGCTAATGTTTTCATGTATATGCGAAAACAACACATTTAAGTGCTACTTTGATTTGAATTGAGAGAGTTGTGATTTGAATAAGCCATATATCTGGTTTTGTGTGAAAACCATAAGTGCTAGAGAATACTCGCACTATATTTTGAGATATGCATCACATAGTACTAGAGGATATACTCGTACTATATTTTAAGGATATTTTATGCATGTTAGAGTACTGGGAGCATTGCTCGTACTCAGTTTGTGATTGATGCATATAGAATATTGGGAGCTTTGCTCATACTCAATTTTACATGATAGAGTGCTGGGAGCGTTGCTCATACTCGATTCTTCATGATTTATACATAACATAGTACTTAAGTGGTAACTCGTACTTGATTTGAAAAGAGAATTATGCATGACCTAGTGCTAGAGGTTCCTCGCACTAGTGTTGAATATTTTGAGATGCATACACAGTGTTTAAGAGGCGGAGTGTTGATTGTGAGTCACACTCAAGATGCGCACTGTAGTTTTTATGTGATATATAATACATGTTAAAGAAAAACCGTGACAATTTCCTCATGTAGACTCTCACACTGTGAGATGTTCGCACGTGGAATTAGAGACGTGGCATTTATTCCATAATGTGAGGGCTAAGACTTATGGCAAGCACCCCGACTATGATGTATTTTCATGGTGTGAGGGCTAAGACCTATGGCAGTCACCCCGACCATGAGGAGAGGGTCCATTGGTGTACGTTATACCGTGCGAGTGGCATGGAGTACACTGTACCGTGAGTTGTGTGGAGTTGAGGAGTTTATAACTTGTGGTTGTGATGGACTGACCCCCCTCCAGTTATAGCAGTGATACCCGCACACCGAGATCTATGTTGCCTGGGATTTCACCATTATAGGATATGGCCATAGTCCAGGAGAGTATTGCATTTAGCCACTGAGTCTCGCATGATATATCACTTGTTTTCATGATACAGTTAGACTTGAGAGAGATAGGTCGAAAATCGATTTGTGGTGTGTTGTGAACTGTCATGTTTACTGTGATTTATGTGAAAATGGAAATGATTTCTATAAAGGCATTCTGAAATTATAAATATGCATTGTTTTACATGAATGCCTACATTTGATAACTCAACATGATTTTAAGTACATGGAAATTATTCTGTACTATTATTATATCATTTTAATACATGCTTTGATATGAGAGAAGGAAAGGCAAAGCCTTATTTTCAGTAGATAGTGTGGTTGTCTACTTGCTTGCCTGATTTCCTTACTGAACGTGTTGTTTGCTCATCCCCCTTTATTTTCCACTCTCTACAGATCATCCGCAATAGATTGAGTTCGCCTGAGGTATAGCATTCATTGTATCCGCTGCCTATCCATCTTATGAGAGGTATATACACTCGAACATTTTATACTGAACAATATATAAGCACAGTTATATAACTAATTGTACAGTAGGGATGTATATGTACAAATACTGTATAACAGTTCATGTTATCAGAAAGAATACTAAATTCTATGTATATTGTGAATGAATGTAAGTGGGTGACTAATATCGAATCACAGCCCAACTATCGAGGAGGGAAAGGTAAGTAAAGTAAGTAAAGTAAAAAGATGAAAAATTTGTAGTGTTTTTTTTTGGTAAGTCACGGAAAGAGGTCGTGACAGGGACTATGCTATTTAGATTGCTATTCTAAGATAGTGATGTTTCCACTTTCAAAAGTGTATTGTATGTTTTGACAAGTGATGAAAGAATGTAATGGTTGTAATTAAAGGAGTAAATGATTGTACTAACGACCTCCCCTCCCATGACCTACTAAAAACCACAACAAATTTTTCGCATTTTACTTACCTCTCCTTCTGTCATAACTCAACACCAAATCATTGGGCTGTGATTCGATATTAGTGACCTCAACCACATTCATTCCATAACATGCATACATGTCAATACAATTATCTATTGACTGTAAGTACTCTTTTCTTAAAAGTAAACTCATATTCATTAATACAAATAATTGTACATATACATCTTCGACAGTACATTCGTTTACATAATTGTGCTTTTATATTGTTCAATACAAAATGTTTCAAATGTGTATACCTTTCGTAAGATCGGTATGCAGCTGATAAAGGAATACTGGTCCTCGGCCGTGTCTAACTACTGCAGATGTTCTGTAGAGAGGAGGAAATAAAAAGGGGGTGAGCTCACAGCTCAGTAAGGAAATAGGGCAAGTAAGTAGATAACCACACTATCTACAAAATATAATGCTCATGCCATTAAATTATTTCCTTTTCGATTCGCATCTAAAGCATGTGTCTTCTTGAAATATTTATGCAATATATATATATAGATACAAATCGTCAGTATGAACTGAAAACATGCTGGTTTAATAATCTCAGCAGTTTATGCAAAACATTGCATTTCTCATGTAATAAATATAAATCACAATTTATCATGTCATTTCAATTAAATCAAAACAATGATGGCCTATCGTAAAGTTAAAAACATGGAAATTCGGGCCTCACCCATCCCTCGGGTTACCCTTTCACACACAAGGTCACATGTCGAGGCTCAACTTATCCCTCGAGTCTACCCAATTATAAAAACTCATGTGACAATTCAAACAAGAAATATCAGTAAGGTGAAACGAGATAGGCGACTACTTGTTTCGAGATTATGATCATAACTCATTTTCGTGATCCCAGGCTACACAGTAATCGGTGTACCGGGCCTCACATTTGTTGTATGCGACGGCTCAGAAGCGAGAAAAATAGGGCAAATTTAAAACTTATTTACATCAATACACGATTCGAGGTGCATTATTGTGTAGTGTCATGCATCATCATATATAAAGTATAAAACTTTCACCTCAGGATCTCATCATTTAATATTTATATATCATACCATATACATTCCTCAATTCAGAGTTAATTAATCCTAGTACATCCCATGCATCATTATTCATCAAGTGTCTGTAAATACAACTTTAGTCTGGGTACATGAAATGATAAAGTGTACATCAAAATACAATATACGGCCTGGAGCTCAAGTCCTCCACTAGCCACTACTCCGTACGTCGCATGAAACTATCTTCACTTGAAGAAATCTGGGGGGATATAAAAATAAGGTAAGCTTTTAAATCACTCAGTAAGGGGGTAAGGGACTGTCACGACCCTCAACTTACCAAAAATCGTCCTTACCTCACCTCGATCGTGATCAGCTACCCTCTCAACAGTTAGGTTGTGTGTCAAATGTCTACCTCACCCAACCATAACAATTTCATTTGCATTAAAATTTAGAAGTAAACACTTGTATAAATACATCAGGGTGTTGTTTACATGTGTTTACATTGCTTTACATCCCCAATAGTTACATACAAAATGCTACTGTGCTATAGAAAGTTTAGATACAAAATTACATCAGCGTGTATACCTTACACGATGGGATGTAGTGGATACAAAAAAGGAAAGTCACCAGTCACTCTCAGTCTATACTCAAATCTCTGTAGAGAGGGGAAAATAAGAGGGGTGAGCAAACAACACGCTCAGTAAGGCAATCATGCGAATAGGTAGATACTGCACTATCTACGTGATCGTGATGCCATGCTCAAAACCATACAATTCCTAATTCACATCTCAAAAGCATTAGTTCATGCTTGTGTTAATGGCATGTAAAATAAATCATGCTATTTGTTAGTGCACAAATCAAATTCAAAACATGGCACAAATCATCATGCATATTTCATAAATAAGGCATGGAAAAATCATCATGCGTAAGTGTAATTTTAAAACCATTATCATACTTTCTCAAGCAAATCATGATATTTCATCTCAATGAAATCAATGTTTGTCAGGACTCAGTCCCTCCCTCGGACTATCCTGACTCACAATACGTTTTCAAAACATAGATTCATTCATAATAAAAGATATGTGAGATAGGCAATATAATAAGGGAAATCTCCTCTAGGACTATGGCCATATCATGTGATCCCAGGCTAGATTGATCAGGTGTGCGGGGTATCACCACTATCTGTATCTACACGGGATGTGGGTCACGTCCATCCCGTCGGTCCATAGCAGATCTCAACATCGTCCGAAGACGGCATATCATAATCTCAACACGGTACAACGTATTCCATGCTACCTGCATAGTACAGCGTACTCCATGGACCCATATCAACACATCATATTCACGTCACATCTCAAAATGCACATGCGAGCGTATTTAATCGGTGCGACACCTAGTCTACCCGAAGCTCCTAGCACGGCTATTAATCATGTCATAAAATCACGTGCGAGTAATCTCAAGCACGGCAACAAGTATGATGGGCATCTAATGCGAGCTATGCTCCAGCACCATGCCAAAACCAATATAAAGTTTGTGCAAGCTCAACTCTAGCACAACATCATAGAAATCCATGTGAAAACTAATGCGAGCTACATTCTAGCACTCGTACGTGTGAAAACACATCAAATCTCGTGCGAGTCATACTCTAGCACGCTTTCATTCTCATGAAATCCATGTAGGTGGCTCTATTCTTTGCAAAACATGGTTATCAACCAAATCAAATCATCTCTTTTGCAAATCATTTCAAATGTTAGCCAACCTACCAATCACTTGCTAAAAAGCAATAAAACAAGGTTATCAAAGCATCATGCTTTTGTTTTCATGCACATTTCTCAAAACCCAACTCTTTGCCCTTCAATCACCCAATTTCATTTCCAAGTATCACATGCACTCTAGCAAAACATTATGCGTCCAAATTACGCACAGATATCTCTAAGAGTCCTCGTAATTCTCTTACCTCGATTTACTCGGGGTACGACTCCCTTACCCTTAGCTTCTCGATCTTTTGGCTCAACTTACTCCGGTATATCCGCGAGAGCTGCAATTTATTCATCAAACGCTCGAGTTAGTGTTGCTTACTCTCATTCAACTATGCATTTTGCCCAATGCCTTAAATATTCATTTTACCCTTTTGGGCAAGTCTCACAATTCATTCCACAACACCGTCTTGAATTCATACCCATAATCACCATTATCATCTTAAGATGTCCTATTCATCATTTATTCCACTAGATTTCACTTTCTCACACTAACCCATTTCTAGGTTATAATCATTCCATTGCATTCTAGATAGTTTTTACCATTAATAAGCACACCAATCAACTTCAAAATCAATAACTATACAAATGTACTTGGATTAGTGCCCTAAAAACACACTTATTTAGATTTCCTCCTTGCAAAAATAGAAATGCCCCTTGTTCCTTAAATCCAACAAATAGGGAAAATGCCTTCAAGCTATGTTGTTCTTCTCCGTGATGTGAACAACATTGCATCTAATAGCCTTTCCTTAAATCTTCTTGAAAATGGGTGGATTTAGAGAGAAAAAACTAGGTTTTTTGGTTGAAAATGGTAGAGTGAGAGTGTTTCTCAAAATCTGCAGATCCACTGCTCCTATTTATAGAATTAACTTGATGAGATTGATCTGCATTGGGTGGAGATCGATCTACACCTCTTAAAATCCCTCATTTTCATGACATTTGAAGGCAGGAGATCGATCTGTCGAGGGCTTGGGATCGATCTGACTCAGGCAGTAGCTTAAGGAGATCGATTTGGCTAGTGAGGAGATCAATCTGCTTCAACCCGAGAGCTAAGGAAATCGATCTGTTTGCCTCAAGAATCGATCCTCTCATTATAGAATGTTTAGCAGATTGATCTGGCTCCATTGAAGATCGATCTGCACTGTTCCTAGTGCTCGGATAAGAGCATTTTGGCTCTTCCAGATCGATCTCTCATCCTATGAGATGATCTGGCCTTCATATTTCCAGATTTTTCTGCAGTTTTCTGTAGCAACTCATACTAAACTATCCTTAATTTGCTGCCATAGTCTTTTCCTCATCCAGTTACCTTTAAGACTTGAAAATGGTACCCATTCATACTTTATTCACATTAAAACTTATGTGAAATCATTGTTTAACCAAAGGTGTACATTACATCACTAAATGGAAGCACAAGGATTATACCACTTATGTAACTTCATTCCATTTTACTACACTACTCATATTCCATTCCACTCACATTCGTCACATACAAAAGTCTATTTCTTCATATTTATACATAATAAAACTTGTTTGTACATTACAAACATCTTATTACAAGTACATTATCATTCTTATGAATTCACAATTACTTGATCCAAAATCATCCATATTATGATTCCCTTTACATATATACAAAGTTATACATATATGAGGTCTCACATTCTCCCCCACTTAGAAAATTTGGTCCTTCAAATTGGAACCAAATCAATCCGTGAATAACTCGGGATACCTCTCCCACATCAAACTCTCCAATTCCTATGTGGCCTCTTCCATAGCGTGATGTTGCCAAAGAACTTTCACCAAAGGAATTGTCTTTGTCCTCAACACTTTCTTTTTTCTATCGAATATATGAACCGGCTTCTCAATGTATGTCATGCTTTCATTAAGCTTCAACGGTCGATACCTTATCACATGCGCCAGGTCTGGATGATATTTCCATAACATGGATGCGTGGAAGACGTTATGTACGCTTGCTAGCTCATGTCGTAATGCGAGCCGGTATGCCTTATCACCCACTTTATCAAGTATTTCAAATGGCCCTATAAACCGAGGGCTCAACTTCCCCTTCTTCCTGAATCTCATAATCCCTTTTGAAGGAAAAACCTTCAACAACACTAACTTATCAACATTAAACTCTAGTGGTCTCCGTCTCCTGTCAGCTTAACTCTTTTGTCTGCTCTGAGCTATCCATAACCTCTCACAAATCAACTGGACATCCTCATAGGCTTGTCTAACCAAGTATAGAGCAAAGATCTGTCCGTCACCAACCTCTTCCCATCTAATAGGGGAACGACATCTACGCTCATACAATGCCTCATATGGTGCCATCTCGATACTCGCATGAAAACTATTATTATAGGCGAACTCTGTGAGTGGCAAGTGGTCATCCCAAGAGCCTCCAAAATCCAATGCACATGCTCTCAACATATCCTTCAGGGTCTGTATAGTCCTCTTTGACTGACCATCTATCTGAGGATGAAACGCGATGCTAAAACTCAATTAGGTCCCATTGCTTCCTGAAAATGTTCCCAAAAATGGGAAGTGAAGCGAGCATCCCTATCAGAAACAACGCTCACTAGAATTCCATGTAGCCTCACTATCTCGCGCACATACAAGTTCGCTAACTGGCTCTCATAGCTAGAAAAAAGGCTGACTTCATCAACCGATCCACAATCACCCATATGGCATCATGACCTCTGCAGGTCCTCGATAATCCCATCACAAAATCCATAGTGTCGTGCTCCCACTTCCAAGTCGGTATGGGTTGAGGCTACAATAGCCCTGTAGGCTTCTGATGCTCTACCTTCACCTGCTGACAAACGAGACATTTATTGATATATTCAACAATGTCTTTCTTCATCCCAGACTACCAATAAACTTTTCGCAGGTTTTGATACATCTTAGTACTCCTTGGATGTATAGTATACCTCGATGAGTGAGCCTCAGTCAAGATCAACTTTCTGATCTCTAGATTATCGGGGACACATATTCTACTCCTAACCTCAACAATCCATCTAAACTCAAATCCAAATCAGTCTATGTACCCCTCTGTATCTGCTCGACAATATCACTGTACTACTGATCAATTTGCTAAGCCTGCCTGACTCGATCTACCAAATCTGGTTCCATCTATAAGCTAGCTAACATAAAACCACTATCAGCATCTGACGGGGTCACATCCAAACTAAGGTTCGTGAACTGTTCCAACAGCTCGTGTTCTCTGATCATCATGAATGATAACAACCCAAGATGCTTCATACTCAATGCATCAGGAACCACGTTTGCCTTACCCGGGTGGCACAAGATCTCACAATCATAATCCTTTAAAAGCTCGAGCCATCTCCTCTATCTCATGTTTAACTCTTTCTGCGAGAACAGGTACTTAAGGCTCTTGTGATCTGTAAATACTTGAAATTTCTTACCATTGAGATAGTGGCGCCATATCTTCAATACAAACACTACGACCACCAACTCTAAGTCGTGGGTCGGGTAGTTCCTCTCATGATCCTTAAACTGTCTTGGTTCATAGGCTACTACCTTTTCATCCTGCATCAATACACAACCCAGTCCTTGGTGTGAAGCATCTATATACAGCGAGAAACCTTCTGAGCTGGTAGGAATGGTGAGAATCGAAGCTGTAGTTAATCTCCTTTTCAACTCCTGAAAACTTTCCTCACACTTATCATCCCACACAAATTCAACATTCTTTCTCGTGAGACGTGTCAAAGGAGCAGTAAATCTCGAGAATTCCTCCATAAACCTTCGATAATATCCAGCTAAACCCAGAAAACTTCTGATCTCTATTACTGTCTAGGGTCTCTGCCACTGTATCAATGCCTTAATCTTTGATGGGTCTACTGACACACCATCCTTTGATACTATATGACCCAGAAAAGAGATCTATTCCAACCAAAAGTTACACTTACTGAGTTTAGCATATAACTTCTTCTCTCAGAGGGTCTGTAGCACTACCCTTAGATGTTCATTATCCTTTCTAGATCTTGAGTACACCAGTATATCATCAATAAACACAATAACAAACCGATCCAAATACTAGTGAAACACCTCATTCATTAACGACATAAAAGCTGCGGGAGCATTCGTCATGTTGAATGGTATAACCATAAACTCATAATGTCCATACTGGGTGCGAAAAGTTGTCTTGGGTACATCTCTATCTCGAATTCTCAACTGATGGTACCCAGATCTCATATCTATCTTGGAGAAGACCTGCACTCCCCTAAGCTGATCTAACAAGTCATCGATGCGTGGAAAGGGGTACTTATTCTTGATGGTGGCCTTGTTCAACAACCGAAAATCTATACACAGTCGGAGGCTTCCATCCTTCTTCCTCACAAACAGAACAGGTGCTCCCCAAAGCGATACACTCGGTCTGATGAACCCCTTCTCCAACAACTCTTGCAGCTATTTCCTTAATTCTTCTAACTCCACTTGAGCCATTCTGTACGGGAGCTTGGATATCAGCTCTGTAACCAAGTGCCAAATCTATATCAAATTCCATTTTTCTATCTGGAGGTAACCCTGGTAATTCATCCGAGAATACCACATTTGAAGACTGATCTGTAGTGTCCTGGTCCAGTGCGTGCACTTGTCATCTGCTCACACCTACTAGCTGCTTCCCCTTTTCCTCAGTTGTAGCCCTCCTCCTCGGAGTAGCTGTCCTAATTGGAGCTCTCTCACGCTGCCTGTCCTTCTGTGGGGCTCTCCCTGTCATCTCTGGGTAATCTCAGATTATGTGCCCCGATTTCCCACATCTAAAGCATACTGCAAGATGTCCATAGCATGGTCGAGTACTATGGTACCTACCACACTTGCTACACTGCTCTGTAGTAGGCTGTGGCCCTCCAATCATAATTCCCTTAGCTGGAGCCATGGCCGAATATATTGGAGGATTGATTATCCTCTCCCAGATCTCCTCAATCCTCAGCTTCTTTCCAAAAAACCTCTTACTTCCCTTATTACTGAAGCCCCTATCCGGTACTAGTCTCTTCTTATCTCTATCACTTACTTTACCAACCTTCTCGAACTTTGAGGCAATTCTATCAATGTCTTGTTCACACAATTGTGCCTTGCGCACTGCCTCCTTGTAGGTTAGTATATCTAAGGGGACTAATCTGGACCTGATGGTCGGTCTCAATCCATCCACAAACTTCTGGATCTTCTCCATCTCATTACTTATTTTGTTAGGATCATATCTGCCCAGGGAGATAAAAGTCGTCTCATACTCATCCACAGTTCTGCTCCCTTGGGTCAGTCCCAAAAATGTCATCTTCAGCTTCCGTTGTGTGGTATCCGAAACATACTGTCTCTAAAAAGCCTCTAAAAACACGTCACAGTTGATCTCTGTATGTCAAGCTCTCACAAAAGACCTGGTCGATTTCCACTAATGTTCTGCTGATCCCTTCAACATGAATACGAAAAAAGCTACCATCTCGGTAATAGTGCACTCGAAGAACCCATATAACTTCTTAATTTCATTTATCCAATCCTTTGTAGCTACTGGGTCCTTAACTCCACCAAAAGACGGCAGTCCAAACTTCTGGAACTATCGAAGTATATCCAAGTCACAATCGTAACCCAGCCTCTATTGGCTTGTGGTGTAGCAACAGGCATAGACATATCCTATGTAGGTGGGGGTATAGGTGTATCTGTCGTTTGAGGCCTCTGGGCTGGTCGTGCCCTTGCCTCAGGAGCTGTCACCTGCTCGACATCACCCTCTGTAGCGAGACTCTGTCTGCCCCCAACTCCAGGCAATGATTGAGTGACCAACTCCAAGATCACCTTTATGCTTCGCTCAATCCTCACGAAGCGTGCCTCGTTACTCTCGGGTCTCTCCTCTGGACCCTATGGAGCATGCTCAACCTCAGCCTCCACCTCACTCTCTTCCTGAGCCTCGTGTGTTTTAGGCTCAACACTACCCCCAGGCCTACCTCTACGGCCTTGAGCTTGTGCTCTCGTCCCTTTACCGCGACTAGTTTTAAACATAATGCTTCAATTCCCTACATACACATCAATTTCTTAGTCAACCCATCGACACACACAACTTTATCTAAACAAGCACAGTAACATGGGGATGTATTTTTCCAACTTATTAAGTATTTTAGACATCGACACACGTCAGACCAACGCAGCTCTGATACCAACTTCTGTCACGACCCTCAACTTACTAAAAATCATCCTTACCTTACCTCGATCGTGATCAGCTACCCTCTCAACAGTTGGGCTGTGTGTCAATGTCTACCTCACCCAACCATAACAATTTCATTTGCATTGAAATTTAGAAGTAAACACTTGTATAAATAAATTAGAGGGTTGTTTACATGTGTTTACATTGCTTTACATCCCCAATAGTTACATGCAAAATGCTACTCTGTTATAGAAAGTTTAAATAGAAAATGACATCAGTGTGTATACCTTACGCGATGGGATGCAGCGGATACCAAAAAAGAAAGTCACCAGTCACTCTCAGTCTATACTCAAATCTCTATAGAGAGGGGAAAATAAGGGGGTGAGCAAACAGCACGCTCAGTAAGTTAATCATGCGAACAGGTAGATACTGCACTATCTATGTGATTGTGATGCCATGCTCAAAACCATACAGTTCCTCATTCACATCTCAAAAGCATTAGTTCACGCTTGTGTTAATGGCATGTAAAACAAATCAAGCTATTTGTTAGTGCACAAATCAAATTCAAAGCATGGCATAAATCATCATGCATATTTCATAAATAAGGCATGGAAAAATCATCATGCATAAGTGCACTTTTAAAAGCCATTATCATATTTTCTCAAGCAAATCATGTTATTTCATCTTAATGAAATCAATGCTTGTCAGGACTCAGTCCCTCCCTCAGACTATCCTGACTCACAATACGTTTTCAAAACATGGATTCATTCATAATAAAAGACATGTGAGATAGGCAATATAATAAGGGAAATCTCCTCTGGGACTATGACCATATCCTGTGATCCCAGGCTACACTGATCAGGTGTGCGGGGTATCACCACTATCTACTTCCACACAGAAGGTGGGTCACATCTAGCCCGTCGGTCCATAGCAGATCTCAACATCGTCCGAAGACGGCATATCATAATCTTAATACGGTACAACGTACTTCATGCTACCTGCACGGTATAGCGTGCTCCATAGACCCATATCAACACATCATATTCATGCCACATCTCAAAATGCACGTTCGAGCCTATTTAATCAGTGCAACACCCAGTCTACCCGAAGCTCCTAGCACGGCTATCAATCATGTCATAAAATCACGTGCGAGTAATCTCAAGCATGGCAACAAGTATAATGGGCATCTAATGTGAGCTATACTCCAGCACCATGCCAAAACCAGTATAAAGTTTGTGCGAGCTCAACTCTAGCCCAACATCATAGAAATCTATATGAAAACCAGTGCGAGCTACGCTCTAGCACTCGTGCGTGTGAAAACACATCAAATCTCGTACGAGTCATACTCTAGCACGCTTTCATTCTCACAAAATACCTGTAAGTGGCTCTATTCTTTGCAAAACATGGTTATCAACCAAATCAAATCATTTCTTTTGTAAATCATTTCAAATGTTAGCCAACCTACCAATCACTTGCTAAAAGCAACAAAACAAGGTTTTCAAAGCATCATGCTTTTGTTTTCATGCACATTTCTCAAAACCTAACTCATTGCCCATCAATCACCCAATTTTATTTCCTAGTATCACATGCACTCTAGCAAAACATTATGCGCCCAAATTACGCATAGATATCTCTAAGAGTCCACACAATTCCCTTACCTCGATTTACTCAGGGTGCGACTCCCTTGCCTTTAGCTTCTCGCTCTTTTGGCTTAACTTACTCTGGTGTATTTGCGGGAGCTACAATTCATTCATCAAACACTCGAGTTAGTGTTGCTTACTCTCATTCAACTATGAATTTTACTCAATTCTTTAAATATTCATTTTACCCTTTTGGGTATGTCTCACAATTCATTCCTCAATACCGTCTTGAATTCATGCCCACAATCACCATTCTCATCTTAAGATGTCCTATTCATCATTTATTCCACTACATTTCACTTTCTCACACTAACCCATTTCTAGGTTATAATCATTCCACTGCATTCTAGATAGTTTCTACCATTAATAAGCACCAATCAACTTCATAATCAATAACTATACAAATGTATTTGGATTGGTGCACTAGAAACTCACCTCTTTCGATTTCCTCCTTGCTCCAAATATAAATGCCTATTGTTTCTTAATCCAACAAATGGGTAAAACGGCTCCAAGCTATGTTGTTCTTCTCCGTGATGTGAACAACTTTGCGTCTAATAGCCTTTCCTTAAATCTTCTTGAAAATGGGTGGATTTAGAGAGAGACAACTAGGTTTTGGGGTTGAAAATGGTAGAGTGAGAGTGTTTCCCGAAATCTACAGATCCACTGCTCCTATTTATAGAATTAGCTTGATGAGATCGATCTGCATTGGGTGGAGATCGATCTGGTCCCTCTTAAAATCTCTCATTTTCACAAAATTTGAAGGCAAGAGATCGATCTGTCGAGGGCTTGGATCGATCAGTCTCAAGCAGTAGCTTTAGGAGATCGATCTGGCTAGTGAGGAGATCGATCTGCTTCAACCCGAGAGCTAAGGAAATCGATCTATTTGCCTCAAAAATCGATCCTCTCATTACAGAATGTTTAGCAGATCGATCTGGCTCCATTGGAGATTGATCTGTATTATTCCTAGTGCTCGGATAAGAGCATTTTGGCTCTTCTAGATCAATCTCTCATCCTATGAGATCGATTTGGCCTTCATATTTCCAGATTTTTCTGCAGTTTTCTACAGCAACTCATACCAAACTATCCTTAATTTGTTGCCATAGTCTTTTCCTCATCCAGTTGCCTTTAAGAATTGAAAATGGCATCCATTCATACTTTATACACATTAAAGCTTATGTGAAATCATTGTTTAAGCAAAGGTGTACATTACATCACTAAATGGAAGCACAAGGATTATACCACTTATGCAACTTCATTCCATTTTACTACAATACTCATATTCCATTCCACTCAAATTCAACACATACAAAAGTCCATTTTCACTTTTAAACTCAAACAGTTTGTAAAACAATTTCACGCTTTGTTTACAACTCATAAAAATTGAGCCCCAACCGGCTATAAAACCATGTGCAATAAATCAATCACAACTCGTAAAACATGCTTGTTTCTCAAAATGTTTCATGCTACAATTATCATCACAAAATCACATACATAATGAGTTTTAAGTTTTCCCTTACCTTGTTACACCTCGTATAGTGTAATCATTCCCCCGAACGATGGACTAGCCTCGCATTCCTCTCTAGAACTCTCGGGTTGTCCAAACGATGTAACAACATCATCAACACGTCGTCACATTTTCTCTAATGTTAACATCGAGCATAATTGCTCACATTCTCATAATTTCTCAATACCTCAATGATTCTAACAACCCTAAACATTTTTAGCTTACTCATCACAACATCTACAGCCACAATCGCAGAAATCTACTTCCAAATCAAAGATTAAAGCTTAGAAATTTACCCAAAACTTATGGAGTGCTCAATTCATGGCTCAACTCAAATCGTCCTTCGATTTCCAAGTATGTTGTTCTCCTTTTGATGAGGAACAACTTTCCTTCTTGCCACAACCTCTGATTCAAACGAAAATAGGTGTTTTGAAGGAGAGAGAAAGCTAGGGATTTTAATTTTTTGGAGAGAGAATATGAGTTCCAGCAAAACACAAGGGTCCTTATATAGACCGAAGGTGGGAGATCGATCTGTTCCTATAGGAGATCGATCTACCTTTGAATTTGGGAATGTTTTGGACACTTTTTATGCCTACCAGATCGATCTGTCGTGGGGGCAAGATTGATCTCATAAACTTGAGCAGATCGATCTGCTCCTTGTGAGGAGATCTATTTGCGTTTTACAGATGCATTTGGAGATCGATCTGCTCTTATAGGAGATCGATCCCTTTAAGGCAGAATCATAAGGAGATCGTTATGTTTCCATTGGAGATCGATTTGCTTGTTTAGATTTTCCATTCCTTGTCACTTTGGCCTACCAAATCGATCCCTTCTTCTCCAAGATCGATCTGGCCTCATAGTTTCACTCCATGGTTGTACTCTTTGCATAAAATCTCAATATATAATTGCCATAGTTTGCTACATAGAATATTTCTCATTTAATACTCATTCATCACTTCAATTTATAAGTACATCACATTTAGCTCAATCAATTGCACTTCATGTTCACATTACAAAATTAAATGTGTATAAAATTCTCAGGTCTCACACTATAACGGGAGGTGGGTCAAATCCTCTACCTTCAGCTCAAACTCAATAACATCGTGTACTCATGGTACATCGTACTCAATGTGACATAAACGATACAAAGTACTCCATGGACCTAATCCTCATAGTTGGGGTACCTGTCATAGGTCTTGTCCCTCATACCATGGATAATAATTTTGATAGCCCTCAGCTATATCTCAAAATTTACACGTGCAAGCAGATAATCGGTTCGACACACAGTCTGCACAGGCTCCGAGCATGATTGTTACATGCTATCTCTTTCAAAATCGATACGAGCGGGAAAACTCCAACACAAACTCATGCATATAGTCATTTAAATCTAGTGCGAGCAATGCTCCCAACACTATGTTATGAAAAACTGAGTATGAGCAATGTTCTAGTACTCTATCATGTATCAATCAATAAAACTGAGTACAAGCAACGCTCCAATACTCTATCATGCACAAATCGCATTAAAATCAAGTACGAGAAATACTCAAGTACTATGTGATGCATATCTTATAAAATCTAGTGCGAGTATTCTCTAGCACCAATGGTTTTCACACAAACCGATAGATGGCTTATTTCAATTGAAATTCACTTAATTAAATCAAATAACGTGTTGTTTTCGCATATAACATGAAAACATTAGCCAATCTATCTATGCAACTGTCAAAACTAGTCACAAACATGCTTCCTAAGCTTTTTACCCATATTTGGATAAAACCATGATTTTCCTTATCGGTTTCTACTGAACTTTTCTATACACGAAATTTCATATACAATATAAATACTTGAAATTATATTCGAAATACGTGTAGCTACCTCTAGCTACTCACGAAATTCCCTTACCTTGGATCACGTTGCTTGACCTCACTTCCTCGGTGCTGCTCACTCTCGCAGTCCGATCAGCTTCCAATATAACTTCTGAAGCTGTTAATAATCATTCACATTAGTATACCTTAATATACTTAGTTTTCACTTGCATGAATCTAAATAAATGCATTTAGCCCATTTTACACTTATTTAGCCTTATTACATTTCATTGGACTTTACTCTTTCCTAAGACCATTTCGATTTTACAAATCATTTCTTAAGAACCTATTAGACTCATTCAAGTCTACTGATCCGAATTAAATTGGTATATTCTCTTGTATGCCTCAAGTTTATTATTTCCCCCTATTATGGTATTTTACCATATATCTCATATACCTATTTTCATTTCTCATCTATTCCAATTTATGTATCTCATAAAACTATCTTACAATCATACATACATGCTTATTTCATCTTTAAATCCATGCCTACTCAACTTTCTCATCATTTTCTCAAATTCAAACTAATTTTTAGGTCATGGAGATTTTACATATTCAAGGTGTTTTCAGCAAATCAAACATACACCAATCAACTCACCAACATACCTATATCAACATATTTAAAGTTGGTGTATTAAATCTTACCTAGCTTGATCTTTCCTCTTTTTGCCAAATTTGGGAAAAATCCACTTCGTTTCTTCAATCCTTGATTCCAACTTCTAGTTTCCAACTATGTTGTTCTACTCTTTATTAGGAACAACTTTGCTAAAATGAATCTCACTCAAAACTGCTTGAAAGGTGATTATTTTTTTGGAGTAGAAAAGTTAGATTTTACTTTGGTTTCAATAGGGATTGGGTGCTTTCGTGAAAATAAAGTGCAGAAGTCCAGTATATATAAAATTGCCTTTAGAGATCGATCTCCTAACAGTGAAAGATCGATCTGCCCTGTGTTTATCTCTTCAGAATTTGACTTTTTATGCTTAGGAGATCGATCTGCTCTTTAGCATGAGATCGATCTGCTTTACACAAAATCATATAGAGATCGATCTGGCTCTTGAATGAGATCGATCTATTCTATCGAAAACCTATCTAAAATTGATCTGTTTTGAATGAAGGATTGATCTACTCCTCTTCTACAACAATTCTATTGTAATTTTTCCAGAATTTCACTGTTACATTCATATCCAATTTGCTTCACTACTCGTTTTGCATTTCCTACACATTTGGAACTTAAAAACATTCATTCCTTATGATTTATATCAAATGTGACTTGTCCGTACATCATGAAATCATAAAGAATACATGTAAATTTATGGACCTTACAGATTTCATTGCTTATATGGTTGATATGGATAAGGCATATCCGGAGTTGACAAATATCCTAATGGTCAGGAAGTTGTCTGATGTCTTTCTGGATGATCTATCAGGGTTACCACCAGTTAGAGGATGGAGTTTTATATTGATTTGATACCTGGTACTGAGCCAATATCCAAACTATCGTATAAAATGGCTTCAATGGAACTGAAGCGACTAAAGTACCAATTACAGAAGTTATTGGATAAGGGTTCGTCAAACCGAGTGTTTCACCTTGAAGAGCACCGGTGATATTTGTGAAAAAGAAAGATAGAAGCCTCTGGCTATGTAGTGATTTTTTATTGGTGAATAAGGCTACCATCAAGAATAAGTATTCCCTTCCACACATTGATGAGCTATTGGATTAGCTTCAGAGAGCATAAATATTTTTCAAGATTGATCTGAGATCTGGGTATTATCTGTAAAGGATTCATAATGTGGATGTGCCTAAGATAGCTTTTCAGAATCGTTATGTCATTTATGAACGAGGTATTTAAACCTTACCTGGACTGATTTATTAGTGTCTTGATTAATGATACTTGGGTGTATTCAAAATCCAGGGAAAAACATGAGCAGCACTTAAGAATTATTTTGCAAACCCTTCGAAAGAAACAGTTGTATGCCAAACTAAGTAAGTGTGACTTCTTGTTAGAATAGATATCATTTCTGGGTCATATGATATCGAAAGACAAGGTGTTTGTGGATCCGTCTAAGATAGAAATAGTGTTTCAGTAAGAACAGCCCAGAATAGTCACAAAGATTAAAAGTTTTCTGAGTTTGGTTAGGTATTACAGACGGTTGTTGAAGGTTTCTTAAAATTAGTTGCTCCGTTGACAGGTCTCACTCAAAAGAAGGTTGTGTTTGAGAGGGGTGACAAAACGTGAAAGGAGTTTTGGTGAATTGAAGCATAGACTGACCATCGCACCTATTCTCACCATATTGAACTGCTCAGGAGATTTCTCAGTATATACAGATGCCTTGAAATAAGGATTGGGCTGGGTATTGATGTAAATGGGAAGATAGTCGCTTATGGATCTCGACAGTTTAAGGACCATGAGAGGAACTACCCAACCCACGATCTAGAGTTGGCAGCTATGGTATTTGCATTGAAAATATGGCGCCACTACTTATATGATGAGAAATTTTAGGTGTTTACAGATCATAATAGTCCCAGTAATTGTTTTCACAGAAAAAGTTGAATATGAGATAACAAAGAAGGTTAGAGCTTCTAAAGAACTATGATTGTGAGATATTGTACCACCTGGGTAAGGCTAATGTAGTGGTTGATACCTTGAGTAGAAAGAGCCTGGGGATGGTATCACATATGATGGTCAGGGAACATGAACTGCTTGAGCAGTTTGCTCACCTCATTTTGGATATAGACCCTCTTGATGTTGACAGTGACTATGTGACAGCTAGCTTGAGATTAGAACCGGATTGGATTGATCGGAATCAATAGGCTTAGCATGATGATCGGTAAGATGTCGATATTGTGAGTCAAATTTAAAGGGGTACAGTGATAGAGTTCACAGTAAGTGATGTTGACTTACTGAGGTTTAGAGGCAGAATATGTGTTCCCAAGGACCACAATTGATGAGATTGTTATTATGAGAAGCTCACTCTTCAAAATATTCATTTCATCTAGGGAGCGATAAATGTATTAGAATCTCTAAAAAGGGTATTGGTGGTCAGGCATGAAAAGAAATATCGCGGAGTTAGTAGCAAAGGGTCTCGTATGTCAGCAGAGTAAGGTAGACTATCAGAAACCTACAGGGTTATTGCAGCCTCTTCCTATATTGATATAGAAATGGGAGCACGTTACCATGGATTTCATCATGGGTTAAAGAGGACCCGCAAGAATCACGAGGCTATTTGGGTGATAGTCAATAGATTGATGAAGTCAACCCACTTCCTAGTTATGAAATCCACAAAACTCTAAGTGTGTTGGTGAAGTTATATGTATGGAGACTTGTGGAACACTATGTAGCATTCCAGTGAGCATTGTGTCATATAGGGATTCCCTCTTCATTTATCATTTTTGGGAACATTTTTAGGAAGCTATGGGAACCCGAGTGAGTTATAACACAGCTCTTCATCCTCACATCGATGGACAATCAGAGAGAACCATCCAGACATAGGAGGATATGTTGAGAGCGTGTGTAATGAATTTGAAAGGCTCCTGGGATTATCATTCATCATTAACCAAATTCATCTATAATAACAGCTATCACTCGAGTATCGAAATAGCATCGTATGAGGCATGGCATAACAGTAGGTGTCATTCTTCGATTGGATAGGGAAAAATGGGTGACTGACAGATATTTGCTCCCGATTTTGTGAAAGGAGCAGAGAAAATAGTAAAGCTATGCTGACAAGAGACGAAGGCCATTAGAATTCACCGAGGGTGAATCAGTGTTTTGGAAGTTTCTTTTTTGAAAGAGGCAAGGAGATTCGGAGAGAAAGGAAAATTAAGTCCTCGTTACATTGGATCATTTAAGATATTAGACAAAGTGGAAGATAAGGCTGGTAGATTAGCGTTACCACCTGAATTAACAGGCGTTCATGATGTCGTTCACATTTTGATACTTCAGAAATACCATCCTAACCCGACACATGGGATTAGATATAAGCCATCGGAGCTCAATGAGAACATGTAGTAGGTAAAGAAACCAGTTCAGATATTGGATAGGAAGGAGAAAGTACTATGATCTAAGACGATCTCCCTAGTCAAAGTCCTTTGGCAGTATCACACTCCGGAAGAAGCTACATAGGAGTTAGAGAGTATGATACGTGATAAGTACCCGGAGTCATTTACGGACTAACTTTGTTCTAATTTGGAGGACCAAATTTTTTAAGGAGATAAGGAATGTAAGGCCTGTACGTCACGCCCTCCATCCGCACGTAACATACCACAATCACCACAAAATTTTGACATTTTACTTACCTCTCCTTCTGTCATAACTTAACACCAAACCGATGGGCTGTGATTCGATATTAGTCACCTCAACCATATTCATTCCACAATATACATACATGTCAATACAGATATTCTATTGACTATAAGTATTCTTTTCTTAAAAGTAAACTCATATACTTTAAATACAATTACTTATACATATACATCCCCGACCATACATTCGTTTACATAACTGTGCTTTTACATTGTTCAGTACAAAACGTTCGAATGTTTATACCTCTCGTAAGATGGATATGCAGCGGATCAAGGAATACCAGTCCTCAGCTGAGCTCAACTACTGTGAACGCTCTGTAGAGAGGGGGAAATAAAAAGGGGGTGAGCTCACAGCTCAGTAAGAAAATAAGGCAAGTAAGTAGATAACTACATTATCTATAAGATACAATGCTCATGCTACTAAATCGTTTCCTTTTCAATTCATATCTAAAGCATGTGTCTTTCTGGAAGCATTTATGCAATATATACATATAGATATAAATCATCAGCTATAAAACTGAAATCATGTTAGTTTAATAATCTCAGCAGTTTATGCAAAACATTGCATTTCTCATGTAATTCATAAAATTCACATTTTATCAACCATTTCAATTAAATCAAAACAATGATGGCATATCACCATGTTAAGAACATGGAAATCCGGGCCTTACCCATCCCTCGGGTTACCCTTATCACACACAAGTCACATGTTCAGATTATATAATCATGTGAAAGTTCATTCAAGAAAACTCAATTGAACGAAAAGGGATAGGCGAGTACATGTTCCAAGATTATGATCATAACTCATTTTCTGTGATCTCAGGCTACACAGTACTCGGTGTGCGGGGTCTCACATTTGCTATAATGGGAGATGGGTCAAATCTCTACTGTCAGCTCACAACTCAACAACAATGTGTACGCACGGTACATCATACTCCATGTGATATCCACGGTATAAAGTACTCCATGGACCCAATCTCAAGGTCGGGGTGCTTTTCATAAGTCTTAGCCCTCATACCCTGGATATACCTCATAGTCGGGGTGCTTGCCATAAGTCTTAGCCCTCATACTATGGATAATAGTTTAGATAGCCCTCGACCATATCTCAAAATGTTGCACGAGTGAACATATAATCAGTGCGACACAGAGTCAGTACAGGCTCCAACACGGCTGTTTCATGCTCTTTCTTTAGAAAACGGTACGTGCGAGTAAACTCCCAACACGACCTCATATGCATAAGTCATATAAATTTAGTGCGAGCAATACTCCAAGCACTATGTCATGTAAAACTGAGTATGAGCAATGCTCCCAATACTCTATTATGCATCAATCAATAAAACTGACTACGAGCAATTCTCTCAGTACTCTATCATGCATAAATCGCATTAAAATCAAGTACGAGAATATACTCAAGTACTATGTGATACATATCTTATAAAATCAAGTGCAAGTATTCTCTAGCACCAATGGTTTTCACACAAACCTGATAGATGGCGTATTTAAATTAAATTTCACTCAATCAAATCAAATAGGCACTCAAATGTGCTATTTTCACATATACATAAAAACATTAGTCATTCTATCAATGCAACTATTAAAATTAGTCACAACATGCTTCTAAGGCTTTTTATTCTTAAATTTGGATAAAATCACAATTTACTTTATCGATTCCTATCACGACATTTCTATACACGGGATTTTCATATATAGTATAATAATCGAAATTCTAATCGAAATAGGTGTAGCTACCTATAGCTCCTCACAAAATTCCATTACCTCGGATCATGTCACGTGGCCTCACTTCCTCGATGCTGCTCACTCTCGCAGTCCGATCAGCTTCCAATATCAACTTTGAAGTCGTTAATGATCACCTTCCAATACTTGTTTTTCACTTGCACGAATCTAAACCTGTGAGATTTGAGAATTTCAGACATATTTTAATTATGTAATAAGAATTTGAAGTGTAATTTATTGAGCTAAGTGAATTGCAGAATGATAATTGGAGATTTATATGTTAAGAGTTTAAATAAGTGTGAAGTTATGAGGACAGATCGATCTGGGAGAAGGAGAGATCGATCTGGTGAGTTAAAAATGACAAGAAAGGAGGAATTTAAGGAGCAGATCGATCTCCAATGGAAGAGGATCGATCTCCTTATGATTCTGTTTGAGAGAAGATCGATCTCATGAGGAAGAGATCGATCTCCAAATAATTCTGTTTGGGAGAAGATCGATCTCCTCAAGGAGCAGATCGATCTCATAAAGCCATAAAGAGATCGATCTCACCCCTCGACAGATCGATCTCCTAGGCATAAATTGCCCCAAATCGTCACAAAAATTCAAACGCAGATCGATCTCATCAAGAGCCAGATCGATCTCCTACCCTCAGCCTATATAAGGAACCCTTATTTTTCTCCTGCAATTTCACTTTCTCTCTCTTCCAACCCCCATTTTTACCGAAACTTAGCTTTCTCACTCATCCAAAGCACCCATTTCCGGCCGAATCAGAAGTTGTGGCAAGAATGAAAGTTATTCCTTATCAAAGGGAGAACAACATACTTGGAAATCGAAAGACGGATCGAATCGAGGCAAGAGATAAGCTCTCCACAAGTTTTGGGTAATTTCTAAACCTCGATCTTGATATTTGAGATGATTTTGATGATAATGGTTGTTGGCATTGTATTGAAATAGCTGAAAAATGATTAGGGATTGATGAAATTGCAATGTGGTTGGAGTGATAATGATATTTAGCAATTTTGGGAATTTGAGCTATAAATAGAAATTTAGACAATGTGGTGAATTAGTATAGATAATTGGCATGAGAAATGTAGAACGTTGAGGTGTTGTGAATGAGAGTGTAGTTTGGGGTAGAGTTACGAGAATCAAGAGATTTGAGGTGTTATGAGCAATTATGTTCGATTTTGAGAATTGAGGTTGATGAGATAATTGAGTATTGATGTTTTAACATCGTTTGGATAGCTCGGGAGTTTCAGAGTGGAATGCGAGGCTAGTCCGTGATACGGGGGAAACGATTGCACTATACGAGGTGCAAAGAGGTAAGGGAAATCTAAACCATTTGTGTATGTGATTTGTAAACTATTATAGCATGATTTGTGGTTTATAAAACAAGCATGTTAAGTTTTGTGTTGAGTTATAATTGCACACGATTTTTATAGCCGGTTGGAGCCCATTATTTTATGCGTTTATAAGCTGAGTGTGAAATTGCTTTATAAACCGTCGAATTTATGTGAGTAATGAATTGGGCTCTACGTTAAGGCAATATCGAGATTTGAGAAATGTGTGTGTGGTTTACCGGTTGGAACTCGATTTTATTATGTTTTGTGTTGAGTACAAAACGGTTTTCAAATGAGTTTTATGAGAGAAAAACCATTATGAATTCTGCGTGAAGGAAAACCAGTCTTGTGTGATAAGACTTAGGTGTGTAATTTTGAGTACACACCGGGCATTGCTCTGGTAGCATGTAAGCCCGATTTCTTCTCCGTTCTGGTAACGTGAGAATAACCCATTCTGTGGCTATGCCACGTATACTTGGTGGCCGTTGCCACGTGTGAAACCCCATTTGGTGGCCGTTACCACGTGAGAAACCCTATTGGTGGCCGTTGCCACGTGAAACCCCATTTGGTGGCCGTTGCCACGTTAGAAACCCAATTGGTGGTCGTTGCCACGTGAGAAATCCTATTTGGTGGCCGTTGCCATGTGAGAAACCCTAATTGGTGGCCGTTGCCACGTGAAACCCTATCCTGTGGCTGTGCCACGTGTAAATTTAACTCAGTGGCTATGCCACGTGTGTTTAGTGGCTATGCCACGTGTAAATTTAACTCAGTGGCTATCCCACGTGTGTTTAGTGGCTATGCCACGTGTGAACTTAAATCAGTGGCTATGCCACGTGTGTTTAATGGTTGTGCCACGTGCATTATTATTATAGTGATTTTATCACATATTTGAGAAAGCGTTTATCGCATTATTTTCACATGCTTTGTTATTGCTTTAGACTGAGCCTTTTTACTTCATGTTTTCACATGATTTGAGACATGAGAATGTCGTTTTGAGTACTTTCATGCTATGGTTTTCAAATGAGATTAATGAGTTTCACATACAAATAAATATTTTGTGATGTGCATTTTGGTTTATGAAATGAGTCCCTTACCCCCCTTACTGAACGAATTAGAAGCTCACTCTATTTTCTTTCCCTCCAGATTTCTTTAAGTGAAAAGGGTTTTCCTGCGACGTACGGAGTAGTGGCTAGTGGAGGACTTGAGCTCCAGGCCATATATTGTATTTTGAGGTATCTTTTATCTTTTCATGTACCCAGACAATTACTGTAATTGCAGACACTTGATGTATAACATTGTATGGGATGTATTAGGATTAATTAACTTGAGATCAAGTAATGTATATGATATAATATATACTATTCAATGACGAGATCCTAAGGTATAATATAGGTGATGATGTATGACACTGCACAGGAATGCACTCTTAATTGTGAATGAATGAATGAATAAAAAGTTTTAAATTAGCCCCATTTTCCGCACTTCCGGGGCATGACAGAGTTTTCTTGGTATCAGAGCTTAGGGTGTCTAGTACTATCAGTGTCGGTTAAGTGAAATAGAATACATCTCAAGTGTCTGTAATAGTCTGGTCATGAACTGAAATTGAGGATTGAGATTTCAATCGATTCTGATATGTACGCGCAGGAGACGAGTTAAGATAGAGAATGAGTGGACGATGAGGTCGTTCGAGGAGGCAGGCAGAGTCCCCTCCGCCACTTGTCCCACAACCAGAGAGTCCTAACTCTCAATTTAATCATATTGAGACCGATGTGAGGCAAGGTTTTGAGCAGATGGCAGCGTTATTCACGTAACACTTTGGAGTTAATGCCTCGGGTACTACTCCTACACCACCACAAGGGCCTCTCATACCCCCAATACCTCCCGTCACTCAGCCTGATGATAGAAGTATGGTCTGACTGAAGGATTTTCTGAAGATGAATCCACCCGTGTTTAGGGGAAAGAAGGATCCTACAGAGGCTGAGGAGTGGCTGACGGAGTTGAGAATTATATTTGATTTTTTGGGGTGCACCGATGCTGAGAGGGTCAGTATGAGTGCCTATATGCTAAAGGGGAGAGCTCGAGATTGGTGGGGTACTACCCAGGGTATTCTGATGTCCCGCCAGGATGTGATTGGTTGGGAAGAGTTTCAGACAGACTTTAGGACCCAATATGTACCACGAGCCGCCCAGAGAAAGAAACAGGCCGAGTTTTTGAGTTTGGTACAGGGTGACATGTCTGTGGATGACTATGAGAGCCAATTCACAGCGCTATTGAGATATGACCCAGAGACCTTTAAGAATGAAGAGCTCCGCACAGAGAAATTTGTGTATGGATTGAAGCCCATCATCAGAGATAGATTGATAGGGCTATGTATTACTGAGTTTGGAGATGCTCTGAGACGAGCACAAGAGATTGAAAGAGGAATTGAAATGGTACAATCCCAGAATGAGCTCAGAGCGATGAATAGAGATAAGGGCAAGAGGTCAGCGATTTTTCAAACAGGGGCTCGGAGAGGTTCCTTCAGAAGAGGAAGGATTGAGGTACAGAATGGCAGATTAGAGAGACCCAGAGGTTACCCTAACATTAGAGAGACCCCTCGAGATGTCAGGCTTGAGACAAGGTTTTGCAGAAATTGTGGCCGAATGCATGAGGGAAGTTGTACTGGGTCGATCCATGGATGTTTTAGATGTGGAGACATGGGTCACATGGTGAAGGATTGCCCTCAACCTCAGAAACCACATGTCTTGGAGCCCACTAGACAATAGCCTCAGAGAGCGAATCCCCCGAGACGGACCACTGCTGCAGAGAAAGGAAAGAGACCAGTTACCCAGGGACGTGTGTTTGCCCTAGATAAGGAGACTGCTGACACTTCGGTAGAAACTATAAGAGGTACACTCTCTGTCTGTAATCATAAGGCTCATGTGTTGATTGATTCAGGATCCACGCATTCGTTTATTTCTGAGCATTTTGCATGTAGATTAAACTTGAAGTTTGAACCTCTAGAATATATACTATATATACTACATGTAAATACCCCTATGCGTGAATCCCAGAGAACTGAGTTAATTTGTAGAGGATGTGAGATAAAGGTGGGAGATAGAGGGATGTTAGCAGATCTAATCATGTTGAATATACATGGGTTTGATGTAATTTTGGGAATGGATTTGTTGGCAGCCAATCGAGTGAGCCTAGATTGCTACACTAAGATTGTAACTTTCTCCCTACCTGAACCTTACAGTGTACGATTGAGATATTGAGGAAATGATTATGTGGATCTCTAGTAAGTAATTTGAGAATTTTGATATTATTTTGGAGAATATTAAATATGATTGTTCATGTGAAGGTTATGACACACTCATCTCAGACGATGAGCGGGAACATCCGAGGATTGAGGATATACCTGTGGTTTGTGAATTTCTGGATGTTTTCCCAGATGAATTGCCAGGTTTACCACCAAAGAGAGAGCTAGAGTTTACCATTGATTTGGTACCAGATACTCAGCCGATCTCTAAACCTCCCTGTAGGATGGCATTAGTGGAACTTGAGGAATTGAAGAAACAACTACAGGAGTTATTGGATCAAGGTTTCATTAGGCCCAGCGTTTCACCATGGGGAGCACCGATTTTATTTGTCAAGAAGAAGGATGGTAGTCTCAGATTATGCGTAGACTATCGGTTGTTGAATAAAGCCACGGTGAAGAATAAATACCCATTGCCCAGGATTGATGATCTACTCAATCAACTAAGAGGGGCCTCAGTCTTTTCTAAGATTGATTTGAGATCGGGCTATCACCAATTGAGGATCAAGGAAGAAGATATTCCAAAGACGGCCTTCAGGACGAGGTATGGCCATTATGAATTTCTGGTGCTGTCCTTTGGATTGACGAACGCCCCTGCAGCATTTATGGGATTGATGAACGAGGTGTTCAGAGACTATCTGGATAAATTTGTGATAGCCTTTATTGATGATATCCTGGTATACTCTCGGTCGTATGAGGAGCATGCATAGCATTTGTGGTTAGTACTTCAGATACTCCGAGATAAGCAATTATATGGGAAGCTTAGTAAGTGTGAGTTTTGGCTGGATCGGATAGCTTTCCTTGGTCATATAGTCTCAGAGGAAGGAGTATCAGTGGACCCAAGTAAGGTGGAGGCTGTGCTTAATTGGGATAGACTGAGGACAGTTACTAAGGTACGAAGCTTCCTTGGTTTGGCAGGGTATTACAGAAGATTTGTGGAAGGATTTTCCTGGATTGCCGCCCCTTTGACTAAGCTCACGTGCAAAGAGACTCCATTTATGTGGACTGATCAATGTGAGCTCAGTTTTCAAGAATTAAAGAGGAGGTTGACAGCGGCACCTGTGTTAACTATTCCTGAGGGATCAGGAGGATTCTCGGTGTATAGTGATGCATCTCATCAAGGATTGGGGTGTGTGCTTATGCAGTACGGAAGAGTGGTCGCATATGGATCGCGACAGCTGAAAGACCATGAGCGGAATTACCCCAAGCATGATTTGGAGTTGGTCGCTGTGGTATTTGCTTTGAAGATCTGGCGACACTACTTATATGGGGAAAAATTCCAGATCTTCACTGATCACAAGAGTTTGAGATATCTCTTTAATCAGAAAGAGTTAAACATGAGACAAAGGAGATGGATGGAACTCCTTAAGGATTATGACTGCGAGATTCTATATCATCCGAGTAAGGTGAATGTGGTTGCTGATGCCCTGAGCAGGAAGAGTATGATATCTGCTATGATGATCAGGGAATGGGATTTACTGGAGCAGTTCGCCAAACTTCGGATCAGAGTTAAAGAGATAGAGACTGGATTTGTGGCTAGCTTACGAATAGAGCCCAGGATCATGGATCAGATTAGAACTGGGCAGCGTAGTGATTAGAGATTGATAGATATGATTAGCCGAGCTGAGCAGAGTTCGCAGTCGGATCTCACCATCAGTGAGGATGGATTGTTGAGATTCAGAGGATGGAATTGTGTACCGGACGATGATACCCTAAAGAGACTGATACTGAGAGAATCCCACTGCTCGCGATACACCATGCATCCAGGGAGTACTAAGATGTACCAAGACTTCAGAAAGGTGTATTGTTGGAGTGGTATGAAGCGAGACGTGGCAGAGTATGTGGCCAGGTGTTTAGTATGCCAGCAAGTGAAAGCTGAGCATCGGAAGCCCAGAGGACTACTACAGCCCTTACCTGTACCTACATGGAAATGGGAGCATGTCACTATGGACTTTATTATCGGTTTACCGAGGACCCGAAGAGGTCATGACGCTATATGGGTTATAGTGGATAGACTGACCAAGAGTGCCCACTTCCTAGCCATCAAGAGCACAGATACTGTGGATTCCTTAGCTGAGCTGTATGTCAGCGAGATAGCTGGATTACATGGGGCTCCAATGAGTATTACTTCTGATAGAGATTCCCGGTTTACTTCCAGATTTTGGACCCAGTTTCAGGAGTCCATGGAATCTCGATTGAGTTTCAGTACCGCCTATCATCCTCAGATAGATGGTCAGTCAGAGAGGACTATTCAGACCCTGGAGGATATGTTGAGGGCGTGTACGATGGATTTTAAGGGATCATGGGATGATCACCTGCCCCTAGCAGAGTTTGCATACAATAACAGCTATCATGCGAGTATTGGTATGGCACCTTTTGAGGCTCTATATGGTAGGAGGTGTAGATCCCCTGTAGCTTGGGAAGAAGTCGGTGACAGAAAGATAAATGCTCCCGAGCTTGTTGAGCAAGCCGTACATAGTGTGAAACTCATATGTGAGAGGTTACAGGCTGCACAAAATAGACAGAAAAGCTACGCGGATGTGCGTAGACGGCCACTCGAGTTTAAGGTTGGTGATGCAGTATTTCTGAAAATATCACTGAGTAAGGGTATCATGCGATTTGGGAAGAAAGGGAAATTGAGTCCTCGATACGTAGGACCATTCAAGATTCTTGAGAGAGTGGGAGAGTGTCACGACCCCGAAGCGTGAAAAATGGGGCTAATTTAAAACTTTTTATTCATTCATTCACAATTAAGAGTGCATTCCTGTGCAGTGTCATACATCATCACCTATATTATACCTCAGGATCTCATCATTGAATAGTATATATTATATCATATACATTACTTGATCTCAAGTTAATTAATCCTAATACATCCCATACAATGTTATACATCAAGTGTCTGCAATTACAGTAATTGTCTGGGTGCATGAAAAGATAAAAGATACCTCAAAATACAATATATGGCCTGGAGCTCAAGTCCTCCACTAGCCACTACTCCGTAGGTCGCAGGAAAACCCTTTTCACTTGAAGAAATCTGGGGGGAAAGAAAACAGGGCGAGCTTCCAAATCGCTCAGTAAAGGGGGTAAGGGACTCATTTCATAAACCAAAATGCACATCACAAAATATTTATTTGTATGTGAAACTCATTAATCTCATTTGAAAACCATAGCATGAAAGTACTCAAAACGACATTCTCATATCTCAAATCATGTGAAAACATGAAGTAAAAAGGCTCAATCTAGAGCAATAACAAAGCATGTGAAAATAATGCGATAAACGCTTTCCCAATAAACGTGATAAAATCACTGTAATAATAATGCATGTGGCACAGCCACTAAACACACGTGGCATAGCCACTGATTTAAATTCACACGTGGCACAGCCACTAAGCACACGTGGCATAGCCATTGAGTTAAATTCACACGTGGCACAGCCACAGGATAGGGTTTCACGTGGCAACGGCCACCAATTAGGGTTTCTCACGTGGCAACGGCCACCAAATAGGGTTTTCACGTGGCAACGGCCACCAAATGGGGTTTCTCACGTGGCAACGGCCACCAAATAGGGTTTCTCACATGGCAACGGCCACCAAATTGGGTTTCTCACGTGGCAACGGCCACCAAATAGGGTTTCTCACGTGGCAACGGCCACCAAGTATACGTGGCATAGCCACAGAATGGGTTATTCTCACATTACCAGAACGGAGAAGAATCGGGCTTACATGCTACCAGAGCAATGCCTGGTGTGTACTCAAAATTACACACCTAAGTCTTAATAACATAAGACTAGTTTGCCTTCACGTAGAACTCATAGTGGTTTTTCTCTCATAAAACTCATTTAAAACCGTTTTGTACTCAACACAAAACATATTGAAATCGAGTCCCAACCAGCAAAGCACGAACACATTTCTCAAATCTCGATATTGCCTTAACGTAGAGCCCAGTTATAAACTCATAAAAACATTGGGCTCCAACCGGCTAGAAAAATCATGTGCAATTGTATCACAACACTCAACATGCTTGTTTTATAAATCACAATTCATGCTATAATAGTTCGCAAATCACATACACAAATGGTTTAGTTTTCCTTACCTCTTTGCACCTCGTATAGTGCAATCATTTTGTCATGCCCTCCTCCCACACGCGACTTTACCAAAAACCACAATAAATTTTTCACTTTTTACTTACCTTTATCTCCTCAACAGTTGGGCTGTGAATAGGCATTAGTCTCCTCATCCATACATACCTTAACATTCTTTTTCGTATCATACATACATGACATTTATATCATAAGTAAATTCGTATTCTTAAATATAATTACATCATTACATCCCCCATATTAAAACGTGTACATCACTGTGTTTATACATTGTTCAGATACAAAAGAGTACGCGTGTGTATACCTTTCGCTAGATGGGGAGTGGCAGCGGATCAAAGGAATGCAATACCCTGGCCGACTCGATCTACTGAGGAGAATCTGTAGAGATGGGGGGAAAATGAATGGGATGAGCTATCAACGCGCTCAGTAAGGAAATCAGGCAAGCAAGTAGACATCCATACTATCTACTTGAAAATAGTGCTTTGCTTTTCCTTCTCTCATTTCAAAAGCATGTTTAAAATATATATAATATAGTACAGATTTAAAATCCCATGTACTAAACACATGCTGGTTTATCAATCAGAGGCATTCATGCAAAACAGTGCATATTAAATCATTTAAGAATGCCTTTATATAAAATATGCCATTTACATTCAAAACACAGTAAATATGGCATTTCTCATCACAACACAAATAAACTGGGTTTCGACCCATCCCTTAGGTCTACCCGTATCATAAAATACATGTGATATACCTTGCGAGACTCAGTGGCTAAATGCAATCTCTCTAGACTATGTAAGAGAGCCTCCCCGCCGAACAGAGCCTCCCCGCCTAACAGGCTTAAGGATGTTGGGCTTAAGGATCTTACCGTAAGAGAGTATCTCCGGACTATGGCCATATCCTAACAATGGTGATCCCAGGCAACACAGTACTCGGTGTGCGGGGCAATCACTGCTGTAACGGGTGGGGGGTCAGTCCATCACAACCGCCAGCTATCAACACACTCCTCCACAACTCCACAACACAAAACACGGTACAATGTACTCCATGCCACATGCACGGTACAACGTACACCCGTGGACCCATACATCATGGTCGGGGTGCCTGCCATAGGTCTTAGCCTCTCATACCATGGAAATACATCATAGTCGGGGTGCCTGCCATAGGTCTTAGCCCTCATACTATGGAATCAATGCCACGTCTCTAAATCCACGTGAGAACATCTCAACAGTGTGACACTCAGTCTACGCGGAGGAAATCGTCACGGTTTTTCTAACATGTGTATATATCACGAAAAACTACAGTGCGCGTCTTGAGTGTGACACATAGTCAACACTCCGCCTCAAAACACTGTATATGCATGTCAAAATATCAACACTAGTGCGAGTAAACCTCCAGCACCAGGTCATGCATCTCATGTAAAACTCGAGTACGAGCTAAACGCTCCAGCACTCTATCATGCACAAATCACATAAAAACTGAGTACGAGCAATGCTCCAATACTCTATCATGCATGTCAAATAAATGTAGTGCGAGTCAACCTCCAGCACTAATGTTTGTGAAAAACATCTGAAATCAAGTGCGAGTTATGCTCTAGCACGATTGTTTCCACATAATTCGGTAGATGGCTCTTTAAAAATAGGGATGTTAAAAATCACTAAAATCAGCACTATAAAGTGTGCTTAATTTACATCGACCTCAAAACATTAGCCCATCCACCTACTCTTCTGCTACACAGCAGTAAAAACCACTCAAAACATCATTTCCATGCTTTTTACCACTTTTCTCAAAATTTCACTTTTTGCCTAACTAGGGGCAAAATCATAATTTACCCATATCGGATCCCTATAATTATTATAGATTTTCTCTGACCCTCAAACAATTTCAGTGAATGTAAAATCCAACGAAAATATGCACAGATATCTCTAGCTACTTGCAAGAGTCCCCTACCTCGGATCACGTCGTGTGACCTCTCTTCCTCTGTGCTGTCTAATCTCGCAGTCCGGTCAACTCTCAATATGACTCTGGAACTGCATTAAATCATTCACTGAGTTAATTACACTTTTCTTACTGTATTACACATTTAATACAGTTTATTTCACTTAAATTGGCCCTTTTACGCTTAATGGGTCTTAATCACGTTAATCGGGCCTTAATTCGTATTAAGCCCGTTCATCAAGGTCTATCGACTCATTGGGCCTATCAATACCCATTGGGCTTTATTCCAAGCTCTTTGGATAGCCCGTATATCATTTACGACATTTTATTCAATTTTTTGAATATAATTCACTAAATCCAAAATTTAATCCGAAATCCGTAAATTAAATCTTAAATACGCATAAATCACATAAATTGTCGTAAATGAGCTTTACTTACTCGAGATTGTGCGATGGTGTGCGAATCGGAGTTCGATCGGGCTTCCGTTCGGAATTAATCGTCGAACTGCACAATTTCGTATATTTAACTCCGGGTCAATTTCTGATTAAATATAATTTAAATAAATTTATCAGAAATTAAATTAGTCACTTTTGACCTCGTATCGACTTACCCGAAGTCCGGTGAAATCCCAAAAATTTTCCTTTTCCTTTTTCTTTCCTTTTTCCTCTTTTTCCCCTTTTCTCCTTGGCTGAACCGGTCCGGTCCGGTTCAGCACAGTCACTTTCCACTGAACCGGCCGACCGGTTCAGGCTCCTTTCGTCGTTCCGGTGCCGTCCGATCGGTTCTCCGGCTGATTCCACCGCAAAATGGTTCGGCCGCGCCTCTAGAGGCTTCTTTTGGCCTCATCTGGGGTTTACCGGCGCCGGATTCCGTCGAATCCGTCTTTCTCTCCCGCGGTTTCTCTCTCGCAGATCTCACCGCCGGCGGCGTTTCCAGGCGCGTGATGGTCGTCGAGCTCTTCCACGGTGCCGGTCGTTCCGTTGCCCAGCCTTCCTCGCGCTGTCGGCCGCTGGTTCGTCGCCGGTGTCTCCCTCTCTCTCGGTCGGCTTCGTTCCTTCTCTCTCCCCGCGTTTTTTTCTGATTTCTGTTTTGTTTTTTTTTTATAAATAATTTTTTATAAAGAATTTTTTTATTATTATTTTATTCATTAAAATAATAATAAAAATCCCAAAAATATCCCAAAAATTCTCAAAAATTCCAATTAAATTCATTTAGTCCGTAAATGAATTTATCAGTCCTATTTTACTTTTTCGGTATATTTTTTCACTATTTTTGGGCTCGTTTTTCGAGATAAAAATTCTAAAAATATTAATTAAATTTAAATCTTGATCAATTGGACTCGAAATTCAATATTTTCCTCGTTATTGATCAAGATCTCTCGATTTCATATTTTTAATGAAATTTCCTCATCGGATTTATATCGAATTTTGGTCATTTGACCGTCTTACCCCTGTACTTGCTCGAAAATTAATTTAACCCTTATCTTGCTATTATGTAGCTTACATGCATTTTTAATTCTCAAGAAATCAATTGCATGATAGTAAATACTCTTCTTATGATTCAACTATGAAATATAACGTTTGTACACATAGGAATCATAAGGTACAAGCTACATACGTAAATCAAAAACTCGGGTCTGACACATTTCCCCCGTATCACGGACTAGCCTCGCATTCCACTCTGGAACTCCCGAGCTGTCCAAACGATGTTAAAACATCAATACTCAATTATCTCATCAACCTCAATTCTCAAAATCGAGCATAATTGCTCATAACACCTCAAATCTCTTGATTCTTGTAACTCTACCCCAAATTACACTCTCATTCACAACATCTCAACGTTCTACATTTCTCATGCCAATTATCTATGCTAATTCACCATATTGTCTAAATTTCTATTTATAGCTCAAATTCCCAAAATTGCTAAATATCATTATCACTCCAACCACATTGCAATTTCATCAATCCCTAATCATTTTTCAGCTATTTCAACACAATGCCAACAACCATTATCATCAAAATCATCTCAGATATAAGGATCGAAGTTTAGAAATTACCCAAAACTTATGGAGAGCTTATCTCTTGCCTCGATTCGATCCGTCTTTCGATTTCCAAGTATGTTGTTCTCCCTTTGATGAGGAACAACTTTCCTTCTTGCCACAACTTCTGATTTAGACTGAAATGGGTGCTTTGGATGAGTGAGAAAGCTAGGTTTCGGTGAAAATGGGGGTTGGAAGAGAGAGAAAGTGAGATTGCAGGAGAAAAACAGGAGTTCCTTATATAGGCTTAGGGTAGGAGATCAATCTGGCTCTTGATGAGATCGATCTGCATTTGAATTTTTGGGACGATTTGGGGCAATTTATGCTTAGGAGATCGATCTATCGAGGGGTGAGATCGATCTCTTTATGGCTTTATGAGATCGATCTGCTCCTTGAGGAGATCGATCTTCTCCCAAACAGAATCATTTGGAGATCGATCTCTTCCTCATGAGATCGATCTTTTCTCAAATAGAATCATAAGGAGATCGATCCTCTTCCATTGGAGATCGATCTGCTCCTTAAATTCCTCCTTCCTTGTCATTTTTAACTCACCAGATCGATCTCTCCTTCTCCCAAATCGATCTGTCCTCATAGCTTCACACTTATTTTAAACACTTAACATATAAATCTCCAATTATCATTCCCCAATTCACTTAGCTCAATAAATTACACTTCAAGTTCATATTACATAATTCAAATATATCTAAAATTCTCAGATCTCACATCCTCCCCACCTTAAATAGAATTTGGTCCTCCAAATTCAACTCAACTATTCGAATAGATGGGGGTATTTCTCCTTCATGAGACTCTCTAGTTCCCACATTGCCTCTTCCATTGTGTGATGTTTCCACAAAACTTTCACTAATGGGATGCTCTTAGTTCTCAGTACCTTCTCTCTTCTATCGAGAATCTAGACGGGTTCCTCAGTGTAGCTCATATCCTCTTGAATGTCCATCTCGTCATACTCTATGACATGAGAAGGGTCCGGGTGGTACTTCCTCAACATAGACACATGAAAAACATTGTGTATTCCGGACATCTGTGGGGGTAATGCTAATCTGTAAGCTACCTCTCCCACTCTCTCAAGAATCTCAAATGGTCCTATGTATCGAGGACTCAATTTCCCTTTCTTCCCAAATTGCATGATACCCTTACTCGGTGATATTTTCAAAAATACTGCATCACCAACCTCAAACTCGAGTGGCCGTCTACGCACATCCGCGTAGCTTTTCTGTCTACTTTGTGCAGCCCGTAACCTCTCACATATGAGTTTCACACTCTGTACGGCTTGCTCAACAAGCTCAGGAGCATTTATCTTTCTGTCACCGACTTCTTCCCAAGCTACAGGGGATCTACACCTCCTACCTATAGAGCCTCAAAAGGTGCCATTCCAATACTCGCATGATAGCTGTTATTGTATGCGAACTCTGCTAGGGGCAGGTGATCATCCCAAGATCCCTTAAAATCCATCGTACACGCCCTCAACATATCCTCCAGGGTCTGAATAGTCCTCTCTGACTGACCATCTGTCTGAGGATGATAGGCGGTACTGAAACTCAATCGAGATCCCACGGACTCCTGAAACTGGGTCCAAAATCCGAAAGTAAATCGAGAATCTCTATCAGAAGTAATACTCACTGGAGCCCCATGTAATCTAGCTATCTCGCTGACATACAGCTCAGCTAAGGCATCCACAGTATCTGTGCTCTTGATGGCAAGGAAGTGGGCACTCTTGGTCAATCTATCCACTATAACCCATATAGTGTCATGACCTCTTCGGGTCCTCAGTAAACCCATAATAAAGTCCATCGTGACATGCTTCCATTTCCGTGTAGGTACAGGTAAGGGCTGTAGTAGTCCTCCGGGCTTCCGATGCTCAGCTTTCACTTGCTGGCATACTAAACATCTGGCCACATACTCTGCCACGTCTCGCTTCATACCACTCCACCAATACACCTTTCTCAAGTCTCGGTACATCTTAGTACTCCCTGGGTGCATGGTGTATCGCGAGCAGTGGGATTCTCTCAGTATCTGTCTCTTCAGGGTGTCATCGTCCGGTACACAAATCCGTCCTCTGAATCTCAACAATCCATCCTCACTGACTGTGAGATCCGATTGCGAACTCTGTTCAGCTTGGCTAATCATATCTATCAATCTCTGATCACTACGCTGCTCAGTTCTAATCTGATCCATGATCCTGGGCTCTATCCGCAAGCTAGCCAAAAATCCAGTCTCTATCTCTTTAACTCTGATCCTAAGTTCAACGAACTGCTCCAGTAAATCCCATTCCCTGATCATCATAGCAGATATCATACTCTTCCTTCTCAGGGCATCAGCAACCACATTCGCCTTACCCGGATGATATAGAATCTCGCAGTCATAATCCTTAAGGAGTTCCATCCATCTCCTTTGTCTCATGTTTAACTCTTTCTGATCAAAGAGATATCTCAAACTCTTGTGATCAGTGAAGATCTGGAATCTTTCCCCATATAAGTAGTGTCGCCAGATCTTCAAAGCAAATACCACAGCTGCTAACTCCAAATCATGCGTGGGGTAATTCCGCTCATGGTCTTTCAGCTGTCGCAATCCATATGCGACCACTCTTCCCTGCTGCATAAGCACACACCCCAATCCTTGATGAGATGCATCACTATACACCGAGAATCCTCCTGATCCCTCAGGAATAGTTAACACAGGTGCCGCTGTCAACCTCCTCTTTAATTCCTGAAAACTGAGCTCACATTGATCAGTCCATATAAATGGAGTCTCTTTGCGCGTGAGCTTAGTCAAAGGGGCGGCAATCCAGGAAAATCCTTCCACAAATCTTCTATAATACCCTGCCAAACCAAGGAAGCTTCGTACCTCAGTAACTGTCCTCGGTCTCTCCTAATTAAGCACAGCCTCCAACTTGCTAGGGTCCACTGATACTCCTTCCTCTGAGACTATATGACCAAGGAAAGCTATCCGATCCAGCCAAAACTCACACTTACTAAGCTTTCCATATAATTGCTTATCTCAGAGGATCTGTAGTACTAACCACAAATGCTGTGCATGCTCCTCATACGACCGAGAGTACACCAGGATATCATCAATAAAGACTATCAAAAATTTATCCAGATAGTCTCTGAACACCTCGTTCATCAATCTCATAAATGCTGCTGGGGCGTTCGTCAATCCAAAGGACATCACTAGAAATTCATAATGGTCATACCTCGTCCTGAAGGCCGTCTTTGGAATATCTTCTTCCTTGATCCTCAATTGGTGATAGCCGATCTCAAATCAATCTTAGAAAAGACTGATGCCCCTCTCAGCTGATCAAGTAGATCATCAATCCTGGGCAATGGGTATTTATTCTTCACCGTGGCTTTATTCAACAACCGATATTCTACACATAATCTGAGACTACCATCCTTCTTCTTGACAAATAAAACCGGTACTCCCCACGGTGAAACACTGGGCCTAATGAACCCTTGATACTATAACTCCTGTAGTTGTTTCTTCAATTCCTCAAGTTCCACTAATGCCATCTTGTAGGGAGGTTTAGAGATCGGCTGAGTATCTGGTACCAAATCAATGGTAAACTCTAGCTCTCTCTCTGGTGGTAAACCTGGCAATTCATCTAGGAAAACATCCAAAAATTCACACACCACAGGTATATCCTCAATCCTCGGATGTTCTCGCTCATCGTCTGAGATGAGTGTCTCATAACCTTCACATGAACAATCATATTTAATATTCTCCAAAATAATATCAAAATTCTCAAATTACTTACTCGAATTCCACATATTCATTTCCTCAATATCTCAATCGTACACTGTATGGTTCAGGTAGGGAGAAATTACAACCTTAGTGTAGCAATCTAAGCTCACTCGATTGGCTGCCAACCAATCCATTCCCAAAATTACATCAAATCAATGTATATTCAACATGATTAGATCTGCTAACATCCCTCTATCTCCAACCTTTATCTCACATCCTCTACAGATTAACTCACTTCTCTGGGATTCACGCATAAGGGTATTTACATATAGTATATATTCTAGAGGTTCAAACTTCAAGTTTAATCTACATGCAAAATGCTCAGAAATAAACGAATATGTGGATCCTGAATCAATCAACACATGAGCGTTATGATTATAGACAGAGAGTGTACCTCTTATAGTTTCTGCAGAAGTGTCAGCGGTCTCCTTATCTAGGGCAAACACACGTCCCTATGTAACAGGTCTCTTTCCTTTCTCTGCAGCAGTGGCCCATCTCAGGGGATTCACTCTCTGAGGCTGTTGTCTAGTGGGCTCCAAGACATGTGGTTTCTGAGGTTGAGGGCAATCCTTCACCATGTGACCCATGTCTCCACATCTAAAACATCCATGGATCGACCCAGTACAACTTCCCTCATGCATTCGGCCATAATTTCTGCAAAACCTTATCTCAGGCCTGACATCTCGAGGGGTCTCCCTAATGTTAGGGTAACCTCTGGGTCTCTCTAATCTGCCCTTCTGTACCTCAATCCTTCCTCTTCTGAAGGAACCTCTCCGAGCCTCTGTTTGGAAAATCGCTGGCCTCTTGCCCTTATCTCTATTCACCGCTCTGAGCTCATTCTGGGATTGTACCATTTCAATTCCTCTTTCAATCTCTTGTGCTCATCTCAGAGTATCTCCAAACTCAGTAATACATAGCCCTATCAATCTATCTCTGATGATGGGCTTCAATCCATACATAAATTTCTCTGTGCGAAGCTCTTCATTCTTAAAGGTCTCTGGGTCATATCTTAATAGCGCTGTGAATTGGCTCTCATAGTCATCCACAGACATGTCACCTTGTACCAAACTCAAAAACTCGACCTGTTTCTTTCTCTGGGCGGTTCGTGGTACATATTGGGTCCTAAAGGCTGTCTGAAACTCTTCCCAACCAATCATATCCTGGCGGGACATCAGAATACCCTGGGTAGTACCCCACCAATCTCAAGCTCTCCCTTTCAACACATAGATACTCATACTGACCCTCTCAGCATCGGTGCACCCCAGATAATCAAATATAATTCTCAGCTCCGTCAGCCACTCCTCAACCTCTGTAGGATCTTTCTTTCCCTTAAATGCGGGCGGATTCATCTTCAGAAAATCCTTCAGTCGGACCATACTTCTATCATCAGGCGGAGTGACGAGAGGTATTGGGTCCATCTGTATTGGGGGTATAGGAGGTCCTTGTGGTGGTGTAGGAGTAGTACCCGAGGCATTAACTCCAAAGTGTTACGCGAATAACGCTGCCATCTGCTCAAAACCTTGCCTCACATCGGTCTCAATCCGATTAAATCGAGAGTTAGGACTCTCTGGTTGTGGGACAGGTGGCGGAGGGGACTCTGCCTGCCTCCTCGAACGACCTCGTCAACCACTCAGTCTCTATCTTAACTCGTCTCCTGCTCGTACATATCAGAATCGATTGAAATCTCAATCCTCAATTTCAGTTCATGACCAGACTATTACAGACACTTGGGATGTATTCTATTTCACTTAACCGCACTGACAGTACTAGACACCCTAAGCTCTGATACCAAGAAAACTCTATCACGACCCGAAAGCGCGAAAAATGGGGCTAATTTAAAACTTTTTATTCATTCATTCACAATTAAGAGTGCATTCCTGTGTAGTGTCATACATCATCACCTATATTATACCTCAGGATCTCATCATTGAATAGTATATATTATATCATATACATTACTTGATCTCAAGTTAATTAATCCTAATACATCCCATACAAAGTTATACATCAAGTGTCTGCAATTACAGTAATTGTCTAGGTACATGAAAAGATAAAAGATACCTCAAAATACAATATATGGCCTCGAGCTCAAGTCCTCCACTAGCCACTACTCCGTACGTCGCAGGAAAACCCTTTTCACTTGAAGAAATCTGGGGGGAAAGAAAACAGGGTGAGCTTCCAAATCGCTCAGTAAAGGGGGTAAGGGACTCATTTCATAAACCAAAATGCACATCACAAAATATTCATTTGTATGTGAAACTCATTAATCTCATTTGAAAACCATAGCATGAAAGTACTCAAAACGACATTCTCATATCTCAAATCATGTGAAAACATGAAGTAAAAAGGCTCAGTCTAGAGCAATAACAATGCATGTGAAAATAATGCGATAAACGCTTTCCCAATAAACGTGATAAAATCACTGTAATAATAATGCACGTGGCACAGCCACTAAACACACGTGGCATAGCCACTGATTTAAATTCACACGTGGCACAGCCACTAAGCACACGTGGCATAGCCACTGAGTTAAATTCACACGTGGCACAGCCACAGGATAGGGTTTCACGTGGCAATGGCCACCAATTAGGGTTTCTCATGTGGCAACGGCCACCAAATAGGGTTTTCACGTGGTAACGGCCACCAAATGGGGTTTCTCACGTGGCAACGGCCACCAAATAGGGTTTCTCACGTGGCAACGGCCACCAAATAGGGTTTCTTACGTGGCAACGGCCACCAAGTATACGTGGCATAGCCACAGAATGGGTTATTCTCACGTTACCAGAACGGAGAAGAATCGGGCTTACATGCTACCAAAGCAATGCCCGGTGTGTACTCAGAATTACACACTTAAGTCTTAATCACATAAGACTAGTTTGCCTTCACGTAGAACTCATAGTGGTTTTTCTCTCATAAAACTCATTTAAAACAATTTTGTACTCAACACAAAACATATTGAAACCGTGTCCCAACCAGTAAAGCACGAACACATTTCTCAAATCTCGATATTGCCTTAATGTAGAGCCCAGTTATAAACTCATAAAAACATTGGGCTCCAATCGGCTAGAAAAATCGTGTGCAATCGTGTGCAAATGTGGTTGGAGTGATAATGATATTTAGCAATTTTGGGAATTTGAGCTATAAATAGAAATTTAGACAATGTTGTGAATTAGCATAGATAATTGGCATGAGAAATGTATAACGTTGAGGTGTTGTGAATGAGAGTGTAGTTTGGGGTAGAGTTACGAGAATCAAGAGATTTGAGGTGTTATGAGCAATTATGTTCGATTTTGAGAATTGAGGTTGATGAGATAATTGAGTATTGATGTTTTAACATCGTTTGGACAGCTCGGGAGTTCCAGAGTGGAATACGAGGCTAGTCCGTGATACGGGGGAAACGATTGCACTATACGAGGTGCAAAGAGGTAAGGGAAATCTAAAACATTTGTGCATGTGATTTGTAAACTATTATAGCATGATTTGTGGTTTATAAAACAAGCATGTTGAGTGTTGTGTTGAGTGATAATTGCACACGATTTTTAGAGCCGGTTGGAGCCCATTATTTTATGCGTTTATAAGCTGAGTGTGAAATTGCTTTATAAACCGTCGAATTTGTGTGAGTAATGAATTGGGCTCTACGTTAAGGCAATATCGAGATTTCAGAAATGTGTGTGTGCTTTGCCAGTTGGAACTCGGTTTTATTATGTTTTGTGTTGAGTACAAAACGGTTTTCAAATGAGTTTTATGAGAGAAAAATCATTATGAGTTCTACGTGAAGGCAAACCAGTCTTATGTGATAAGACTTAGGTGTGTAATTTTGAGTACACACTGGGCATTGCTCTGGTAGCATGTAAGCCCGATTTCTTCTCCGTTCTGGTAACGTGAGAATAACCCATTCTGTGGCTATGCCACGTATACTTGGTGGCCGTTGCCACGTGTGAAACCCCATTTGGTGGCCGTTGCCACGTGAGAAACCCTATTGGTGGCCGTTACCATGTAAAACCCCATTTGGTGGCCGTTGCCATGTGAGAAACCCAATTGGTGGCCGTTGCCATGTGAGAAACCCCTATTTGGTGGTCGTTGCCACGTGAGAAACCCTATTTGGTGGCCGTTGCCACGTGAGAAACCCTATTTGGTGGCCGTTGCCACGTGAGAAACCCTAATTGGTGGCGTTGCCACGTGAAACCCTATCCTGTGGCTGTGCCGCGTGTAAATTTAACTCAGTGGCTATGCCACGTGTGTTTAGTGGCTATGCCACGTGTAAATTTAACTCAGTGGCTATGCCACGTGTAAATTTAACTCAGTGGCTATGCCACGTGTGTTTAGTGGCTATGCCACGTGTGAACTTAAATCAGTGGCTATGGCACGTGTGTTTAGTGGCTGCGCCACGTGCATTATTATTATAGTGATTTTATCACGTATTTGAGAAAGCGTTTATCTCATTATTTTCGCATGCTTTGTTATTGCTCTAGACTGAGCCTTTTTACTTCATGTTTTCACATGATTTGAGACATGAGAATGTCGTTTTGAGTACTTTCATGCTATGGTTTTCAAATGAGATTAATGAGTTTCACATACAAATAAATATTTTGTGATGTGCATTTTGGTTTATGAAATGAGTCCCTTACCCCCCTTACTGAGCGATTTAGAAGCTCACCCTGTTTTCTTTCCCCCCAGATTTCTTCAAGTGAAAAGGGTTTTCCTGCGATGTACGGAGTAGTGGCTAGTGGAGGACTTGAGCTCTAGGCCATATATTGTATTTTGAGGTATCTTTTATCTTTTCATGTACCCAGACAATTACTGTAATTGCAGACACTTGATGTATAACATTGTATGGGATGTATTAGGATTAATTAACTTGAGATCAAGTAATGTATATGATATAATATATACTATTCAATGATGAGATCCTGAGGTATAATATAGGCGATGATATATGACACTGCATAGGAATGCACTCTTAATTGTGAATGAATGAATAAAAAGTTTTAAATTAGCCCTATTTTCCACACTTCCGGGGCGTGACAAAACCGATGCATTTAACTTCTCTTAATGCCTCAATCTCATCACTTTCTCCCATTATGGTATTTCACCATAATTCTCATATAACTATTTGCATTTCTCATCTATTCCAATTTATGTATCTCATAAAACCATTTTACAATCTTTCATACATACTTATTTCATCCTTAAATCCATGCTTACTCAACTTCCTCATCATTTTCTCAATTGCATGCCACTATCTAGGTCGTGGATATTTTTCATGATCAAGGTGTTTTCAGCAATTTAAACATACACCAGTCAACTCACCAAGCCACCTAGATTAACATATATGATGTTGGTGTATTGAATCTTACCTAGCCTGAATTTTCCTTTTTCTGCCAAATTTGGTAAAATCCACCTTGTTCCTTCAATCCTTAATTCCAACTTCTAGTTTCCAACTATTTTATTCTACTCTTTACTAAGAACAACTTTACTGAAATGAATCTCACTCAAAACTACTTGAAAGATGAAGATTTTTGGAGTAGAAAGGTTAGGTTACACTTTGGTTTTCAATGGAAATTGGTTCTCTCGAGAAAACTGAAGTACAGAGTCATGTATTTATAGAATTTGCTCTTAGAGATCAATATTCTAACAGTGAGGGATCGATCTGTCCTGCATTTTTCTCTTCAGAAAATGAATTTTAAGCTTATGGGATCGATCTGCTATTAGCATGAGATCAATCTAGCCTTGCTATGAGATCGATCTATTCCATCCAGAACCCTTTGAAAATTGATCTGCTTGAGTCAGAACTTGCTGAAGATCGATTTGCATTACTGAGGGATCAATCTGCTCTTGATGAGGGATCGATCTGCCTCTTGTATATGTTGTGGCATTGCATCTCCAAGCCATGAGATCGATCTGCCTTGCTAATGAGATCGATTTGCTCCTCTTCTACTGCAGTTCTGGCGTAATTTTCCCCAAAATTCACCGTTACATTCATTTATGATTTGCTTAACTACTCGTTTTGCATTTCATACACATTTGCAACTTAAATACATTCATTCCTTATGATTTATATTAATTGTGACTTGTTCATACATCACAAAATCATAAAGAGTGCATATTAAAATTACGGGTCTTACACCGTACTTTTATATATTTTCCTTATGATTCCTTGTTGTACACACAAGTTACATAATAAATGAATCATAAGAAATGGACCTTTTTATGCTCTAAGTGTGATTAGAATGAAAAATAATTAGTAAAGCATTTAAATGCAATCTTTCCTTTGAAATTCTAGAAAAATTAACAGATGGAAACCTACAGATGAATGCCAGATCGATCTCCCTTCATGACAAGATCGATCTTGTAATTCCAGAATGAAATCACAAAGGTTCTATAGGCAAGCAGATCGATCTCGATGTGATTCTGCATAGAGAGGATCGATCACTTCACAAAGCAAATCGATCTTAATGTGATTCTGTATAGAAAGGATCGATCCCTTCCCAAAAACAGATCGATCTCGAATGGTTTCTAGCTAGAAAGGATTGATCTCTTCCCAAGAACATATCAATCCCACAACTTACTTAGTGAATATTTATGTAGTTCAACTAAAGGAAGATCGATCTCTCACCCTTGGAGATTGATCTCACAATGCCTATTTCTATTTAAAAGCCCGAAAGTCGAGCCTTCTTCCCCAGATTAACAAATATCTCTCCATTTTAGCAAAGTGAGCAAGTTTTCTCACTCTAAAATACCATCACTTTCCAAATAGATTTGAGAAAGGTTGTTTTTAGCAAAGTTGTTCCTTGTGATGAGGAGAACAACATAGTGAAAAACTAGTGGTTAAATTTCTAGATTGAAGGAGCAAGGTGTTTCCCCAATTTTGGCCAAAAGAAAGAGGTTAAGCTCGGTGAGTTTTCGATACACCAACTTCAATTATGTTAATCTAGACATTTTTATGAGTTGATTGGTGTATGTATTATTGGTTGAAACATCCTTGAGCATGCTTAATCATCCATGACCTAATATGGGTTTAGTGTGAGAAAGTGAGCTATGGTTGATTTAATGATGAATTGATTATACTATGGTGTTGGTGATGTTATATTGTCAAGACCCATCCTAACTTAATCAAAACCACTACAAATTTTTTGCATTTTAACTTACCTTTCCTCTCATCAATGGTTGGGCTGTGATTCGATGTTAGCTCCCTCGCATACAATATCATCCATACATGTCAATATACTTTGACTTTAACTTCTTTTATAATACATGTAAGATTATATAAAATCTAATACAAATACATTCCCCATAATAAATATTGTATACATCACTGTGTTGTTTCTATGTTTAGATACATACCCGTACAAAATATGTATACCTATCGATCAATAGGAAATAGTAGCGGACAACAGGAATACTATTCCTTAAATGCTCTCACTCTACTCCCGATGCTCTGTAGAGAGATGTAAAGAAAGGGGGTGAGCATACAACGCGCTCAGTAAGGAAATCAGGCAAGCAAATAGATATCTACACTATCTACTCAAAATAATGCTATGCCTTGAAAACATCATTTCCTTTACTCACTTTAAAAGCATGTCATTAAATATATATATACTTGTACAGATTAAATCCCATGTACAGAAATCATGCTTTCTTTCTCAAATGTAGGCATGTAGTGCAAAACAATACATCTTTATAATATCACAATGCCTTTAGATAAATCATGTCATGTATGTTTAAATCACAGTAAATATGGCATTTAAATCATTCACAACACAAAATCGGAGTCCGACCCATCCCTCAGGTCTATCCGCAATAAAATCAGTTAATCAGGTGATATATTATGTGAGACTCTGTGGTGAAAATGTAAATAGTATCCTGGACTATGATCATATCCTATAATGTGATCCCAGGCAACACAGATCTCAGTGTGCGGGGCATCACTGCTACAACGAGAGGGGGGTCAGTCCATCACAACCGCCAGCTATATCCTCCTCAACTCCACAACACCACACGGTACAGTGTACTCCATGCCACATGCACGGTACAATGTACTCCGTGGACCGTACATCACAGTTGGAGTGCCTGCCATAGGTCTTAGCCCTCAAAACCATGGAATATCATACCACATCTCTAATATCCTCATGTGAATCCTCTCACAATGTGACACTCAGTCTACACAAGGAAATTAAGCATGGTTTTCAACATGTATTATATATCACATACAGTGCGCGCCTTTGAGCGCGACTCACACTCGACACTCCGTTCAAACACTGTTTCACATCACAAACTCAACTCTAGTGCGAGTAAACCTCCGACAACTAGGTTAATGCATAGTTCATGTATTAAATCAAGTACGAGCAATAGCTCCAGTACCATGCTATGTACACAATCATTAAATCAAGTACGAGCAATAGCTCCAGCACTATGTCATGTATAAATCATGAAGAATCGAGTACAAGCAATGCTCCAGCACTCTGTCATACATCTCATGAAAAAAATCGAGTACGAGCTAATCGCTCCAGCACTCTCTCATGCAAATATCATATAAAACTGAGTACGAGTAATAACTCAAGCACTCTATCATGCATGTCATGGAAATCTAGTGCGAATCATAATTCAGCACTAATATATGTGGAAAATATATGGAATCCAGCGCTAGCTGTGCTCCAGCATGGTTCATTCTCACATAAAATGATAGATGGCTCTTTAAAAAGGGATAATTTACAAAATACCAAAATCAGCACTATAAAGTGTGCTTAATTCACATCAACCTTAAAATCATTAGCCCATCTATTTATTCTTCTGCTAAACAGCAGTAAAACACTCAAAATGGTGGTTTCCATGCTTTTTACAACTTTTCACAAAAGTTGACTTTTTTACTAACTAGGGGAAAAATCGTAATTTATCACTATCGGGTCACAATAATTATTATTCACTTTCTCTGACCCTTAGAGTTTTTAAGTGAATGTAAAAGCAGACGAAAATACGTGCAGATATCTCTAATTACTCACAAAAGTCCCTTACCTGCAATCACTCGAGAAATTTTACTTTCTCAACGTTGCTCGATCCAACAATCTGATTTGCTTCTCTAATACTCTCTAGAGCTGCATATAACCATTTATCAGGTTAATTACATTTTTCCTACTGTATTTTATCTTAAATACAGTCTATTTCCCTTAATAGGCTTTAATAAACCTTAATGGGCCTAACTATGCCTTAAGCCCATTTCCATTTTACTATTCATTTTCGTTGTGCCTATTGGGCCTGTGGGGCCCACCAACTCTTATTGGGCTTGTCCTAGACCCATTACATCACATTAGGCCTAACATATTTGGGCTTGGCCCATTGGACCTCTCGGCCGCATGCCATGGCCGAGAGCTATCCATGTCGTCGGTCACACCATGGCATGCCGGCCATGTCCCTTTCCTTAGCCAATTCACTTAGGCATTTTCACAAACACTTGGTTGGCAACATTCCTAAACATCACATAGTTCATTTAGGCATTTTATCAAACACCTTGATTGCCAACCAAATACATGTATTAATTAATCAATTTGATTAATTCTAATTACACCATAATCATTAACACATGTATATTAACCTATTTATGCCTTAAAATCATATGGGCATTCATCAATATTTCACTACTCACTCTCAGCCTAAATAAGATCATAGTGATTTCCTATGTTTCAATGCTTAAAACATATACCAATATACTTAAAATCATTCATACATTAACATATATGAAATTGAAAACTAGAAAATATACCAATAGTCGTGTTCACACTTGGCCGAAACTTTGGAGGCTCACGGTTTGTACTCTATGGCTCCTTGATAGCCAATTCCAACATATGTCACTCTCTTTTCAATTTGGAACAACTTCCATGAAGAATGCAAGTTTCAAATATGCCTAATTCCTAGTGATTTCTAGTGAGAGAAAGCTTGGATAATATATTTCAATGGTTTCTTCTTCTAGCCGAGAATGGTGTGGTGAAGGTGACAATGGTATGGCTGATTTTATAAGCCACTTACTTAGCCATTAAGCCTTACTTTCCAACCATTAAACTTGACTTTCTAAGGCTTAGTCATGAGTCACCTAATGAGTCACCTTATGAGTCAGGGTTAGCTTTAACTATGGTTCGATATTTATCTAATGGGCTTTCCATTTGGGCTTCTCGGTTTGGGCTTTCTTAATGGGCTTTCGGGCTGAAAATTTTACTATACCTCGAGCCTTTAATTGTCTAAATATTTGGCTGATCAATCAGTCCAACAATTCGGTTTAAGGGACCTAAGAATTTCGATCTACGTTTAGTATACCTTAATAGGCTTTAAATTTTCACTTTAGGCCCATTACGTTTTTAACCATTAAATTAAATCCGGAATCCTTCCAAATAATTTTTCCTTACTTTCGGGGATGATTATCTTGTATTCTGACTAAGAATATTTTTTCTCATTTTTTCCTCCATACTTAGGTTAATTGTTAATCATGGTTGGTCAACTATGGTAAAAGTCACTTTTCTTAACTATAGTTGACTTTTTCCTTAACCATTGACCAAGTTGACTTTTTCTCAAAATTCTAAAAGTGTCATATCTTATGTCTTACACTCTCGTCTTTACATTTCAACCATTCTCGGTAGATAATTACACCCGAAACAGCTTAACTAGCTTAAAAGGTCCATTTTACCCTTTTTAGCTTTTTCTCCCGTTCCTTGTGTTCAGAACTAAATCAAGCTGACTTTCCTTCATGAGCTCTCTATATTTTCTCATTTTAAGTTCTTATTTTCAGTCAGAATGATTCAAAACCACTTGGTTTAACCTGTGACTCTTATAGCTCACATTAGGCTTTTTATATAGCTTTTGCATGTTAAATCATTTTACTAACACTTTAAATCTAGAAATTTCTCTTCTTATGATTCAACTATAATAATAGAGTGTTCATACACATAGGAATCATAAGGTACAAGCTACATAAAATACGGGTCTGACATATATGCATGATTTTGAGATGGCTTTGTGAAACCAATATGTTAGAATAGATGATGATTTAAAGTAGGCATAAGAAGTGTATGATGAAATTTCTTAGTAAAGGAAAGTAATAAAGTTAAGGCAAGCACACCAAGTGCTTGCCGAAATGCCCATGAGAGATAGGCAACCATGGTGTCTACCATGGCTAGGCGTGGCACACCATGCGTGACCGAATGCTCAAGTGGGCCAAGCGTTGAGTATTCAGTTCAATAAGGCATTGTGGACCTAAGGCCAGCCAGATATGAAACACTAGGCTTGTTAGGCCCAAAAGATTCTCGAGAAATGAATAGTACAATCGAAATGGACTTAAGAGAAGTAAGACCCAATAAGAGTAAATGGGCCAATAAGTTAAATCGATTGTAGTGAAAGTGTAATAAAGATAAATAAATTGTATTTAATATGATAAATAATTTCGTGCAACTCTGGAGATTATATTGGGAGCGAATCGGACTGTGTGATTGAGTAGCTCTGAGGAAGTGAAATTACTCGACGTGATTCCAGGTAAGGGAATTTTGTGAGTATTTAGAGGTAGCTGCATGTATTTTGAGGGTATTTCAGAGCATTAAATTTGCTTGGTTACCTAGAAAAATAATAATAATTTTTGTGAAAAAATTCGAATATAGGTGAAAAGGATGATTTTGCCCCTAGGAGCAAATTTTATAAAAAAGATAGCAAGGCTAATAAATTGCATGAATATCATCTTTTTGATATTTTTATGAAATATATTGCTTCGATTTAAGCAAATTTATGAATAGGCTGGCTATTGATTTCATAATTTCATGAAATAGCATGAGTCATGTGCTAACTTTGATTTTGAGCGTGTTTTATTGAATAGAGCTGCCTATCATATTTATATGAATATAAATCGTGCTAGAGCTTTGTTCGCACTAGATTTTGATATTTTAACATGCATGAAATGTGTTGGAGCCTAGCTCGCACCATATTTTGAGTTGAGATGCATGCAAGTCGTACTGGAGCTTTTGCTCATACGTGGGTTTCATTTATTTCTTATGCCTATAACCGTACTGGAGCTTTACTCATACATGATTTTACCATTATTTATTTTGCATAAAACTGTGCTGGAGCTTTGCTCGTACGAGAATTTTTACCGATTATGCATGAAATCGTGCTAGAGCTTTGCTCGCACTGGATTTTTCACACTGTGATATGTAATGAGTCGTGCTGGATGCCTCATGTAGACTGTGTGTCACACGGATGAGATGCTCGTAGAGTCGTGCTAGATGCCTCATGTAAACTATTAGTCACACGGATGAGATGCACACACGTGCACTTGAGACTGAGTCGGTTATACATGGTATGGGGTAGATAAGACCTACGGCAGGAACCCCCGACCGTGATATGAGTCAATGAAGTACGTTATACCTTGTATATCACATGGAGTACGTTGTACCATGTGGAGATGATGTTGATTTATATTCTGGCGGGTAGGATTTGACCCACCTCCCGTTACAGCATGATACTCTGCACACCGGGATCCTTATGGTCTAGGATGATAGTAACATAATGGGCCAATAGAGTCCTCGATTGTATATAGTGACCACCTATCTCGTATGATATCACATGGTTTTATATGCACTAAACATGATTTGTGTTATCCAGGGAAGACCCGAGGGAGTGGTCGAACCTTGTGGGATGTTTTTAAAGGATGATATATTGTTTTATGATGAGTTGACATGCTGAGCATGAGACGTTTTACATGATGACTTTTCATGGTTTTATGTCTGCTTTCGTGCTTTACAATACATGCGGCATAGTCTTATCTATTTCCTCATGTTTTAAACAAAATGTGGTTTTAATGATGTGATGATGAGTTTTACTAAGTTTTGATAATATGTTAAACCTGGAGGGGTTATTTTATGATGAGTTTTTCAATGTGATGAGCATGAGACATTGACATGATCATTTTCCATGTTTACATGCCTATTTTCATGTTTTCAGTACGTCATATATGTATATACATGTGGCATAGTTTTAATTATACCTCATGCTCCGGATATAAATGATTTTCATATCATGACATTATAAGCATGTAGATAGTGTAGTTATCTACCTACTTGCATTATTGCCTTACTGAGCCACTGAGCTCATCCATTTCATTTTCCCCCCTCTATAGAGCGCACACAGTAGTTAGTGAGTGGCTAAGGAGTTGCATCCTGATATCTGCGGCTTCCTTCACCAAGAGGTATACACACTGGCATCTTTTTGTATCTAAACATGTAATAGCACAATAATCATTTTGGAATATAATATGGGGGATGTAAATATTAGTAAACACGTACAAGTATTAAACCTCAATTATAAAGTATACGTGTTTGCTTTTGAATAAATTAAAAGATAGATAGCATAGTAGATGGCAAAGAGTGACTAATACTGACTCATAGCCCAACTGTTTGGTGGTGAGAATATTCACGACCGGGAAAGGAAAGGAAAAAAAGTAAAAAATTTGTAGCAATTTTACGTAAAAATGGATCGTGACGACAAGATCATACTTAATAAATAAATAGAAATCATATTATCATAATCATAGTAATCATGAAGTTCAAAAATTTCATACCTTGATTCTTGAATCTCATAATTCAAGAATTTACCCCAAAAATCATTCCACACACATTCTTGGTTTTGTCAAACCAATGTTGTTCAAGTGCCCAGCCTCTAGCAATGATCCACAAGAGCAATACACAAACCTTCAGCAAGGTAGAATCGGGTTATGGTCACAGCTATGCTAGTAGTTTGAGTTTCTTGAAACTCCCTATTATGTATAATCAAGAACGATACTTGATTTGCACAGAGAGAGTAAGAAGCAACAACTGTAGGGTTTCCTGCATGGTTTCTGCCAATAACAATTTTGACAATTATCTAGATAATGACTCTAATAAGTATGTTAAAAGCTACAATCATAGCCTACATCAAAGCCTACAAGGTATCACTAGAGAACCTTCCGCTTATTTTGATTGACAAAATCACAAGGATCTTGTTAGAGTACTTATCGTACTTCACAGGGAATCCAAGGGTATGGATATCTTAATTCACAGGGTTTTTCTCTCCTATTGTGTCGCCAACTACAAGAGTGTCGAGAGTTTTAAATGGCCAGCCATAACAAAGATTGTAGCCTAGGGATTCTAATTTTAATCCTACTAAGCTTTGGACTTAAATTGTAATTATTTTCATTAAGGCCCAAGTCTATATTAAACCATTTAATTGACTTGTGGTCCATGAACCAATTAAACTCCTTTTAATTAGATTAGCCTAATGTATACTCTATTAATTAAAAGATGGGCTTTACTAAATTAATTAAACCTTTTAATTAAATTTCCTTGACAAAACTTATTTTAGCTAAGCCCATTAATTCCTTTAATTAATAATTGAACCAATAAATTTAATTAAATCCATTATAATTAAATGTGAACCTTTATGCTTAATTAAACTATTTAATTAAATCCATTTATTAAGTCCATGTAATTATAATTCCTTCTCATTATCTCCAAATGAAAATTTCCAAATTTTCTAATCCACAATTCTCTTTTAATTCATATATTGCTTTTTTTTGTGTGGCCCATTAGGCTTCCAATATGTTGGCAATGAATTTAAATTTTTATATAAATTCATAGATCATGAGTGGTATCTAGCAATATATCATGACCACTCAAATGTTATAAAAGACAAGATGGTTTAACCAACCTTTCAGTGTGTAGTATCTCAGTGTAATCCAATCCTTTTATCAATAATATCTCACAAATAATTAAAGCTTGGTTTAGTGTCTGCTTTAAGTATGTTTCCATATTTATCCTCAAGCTTCAAATATAAACTTTTCTCAAAAAGATTTTCGGCCAAAAACTTTATGAGTTAGTATAAGCTAGGATATACAAAATATCATCCCCATAAAATCACTCGAGGTGATAAATCCTCATCTTAACTAGTCATCCATCTTCATATGCTTCAAGCCATACCCAAAAACTTCTGTTTTAGGCATTTGGGCACTTTCAAACTCGTATGGATAAAATCAAAGAATGACGGGACACATATAAGATGACCTAACATCTCATGTCAAAGGATCACTTACACTACTGACAAGTGGGAGTGTATTCCATAAACACTAAAGTGATACCACCAAATGTAACTCCCACTTCGGGTCAAGTTCAATGAACCTATTCTCTAATAAGCACCTACATACTATTCTTAAATATCTCCATGTTTCTATCTATGAGAACAATTGCTTACTTCATAAATAAAGAGACTTTGCATGTGTTGATCTTTAAGAACTCTCAATGCCCTGTCTCGACAGTATAGTGACCAAAAATAGTTTTTAGGAACTATGCTTTGGTGCATGGATTCTCATACTTGTAAGCACATTACAAATCCCTTGCAAGATTGTACTGTTCCATAGGCTTAACCTCATCTTTAAGTCATTATTTATTAATATTATCGACTAAGATGGTGAAGGGAAACCTTTCACCTTATTTCCCTAAATGATTATGTTTTGCTAATGTGTCATACTTCTCACCAACTAAGTTGGCTTTAAGGCATACACTAACAATAGAATAACTAATGAAGATCTCTCAAAATTATATGAGACACCACCCATGAACAGAGTCCTCAATGATAGTTCGCTACATCTTTCCTTTTATGATAGGATTTGATACCTTATCATCCTACACAATCTTCGGCATCAGAAAACTATATAGATAACTGGTGGATTCATGCAATCAAAATACGACAAAAACCTAACCTTGTGTGTTTTCTCTTCCAACATATGATTAGGGTTATTCAAGGCATAAATATATCCATTGTCTCATGTATTTGTTTAACTCACCATCTTCACTATCTAAGGTTCAACCTTAGTAGCAAAATGCCTATAATCCCATCACTTGATACTGATCTTAACCTCAATGCTTTAAATTAGATGAATTTGTCTACAAGTTCTCACGTGGATGGATACACTAAGATTAGGAAAAATTCACAATAAGTATTAAAGGAACAAAGACTCAATCTATTTGAGAATGAATTGATAACTTATTTTGGAAATATAATAGCTATAAGACTTATGACACTTTGCTTAACTGTAACTAGTTAGAAAACTATTTTGGGTTAACATTTAAGCAGCGGATCTTAATTGTATGTGTTGAATGCTACAACTTATTTACAAATATTTTGATTACATTAAGTATCTTTGATGGATGTCTCATTATTTCATTGTTAATATTTGTGGATTAACTTTCTTTGGATTGAGTGCCATTAGTGATACTTAGAGAATGATTGTTTGAGAATGAATTGGTTTACGTTTTGATTATTTGATGAGCTTGGTTGATTAGTAATTGTCACGACCCTTTTTATCCATATCATTTAAAAATCACCATAAATTGCTTTTGTTTTACTCGTTAACTTACCCGATCGTAAACAACCTTCACGAACACAGTTGGGCTGTGAGTCAGTATTAATCCTCATTTGTCATACCTCTTTCAATTAATCAAAAGCAACACATACATTTGCAAGTTTAAGTCATGTACTTATACATGACATGTTTGCTAACATTTACATCCCCCACATTACAATTCAAAATGATTATTGTGTTGTTACATGTTTAGATACAAAAGAATACATGTGTGTATACCTCATGGCGATGGAGAGCAACAGATCTCCAAATACAACGCCTCAATCCTTCACTAGGCTACTATGCACGCTCTGTAGAGGGGGAAAGTGAATGGGATGAGCAACCACACGCTCAGTAAGGCAATAATGCAAGCATGGTAGATAACTACACTATCTACAAGCTTATAGTGTCACGCATAAAAGTCATCAATATCCAGAGGATGAGGAAATATTAAAACTATGCCACATGTATATACATATATCATGTATTGAAAAACATGAAAATAGGCATGTAAACATGGAAATGATCATCATGTAAAACTTCTCATGCTCATAGTAATAAAACTCATCATAAAACCATTCCTTAAAGTTTAACACCAAATCAAAACTCATGAAAATTCATTAGAATCTTCTCAAATCATAGGTTTCATGTTCATCATAACATCATCTCTCAAAACATCCCACAGGGTTCGACCCCTCCCTCAGGTCTACCCTGGACAACACAAATCATGTTGAATAAACAAACCATGTGATATCATGTGAGACAGGTGGTCACTATATATATCGAGGACTATGTTGGCCAACTATGTCATTATCATCCCAAACCACATGGATCCCGGTGTGCCGAGCATTATGCCGGAACGGAGGTGGGTTAGTCCTACACCAAACTTTTAAATCAACATCATAATCTCACGGTACAGCGTACTCTGTGTGATGTACACAGAACAACGTACTCCGTGGACCCATATCATGTTTGGGGGTGTCTGTCATAGGTCTTATCTACTTCATGCCATGCATAACCTACTCAGTCTCAAGTGCATGTGTGAGCATCTCATCCGTGTGACTAATAGTCCACACGAGGTATCTAGCACGGCTCGTACGAGCATCTCATCGGTGTAACACACAGTCTATACGAGGCATCCAACACGACTCATGACCTATCACATTGTAAAAACTAGTGCAAGCAATAAATTCCCTCGTACGAGCAACGCTCTAGTACAATTATATGCATAGTAAATAATGAGAAAATCATGTACGAACATAGCTCCAGTACGATTGTATCTATAAGAAAATCGATGGAAAGCCACATACGAGCTAAAGCTCCAGTACGGTTTATAAAACATCTTAACTCAAAACATGGTGCGAGCTAGGCTCCAGCACATTTCATACATATCAAAACATCAAAACCCAATGCGAGCGGAGCTCCAACACAATTTAACTCATACAAATCCGATAGGCGGCTCCATTTCAATAAAACACATTAAAAATCATAGTTTGCACTTAACTCGTGCTCTTTTATGAAATTATGAAATCATTAGCCAGCCTATCCACAAATTTGCTTAAACCAGAGCAATGTATTTCATAAAAATGTCAAAACATGATATTTATGCAATTATTAGCCTTACTCTCCCTTTTTCTAAGATTCACTTCAAAACCAAATCATACATATATATATTAGTAGTCGTTCACATAAACTATTACTTCTTTTCTAGATAACCAAGCAATTGCAAAGCCCTATATACACCGACAAAATAAGTACAGCTATCTCTAAGTACTTACAAAATTTCATTACCTGGAATTACGTCGAGAGATTGCAATTCCTTAGAGCTGCTCGATTGTGCAATTCGATTCGTATCCAACGAAGTCTTCGAGACTGCACGATATTACATATCACATCAATTTAATCCAATGTAATAAAATTTTTACGTTTACTGTAGTCAATTCGACCTATAGTTTTCATTTACACCTATAAGGACACATTTCCTCTTATATCCATTTTGATTGCTCTACTTATGTTCTCGAGAGTCTATTGAACTCTTTGGGCTTATTGATTCACACTAAATCGGTATTAAGTCCATAGTGCCTCTAATTCATCATTTCCTTCACTATAACAATTCATCAAACACCTCATGTGCTTGTTTTCATAATTTAACTAATCTCACAATGTAGCTTCATTTAATCATCTCAAAATCATACATATCACCTCACTAACACCTTAGTATAAGCCATTTATCATCAACTCAACCATATAACATTTTCTCACTCTAACTCATCTAGGTTATGCTTGTTCTATTACATTCTAGGTAGTTTCAGTCACCAAAACATACACCAATCTACTCACAACAACAACTAGCTAAATATACTTTGAGCTGGTGTATTAGAAAATCACTTATCTTAACTTTCCTCTTTTTCAAGTTTGAAGACTCGTTTGCGTTTTCAATCCAACAAATGAAATGTTGATTCCAAGCTATGTTGTTCTTCTCTTCACAATGAACAACTTTGCTCTAATAGCTTTTTCTCAAATCTTTATGGAAATGTGATGGTTTTTAGAGTGACAAAGCTAGGTTAATGTTGAAAATGGAAGAAATGAGTTTGTTCCCATGAAATGCAGATCCAACTACCCAGTTTTTATAAGAAAAACCTTAGGAGATCGATCTCTATAAGGGGGAGATCGATCTGGCCTTTCTTGAATCCTTCAGAATTTGACATTTTGTAGGCAGGGATCGAACTGTTAAAGTGCATGAGATCGATATGCTCAAGGTAATGAGATCAATCTGTTTCAGACAGAAGGCTTTGGAGATCGATCTGGCCTTAAGAGGAGATCGATTTGGCCTATCCAGAAACCAGTGGAGATCGATTTACCTAAGGGGGAGATCGATCTAGTCCAACTCGAGACAGCATGAGATCGATTTGCTTGAGTGAGGGATCGATCTCCATCTTGTAAAATGCTTGGCATATTTTTTCTAGGCCATGAGATCGATCTGCCCTACTTCCTACAACATTCTAGCTGCAATTTTCCCAGATTTTTCATGTTAAACTCCCATTCAATCCAGTCAATATCCATTTTGCATTTTATTCGCACTTAACACTCAAAAAATCCAATTCTTATGATTCATATATAATTTAACTTGTCGTACATCATGGAAATCATAAAATTACATCAAAATTCACGGGTCTTAGATTCCTCCCCTCCTCCAAGAAATTTGGTCCTCCAAATTAGAACCAAGTTAACCTGAGAACAATTCCAGGTACTTTTCTTGTATTGTGCTTTCCAATTCCCATGTAGCTTCCTCAGGAGTGTGATATTGCCAAAGAATTTTCACTAAGGGAATCGTCTTCAACCTTAGCACCTTCTCTTCCCTATCCAATATCTGAACCGGCTTCTCAACATACGTCATGCTCTCATTGAGTTCCAATGGCTCATATCTTATCACATGTGTCGGGTCCGGGTTATACTTCTGAAGCATAAAGACATGGAAGGCGTTATGAACACTTGCTAAGTCCGGTGGCAATGCCAACCTATAAGCCTTATCTCCCACTCTCTCCAAAATCTCGAAGGGTCTGATATATCGAGGGCTTAACTTACCCTTCTTACCAAACCTCATAATCCCTTTCGAGGGAGAAACTTTTAAGAATACAGACTCACCCACAGGAAACTATAGTGGTCTCTGTATCCTGTCATCATAACTCTTTTGTCAGCACTGAGCTGTCCGTAATCTCTCACATATCAATTGGACGTCCTTAGAGGCCTGCTACACTAAATAGGGAGTAAAAATCTGTCTGTCACCAACCTCTTTCCATCAAATAGGGGATCGACATCTGCGTCCATACAGTGCCTCATATGTTGTCATCCCTATACTCACATGATAGCTGTTATTATAAGCGAACTCGTTAACGATAGGTGATCATCCCAAGAGCCTCCAAAATCCAGCACACACGCTCTCAACATATCCTTCAAGGTCTGTATAGTCCTCTTTGACTGACCATCTATCTGAGGATGAAAAGTAATGATAACACTCAGTTCAGTCCCCATCGCTTCCTAAAAATATTCCTAAAAATGGGAAGTGAAGCGCGCATCCTGATCAAAAATAACGCTCACTGGAACACCTTGTAACTGAACTATCTCTCTAACATACAAGTTCGCCAACTGGCTCAGAGTATTGATAGCTCTTATAGCTAAGAAATGGGTTGACTTCGTCAACCGATCCAAAATAACCCAAATGGCATCGTTACCCATGCAGGTACTCGGTAAACCTATCGCAAAATCCATGGTGACATGCTCCCACTTCCATATGTAGAGGCTGCAATAACCTTGCAGGCTTTTGATGCTCTACCTTTACCTGCTGGCAGATGAGACACCTAGCAACATATTCTGCAATGTCTCTTTTCATTCCAAATCACCAATAAACTTTTTGAAGATTCTGATACATCTTGGTACTCCCCGGATGTATCGTATACCTCGATGAGTGAGCCTTTAATAAAATCAATCTCCTGATTGCTAGATCCTCAAGAACACATACTTTGCCCCTACACCTCAATAATCCATCTGTACTCAGTTCAAAATTAGTACCCATACCTCCTTGTACCTGACTCAACCAATCAGTACATTGTCGATCACTCTGCTGATCTTGTCGAATATGACTAATCAACTCTGGCTCTAATCTCAAACTAGCCACAATATCATATCTTTCTGTACTAGGTGGGGCTACATCCAAGTTGAGGTTCACAAATTGCTCTAACAACTCTGTTCCCGAACCATCATATAAGACACCAACCTGAGATTCTTCCTGCTCAAAGCATCGGCAACTACATTCACCTTACCCGGGTGGTACATGATTTCATAATCATAATCCTTCAAGAGTTTGAGCCATCTTCTCTACCTCATATTCAACTCTTTTTACGAGAATAGATACTTAAGGCTCTTATGATATGTATATACCTGAAATTTCTCACCATAGAGATAGTGGCGCCATATCTTTAATGCAAACACTACGGTCGCCAACTCTAAGTGGTGAGTCGGGTAGTTCCTCTCGTGATCCTTCAACTGTCTGGATCCATAGGCAACTACCTTCCCATCCGACATAAGTACAGAGCCCAGTCCCTGGTGTGATGCATCCGTATACACAGAGAAACCTCCTGAGCTGGTAAGAATGGTGAGAATCGGAGCAGTGGTCAACCGATGCTTAAGCTTCTGAAAACTCCTCTCACATGCCTCGTCCCACACAAACTTAACATCCTTCCTCATGAGGTGTGTCAATGGAACAGATAGTCTGGAGAGACCCTCTACAAATCTCCGATAATACCCTGCTAATCTTAGAAAACTTCTTATCTCAGTAACTATCTTGGGTTCTTCCCACTGTACAACTACCTCAATCTTGGATGGATCCACTAGCACCCCATCCCTTGATACAACATGGCCTAAAAATGAGATCTATTCCAACCAAAAATTACACTTACTGAGTTTGGCATATAATTTCTTCTCTCGAAGGGTCTGCAGAATTATCCTCAAGTGCTCCTCATGATCTTCCCTAGACTTAGAATAAATCAATATATCATCGATGAACACTATCACAAACTGGTCCAAGTATGGCTTAAATACATCAATCATCAAAGCCACATATGTTGCGGGGGCATTCGTCAATCCGAATGGCATAACCAAAAACTCGTAGTGGCCATAACGGGTGTGAAATGCTGTCTTGGGTACATCTCCACTTCGTATCCTCAACTGATGGAACCCAGATAGCATATCTATCTTAGAAAAGACTTGTGCTCCCCGGAGCTGATCCAATAAGACATCAATTCATGGAAGGGGGTACTTGTTTTTAATTGTGGCCTTATTTAACAACCGGTAATCTATACACAGTCGAAGGCTCCCAACCTTCTTCCTCACAAACAGAATCGGAGCTCCCTAAGGTGAGACGCTTGATCTAATAAACCCTTTCTCTAGCAACTCTTGCAACTGCTTCTTTAGCTCCTCCAACTCAATCAGAGCCATTCTATATGGTGGCTTAGATATCAGCTCTGTACCAGGTACCAACTCTATATAAAACTCAATTTCCCTATTAGGTGGTAGCCTCGGTAAATCGTTCGAAAAGACTTCAGGAAATTCTGCAACTACTGAAATGTCTCTCAATTATGGTTGTGTCTTATCTGTGTCAACCACGTATGCAATGAACCCTTCACATTATCCTTTCCACCGTTTGCAACATAAGTCATCACATTAACATTCATAATTAATAAATAAATTCATCTCTCAAATATGATGGATTAAAATTATACTCTTTTCATTTACAATAATCATGTTCTTTCATTTCATTTCAACAAAGCTAACAATAAGATTATCTACCTCTTGAAACATCAGTGTCTTAGCATGACAATCCATAACAACACGATTTGCAGCCAACCAATCAATTCCTAAAATTACATCAAAATCGCTCATACTTAATAGAATTAAATCGGCCACCATATCTTTTCCCCTTATCCTTAACTTACAATTCCTATATACATGCTCAGTCAACTAACTATCATTCATAGGTGTAGAAATCATCAACATTCTATCTAATAATGTAGGCTTTACATGCTTCAACAACTTAAGTGCAAAGGAAGGTGATATACAAGAATGTGTGGCACCAGGATCAAACAATACAAATGCTCCTAAATCGAAAATTAGGATGGTACCTTTAATCACATCCGTCGAAGTGTTTGGGGCGTCCTGGTCTAGTGCATGTACTCTTCCTCTACCAACCGCTTGTTTCCCTTTTTCTTCAGTTGTAGCTCTCCTCCTCGGAGCAGCTGTCTCAACTGGAGCTCTCTCTGGCTCTTTTCCCTTCTGTAGGGCAGTCTCCATCATCTCTGGACAATACATCACGATATGCCCTCACTTCCCACATCTGTAACACACGACAGGTGTCGTCAGACAAGGCTTGGTACCATGAAATCTACCAAATCTCCTACACTAATCGGTAGTCGACTGTGGTCCTTTAATGACTACACCCCTTGGTGGAGCTAAAGCTCGGGTACACAAGAGGTTTAGTAGCTCTCTCCTACACCTCCTTAATCTTAGGCCTCTTCCCAAACAGTCTCTAGCCTCCTCTCTTGACCACTCTATCAATCCCGGATCTCTTTCGATCTCTATCTCTCCTGACACTAACTTTCCCAAACTCGAAGGCATTCTGCTCAAAGTCCTATTCACATAATTGTGCCCTGCGCACTGCCTCTTCATAAGTAAGGTGCCGAACAGAGCCAATCTAGATTTGATGGCTAGTCTCAGTCCATCCATGAACTTCTAAACCTTCATAGCCTCACTGCTCAACATGTCAGGGTCATACCTCCCCAAGGATATGAACCTCAACTCGTACTCATCAACAAAGTGGTTCCCTAGAACCAAGTTCATAAACTTCATCCTCAACTTCCTCCGTGCAGTGGCTGGAATGTACTGCCTCCAAGAATATCTCTCATGTGATCTCGGAGTGTCAGGCCCTCAGAATAGATACAGTGGATCTCCACTAGTGCTCTGCCTCACCTTTCAACATAAATACGGTAAAGGCCACCTTCTCAGTCGATGTGCATCTGAAGAACCCATACAACTTTTCCATTTCATATACCCAATCCTCAATAACAATCGGGTCCTTCACTCCTCTAAATACTAGAGGTTTTAACTCCTAGAACTGCCTTAACCTACTCAACTCGCAGTCATAACTCAGGTCACTCTCGCTCGGCTATGGAACGATAGGAGAAGTTGTATCCTATATTGGGGGTGGTGTGATAGTCCCCGTAATCTGAGGCATCTTTACCACTACAGCTGCCTGTCCAGTAGTTGTAGGCTGCACAGTTGGACCTTGTCTATTGCCAATGCCTAATGCCTATGTGACTATCTCAACGAGGCTCTCAATACTCTGCTCTATCCTAACGAAGCGTGCCTCTATATCCCCTGATCTCTCAACTAGGTCTTGTGGAGCCTGATCAGTTAGTTGCTTCGCACTGCTCTCAGGCCTGCCCCTATGGCCTCTAGCGCGTGCACCCGCCCCTCTACATCGGCATGTGATAGGCATAATGCCTAATTTCCTATATCCATAATCATTTATTAGTCTTATTCCATCTAGGTATACACAGTTATATTTGTGAGACCCCGTATATGTATAGTTGTAATGTGTGTAATTGGATCAAATAAATGTGAATGGACTTGTAATGTAAAGTATGATTGATGTAAGTTCATGGATTCGATGTACATACATGTAATATGATTTGTAATGTATATACAAATTTCATTGTGTATAAATATGAAGAAATGAGTTCTTACAAGTGATGAATGTGATTGAAACTCAAAATGAGTAATGTGGTAAATGGAAGGAAGTTGCATGAATATAAATGCTTCCATTTAGTTTTATATAGTATACCTTTGGATATACAAGGAATGCACACAAGTTACAATGTGAATAAGGTATGAATGGATGCCATTTTCAAGTCATAAAGGTGGATGGATGAGAAAATGGCCATGGCAGCAGATTAAAGATGTTTTGGTGTAAGTTGCAGCAAGAAAACTGTAGAAAATCTAAAAAATATGAAGGTCAGATCAATCTTATAGGATGAGAGATCGATCTAGAAGAGCCAGAATGCTCTTATTTGAGCAATAGAATAGAGCAGATCGATCTCCAATAGGGCCAGATCGATCTCCTAACCATTCTGTAATGAAAAGATCGATCCTTAAGCATACAAATCGATCTCCTTAGCTCTCTGTTTGGGAACAGATCGATCTCAAGCTTCGACAGATCGATCTCAAGCTTCGACAGATCGATCTCTTACTTAAAATGTCATGAAAAAGAGGGATTTAAGGGGACCAGATCGATCTCCTCCTTGTGCAAATCGATCTCCTCAAGCTATTTCTATAAAAGGAGTGTTGAAATCTAAAAATTTCAGGAAAACAACATCACCCTTCCATTTTTCACCCAAAACCAAGATTTATCTCTCTAAAATCAGTCATTTCCAATAAGAATTGAGGGGAGGCTATTAGGTACCAAGTTGTTCATCTTGAGGAAGTAACATAGTTGAACCCCAAAATCCCATTGTTGGTATTGAAGGCGCTAAGGAAATTGTCATTTGGAGCAAGAAGAGAAATCTGATTTGGTAAGTTTCTAAGACTCCAATCCAAGTATATTGTCTATTTTATTGATTTTGGAGTTGACTGGCATGTAAATGGATGATTGAAACTATTTAGGTAGTATTAGAATTAATGTGACCTAGAAGATGGAATGAATCTAGTGTGAGAAAGTGTAATTTGGATGAATTGGTGGTTTATGGGATTTGATAAGTTGTTATTTGTGTAATGTGGATGATTAGAAATGGGTAAATGAAGCTACATTGTGGGTTTTGTGAATTGATGAGCTTGAGCACATGTAGTGTTTGATAATATGCCATAGTGAAGGAAATTTATGAAAAATGAACATTATGAGCTTAACATCAATTTAATATTGACTTGGAATGAGTAAATAGGCCTAAAAGAATCCATACACTCGAGTTATGGGTAGAGTAATGAAACGAGGCCTGATAAGCGTTAATAGAGACTATAGACCAAATCGACTATAGTAAACGCAAGAGTTAGATTATAATGGGCTAAAACGTTGTGAAATACATTTATGTGCAGTTTCAGAGAATTTGTTAGAGATGAATCGAACCATACGAGTAAGCAGCTCTAAGGAAGTGGAATCACGCGTCACGATTCCAGGTAAGGGAATTCTGTAAGTATATAGAGGTAGCTGCTCATATTTTGTGGGTGGATATAGGGCGTTTATGAAATGCATGAATGTTTTGTTGATATACGTGAATAGTTATAAGAAATTGTATGAGATTTGGTTTTCGAAATGGTTCTTGAAAAAGGGGATAGTAAGGCTAATAATTGCATAAATCACGTGTTTTGAATGTTTTTCACAAAACATAATGCTTTGATTTGAGCAAATAAAAGGATAGGCTGGCTAAACATGTGAGGTGCTAAACATGTTTGTGATGTGTTTTGAATGCATATGAGCCGCCTATCGAGATATGTGAATTAAATCGCGCTAGAGCCTCGCTCGCACTGGATTTTGATGCTTTGACTTTCATGAAAGTGCTGGAGCTTAGCTCGCACTTTAATTTGATTTGTGATGATACTTTATAAATCGTACTAGAGCTTTTACGCATACATGGATTACGAGTGGTCATACGTGGTTTCTTTATGATATGATGCATGAGTCATACTAAAGCTTTGCTCGCACAAGTTTGCACATTGTAACACGTATAAGTTTGTGCAAGTTGGTAAGATCCTTAAGCCCTACATCCTTAAGCCAACATCCTTAAGCTCGAGGAAGCGAGGAGGCTCTATTAGGCAGGGAGGCTCTATTCAGTGGGGAGGCTCTCTTACGGTATGTGAGATCTGATAATTTTAGATATATTTGAATGATGTAATATGAACTTGAAGTGTAATTTATTGAGCCAAGTGAATTGTGGGAATGATAATTGGAGATTTATATGTTAAGTGTTAAAATAAATGTGAAACTATGAGGACAGATCGATCTGGGAGAAGGAGAGATCGATCTGGTGAGTTAAAAATGACAAGGAAGGAGGAATTTAAGGAGCAGATCGATCTAGGAGAAGGAGAGATCGATCTGGTGAGTTAAAAATGAGAAGGAAGGAAGAATTTGAGGAGCAGATCGATCTCCAATGGAAGAGGATCGATCTCCTTATGATTCTGTTTGAGAGAAGATCGATCTCATGAGGAAGAGATCGATCTCCAAATGATTCTGTTTGGGAGAAGATCGATCTCCTCAAGGGACAGATCGATCTCATAAAGCCATAAAGAGATCGATCTCACCCCTCGACAGATCGATCTCCTAGGCATAAATTGCCCCAAATCATCCCAAAATTCAAAATGCAGATCGTTCTCATCAAGAGGCAGATCAATCTCCTACCCCCAGTCTATATAAGGAACCCCTATTTTTCTCCTGCAATTTCACTTTCTCTCTCTTCCAACCCCCATTTTTACCAAAACCTAACTTTCTCACTCATCCAAAGCACCCATTTCCGACCAAATCAGAGGTTGTGGCAGGAAGGAAAGTTGTTCCTCATCAAAAGGAGAACAACATACTTGGAAATCGAAAGACGGATCGAATCGAGGCAAGAGATAAGCTCTCCACAAGTTTTGGGTAATTTCTAAACTTCGATCCTTCTATTTGAGGTGATTTTGGTGATGTTAGTTGTTAGCATTTCGTTGAAATAGCTGAGAAATGATTAGGGATTGATGAAATTACAATGTTGTTGGAGTAATGTTGATATTTGGCAATTTTGGTAATTTTGAGAATTTGAGCTATAAATAGAAATTTAGACAATGTGGTGAATTAACGTAGATAATTGGCATGAGAAACGTGGAACATTGAGATGTTGTGAATGAGAGTGTAGTTTGGGGTAGAGTTACGAGAATCAAGAGATTTGAGGTGTTATGAGCAAATATGCTCGATTTTGAGAATTGAGGTTTATGAGATAATTGAGTATTTATGTTTTAACATCGTTTGGACAGCTCGGGAGTTCCAGAGTGGAATGCGAGGCTAGTCCGTGATACGGGGGAAACGATTGCACTATACGAGGTGCAAATAGGTAAGGGAAATCTAAACCATTTGTGTATGTGATTTGTAAACTATTATAGCATGATTTGTGGTTTATAAAACAAGCATGTTGAGTGTTGTGTTGAGTTATAATTGCACACGGTTTTTTTTATAGCTGGTTGGAGCCCATTGTTTTATGCGTTTATAAGCTGAGTGTGAAATTGCTTTATAAACCGTTGAATTTTGTGTGAGTAATGAATTGGGCTCTACGTTAAGGCAATATCGAGATTTGAGAAATGGGTGCGTGCTTTGCCGGTTGGAACTCGATTTTATTATGTTTTGTGTTGAGTACAAAACAGTTTTCAAATGAGTTTTATGAGAGAAAAACCACTATGAGTTCTACGTGAAGGCAAACTAGTCTTGTGTGATAAGACTTAGGTGTGTAATTTTGAGTACACACCGAGCATTACTCTGGTAGCATGTAAGCCCGATTTCTTCTCCGTTCTGGTAACGTGAGAATAACCCATTCAGTGGCTATGCCACGTACATTCGGTGGCCGTTGCCACGTGAGAAACCCCATTTGGTGGCCATTGCCACGTGAGAAACCCCATTGGTGGCCGTTGCCACGTGATACCCCATTTGGTGACCGTTGCCACGTGAGAAACCCCATTGGTGGCCGATGCCACGTGATACCCCATTTGGTGGCCGCTGCCACATGATACCCCATTTGGTGGATGTTGCCACGTGATACCCCATTTGATGGCCGTTGCCACGTGAGAAACCCCATTTAGTGGCCGTTGCCACGTGAGAATCCCTAATTAGTGGCCTTTGCCACGTGAAACCCTATTCTGTGGCTGTGCCACGTGTGAATTTAAATCAGTGGCTATGCCACGTGAATTAGTGGTTGTGCCACGTGTGAAATTGAATCAGTGGCTATGCCACGTGTGTGCATTATTATTATAGTGATTTTATCACGTATTCGAGAAAGCGTTTATCGCGTTATTTTCATATGCTTTGTTATTGCTCTAGACTGAGCCTTTTTACTTCATGTTTTCACATGATTAGAGACATGAGAATGTCATTTTGAGTACTTTCATGCTATGGTTTTCAAATGAGTTTCACATACAAATAAATATTTTGTGATGTGCATTTTGATTTATGAAATGAGTCCCTTACCCCCCTTACTGGAGCGATTTAGAAGCTCACCCTGTTTTCTTTTCCCCCCAGAGTTCTTCAAGTGAAAAGGATCTCCCTGCGACGTACGGAGTAATGGCTAGTGGAGGACTTGAGCTCCAGGCCATATATATTGTATTTTGAGGTATCTTTTATCTTTTCATGTACCCAGACAATTACTGTAATTGCAGACACTTGATTTATAACATTGTATGGGATGTATTAGGATTAATTAACTTGGAATTGAGTAATGTATATGATTCAATATACACTATATTATGATGATGTATGACACTGCACAGGAATGCACCCTTAATTGTGAGTTAATGAGTAAAAAAGTTTTAAATTAGCCCTATTTTCCGCACTTCCGGGGCGTGACAGAGTTTTCTTGGTATCAGAGCTTAGGGTGTCTAGTACTGTCAGTGTCGATTAAGTGAAATAGAATACATCCCAAGTGTCTGTAATAGTCTGGTCATGAACTGAAATTGAGGATTGAGATTTCAATCGATTGTGATATGTAAGCGCAGGAGACGAGTTGAGATAGAGAATGAGTAAACGACGAGGTCATTTGAGGAGGCAGGCAGAGTCCCCTCCGCCACCTGTCCCACAACCAGAGAGTCCTAACTCTCGATTTGTCAGACCCGAGTTTTTGATTTACGTATGTAGCTTGTACCTTATGATTCCTATGTGTACGAACGTTATAGTTCATAGTTGAATCATAAGAAGAGTATTTACTATCGTGCAATCGATTTATTGAGAATTAAAAATGCATGTAAGCTACATAACAGCGAGATAAGGGTTCAATTTATTTTCGAGCAAGTACAGGGATAAAACGGTCAATTGACCAAAATTCGGTATAAATCCGATGAGAAAATTTCATTAAAAATATGAAATCGAGAGATCTTGATCAATAACGAGAAAAATATTAAATTTCTAGTCCAATTGATCGAGATATGAATTTAATTAATATTTTTGGAATTTTTGTCTCGAAAAACGAGCTCAAAAATAGTGGAAAAATATACCGGAAAGGTAAAATCGGACTGATAAATTCATTTACAGACTAAATGAATTTAATTGGAATTTTTGAGATTTTTTTTGGATATTTTTGGGATTTTTATTATTATTTTAATGAGTAAAATAATAATAAAAATTAATTATAAATTGAAAAAAAAAAGAGCAGAAAACGAAATCTGGAGAGGAATTTCAGGGAGAGAGAAACGCGAGCAGACTGACGGAAACAAGCCGAGGGAAGAGCTCACCGGTTCAGCCAAGGAGAAAAGGGGAAAAAGAGGAAAAAGGAAAGAAAAAAGGAAAAGAAAAATTTTTGAGATTTCACCGGACTTCGGGTAAGTCGATACGAGGTCAAAAGTGACTAATTTAATTTCTGATAAATTTATTTAAATTATATTTAATCAGAAATTGACCCGGAGTTAAATATACGAAATTGTGCAGTTCGACGATTAATTCCGAACGGAAGCCCGATCGAACTCCGATTCGCACACCATCGCACAATCTCGGGTAAGTAAAGCTCATTTACGACAATTTATATGATTTATGTGTATTTAAGATTTAATTTACGCATTTCGGATTAAATTTTGGATTTAGTGAATTATATTCAGAAAATTGAATAAAATGTCGTAAATGATATACGGGCTATCCAAAGAGCTTGGAATAAAGCCCAATGGGTATTGATAGGCCCAATGAGTCGATAGACCTTGATGAACGGGCTTAATACGGATTAAGGCCCGATTAACGTGATTAAGGCCCATTAAGCATAAAAAGGCCAATTTAAGTGAAATAAACTGTATTAAATGTGTAATACAGTAAGAAAAGTGTAATTAACTCAGTGAATGATTAAATGCAGTTCCAGAGTCATATTGAGAGTTGACCGGACTGCAAGATTAGACAGCACAGAGGAAGAGAGGTCACACGACGTGATCCGAGGAAGGGGACTCTTGCAAGTAGCTAGAGATATCTGTGCATATTTTCGTTGGATTTTACATTCACTGAAATTGTTTGAGGGTCAGAGAAAATCTATAATAATTATAGGGACTCGATATGGGTAAATTACGATTTTATCCCTAGTTAGGCAAAAAGTGAAATTTTGGGAAAAGTGGTAAAAAGCATGGAAATGATGTTTTGAGTGGTTTTTACTGCTGTGTAGTAGAAGAGTAGGTGGATGGGCTAATGTTTTGAGGTCGATGTAAATTAAGCACACTTTATAGTGCTGATTTTAGTGATTTTTAACATCCCTATTTTTAAAGAGCCATCTACCGAATTATGTGGAAACAATCGTGCTAGAGCATAACTCGCACTTGATTTCAGATGTTTTTCACATACATTAGTGCTGGAGGTTGACTCGCACTACATTTATTTGACATGCATGATAGAGTACTGGAGCATTGCTCGTACTCAGTTTTTATGTGATTTGTGCATGATAGAGTGCTGGAGCGATTAGCTCGTACTCGAGTTTTACATGAGATGCATGACAGAGTGCTGGAGCGTTGCTCGTACTCGATTTTTCATGATTTGTACATGACATCGTACTTGAGCGATTTGCTCGTACTTGATTTGTAATGAGAACTATGCATGACCTGGTGCTGGAGGTTTACTCGCAATAGTGTTGATATTTTGACATGCATATACAGTGTTTTGAGGCGGAGTGTTGACTATGTGTCACACTCAAGACGCGCACTGTAGTTTTTCGTGATATATACACATGTTAGAAAAACCGTGACGATTTCCTCCGTGTAGACTGAGTGTCACACTGTTGAGATGTTCTCACGTGGATTTAGAGACGTGGCATTGATTCCATAGTATGAGGGCTAAGACCTATGGCAGGCACCCCGACTATGATGTATTTCCATGGTATGAGAGGCTAAGACCTATGGCAGGCACCCCGACCATGATGTATGGGTCCACGGGTGTACATTGTACCGTGCATGTGGCATGGAGTACATTGTACCGTGTTTTGTGTTGTGGAGTTGTGGAGGAGTGTGTTGATAGCTGGCGGTTGTGATGGACTGACCCCCCACCCGTTACAGCAGTGATTGCCCCGCACACCGAGTACTGTGTTGCCTGGGATCACCATTGTTAGGATATGGCCATAGTCCTGAGATACTCTCTTACGGTAAGATCCTTAAGCCCAACATCCTTAAGCCTGTTCGGCGGGGAGGCTCTGTTCGGCGGGGAGGCTCTCTTACATAGTCTAGAGAGATTGCATTTAGCCACTGAGTCTCGCATGATATATCACATGTATTTTATGATACGGGTAGACCTAAGGGATGGGTCGAAACCCAGTTTATTTGTGTTGTGATGAGAAATGCCATATTTCCTGTGTTTTGAATGTAAATGGCATATTTTATATAAAGGCATTCTTAAATGATTAAATATGCACTGTTTTGCATGAATGCCTCTGATTGATAAACCAGCATGTGTTTAGTACATGGCATTTTAAATCTGTACTATATTATATATATATTTTAAACATGCTTTTGAAATGAGAGAAGGAAAGGCAAAGCACTATTTTCAAGTAGATAGTATGGATGTCTACTTGCTTGCCTGATTTCCTTACTGAGCGCGTTGATAGCTCATCCCATTCATTTTCCCCCCATCTCTACAGATTCTCATCAGTAGATCGAGTCGGCCAGGGTATTGCATTCCTTTGATCCGCTGCCACTCCCCATCTAGCGAAAGGTATACACACGCGTACTCTTTTGTATCTGAACAATGTATAAACACAGTGATGTACACGTTTTAATATGGGGGATGTAATGATGTAATTATATTTAAGAATACGAATTTACTTATGATATAAATGTCATGTATGTATGATACGAAAAAGAATGGTAAGGTATGTATGGATGAGGAGACTAATGCCTATTCACAGCCTAACTGTTGAGGAGATAAAGGTAAGTAAAAAGCGAAAAATTTATTGTGGTTTTTGGTAAAGTCGCGTGTGGGAGGAGGGCGTGACAGAGTGGTATCAAAGCGTAGTTGGTCTGATGTGTCTAGGCATTTGTAATTAGGAAAATGTACATCCCCAAATCACTGTGTTTTGTTCAGTTACAATTGTGTATACAAGATGGGAGTTGGACAAATTAATGTTGTGAATGCAGGAATTGAGCCTTTATGACAATTACCCGCCGTGGTAGAGGGGCGAGAGGTAGGGCTAGAGGCCCTAGAGGTAGGCCTGAGAGCCGAGATGAGACCTCATTTGACTTAGTGACGTCGAGTCCCATTGAGGTACCAGAGAGTATCGAGGCACGCTTCACGAGGATAGAGCGTAGCTTAGAAGCGATAGTAGGGCTGTTGGCACAGACTTTGCCAGGTAGACAGAGACAGGATGCAGAGACTGCGACTGGAGAGGCAGTTGCACCTGATACACCTGCGCAGCCTGTACAGAGGCCACAGACTACTGATACTCCTACACCCCCACCAGCTCAGGGTGGTAGAGGATATGGGTGTGATTTGGATCGGTTGCGACAGTTCCAAAAGCTTGGACCTCCATCTTTTCGAGGGGTCAAGGACCTAGCCAGTGCTGAGGAGTGGATTGGTGAGATGGAGAAGTTGTACGATTTTTTTGAGTGTACGACTTCTGAGAGAGTCGCATTTGCTGCGTTCCTACTGAAGGGAACGGCAGAGCATTGGTAGAAGTCCACCAGGCCGATATTGAGAGCCCGACATGCTGAGATTAGTTGGGAGATGTTTCTAGAGGCCTTCAGGAGGCAGTTTGTTCCTGATACTGCTCAGCGTAGACTGCAGGCTGAGTTTTTGGGATTGAGCCAGGGGAGTCTCACAGTGGATGAGTATGAGACCAGATTTTTGGCCCTGGGGAGATATGATCCTGATACCATGTACAGCGAGACCAGGAAGGTCCGCAGATTTATTGACGGATTGAGACCGGTGTTGCGGTCTAAATTGGTACCACTAGACATTGGTACATATGATGAGGCAGTGCGCAGAGCGTAACTTTGTGAGCAGGATTATGAGAGGCATTTCTCTGAGTTTGGGAAGTTCAGTCGGAGCCGAGATAGAGAGAGGAAGAGGCCGACTAGAGATAGAGGGTTCAGTTATCGAGGAGGGAGGAGACTCTTCGGTAAGGGACCACGGATAGAGGAGGTGCGAGAGCGACCAGTCAGACCTCCTACATACCCGACCATAGCTCCGGCGAAGGGCATTGTGATTGGAGGACCGAGGCCTACTACTGATCAGTACAGCCGATGTGGCAGACATCATGGCGGTAGACCTTGTCCGTTGAGCCCTGTTGTGTGTTTCCGATGTGGGAAACAGGGGCATATGGCTAGAGAGTGCCCAGAGACATATGTGATTGCCCCACAGAAGGGCAGGGAGCATGATAGAGCTCCAGCTGGTACGTCGGCTCAGAGAGGTAGAGCGACAGCAGAGGAGAAGGGGAAGCAGGTGATGGGTCGAGGGCGAGTACATGCCTTGGACCAGGACACAGCTGATGCTTGTACTGATGTGATTAGAGGTTTCATTGCGTACGTGGTGGATATAGATAAGGTACATCCAGAGTTGGTAGATATTCCTGTGGTCAGTGAGTACCCAGATGTTTTTTCGGATGAGTTGCCAGGGTTACCACCAGACAGAGAGATAGAGTTCTGTATAGATTTGGCGCCTGGTACTGAGCCTATTTCGAGACCACCGTATCGCATGGCCTTAGTTGAGCTGAAGGAGCTCAAGAGACAGTTACAGGAGCTGTTGGATAGGGGTTTTATCAGACCGAGTGTTTCACCGTGGGGAGCACCGGTTTAGTTTGTGAGGAAGAAGGATGGAAGTCTCCGATTGTGTATAGATTACAGATTGTTGAATAAGGCTACCATCAAGAATAGATACCCCCTTCCACGCATTGACGACTTACTGGATCAGCTTCGGGGAGCGCAGGTCTTTTCTAAGATTGATCTGAGGTCTGGGTATCATCAGTTGAGAGTTCGGAGTGGATATGTACCCAAGACAGCATTTAGGACTCGATATGGCCACTATGAGTTCCTAGTTATGCCATTCGGACTGACGAATGCTCCCGCAGCTTTCATGGCTTTGATGAACGATGTGTTCAAGCCATATTTGGATCAGTTTGTTATCGTATTCATCGATGACATATTAGTATATTCGAGATCCGAGGAGGAGCATGAGGAGCACCTCAGGATCATATTGGAAACTCTACGAGAGCAGCAGTTGTATGCTAAACTTAGCAAGTGTGATTTTTGGTTGACAGAGATCTCGCTTTTGGGACATGTAGTGTCGAGGGATGGTGTATCAGTAGATCCATCCAAGATTGAGGCTGTAGTTCAGTGGGAACAGCAGAGGACAGTTACCGAGATCAGGAGTTTTCTGGGTTTAGCAGGGTACTATCGGAGATTCGTTGAGGGATTTTCGAAGTTAGCTGCTCCGTTGACACGTCTCATTCGGAAGAATGTTGCATTCGTGTGGGATGAGGATTGTGAGAGGAGTTTTCAGGAGCTGAAGAGTCGATTGACCACTGCTCCGATTCTCACTATTCCTACCAGCTCAGGAGGATTTTCAGTATATACCAATGCTTCGCATCAGGGACTGGGCTGTGTGTTGATGCAGGATGGGAGGGTAGTTGCTTATGGATCCAGGCAGCTGAAGGACCATGAGAAGAACTATCCGACCCACGATTTAGAGTTAGCAGCAGTAGTGTTTGTGTTGAAGGTATGGCGACACTACTTGTATGGTGAGAAGTTTCAAATTTTTACCGACCACAAGAGCCTCAAGTACCTGTTCTCACAGAAGGAACTAAACATGAGACAGAGAAGATGGCTAGAGCTTCTGAAGGATTATGATTGTGAGATACTTTATCATCCGGGTAAGGCTAATGTTGTAGCAGATGCTTTGAGTAGGAAGAGCCTTGGGATGGTATCGTATATGATGGTCAGGGAGCACGAGCTGCTAGAGCAGTTTGCTAGCCTCAGTTTGGGAGTTGTGCCTTCGGACAGAGATGCAGATTGTATGATTGCGAGTTTACGCTTAGAGCCAGATCTGTTGGATAGGATCAGACAGGCTCAGCAGACAGATCTACAGTGCATCGATGTGATTGGTCAGATGCAGAGGGGCACAGCGATAGATTTTGAGTTGAGTTCTGATGGACTACTGAGGTACAGAGGGAGATTGTGTGTTCCCGAGGACCCAGAGCTCAGGAGATTGATATTGTCAGAAGCTCATTCCTCGAGGTACACGTTGCATCCGGGGAGTGGCAAGATGTATCAGAACCTCCGGAAGGTGTACTGGTGGTCAGGTATGAAGAGAGATGTGGCAGATTTTGTGGCGAGATGTCTCGTATGTCAGCAGGTGAAGGTAGAGCATCAGAAACCTGCAGGATTGTTGCAGCCTCTACCTATACCGACATGGAAATGGGAGCATATCACCATGGATTTCGTGATGGGTTTACCGAGGACCCGGAGGAATCACGATGCTATATGGGTGATCGTTGATAGACTAACGAAGTCAGCCCACTTCCTAGCTATGAGAGCTACCAATACTCTGAGTGCATTGGCAGGGTTGTATGTACGCGAGGTAGTGAGGTTGCATGGTATTCCAGTGAGTATTGTTTCGGATAGGGATTCCCGCTTCACTTCCCACTTTTGGGAACATTTTCAGGAAGCTATGGGAACCCAGTTGAGTTTGAGCACAGCTTTCCATCCTGAGACAGATGGTCAGTCAGAGAGGACGATACAGACTCTGGAGGATATGTTGAGAGCATGTGTGCTAGATTTTAGAGGCTCCTGGGATGATCATTTGCCACTAGCCGAGTTCGCCTACAACAACAGTTATCATTCGAGTATCGGGATGGCACCGTATGAGGCCTTGTATGGCCGTAGATGTCGTTCCCCTATTGGATGGGAAGAAGTGGGTGACCGTAAGATTTTTGCTCATGATATGGTTACACAGGCTTCTGAGGATGTCCGGTTGATAGTTGAGAGATTGAGGACAGCTCAGAGTCGACAGAAGAGTTATGCTGACAGGAGACGTAGGCCACTTGAGTTCACAGTTGGTGAGCCCGTGTTTCTGAAGGTTTCTCCTTCCAAGGGTATAGCGAGGTTTGGGAAGAGAGGTAAGTTGAGTCCTCGCTACATTGGACCCTTCGAGATAATTGATCGAGTGGGAGATAAGGCTTACAGGTTGGCATTGCCACCAGATTTGTCAGGCGTGCACAACGTCTTCCACATTTCGATGCTTAGGAAGTATCACCCGGATCCGGCACATGTGATTAGTTATGAGCCTTTGGAGCTCAGTGAGGACATGTCATATGTTGAGAGGCCGATTCGAATACTGGATAGGAAGGAGAAGGTTTTGAGATCGAAGACTATCGGGTTAGTGAAGGTACTATGGCAGCATCACACTTCCGAGGAGGCTACTTGGGAGTTAGAGAGCTTGATGCGAGAGAAGCACCCCCAGTTGTTTGAGGATTAATTTGGTTCTAATTTGGAGGACCAAATTCTTTTAGTTGGGGAGGATTGTCAGACCCGAGTTTTTGATTTACGTATGTAGCTTGTACCTTATGATTCCTATGTGTACGAACGTTATAGTTCATAGTTGAATCATAAGAAGAGTATTTACTATCGTGCAATCGATTTATTGAGAATTAAAAATGCATGTAAGCTACATAATAGCGAGATAAGGGTTCAGTTTATTTTCGAGCAAGTACAGGGATAAAACGGTCAATTGACCAAAATTCGGTATAAATCCGATGAGAAAATTTCATTAAAAATATGAAATCGAGAGATCTTGATCAATAACGAGAAAAATATTGAATTTCGAGTCCAATTGATCGAGATATGAATTTAATTAATATTTTTGGAATTTTTGTCTCGAAAAATGAGCCCAAAAATAGTGGAAAAATATACCGAAAAGGTAAAATCGGACTGATAAATTCATTTACAGACTAAATGAATTTAATTGGAATTTTTGAGTTTTTTTTGGATATTTTTGGGATTTTTATTATTATTTTAATGAGTAAAATAATAATAAAAATTAATTATAAATTGAAAAAAAAGAGCAGAAAACGAAATCTGGAGAGGAATTTCGGGGAGAGAGAAACGCGAGCAGACCGACGGAAACAAGCCGAGGGAAGAGCTCACCGGTTCAGCCAAGGAGAAAAGGGAAAAAAGAGGAAAAAGGAAAGAAAAAGGAAAAGGAAAATTTTTGGGATTTCACCGGACTTCGGGTAAGTCGATACGAGGTCAAAAGTGACCAATTTAATTTCTGATAAATTTATTTAAATTATATTTAATCAGAAATTGACCCGGAGTTAAATATACGAAATTATGCAGTTCGACGATTAATTCCGAACGGAAGCCCGATCGAACTCCGATTCGCGCACCATCGCACAATCTCGGGTAAGTAAAGCTCATTTACGACAATTTATGTGATTTATGCGTATTTAAGATTTAATTTACGCATTTCGGATTAAATTTTGGATTTAGTGAATTATATTCAGAAAATTGAATAAAATGTCGTAAATGATATACGGGCTATCCAAAGAGCTTGGAATAAAGCCCAATGGGTATTGATAGGCCTAATGAGTCGATAGACCTTGATGAACGGGCTTAATACGGATTAAGGCCCGATTAACGTGATTAAGGCCCATTAAGCATAAAAAGGCCAATTTAAGTGAAATAAACTGTATTAAATGTGTAATACAGTAAGAAAAGTGTAATTAACTCAGTGAATGATTAAATGCAGTTCCAGAGTCATATTGAGAGTTGACCGGACTGAGGGATTAGACAGCACAGAGGAAGAGAGGTCACACGACGTGATCCGAGGTAGGGGACTCTTGCAAGTAGCTAGAGATATCTGTGCATATTTTCGTTGGATTTTACATTCACTGAAATTGTTTGAGGGTCAGAGAAAATCTATAATAATTATAGGGACTCGATATGGGTAAATTACGATTTTGTCCCTAGTTAGGCAAAAAGTGAAATTTTGGGAAAAGTGGTAAAAAGCATGGAAATGATGTTTTGAGTGGTTTTTACTGCTGTGTAGCAGAAGAGTAGGTGGATGGGCTAATGTTTTGAGGTCGATGTAAATTAAGCACACTTTATAGTGCTGATTTTAGTGATTTTTAACATCCCTATTTTTAAAGAGCCATCTACCGAATTATGTGGAAACAATCGTGCTAGAGCATAACTCGCACTTGATTTCAGATGTTTTTCACATACATTAGTGCTGGAGGTTGACTCGCACTACATTTATTTGAAATGCATGATAGAGTACTGGAGCATTGCTCGTACTCAGTTTTTATGTGATTTGTGCATGATAGAGTGCTGGAGCGATTAGCTCGTACTCGAGTTTTACATGAGATGCATGACAGAGTGCTGGAGCGTTGCTCGTACTCGATTTTTCATGATTTGTACATGACATCGTACTTGAGCGATTTGCTCGTACTTGATTTGTAATGAGAACTATGCATGACCTGGTGCTGGAGGTTTACTCGCACTAGTGTCGATATTTTGACATGCATATACAGTGTTTTGAGGCGGAGTGTTGACTATGTGTCACACTCAAGACGCGGACTGTAGTTTTTCGTGATATATACACATGTTAGAAAAATCGTGACGATTTCCTCCGTGTAGACTGAGTGTCACACTGTTGAGATGTTCTCACGTGGATTTAGAGACGTGGCATTGATTCCATAGTATGAGGGCTAAGACCTATGGCAGGCACCCCGACTATGATGTATTTCCATGGTATGAGAGGCTAAGACCTATGGCAGGCACCCCGACCATGATGTATGGGTCCACGGGTGTACGTTGTACCGTGATGTGGCATGGAGTACATTGTACCGTGTTTTGTGTTGTGGAGTTGTGGAGGAGTGTGTTGATAGCTGGCGGTTGTGATGGACTGACCCCCCACCCGTTACAGCAGTGATTGCCCCGCACACCGAGTACTGTGTTGCCTGGGATCACCATTGTTAGGATATGGCCATAGTCCGGAGATACCCTCTTACGGTAAGATCCTTAAGCCCAACATCCTTAAGCCTGTTCGGCGGGGAGGCTCTGTTCGGCGGGGAGGCTCTCTTACATAGTCTAGAGAGATTGCATTTAGCCACTGAGTCTCGCATGATATATCACATGTATTTTATGATACGGGTAGACCTAAGGGATGGGTCGAAACCCAGTTTATTTGTGTTGTGATGAGAAATGCCATATTTCCTGTGTTTTGAATGTAAATGGCATATTTTATATAAAGGCATTCTTAAATGATTAAATATGCACTGTTTTGCATGAATGCCTCTGATTGATAAACCAGCATGTGTTTAGTACATGGGATTTTAAATCTGTACTATATTTTATATATATTTTAAACATGCTTTTGAAATGAGAGAAGGAAAGGCAAAGCACTATTTTCAAGTAGATAGTATGGATGTCTACTTGCTTGCCTGATTTCCTTACTGAGCGCGTTGATAGCTCATCCCATTCATTTTCCCCCCATCTCTACAGATTCTCATCAGTAGATCGAGTCGGCCAGGGTATTGCATTCCTTTGATCCGCTGCCACTCCCCATCTAGCGAAAGGTATACACACGCGTACTCTTTTGTATCTGAACAATGTATAAACATAGTGATGTACACGTTTTAATATGGGGGATGTAATGATGTAATTATATTTAAGAATACGAATTTACTTATGATATAAATGTCATGTATGTATGATACGAAAAAGAATGGTAAGGTATGTATGGATGAGGAGACTAATGCCTATTCACAGCCCAACTGTTGAGGAGATAAAGGTACGTAAAAAGCGAAAAATTTATTGTGGTTTTTGGTAAAGTCGCGTGTGGGAGGAGGGCGTGACACGATTTAATCGGATTGAGACCGATGTGAGGCAAGGTTTTGAGCAAATGGCATCGTTATTCGCGCAACACTTTGGAGTTAGTGCCTCGGGTACTACTCTTACACCACCACAAGGACCTCCCATACCCCCAGTGCCTCCCGTCACTCAGCCTGAGGATAGAAGTATGGTCCGACTAAGGGATTTTCTGAAGATGAATCCACCCGCATTTAAGGGAAAGAAGGATCCTACAGAGGCTGAGGAGTGGTTGACGAAATTGAGAATTATATTTGATTTCTTGGGGTGCACCGATGCTGAGAGGGTCAGTATGAGTGCCTATATGCTGAAGGGGAGAGCTCGAGATTGGTGGGGTACTACCCAGGGTATTTTGATGTCCCACCATGATGTGATTGGTTGGGAAGAGTTTCAGACAGCCTTTAGGACCCAATATGTACAACAAGCCGCCCAGAGAAAGAAACAGGCTGAGTTTTTGAGTTTGGTATAGGGTGACATGTCTGTGGATGACTACGAGAGTCAATTCACCGCACTATTGAGATATGACCCAGAGACCTTCAAGAGTGAAGAGCTCCGCACAGAGAAGTTTGTGTATGGGTTGAAGCCCGTCATCAGAGATAGATTGATAGGGCTATGTATTACTGAGTTTGGAGATGCTCTGAGACGAGCACAAGAGATTGAAAGAGGAATTGAAATGGTACAATCCCAGAATGAGCTCAGAGCGGTGAATAGAGATAAGGGTAAGAGGCCAGCGATTTTCCAAACAGAGGCTCGGAGAGGTTCCTTCAGAAGAGGAAGGATTGAGGTACAGAAGGGCAGATTAGAGAGACCCAGAGGTTACCCTAACATTAGAGAGACCCCTCGAGATGTCAGGCCTGAGACAAGGTTTTGCAGAAATTGTGGCCGAATGCATGAGGGAAGTTGTGCTGGGTCGATCCATGGATGTTTTAGATGTGGAGACATGGGTCACAAGGTAAAGGATTGCCCTCAACCTCAGAAACCACATGTCTTGGAGCCCACTAGACAACAGCCTCAGAGAGTCAATCCCCCGAGACGGGCCACTGCTGCAGAGAAAGGAAAGAGACCTGTTACCCAGGGACGTGTGTTTGCCCTAGATAAGGAGACTGCTGACACTTCTGCAAAAACTATAAGAGGTACACTCTCTGTCTGTAATTATGAGGCTCATGTGTTGATTGATTCAGGATCCACGCATTCGTTTATTTCTGAGCATTTTGCATGTAGATTAAACTTGAAGTTTGAACCTGTAGAATACATACTACATGTAAATACCCCTATGTGTGAATCACAGAGAACTGAGTTAATCTATAGAGGATGTGAGATAAAGGTGGGAGATAGAGTGATGTTAGCAGATCTAATCCTGTTGAATATTCATGGGTTTGATGTAATTCTGGGAATGGATTGGTTGGCGACCAATCGAGTGAGTTTAGATTGCTACACTAAGGTTGTAACTTTCTCCCTACCTGAACCTTACAGTGTACGATTGAGATATTGAGGAAATGAATATGGGGAATTCTAGTAAGTAATTTGAGAATTTTGATATTATTTTGGAGAATATTAAATATGATTGTTCATGTGAAGGTTATGAGACACTCATCTCAGACGATGAGCGGGAACATTCGAGGATTGAGGATATACCTGTGGTGTGTGAATTTTTGGATGTTTTCCCAGATGAATTGCCAGGTTTACCACCAGAGAGAGAGCTGGAGTTTACCATTGATTTGGTCCCAGATACTCAGCCGATCTCTAAACCTCCCTACAGGATGGCATTAGTGGAACTTGAGGAATTGAAGAAACAACTACAGGAGTTATTGGATCAAGGGTTCATTAGGCCCAGTGTTTCGCCGTGGGGAGCACCAGTTTTATTTGTCAAGAAGAAGGATGGTAGTCTCAGATTATGCGTAGACTACCGGCTGTTGAATAAAGCCACGGTGAAGAATAAATACCCACTGCCCAGGATTGATGATCTACTTGATCAGCTAAGAGGGGCCTCAGTCTTTTCTAAGATTGATTTGAGATCGGGCTATCACCAATTGAGGATCAAGGAAGAAGATATTCCAAAGACGGCCTTCAGGACGAGGTATAGCCATTATGAATTTCTGGTGATGTCCTTTGGATTGACGAACGCCCCTGCAGCATTTATGAGATTGATGAACGAGGTGTTCAGAGACTATCTGGATAAATTTGTGATAGTCTTTATTGATGATATCCTGGTATACTCTCGGTCGTATGAGGAGCATGCACAACATTTGTGGTTAGTACTTCAAATACTCCGAGATAAGCAATTATACGGAAAGCTTAGTAAGTGTGAGTTTTGGCTGAACCGGATAGCTTTCCTTGGTCATATAGTCTCAGAGGAAGGAGTATCAGTGGACCCAAGCAAGGTGGAGGCTGTGCTTAATTGGGAGAGATCGAGGACAGTTACTGAGGTACGAAGCTTCCTTGGTTTGGCAGGGTATTACAGGAGATTTGTGGAAGGATTTTCAAGGATTGCCGCTCCTTTGACTAAGCTCACGCTCAAAGAGACTCCATTTATATGGACTGATCAATGTGAGCTCAGTTTTCAGGAATTAAAAAGGAGATTGACAGCGGCACCTGTGTTAACTATTCCTGAGGGATTAGGAGGATTCTCGGTGTATAGTGATGCATCTCATCAAGGATTGGGGTGTGTGCTTATGCAGCACAGAAGAGTGGTCGCATATGGATCGCTACAGCTGAAAGACCATGAGCGAAATTACCCCACGCATGATTTGGAGTTAGCCGCTGTGGTATTTGCTTTGAAGATCTGGCGACACTACTTATATGGGGAAAGATTCCAGATCTTCACTGATCACAAGAGTTTGAGATATCTCTTTGATCAAAAAGAGTTAAACATGAGACAAAGGAGATGGATGGAACTCCTTAAGGATTATGACTGCGAGATTCTTTATCATCCGGGTAAGGCGAATGTAGTTGCTGATGCCCTGAGCAGGAAGAGTATGATATCTGCTATGATGATCAGGGAATGGGATTTGTTAGAGCAGTTTGCCGAACTTCAGATCAGAGTTAAAGAGGTAGAGACTGGATTTTTGGCTAGCCTGCGGATAGAGTCCCGGATTATGGATCAGATTAGAACGGGGCAGCGCAGTGATCAAAGATTGATAGATATGGTTAGCCAAGCTGAGCAGAGTTCGCAGTCGGATCTCACCATCAGTAAGGGTGGATTGTTGAGATTCAAAGGACGAATTTGTGTACCGGACGATGATACCCTGAAGAGACAGATACTGAGAGAATCCCACTGCTCGCGATACACCATGCACCCAGGGAGTACTAAGATGTATCGAGACTTGAGAAAGGTGTATTGGTGGAGTGGTATGAAGCGAGATGTGGCAGAGTATGTGGCCAGGTGTTTAGTATGCCAGCAAGTGAAAGCTGAGCATCGGAAGCCCGGAGGATTACTACAGCCCTTTCCTGTACCTACATGGAAATGGGAGCATGTCACTATGGACTTTATTATGGGTTTACCGAGGACCCGAAGAGGTCGTGACGCTATATGGGTCATTGTGGATAGATTAATCAAGAGTGCCCACTTCCTTGCTATCAAGAGCACAGATACTGTGGATGCCTTAGCTGAGCTGTATGTCAGCGAGATAGCTAGATTACATGGGGCTACAGTGAGTATTACTTCTGATAGAGATTCCCGATTTACTTCCAGATTTTGGACCCAGTTTCAGGAGTCCATGGGATCTCGATTGAGTTTTATTACCGCCTATCATCCTCAGACAGATGGTCAATCAGAGAGGACTATTCAGACCCTAGAGGATATGTTGAGGGCGTGTACGATGGATTTTAAGGGATCATGGGATGATCACCTGCCCCTACCAGAGTTTGCATATAATAACAGCTATCATGCGAGTATTGGAATGGCACCTTTTGAGGCTCTATATGGTAGGAGGTGTAGATCCCCTGTAGCTTGGGAAGAAGTCGGTGACAGAAAGATAAATGCCCCCGAGCTTATTGAGCAAGCCGTACAAAGTGTAAAACTCATATGTGAGATATTACGGGCTGCACAAAGTAGACAGAAAGGCTACGCGAATGTGCGTAGACGGCCACTCGAGTTTGAGGTTGGTGATGCAGTATTTCTGAAAATATTACCGAGTAAGGGTATCATGCGATTTGGGAAGAAAGGGAAATTGAGTCCTCGATACGTGGGACCATTCGAGATTCTTGAGAGAGTGGGAGAGGTAGCCTACAGATTGGCATTACCCCCACAGATGTCCGGAATACACAATGTTTTTCATGTGTCTATGTTGAAGAAGTACCACCCGGACCCTTCTCATGTCATAAAGTATGACGAGATGGACATTCAAGAGGATATGAGCTACACTGAGGAACCCGCCTAGATTCTCGATAGAAGAGAGAAGGTACTAAGAACTAAGAGCATCCCATTAGTGAAAGTTTTGTGGAAACATCACTCAATGGAAGAGGCAACGTGGGAACTAGAGAGTCTCATGAAGGAGAAATACCCCCATCTATTCGACTAGTTGAGTTGAATTTGGAGGACCAAATTCTATTTAAGGTGGGGAGGATGTGAGATCTGAGAATTTTAGATATATTTGAATGATGTAATATGAACTTGAAGTGTAATTTATTGAGCTAAGTGAATTGTGGGAATGATAATTGGAGATTTATATGTTAAGTGTTAAAATAAATGTGAAACTATGAGGACAGATCGATATGGGAGAAGGAGAGATCGATCTGGTGAGTTAAAAATGACAAGGAAGGAGGAATTTAAGGAGCAGATCGATCTAGGAGAAGGAGAGATCGATCTGGTGAGTTAAAAATGAGAAGGAAGGAAGAATTTGAGGAGCAGATCGATCTCCAATGGAAGAGGGTCGATCTCCTTATGATTCTGTTTGAGAGAAGATCGATCTCATGAGGAAGAGATCGATCTCCAAATGATTCTGTTTGGGAGAAGATCGATCTCCTCAAGGGACAGATCGATCTCATAAAGCCATAAAGAGATCGATCTCACCCCTCGACGGATCGATCTCCTAGGCATAAATTGCCCCAAATCGTCCCAAAATTCAAAATGCAGATCGATCTCATCAAGAGGCAGATCGATCTCCTACCCCCAGTCTATATAAGGAACCCCTATTTTTCTCCTACAATTTCACTTTCTCTCTCTTCCAACCCCCATTTTTACCGAAACCTAACTTTCTCACTCATCCAAAGCACCCATTTCCGGCCAAATCAGAAGTTGTGGCAGGAAGGAAAGTTGTTCCTCATCAAAAGGAGAACAACATACTTGGAAATCAAAAGACGGATCGAATCGAGGCAAGAGATAAGCTCTCCACAAGTTTTGGGTAATTTATAAACTTCGATCCTTCTATTTGAGGTGATTTTGGTGATGTTAGTTGTTAGCATTTCGTTGAAATAGCTGAGAAATGATTAGGGATTGATGAAATTACAATGTAGTTGGAGTAATGTTGATATTTGGCAATTTTGGTAATTTTGAGAATTTGAGCTATAAATAGAAATTTAGACAATGTGGTGAATTAACGTAGATAATTGGCATGAGAAACGTGGAACGTTGAGATGTTGTGAATGAGAGTGTAGTTTGGGGTAGAGTTACGAGAATCAAGAGATTTGAGGTGTTATGAGCAAATATGCTCAATTTTGAGAATTGAGGTTTATGAGATAATTGAGTATTTATGTTTTAACATCATTTGGACAGCTCGAGAGTTCCAGAGTGGAATGCGAGGCTAGTCCGTGATACGGGGGAAACGATTACACTATACGAGGTGCAAAGAGGTAAGGGAAATCTAAACCATTTGTGTATGTGATTTGTAAACTATTATAGCATGATTTGTGGTTTATAAAACAAGCATGTTGAGCGTTGTGTTGAGTTATAATTGCACACGGTTTTTTTTATAGCCGGTTGGAGCCCATTGTTTTATGCGTTTATAAGCTGAGTGTGAAATTGCTTTATAAACCGTTGAATTTTGTGTGAGTAATGAATTGGGCTCTACGTTAAGGCAATATCGAGATTTGAGAAATGTGTGTGTGCTTTGCCGGTTGGAACTCGGTTTTATTATGTTTTGTGTTGAGTACAAAACAGTTTTCAAATGAGTTTTATGAGAGAAAAACCACTATGAGTTCTACGTGAAGGCAAACCAGTCTTGTGTGATAAGACTTAGGTGTGTAATTTTGAGTACACACCGGGCATTGCTCTGGTAGCATGTAAGCCCGATTTCTTCTCCGTTCTGGTAACGTGAGAATAACCCATTCAGTGGCTATGCCACGTACATTCGGTGGCCGTTGCCACGTGAGAAACCCCATTTGGTGGCCATTGCCACGTGAGAAACCCCATTGGTGGCCATTGCCACGTGATACCCCATTTGGTGGCCGTTGCCACGTGAGAAACCCCATTGGTGGCCGATGCCACGTGATACCCCATTTGGTAGCCGCTGCCACGTGATACCCTATTTGTTGGCCGTTGCCACGTGATACCCCATTTGGTGGCCGTTGCCACGTGAGAAACCCCATTTGGTGGCCGTTGCCACGTGAGAATCCCTAATTAGTGGTCTTTGCCATGTGCAACCCTATTCTGTGGCTGTGCCACGTGTGAATTTAAATCAGTGGCTATGCCACGTGAATTAGTGGCGGTGCCACGTGTGAAATTGAATCAGTGGCTATGCCACGTGTGTGCATTATTATTATAGTGATTTTATCACGTATTCGAGAAAGCGTTTATCGCGTTATTTTCACATGCTTTGTTATTGCTCTAGACTGAGCCTTTTTACTTCATGTTTTCACATGATTTGAGACATGAGAATGTCGTTTTGAGTACTTTCATGCTATGGTTTTCAAATGAGTTTCACATACAAATAAATATTTTGTGATGTGCATTTTGGTTTATGAAATGAGTCCCTTACCCCCCTTACTGGAGCGATTTAGAAGCTCACCCTGTTTTCTTTTCCCCCCAGAGTTCTTCAAGTGAAAAGGATCTCCCTGTGACGTACGGAGTAGTGGCTAGTGGAGGACTTGAGCTCCAGGCCATATATATTGTATTTTGAGGTATCTTTTATCTTTTCATGTACCTAGACAATTACTGTAATTGCAGACACTTGATGTATAACATTGTATAGGATGTATTAGGATTAATTAACTTGGAATTGAGTAATGTATATAATTCAATATACACTATATTATGATGATGTATGACACTGCACAGGAATGCACCCTTAATTGTGAGTTAATGAGTAAAAAAGTTTTAAATTAGCCCTATTTTTCGCACTTCCGAGGCGTGACACGGTAAGATCCTTAAGCCCTACATCCTTAAACCAACATCCTTAAGCCCTGGAGGGGCGGGGAGGCTCTGTTAGGTAGGGAGGCTCTATTTGGTGGGGAGACTCTCTTACGGAAGGATCCTTAAGCCAACATCCTTAAGCCTTGGAGGGGTGGGGAGGCTCTATTTGGCAGGGAGGCTCTCCTACATGGGTACAGAAGGATCCTTAAGCCAACATCCTTAAGCCCTGGAGGGGCGGGGAGGCTCTGTTCGGCAGGGAGGCTCTCTTGCATGGATATGGAAAATTCTTGGTATGGGGTAGGTAAGACCTAGGAATGGTACCCCCAATCATGATATGAGTCCGTGGAGTACGCTGTACCATGTATATCACATAGAGTACGATGTACCGCGCGATGGTTATGTGATGAGAAAGTCTGGCGAGGGATAATCCACCTTCGTGCCAGCACGATACCCCGCACACCTAGATGCATGTAGTCTGGGATGATTTATGATGTAGTTGGTCCACATAGGCACTTTTGATATAGTGACCTAGTTTTTATTACATACGTGTGATTGTGATTGTCCAAGGTAGACCCGAGGGAGGGGTCGAACCTTATGGGATTTGATTTGTGAAATGGTAATGATGTTTATTATTGAGAAAATGGTTTGTGATGGGATTGTATGTGTTTGAGGAAGAGCTTTATGATGTGATTTAAAAAGGATGTTTCAAGTGAATTTCCCTTTTTATTACGTGATTTGACAATTGAGCATGAGATGGCTTGTACATGATGATTTACCATGTTTTATTATGCCAATTTACATGATTTAAAGACATGATATATGTATACGCATATGGCATAGTTTTGCTTTCCTCATGCTCCGAACTATAAACAATTTATGCATTCGCTATCAGCATGTAGATAGAGTAGTTATCTACCATGCTTGCATTATTGCCTTACTGAGTGTGTGGTTTGCTCATCCCTCTCTATTTTCTCCCTCTACAGAGTGTACATAGTAGCCCAGTAAGGACTGAGGCATTTTGGTTAAGACATCCACTGCATCTCCATCACTCAGAAGTATATACACAGTGATTCCTTTTTGTATCTAAACAATGTAAAAGCACATTAGTCATTTGAAATGTAATTATGGGGGATGTAGATGTTAGAAATCATATTTTGTATAAATGAATGATTAATGTTCAAATGTATGACATCACTTTATTAACTGAGAATGGACATTCCGAGTGAATTATTATTGACTCACAGCCCAACAGTGTAGTGGTAAGTTTATTCACAACCGAGTAAAGAAAGGAATAAATGTGAAAAATTTGAGATTTTCGATAATAAGAGGATAAAAAGGGTCGTGACAATATCTAAACAAGAGCACAGTAATATGGAGATGTAACTTTCCTACTTATTAGTATCGACTCAAATTAGGCCAACTCGACTCCGATACCAATCTCTGTCACAACCCTTTTTATCCATTTCATCTAAAAATCGCCATAAATTTTTTTTCGTTTTATTCGTTAACTTACCCAGTCGTGAACAACCTTCACAAACACAGTTAGGTTGTGAGTCTGTATTAATCCTCATTTATCATACCTCTTTGAATTAATCAAAAACAACACATATATTTGCAAGTTTAAGTCATGTACTTATACATGACATGTTTGCTAACATTTACATCCCCCACATTACAATTCAAAATGATTATTGTGTTGTTGCATGTTTAGATACAAAACGAATTCCTGTGTGTATACCTCTTGGCGATGGAGAGCAGCGGATATCCGAATACAACGCCTCAGTCCTTCACTAGGCTACTACGCGCACTCTGTAGAGGGGGAAAGTGAATGGGATGAACAACCACACGCTCAGTAAGGCAATAATGCAAGCATGGTAGATAACTACACTATCTACATGTTTATAGTGTCACACATAAAACTTATTAATATCCAGAGCATGAGGAAATATTAAAACTATGCGACATGTATATACATATATCATGTTTTGAAAAACATGAAAATAGGCATGTAAACATGGAAAAGATCATCATGTAAAACCTCTCATACTCATAGTAATAAAACTCATCATAAAACCATTCCTTAAAGTTTAACACCAAATCAAAACTCAGTAAAATTCATTAGAATCTTCTCAAATCATAGGTTTCATGTTCATCATAACATCATCTCTCAAAACTTCCCACAGGGTTCGACCCCTCCCTCGGGTCTACCCTGGACAACACAAATCATGTTCAATAAAAAAAACCATGTGATATCATGTGAGACAGGTGGTCACTATATAAATCGAGGACTATGTTGGCCAACTATGTCATTATCATCCCAGACCACACAGATCCTGGTGTGCAGGGTATCATGCTGGAATGGAGGTGGGTTAATCCTACGCCAGACTTTTAAATCAAAATGCGTACTACGTGTGATGTACACGGTACAACGTACTTCGTGGACCCATATCATGGTTGGGGGTGCCTACCATAGGTCTTATCTACCCCATGCCATGCATAACCTACTCAGTCTCAAGTACACGTGCAAGAGCATCACATTCGTGTGACTAACAGTCCACATGAGGCATCCAGCATGGCTCATGCGAGCATCTCATCCGTGTGACACACAGTCTACACGAGGCATCCAGCACGACTCATGACCTATCACAGTGTGAAAACTAGTGCGAGCTAAGCTCTAGCACGATTCATGCATCATCAATAAATTTCCTTGTACGAGCAATGCTCTAGTACGGCTTTATGCAGAGTAAATAATGAGGAAATCACTACGAGCATAGCTCCAGTACGGTTGTATGCATAAGAAAATCAATGGAAAGCCACATACGAGCTAAACCTCCAATACAATTTATAAAACATCTTAACTCAAAACATGGTGCGAGCTAGGCTCCAGCACATTTCATACATATCAAAACATCAAAATCCAGTGCGAGCGAAACTCCAGCATGATTTAACTCATACAAATTTGATAGGCGGCTCCATTTCTATAAAACACATTAAAAATCATAGTTTGCACCTGACTCATGCTCTTTTATGAAATTATGAAATCATTAGCCAACATATCCATAAATTTGCTTAAACCAGAGCAATTTATTTCTTAAAAATGTCAAAACATGATATTTATGCAATTATTAGCCTTACTCTCCATTTTTGTAAGATTCACTTCGAAACCAAATCATATATATATATATATATATATTCGTAGTCGTTCACCTAAACCATTACTTCTTTTCTAGATAACCAAACATTTGCCAAGCCCTATATACACCCACAAAATACGTGCAGCTATCTGTAAGTACTTATAAAATTTCCTCACTTGGAATCACGTCGAGTGATTCCAATTCCTTAGAGCTACTCGATTGTGCAGTTCGATTCGCCTCCAACGAAGTCTCCAAGACTGCACGAAATTACATATCACATCAATTTAATCCAATGTAATAAAATTCTTGTGTTTACTATAGTCGATTCGACCTATAGTTTTCATTTACACTTACAAAGCCTCATTTCCTCTTATATCCATTTTGATTGCTCTACTTATTTTCTCGAGAGTCTATTGAACTCTTTAGGCCTATTGATTCACACTAAATCGATATTAAGTCCATAGTGCCTCTACTTCATCATTTCTTTCACTATAGCAATTCATTAAACACCTCATGTGCTTATTTTCATAACTTGACTAATCTCACAATGTAGCTTCATTCAATCATCTCAAAATCGTACATATCACCTCACTAGCACCTTAGTATAAGCCATTTATCATCAACTCAACCATATCACATTTTCTCACTCTAACGCATCTAGGTTATGCTTGTTCCATTACATTATAGGTAGTTTCAATCATCAAAACATACACCAATCTACTCACAACAATAGCTAGCTAACTATACTTTGAGTTGGTGTATTAGAAACTCACCTAGCTTGACTTTCCTCTTTTCCAAGTTTGAAGACTCATTTGCTCTTTCAACCCAAAAAATGAAATGTTAATTCCAAACTATGTTGTTCTTCTCTTCATAATGAACAACTTTGCTCTAATAGCTTTTTCTCAAATCTTTATGCAAATGTGATGGTTTTTAGAGTGAGAAAGCTAGGTTAATGTTGAAAATGGAAGAAATGAGTTTGTTCCTGTGAAATGCAGATCCAACTGCCTAGTTTTTATAGGAAAAGCCTTTGGAGATCAATCTCTATAGTGGGGAGATCGATCTGGCCTTGCTTGAATCTTTCAGAATTCGACATTTTGCAGGTAGGGGATCGATCTGTTGAAGTGCATAAGATTAATCTGCTCAAGGTAATGAGATCGATCTGTTTCAGGCAGAAAGCTTTGGAGATCGATCTGACCTTAAGAGGATATCGATCTGGCCTATCCAGATACCAATGGAGATCGATCTGTTTAAGGAAGGAGATCGATCTGGTCCAACCCGAGATAGCATGAGATCGATCTGCTTGAGTAAGGGATCGATCTCCCTCTTGCAGAATGCTTGGCATTGTGTTTTCTAGGCCATGAGATAGATCTCTCATTGCATGAGATCGATCTGCCCTACTTCCTGCAGCATTTTAGCTGCAATTTTCCCAGATTTTCTGAGTTAAACTCTCATTCAATTCATTCAATATCAATTTTGCATTGCATTCTCACTTAACACTTAAAAACATCAAATTCTTATGATTCATATATAATTTAACTTGTCTGTACATCATGAAAATCATAAAATTAAATCAAAATTCACGAGTCTTACAGTAATGTTGAATATTTGATTGATTAAGAATTGTTTGAAGTTTAGTGACTTTGGATGCTCTAAGATTGATTTGCGTGTGAAGTCATTACCTTGGCTATTGAATGATTTTTTTGTGAACAAACATGAATGATTCGATAACACCTTGATTGTTCAAGTGTATTTATTGCTTGTTTGTTTTGTTTGTTGTTTGATAATGGTGAATGACCATCACCATATTTTCCACCTCTCTTGAATTTACTGTGATTATATTTAGGTGTTTTGTACGTTATCATTTGAATAAACAATAAATGATTCATGTGTTACATTAAGTGATCGAAAGTTCTAATTTAGATATATGTCTTGTGAATGTTGTACTAACTAGGATGAAAACATTGATTTAGCCAAATAATCTTTGAGAAATATTATATTGATAGTCTCAACATTCTTGGACTTTGATGTTATTGACCTCAATGTGATGACACTTTATATGAACCTGGGATATTCAATGTTATGTGATGACATTATGTATGGTTCATGATTATTCTTCTAAAATGTCAGTCATAAAACACTTCCAAGACCTCTTTGTCATTTTTTATGTACCTTGAAATACTTAGTCTTTTGAAAGACAAATAGAGGAGAAGAAGATAAAGATAAATTACCCTCATACAAAATCATAATAAACTTAATGCATACACTTAAGGGGAAAATGATTTTGGAAAATTTAAATTGAATATCAAATTGAAAGGGAGTATAAATTAAAATTAATTCATCATCAAAGATAGGGGAATTGTTGACCTTGAAATACATAGGGTTTTGATGACTTTTCATGAACTTAAGAAGCATGTAATTCTAATTAATAGCATGATTTACACCAAAGCTTTAATGTGAAATAAATCATTAAAATCATGCTACACATTTAAAAAATGCTTAAAAATCCAGTCCTGCTTGAAATGCCGATATAATATGCGTATTGTCAAAAATATTGATACACTTAGAAACTACACTGATTCTTCTTTTTAAAATATTAGCAGGTCTAATAGGTGTATCATACCTCATGTTACCATGAAATAGAATCTTTGAGCTTTATGTTGGCATTGATGCGCTAGAGTTTTAGCATCGATACATATTTGTTTAATGTTCAGGAATTCTTCATGAGCATTGATACAAAGAAGAAACGTATCAATGTCGTTAACCCTGGCTGCACCTAATGTCAGATGTATCTACCAACGAGAAGAAATTCAAATGCTCTACACCAACAGCCGAGATTCGAAAGGGAGTACAAAAGGAAGAAGCAAAGAGTTCAACTACCCAAAGCAAAAGTTTTAAATCCTTTATCATACTCATATCAAGCTTTTTATTTAAAAAACAAAAAAAGATTCTCGGTTTGTAATTCCTTCATTGATCTAGTCTTGCATTCATCCAGCCTTTGTAGCGTTTTAACCAACCTTTTGTAGTGTTTCAATAATACTCTTCATGCATCAATCTAAACATAGTAAAGAAGAGTGAAACCTTGTGAGCAACTATTATTAAAGGAGAATTGGGTAGTGTCTAAGGTTTTCTCCTTAAACCATAAAAGAGAGAGTTTGTTAAGAGTTTCTTCTTTAAGCCTGTAAGATAGAATGGTGTATGTTTGCTCCTTGAGCCTATAAAGAGAGACATTATAAAGGTTATCCTTAAGCTTTAGTAAAAAGGAAGGTTACCTCTTAGTAAAAAGGAAGGTTACTCTTAAGCCTAGCAAAAGAGAATATATTGTAAAGTCCAAAGTCTTGTAGCGAATTTGGCAAGTCCTTGAGAAGAGCTCAAAGGAGTGGATGTAGGCAAAGATGTCAAACCTCTATAAAATCCGTCATGTACAATTTCTCTTCTCTACACTCTTATTTTACTTATTGCATATTTGTTTTATTTGCTTAGTATTGAAACATTAAGATCAGTAATGTAGGAGAATTTTAAAATTGAGAAACAAAATCTAACTTGGTACCAAAATCGACTAATCCCTCACACAATTTTGCTAGTAAGCCAACATTAATAATTTGAAAATTTTCTTAAAAAATTACCAAGGAATGTGCTTGGTAGAAAATTATATATTCCAACGATATACTGATAGTTTACCAACAAAATATTACTATTGAATATTATTAACGAAAATTCCCTAGGTATTTATCGATAGATTTTTATTTTTTTCGAAAAAATACCAACAAAACAATAGGCTTATCGATGAACTAAAGACAACTTTACATCAATATTTACTGACGGAAAATGTAGTCACCAATGAATATAAATTATTGACAAAGTCAATTCTGACAATTTTATCGATAAGATATTTCCATTGGCAAGTTGTTTATTGACGAAATATCAAGTATTACCGATGAAAAATTACATCAGTAATACTTACTATTTGGAAGTATTCAATGACATTTTTTTCTAAATAATGATGTATCAACTTATTTATTCGCAATCTTTATTTGATATATGTTTAAAATATTTTATTTTTATATAAATAAACTATATATGCAAGGGTCATTGCAAATAGCTTTTCATCGACCTTTATGCTGTAATGGAAACCAAAATTAGGGAAGAAATCAAAAAATTGTTCAAGCAGTGAGTTTCTTAATAGTTTCTATAATATAATTTACCTTTTTCTCTTAATATATATTTAATATGTATGTATATATATATATTATACCTTAATCTTTTGGGTTTTGTTAAGTGTATGGAAACCAGTTGCTTTAGCAAAAGGTATAACCAAAATAAGGTCATCTACATATTGGAAGTTGATCAATAAGGTATGTATCTTGTTTTAAATTTAGGTTTTTAAAATATAGTGGTTTAAACTAATTGACCTTGACAAGCATTTGTATTTTATAGGTTCCTCATCTATCACGATCCGACGAATAGGGCTACTATGTTTTTGGTTTTATAAAGGAAATAGTGGAAGATTAGTGCATCCTTTCTACACCAGATATAGTATGTATATGCTTTTTAAATATGTGATTCCAAACATGAAACTTTAATATCATGTATTTCAAAGTCAATTTTCATTATAAATTAAAATCTTACTTACATTATTGGTGTGGAAAGGATGAACACATAATGGCTGAAATTGATAAGGTTTGAACAGAATGGTACCAATATGTGTCTATAATTGTGAATAAAGGAAGTGGTAAGCAAGGCTAAGGGATACCACATAGTGGTCAAAAGATTTTCTTCTTCTTTCTTTCTCCCTTCAACTAAGCATTTCTGCTTGATTTATATGCACAACAACTTTAAGCTCTCAAGATAATCCTTTTCTAAATTCTTTTATTCCCATTAATTTAAAAATCTTCTTTGGCATTTGGTTTTGATCTACATGTACAACAACAGGTTGTAAAGTTTCACTACATAGGTAATAGCTAACTATACATTTCTCTACCTTGTACCTTTCTCAAAGCTTGGTGACTATGAAGATTCCGTATATTATGTTGTAATTAATAAAGTTGCATTTTTTAAATATTTCCCTTATTTAACATAATTTTTATTTTCTGTACAATTAAAATTAACTTTATTAATGAAATATAATATATATATATATATATATTTGCAGAAACTTGTATTCTTATAGTTATATAATAGTGTAGTCTAATTTCAAGTGAAATTAAAAAATATTAAGAAAAGTAGTCTAAATAGATTAAACACTTATAAAAGCATAGTTTATTTACTGTGAAAATTGAAACAAAATCAAAGACTACATTTTTTGTCGAAATAAATTATCGAATTTTCACCTTTCTCATAGACTACTTTTTTATGAATAAAATGTAGTCATTATTCTATTTATTTTTCTTATAGACAATGGTTTATGATGTAAGCGTAGCCTTTATTCTACTTTCTTTTTAGATATAAATAATACTTTATTTCTTACTATAGTTTTGAAGTAAGCATAGAGCTTTTTTTCTCATTTTAGTATTTTTACAATGTCTTAACTACGATTTTTCTTTGATTCATAGTCTTTACATCATTTTTTCATGTTTTATATAACTTTTACCAATTTGAATCTCATTTTAACTCACTCTAGTCTCAGACTTTCTTTCCCTCTAGATCTCTTCTTACCTTTCCCATTGCCTTATTTAGGGTTTGTTTAAAACTTATAAGTAATCTTATTTTCTTGAAGGTTTTTTTTACTTCTCTAAAAAATTTGTTTTTTTTTAGATTTAAAAGTTCTATTTTTGTTGTCTAGGGTTTATTTTATGCTATATTTTTACTTTTTATTCTTATAATTTTGTTTATTTTATCACTTATTTTTGTAGATTTCAGCAGATATTATTCATTTAACTCATTTGGTTCTTGGATAAAGTGGTTTGATATCCAAAAACCAGGCTATTCAAAACCACTTTGCATTAAAACCCTCATTTCCTATTTTTAAGGTTCACTCTTTTTTTTTTTACTTTTTTTTTTCATATTATAATAATTTTGTTTAGTATGTCACTTGTATTTGTAATTTTGAAAGAAGCTATTTATTTGCTCACTCATCAAGTTCTTATACAAAAGAATGTTTGTTACCAACCCTTCCTTTTTGTTTCTTTTCACTTGTTCATAAACCACTTTATATCAAAACCATATTTTCTAATTTCTGGGGTTTATTTTCTAGTTTCTTAATTTAGTCTTGTTATTCTTATAGTTGTGTTTGGTTTGTCACCATTATTTTTTGGTTTAAATGAAATTGTTTATTGTTCATTTCAAAACACCTTCGATTTTTCAATCTGTAAGGTGACGTTTCATTTGTAGGCATTAAAAAAATAATTAATTAATATTATTAGTTGATTAAATTAAATATTTAATTAATTAATAATTTCTAATAAATTGGTGATAAATAAAAATTATTAACCATTTGTATTATCTCTAATTAAATTAAATTAATTAAAGATAAATCCTAGAGTGATCGAATCCCTTTAGAACTCTCTACCATCAAGCATTATAAATAGAGAGCTCTTTCAAAGGGGAGACACACTTAGAAGAAGCACACAGAAGACACAGAAGAAAAGCAGAACACACAGAGAAGAGAAGTTCCAGCCTCCTCAGAGAATTGGAAGACCGCAGAATACCGACCGTTCTCCGATCAAGCCTTCTCTTCAACCAAGCCTTCTTTTCAACAAAGCTGCCAAGAGATCTACAAGAGGACAACAAGTCACGGACTGTGCTCTCGACGATCAACCAAGCAAGAGATCTACAAGAGGATAACAAGTCACAGACCTCTCGACGATCAACCGAGTAAGAGATCGACAAGAGGATAACAAGTCACGAACCGTTCTCTCGACGATCAACTGAGCAAGAGATCTACAAGAGGACAACAAGTCACGGACCGTTCTCTCAACGATCAACCAAAAAACTATAGATCTACAAGAGAACAACAAGTAACAAACCATTCTCACAACGATCAACCAAACAGCCACAGATCTACAAGAGGACAACAAGTCACAGACCGTTCTCTCAACGATCAGCTGCACCACTGTAAGTTCAAGAGGAACAACAAGCCCTTTGGCCATTTCTCTCAACAATCATTCTTTTCACTCCATCGGGATTAAGCATCACGCCCTCGACAAGTACATTTTAGGAGACCGAATCAGAGGATCATTCTTTTTTGTAAAGAATTCAAAACAGAGACTTGTACTCACACATAAATAAAAAGATTAAATTTTGTCACTAATTCATGTTCTAATTTTTCAGACGCGAAAATTTGTGTATACAAATTTCTGGCACACTCGGTGGGACATCTCTACCTCTCATCTCGCTCTCTATTATCAATCAAGATCAACCAATTGCTCAGATCTATGGCTGCAAAGACTGCTGCACCAAGTCACAAATTCAATCCTGTTGTGACTGTGCAACTTGGCTACACTGGACCGACGACTCGTGCTAGAGTACGATATCTTGCTACACAAGGTCAAGATTTAATTGGGTCAACCAACAATGCTTCTCATCAACCTGTCATCTCGATAGATCTTTTGGCAGGAAGAAAATCTGCTTCACAAGTTCCAACAGAACAATCGACATCTACTCTCCAAACCATGTCTACGATGGTTACTAATGCGACTACCCTGGAGGAAATGATCACTGAAATGGAGAGGATGATGTCAACTTTACACAAGATAGTAGAAGACAAGGATGCTGAAATTGCAATATTGAAGAGTCAACTGGAAGCTCAACACTATGAAGAATCCAATGATAACCCGACACCAAACAAACCAACTACTGAAGTAACTAGGAAACTGAAAACAGTTCATGATGCTGAGAATCCCGAAGCAAATGGGTCATCCTCAATATCAGTTGGGTATTGTCTGTTCAACAATTACAAGAGATGATCGCGAATACAATCAAGGCTCAGTATGGTGGGTCATCATCTAAGTCTTATTATGCATACACTAAACCGTACACGAGGAGAATTGATGATTTAAGGATGCTGACAAATTATCAACCTCCTAAGTTTCAGCAGTTTGATGGGAAGGGAAATCCACGTCAACACGTGGCCCATTTCGTGGAAACATGTAACAATGCAGGCACATATGGAGATCTTCTAGTTAAACAGTTTGTAAGGTCGCTGAAAGGAAATGCCTTTGAATGGTATACTGACTTGGAATCTAAGTCCATTGATAGTTAGGAACAACTTGAGAGGGAATTTCTCAATTGTTTCTTTAGTACTCGTCGCACATTGAGTATAACAGAGCTAACTAATACCAAACAAAAGAAGGACAAACCAGTCGTCGACTACATCAATAGATGGAGAGCGTTAAGTCTTGATTGCAAAGATAAGCTCTCTGAAATTTTTGCTGTTGAGATGTGCATCCAAGGTATCCATTGGGAACTTCTTTACATCCTTCAAGGAATAAAGCCGTATACTTTTGAAGAGTTTGCCACCCGTGCTCACGACATGGAATTGAGTATTGCTCACTCTAGTAACAAAAGTTCTTCGATTCTTGATCCTAAGAGAGACAATAAGGATTTCAAGAAGGTTGAAAAGCCTTTAAAGAGCACTGCTAAGGACTCTTTGTTCGTTGAGACTAAACCTTTAAAATTTTCCTCCAAAGGCACTAAGAATGTCACGACCCAAACTACCCAAAAATCAGAGTTAATTTTTTTTCACGTTTTATTATTTTCTTTCATTGCTTACCTGTCCTCTAATCGTGACCACACTCCACTAACAAATTGGGCTGTGCGTCAATGCCAGTCCCACCATTCAATTACCATCTAACTTATTTCTTCTTCAGTCATTTATAATTGTTTACATTAATTATACATCCCCTAAAGTTACTTACAAACATGTTACTGTGCTATGCTTATGTAGATACAATATGTACAAGTGTATATACCTTATGTCGATGGGCAGCAGTGGATATCCAGAATGCAGTACTGAGTCGCCTCAACTTCAACTGGAGATTATCTGTGGGAGAAAATGAAAGGGGTGAGCACATCAAGCTCAGTAAGGCAATCCTACGAACAAGTAGGTAACCATACTACCTACATGAACGTGGTGCCATGCATAAACCACCCTTTTCCCCACACATTTTAAAACAAATGATATGAGTTATGATGTTATGTAAAACACATTTGCACAGAAAATTCAACATGCAATTATTTCAAATCATTTCTTTCTCAATTAAAATTTTCACAATAAAGTCAGGACTCGACCCCTCCTTCGGGTGATCCTAGCTCACACAAAACCATAAAAATCGATTTACATTCACACATGGGTTTAAAAAGCATGGAAATACCATCATGCAAATTTAGTTTAAAACCCAGTTTGATCTCATCAAAATCATCAACATGCGAGACTAGGCAACGTCTGTATATAGGCAAATAACCAGGACTATGGCCATATGTGTCCTCGGGAGTTCCTCAACTACACGGATCCTAGTGTGCGGGTTCTCACCATGATCGGGAACCGCCCAGGAGGTGGGTCAATCCATCCCGTCAGTCTTATCCGATCCCAGGCATCCGAGGATGCTGCATCCGGAGATGCCGTATCCGAAGATACCACACGGTACATCGTACTCCATGCTACTTGCACGGTACATCGTACTCCGTGAACCCATATAATATCTCTATACTCATGCCATGTCTCAAAACGCACGTGCGGGCCTATTTAATCGGTGACACACAGTCTACCCGATGCTCCAAGCACGGTTCATCGCATGTTCTCATAAAATCAGTGCGAGCGATGCTCAGCACTCTCATCAATCAAGTAAAACTGGCAGAGCCCGATTTACATCCCCACAAGGCCGCCAACCTCATCCCTCACTCTCACCCCACCTAAGAGGTCTTTTGAGCCTGTTGGGCCTTTTGGCTGACTCCAAGGGCAGACAGCGCTACTCCACAAATCCAGTAAATCTAGTGCGAGCTAAGCTCAGCACTCTGTATATAAATCACATGAAAAATCTTATAAAATCTGGTGCGAGTTAAACTCCAGCACCCTGTCTCGAAAATCATGTAAAAATATGGTGCGAGTTAGACTCTAGCACCCTTTCACGAAAATCATGTAAAATCTGGTGCGAGTTAGACTCTAGCACCGTATCACGAAACAAGCATGTGAAATCTGGTGCGAGTTATACTCTAGCACCTATGCATGTAAAACTCTAGTGCGAGCTCTCGCTCCAGCACTATTGCATGCATCACACAAATCAAACATCGTGCGAGCTGAGCTCTAGCACGTCACATGTAAATAAAAACACGTAGGTGGCTCGATTATCTCCAAATAGTTTTCACAGAAATTACATCGTTTAAGGTATGCAATGCTATGCATTCTTCTTTAAAAGTGAGCCAGCCTACTCATGCATGTGTTAAAATACCTCCAGAACGAGCAGGAACCTCTTGTCCTTGCTCCTCCCAATTTTTCCTAAAGTTGGAAACATTTACCCTTAACAAGGGTATTTCGATAATATTACCCATACGGGGCATTAAAATTATTCTTCGACCTCTAGACCCTCCAGAACATTTTTTAAGGACTGCATATGAATTTAAAATTGCGTAAAGTTTACCTCTAGCAGTCCGTAGAATTCCCTTACCTTATTTTTCTGTCGAGTCTGACCTTTTCTTTTCCACTGTTGACTCGTCGCGCAGTCCGATAAGCTCCCAATCAAATGCCCGGAACTACGTATTAATATTTCTCAGGTCAGATATCATACAATTTAATCGTATTTAATACTTTCTGGGCTTAATTTAAATCGTTGGGCCCATTTACCCCTATTGGGCTCGATTGCACCTTAATGGGCCTTAATCGGCCTTAAGCCCGTTTTCCACTTAATTCTCACTTTATCGAGGCCTATTAGGCTCATTGGGCCCACCAATAATTTATTGGGCCTCGTTCTAATTCTCGAATAGCTAAATTTATTATTTATGATAATTTATCTAAATTTCCATAATTTAATTCAATTTATGCGGAATTTAAATTCATATCACGCATAACGATGTAAATTATCATAAATAAGGGTCACTTACCCGAGATTCCATGCTAGTTCGTAAATCGAGGCTATCTCGAGCTCTCTTTGGATGCCAATTGTCGAGCTACATAATTTCATAATTTTCCGGGTAAATTTTCAGTCGAAAATTAATTAAATAAAATATTCCAAAATTTAAATCGGTCAATTTGACCGCTTATCGACTTACCCGAAGCTCGATTGCATCGCTAGAATTTTCCCCAATTTTTTTCTCTTTTTCTTTTTCCCTTTTTCTTCCTTTTTTCCTCCTCTTTTTGGCTGAACCGGTTCAGTCCGGTTCGGACCGATTCAGACCGCCGGTTCACTCCGGTTCGACCGGTTCACCGTCGGTTCACCGCCGGTTCACCACCTTGCCGGCCGGTTCTTCGCCGGCTTCCACCGCCAGTGGCTCCGCAAGGTTGTCCGCACCTCGAATCTGGCCTCGGCTTCGTCCAAGGCCGCCGAAAAGTCGTCGGTCCGGTTGTTCTCCTCTTCGCCGTCGGTGGTTCCCCCTTTTTTCGTCGATTCCGTCGGCGTCCGTCGGTTTCGCCAGCCGTGGCCACCACCGATCGCATCGTCTGGGCCTGGGGAGTCCTTGGCTGGGGGTGGGGTCGGCCAGATCGGCGCCGTTCGCCGCCGATCGGAGCTCTTTCTCCCGCGACTTCTCTCCCCCGATCCGCCGGATTCCGACGTCGGTAGGCTACACCGCCGGTACCATCTTGCTCGTCGGGCGTCGCTCTACGTTTTTTGACCTTCGCCTGGGCTCAACGGTCGCCGGTGGCTCGTCGGTCTCCCTCCCCGTTTTCGGCTTCCATTTTCGTTTTCTCTCTCCCCGATTTTCGTTTTCTGACCCTTTTTTTTTTTCAATTCTTCTCTTCTTTTTTTTTCATTTATTTTATCAATTATTATTATTATTATAATTTATTTAATTATTACACTATTCATTAAAAAACTCTAAATACCCAAAATATCTACACTTATATTATTTTTATTTTAATTTAATTAATTTAATTTAAATTTAATTTATTAAATATATTTTTCTCTAAATTTTCGATATTATTCCTTCGCGCTTTTCGAGATATCATTTCGGTAATTTTTCGATATTTTTAAAATTTTCGAATCTTGATCAATTGACCCAAATTGTATAATTTTCTCATTATCGATCAAGATATCTTACATCCTTATTTTAAATTAAAATTTTCTTATCGCCTTAATACCGGGTTTTGATATTTTTACCATTTTACCCCTGCTCTTGTTTCGAAAATCAATTTTTAACCTGACCTTCCTTCATACATCCCCCATCTTTTCTTATTTAATTTTCGTATTTTTAATTAAATTCGGGTCTTACAAAGAAAGCTGAGGAAAATATCAAGAGGCCTCAAATGAGAAATAAACAACGCATGAGCTTCGAAGAAAGAGAAGCAAAGAAATATCATTTCCCTAATTCAGATGTGCCTGATATGCTGGATCAACTCCTGAACCAGAAGCTAATTGAACTTCCAGAGTCCAAAAGCTCAGGAGAAAAAGGAAAAGTTAATGATCCAAAGTATTGTAAGTATCATGGCATCATTAGTCACCCCACTGAAAAATGTTTTGACCTGAAAAATTTGATAATGAAACTAGTGAATGAGCGCAAGATTGAACTTGATATGGACGACATAGTAGAGTCAAATCATGCTACTTTCACTTCCTTGCCTATAAATGATATAACGTATCAACTGATACAATTTGGCTGCTTAGAACTTGTTCCCTTGCCAATTGTGGTAACGAGCTCAATCACTAGCTCTCTTAAATATGTGGAATCTGTTACGGATGATGAAGAATAATGGACATTGGTAACGCGACAAAAATCACGAAAGCGATATGTCCGATACGCAAACCCTCCTTTTCAAAAGGGATTTCAGCAGATAAATAACTCGCATCCACATTGGGGAAAGAAGAAAACTATGAAGCATCCCCAATCCTAAAATTTTTTAAATCAAGAAGTCTTAAGGAAAAAGCCTCGAAAACAAATAACACTAGAAGAATTCTTTCCTAAAGGTTTTCTTAGGGAAGAGCAAATGAGTGTTGGCATTCATATGGTTTCGTTTAAAGAGGAGTCAAAGGGAGAAAGCTCAAAGGCTGTTAAGGCTCGAGGTGATAGCCAGATAAAAACAGTCTTGGAAGAATACCTTAAGATCTTGAAAGGGATCTCCTCTCATCTTACCATCTACGAGCTATTGCAGTATCCAAAGGTAACACGTGATGTGATTACACATGCTTTGGAAAACCCAGAAATTTATGTTGCACACCTTCCAGCTCCTACAAAACCTGCTTTAGATAATAGTTTTTGTACTTACTACTTGACAACCCTTGCATTCACAGATAAAGATATGTTGTTAGGATCAAAACCACACAATCGACCACTTTATGTTTATGGATACATCCGAGAATAAAGGGTGAATCGCATGTTGGTCGATAATGAGTCTGCAATTAATATCATGCTCAAAGCAACAATAGAGGAACTTGGCATAACAATTAATGAATTGTCTAAAAGTCAACTTTTGATCCAAGGTTTCAATCAAATGGAGAAACGTGCTTTGGGAATAATACGATTGGATGTTGTGATTAGTGAATTAACGTCAAGTACAATCTTCCATGTCATCGACGCTAGAACTAAATATAAGTTGTTGCTTGAACGTCCTTGGATTCATGCAAATGGCGTTGTACCTTCTACACTTCATCAATGCTTAAAGTTTTATCGAGACGGACCGAGAAAGGTTAATGTTGATTTAAAACCATTCGATGAGGTCGAGTCTCACTATGCTGATGCAAAGTTCTACTTAGAGAACTGTGATATAAAAGAAGTTTTACCCGTTCAAATGCCAAGCACCGAAAAAATTGAAATTAAGGGTAAAAAGAAAATAGATACTGCTGTGATGAAAGAACAATAACATGCATTCCTTAAGGGTATTTCTAAGCTTACATTGGAAGATACTGTAAAGAACAACCCAGCCAAATCTTCACCCAGCGAGGTAAAAGAAACTTCAGTTCTTCGCTATATTCCAAAGGCTCGTCGCAAGGAAGGTCAATCACCATTCTTAGAATGCTCAAAATTTAATCAAGCAGGGTGTTCTCCTGACAAGATAAAAGAAGACATAAAATTGTTGAAGGATGCTTGCACATTGCCTCTGACTAACATTGCTCATAGTCAAGCCAAAAAGCCATTAAAAGGGTTCGTTTGACCATCCCAAGGTGCAATAGAACATGGGACTTTGCCTCAAGGTCGTACTGTTGAAAATTACGATCCAAAGGCTTATAAACTGATCACTAAGGCTGGGTTCAATTTTTCCAAACCGTCATCCATGAATGAGTTGCATGATGGGAGGACGACATCAAAGTTACAAGGAAATATTGAAACCCACAAAAAGTTGATAAACGAGTCGAATGGAAAACCTTTTCCAAAAGATGGATTAAGATGTGAATCCCAAAACCCGGTACGAATTCATGTTGGCAGGAAGAATAAATCGATCAGTATTCATCACATTTTAGTGGAGGTTACTAAAGAATCTGATGAACCAAAAACTTCACCAACTCATTCTTCTCAAAACACTACTCGTGTGTCAGTATTTGATCATTTGGGAATGCCAACAACCCATATTTCAGTGTTTGATAGACTGAATGTTCCTTACCATGAGTTGCATCAAGCATCCAGAAGGCACAATTCAGTTTTTAATAGATTAAACTCTTCAAGCAGTGGGGCACATAAAGAGGAGTTAAAACTGCACTGAACTAAAGGATGATAAGGAAATCCGAAGCTCGATTCCATCTCGCATGAAGAGACGTTTGGAGCTTGAAATATCTGCAAAAGGGCCCTTGAAAGTGCGACGTCATACTGTTGTGGACACTAATTCATCTGTACATCTCGATGAAGATAAGACAAAAATTCATCATGTAACCATCCAAGAAAGGACAGATGATGAATCGTCAGAAGATGAGCTTGAAGAGCCACCTGTAATTGAAGAAGAAAAACTCTCGCTGCTTTAGAAGACGCGGGGCAAGCGTCTGTCGACGAACTTAAAAGGGGTAAATCTTGGCACCTCACATGCACCGCACCCTATATTTTTTAATGCACTCCCTAGCTCAAAAAAAAAGAGCTTGCTAGATTGAAAACCTCATTGGGGCAATCTAGGCAAAAATTAAGGCGAAAAAAAAGTCTGTTTGATTGAAAACCCTATTGGGTCAATCTAGGCAAAAAAAATTAAGTAGAAAAAAAAAAGCCTACTAGATTGAAAACCCATTAGGGTGATCTAGGCAAAAATTAAGGTGAAAAAAAAAAGAAAAAAGGCCTGCTAGATTGAAAACCCTATTGGGGTGATCTAGGCGAAAATTAAGGCGAAAAAAAAAAGGCCTACTAGATTGAAACCCCCATTGGGGCGATCTAGGCAAAGTTAAGGAAAATAAAAAAAGAAAAAAAAAAACTACGGAATGACTTGATCCTTCTCTTAGAAGGTACGTAGGCAGCTTAGGAAATTCCTCCATCCTAAGTTCAGTCACACCAAAAAAAAAGCATGCATAAAATGCCAAGGAAGCACAACATTGCACTGACTTGGACCATCCACACTAGTAGCAATTTGATTCAGCCCATTATATATGCTTGTTGGGACGAGAATAGCAAGGTTAAATCATGCGCCTTTAGCAAACAAAGAAGCCACTTTGAAAGTCTCAAGCCAAATGGCATCACCACAAGTACTTGGAAAAAAAAAGAAAAAAAAAGCATAACAAAATTGATTAAAAAAATGCGACTGAGAACACCTCATCTCTACCAATGTCAATAACACCTAGATGAAGAAAAATTTCATTTTCCTTTCTAGTACGAAGGCAGTGTCTAAAACGACCATCAGGAGTATATAGAGAATTTTTCTTGCCTTTGATTGTGATCAAATCATAAGGATCATTGTATTTGCTTTTACCTTGAAACTAAAATTTCATCCAAACGAAAGTAGAAACTCCATTGCTTTGCAAAGCCCCATGATCCTCCTGTAGCCTGATGAGGTGATATGCAAGAAAAAGGTATTGGCAGCTGACTGGAAGAATGGGACATGAAGATTCATCAAGACCAACTATTTCTTCTAAATTAGGGGCAACCTCACCGTAAAATTCTCCAACAATAGGAAGGCCTCCTAAAATCTTCAAATCTCATAGTGAAATGGAAATCTCCCCATGAGAAGATAAAAATGTATTGGTGGTTGGACACCAAGCTTCGCACAAGGTATGAATCATATTTCGACCTTGATCATAAACAAACAGTGAAGCGAAGATCGATTCATAGATGCCTGCTTGCTCTAAAATCTGTTTATACTGACTCAAAATAAGCTCTGACCATTCCCAATATCCAGGAGGAGGAACAAATTCTCCGCGTGGTTGAAATTCATGCCAAGAAACTCCGCGTCTACAAATACGATGGCCCAAAGTGATGAGGGTAGTGTATTTGACGCTCTCTTCATGGTGATTGTCTCGCAACTTTAGCATCGTCTTAAAGGAACCCTTTTGAGCAGTGTGAGAATTGCAAGAGAATACTTCATCAACCTCTTCAGAAATCCAGACATCCAAATGGTAAAGAGTTGTCACATCAGAATCCCAATTATTTGCATTACTACCAATAGCTGGAGTGTGAATTAAAAATCTAGTAGCTTTGCTTATATCCTCATTGGACTTGTCTCAGATAAATAGAAAATCACGTAGACAACCTTTATACTCCTCTTGAGTTTTTGAAAAAAAAAAAAGGTCTACCCTTAACTTCTTCTTGGCAATGCTTGACGATCGATGGTCTTGGAAGACGATACAAAGAAAATTCGTCCATGGCTACCAAGAAAAAATAATTAGTAAAAGGATCAAATACCTTCAAATAAAAGATAATGTACATGTCTATTGCATTCAAACACATGCTATACAGCAATATACTCTAGACTTGTCTCAATAAAAACACAGACAAAAAAAAAGATTCTAATGTTCATGTTTTCAATGCCGTGAACTCTTATGGCTCTACCTCTCTGGATTTATCTCATGGATATAAACCGACTGAGATGACTCTAAGCTCCTCAACTGATCACTTGCAGAAAGGTGAAGATATTGCCCAAAATGACAGTTCAATTGTTCCTCATCTTCAGGCGCTGTTCACGCAGATATAATTATTAATGTTGGTGACGGGGAAGACCAAAATGTGATGAAAGATGTTCCTCCAACAGTCGGTGTAATACACACTGGATATGCTCCCAACAGAAGCTAGCGGAGACAAAAGATGGAGTAGGGCACTACACAGAATCGGGAATGATGGTGGCAGCGGTGACTCTGCAGCAACAGTCTGATTCACGACATGGGTCTGCTGAGTGCTTGTCTGTAATGGAAAGAAGTCCAAGCTTGGGTCCACCATCTATCCTTCATCGCAAGTCTCAACAGCAATTGTGGATTTTTACAACAGTGCTCTGTCCACTCATTCCCTTCTTTAGCACACAGATGTCACTGTGTTCCTGGACAATGAAGCAATTTATGACATCTGTCGTAGATCCCTTGATATTGAGAGGTTGACTTACACCAATTTGAACCGATTGATATCTCAAATTATATCATCCTTGACAACTTCTTTAAGATTTTATGGAACCATTAATGTGGACATTACAGAGTTCCAAACCAAGCTTGTTCCCGTATTCATTTCATGTTCTCATTGTATGCACCTGTTATCTCAGCTAAGAAAGCATACCGTGAACAATCATCAGTTCCTGAGATAACAAATGTCGTGTTTGAGCCCTCAAGTATAATGACTAAAAGGGATTCTAGGCATGAGAAATGCATGGCGTGCCGCCTGATGTATCGAGGAGATGTTATCCCCAAGGATGTTAATGTTGTTGTTGGTACTAACAAAATGAAGAGAACTGTGCAGTTTGTTGACTGGTGTTCAACCGGTTTCAAATGCGGCATTATCTATCAGCCTCCAACTGTTGTACCTGAAAGAGATCTTCCTAAGATGCAGCGAGCTGTTTGCATGATAAGTAATAATACAGTAGTGGCTGAGGCGTTTGCACGCATTGACCACAAGTTTGATCTCACGTACGCGAAGAAGAGGATGAAACAGAGGTCTGTTGTGATGAAAATCATCAAAGGCAGCTGTGACAGCAGCTTGATTCACGATACAAGGTTGTTGTGATGAAGATGATGAGGCAGAGAGTTAGCTGCTGTGATGAAAAGCTAGCAGGGGCACATCATGAAGCAAGGCTATGCATGAACTCGAGAATAACGATGACAGCAACCCTAGAAACACGTCGGTGCAGTGGATACAGCAAGTCGGGAGTAATACAGCAGCTTGACAAAGACAGTAGGATGCAGTATGGTTCAGCTGGAATTTCAGGCAGTAGCAAGCTAAGTTTAGCAGCAGTGGATGATGCAGAAATATAAGCTGCTGCTGTGACAAAGATGATGAGAAAGAACTGTAGAGGCTGCTTTGATGATGGAAATGATGACTCACGGAGAGCTGTTGTGACAGAGAGCTAGCTGCTATGTTGGAGAGCTAGCTGTCACGATGAAGATGATGAAACAGAGAGCTGCTGTGACAGAGAACTAGCTGTTGTGATGGAGAGCTAGCCGCCGCGATGAAGATGACAAAATAGAGAGCTGTTGTCATGGCCAGTGTTGAAAGTGGAGGCAGAATCAATTTCAGAGCAGAAAATATAACCCTGGAAACAAAACAGAGGTGTGGGCAGCAGCTAGTAGGGAAACACGATGAAGTGAGGTACTGCATGGACTCGGGGAAGATGATGGTCGCAGCGATGGCACAGTACAATAACAAACTTCAAGTGACGTATAATAACAGTACAGTAGGGCGACATATCGAAAATTCAAAAGCCGATGAATAGAGGACTTATGACGGAGTGTACGAACATACATTCACAAAATAAAAAAATTAAAAAAAGAAAAAAAAGAAAGAAAGAGTCGTACCTAATGATCAGATTCTACCCTTCTGAAGAAAAATGTTGGAGGAAGAGGATCCGAGTTGCTTAAAATTTATGGAAGGAAGACTACAATCGTTAGTTAATATATATAGTTTGACAAAAGAATTCAAGTTGAACTCTAAGTGAGGAGACCCACTTGTAATTTGTTTCTTTAGTCTGAATTTGTGTTGAAAATAAACACACAAAAAAAATTAAAAAAAAAACACAAAAAAAATTCAAGGAATTTCGTCGTAACTAGCATGGTATTGATATCGATGGACTTCAAGTTCCATACGTACTTATGCCTAGCATACGCACGCCCGTATCTTGAAGTGGGGGCATTTGTAGGCATTAAAAAAATAATTAATTAATATTATTAGTTGATTAAATTAAATATTTAATTAATTAATAATTTCTAATAAATTGGTGATAAATAAAAATTATTAACCATTTGTATTATCTCTAATTAAATTAAATTAATTAGAAATAAATCCTAGAGTAATCGAGCCCCTTTAGAACTCTCTACCATCAAGCATTATAAATAGAGAGCTCTTTCAGAGGGGAGACACACTTAGAAGAAGCACACAAAAGACACAGAAGAAGAGCAGAACACACAGAGAAGAGAAGTTCCAGCCTCCTCAGAGAATTTGAAGCCCGCAGAATACCGACCGTTCTCCGATCAAGCCTTCTTTTCAACAAACAAGTCACGGACTGTTCTCTCAACGATCAACCGAGCAAGAGATCTACAAGAGGACAACAAGTCACGGACCATTCTCTCGACGATCAACCGAGCAAGAGATCTACAAGAGGACAACAAGTCACAGACCGTTCTCTCAACGATCAACCAAACAACTGCAGATCTACAAGAGAACAACAAGTCACAGACCGTTCTCTCAACGATCAACCAAACAGTCACAGATCTACAAGAGGACAATAAGTCACAGACCGTTCTCTCAACGATCAGCCGCACCGCTGCAAGTTCAAGAGGAACAACAAGCCCTTTGGCCGTTTCTCTCAATAATCATTTTTTTCACTTCGTCGGAATTAAACGTTACGCCCTTGACAAGTACATTTCAGGAGACCGAATCAGAGGATCATTTTTTTTTTGTAAAGAATTCAAAATAGAGACTTGTACTCACACATAAATAAAAAGATTAAATTTTGTCACTAATTCGTGTTCTAATTTTTCAGACGCAAAAAATTGTGTATACATCATTCTCTCTTTATTCCTTGGTTTTTGGTTATTTATGTGATTTTCCTTCAAACTCGATAAATTTTACTATATTGAGTTCTTAATTAACTCAATCCTTTGAATCTAGCAGGTTGTATCTTATATTAATATAAACTCTAAACTAAAGCTGAGATAATATTAAAGTATGCTTATCTGTTGTTTCTTAATATATAGTTTTTTAATAATTTGTATATGGCTTATAGGTTTTTGTACAATAAGTCACAACTTATTGTGACGGTCCTTCTTAAGTTTCGAATTGCTGAAAACAGTTGGTGCTTGTTGTCAAATTAATGGAGGAAGATTACAATTTATTTCATAGATAGTAGGGTATTAATCATACTTTTTATTATATATTTCCATGCTATCAAGTGCATCTAATTCATTTAATTTGGCATGTTATTTTTAAGGTTTTTTTTTTCTAGTCGTTTTTTAAGGAACTTGGGGTTATAATCAAATATGTAACCAAAGTTGACACCTTCATTAGTTGCATGTTATCTTGTGTAGGTGATATCACTCATGCTTCAATGAAACTATTGGGATACATGTAATCAAGATGTTAGGAAGGACATTAATAGATTCATTGTGATATTTGAGATGTCTCATACATAGGATAACCAGTAAATAATAAAGGTAAGCCTTGGATTCATGCTTGATTACAGCCTTTAATCCAAATTCCTCCTTAGAAAAACCGACCAAACAAAAACCATCAACAACTATATGCCAAATAAAATGAATTAAATACACATAGACAGCATCTTAATGTATATAATACAAGTATGAATAATAATTCTAGTACAAATGAATAAAATCGCAAATTTCTTCAATTAAATTTGATAATAAACTCTTCTAACCATCCACAACCGTTATCCCTAGCAAGTACAGTTTCTTTATTCTATTGATATAGTTCTAATCATTATTCGTATTATTAGATTATTGGATCTAGTTCTTCACTAAAAACTAATCTAATACTTATATCAAACACTAGGATCATGACTTGTAAACTATGATACCAACAAAAGACTATGTTTGAACAGACTACCATAAAAAATACGGTATCATAAAATTGTAGTCTTTTAACTGCTTAGTAAATTGTGTGGGTATTAAACATTTAATAGATGTGCAAGGAATGGTTTTGGTGTGAGAATTATACTAGTATTTGGGATACAGACTGTTCCATAGGGAACTGGATTTGGACATAAAGAATTCAATAACTTGATTGACTTTATATGCCTTTAGGAGACATAACCCACTTATATATATAATGTATAAAAGCATAGGAGGGATCCTAGCAAAACCCACTTTCTTATACTGCTTTGACCTCCACTAATTAGGGTAACCATTCCATCATGAGATGGGAACATCAGTTATTTGAGTGGAATGAAATTGTGGTTCTCATTTCTTGCCCTTTTTCCTTACTTTTGGGTCCCATACCATTTCATTCCTCTCTTTCTAGATTGATGGGTTCTTTCTTCCTTATAGACGCAACTTATTTTGTTTGCAAGACTCACATTCTATTGTATCAAAGAACTAGGTGTGTAGCCTGTATACTAAGGAAAGTGTTTCCAAAAAGGATATCTTTTGGAATACCAAACTCCAACAAGAGTACAAGACCATGACATTGAGCTACTTAATTCCAGTCTTTCATCGATGCAAAGAACCGTGAATAATATATGTATGCCCCACATCAAACTAGGTCAATTCAGAACTGCATGTAGGTTTCCTTTCCCATGCCAAAGCCAAGGCCAAATGCCTCTGCCCTATGATATGCAATTCAAATAATAACTAGCTACTTAGACCAGCATTAATGTTAGAAACTGTACGCTTTCTACGAGATCTGCCTGAACATGCGATATACCAAATCTTAATAATTTGTTCTCGAAACACTTTCCCCTACTTCTAAAAAGCTGGCATTCTTTAATGAATTGAATTAGATTTTGCATCTGACTCTCATTAAACCTTTTACTGATGAAAGCAAACCAAGCTAATTATAATTGGTTAAGGATAAACCAGTTGACGTTTGTTTTTGTAATCATCTTTGTATTCATATAAATATAAATATATATATATATATATATATATGTGTGTGTATGTATATATACACATACACACATATGCAAATTTACAAAAGCATGTGTCTGATTCGGCACTAGATTCAAATTTTATCTATTTTTTCCCTCCCTAATTACATAAATTATTTTTGCACAAATACAATATTTTTTTATTCCATGGTTTTTTTTCAGGATATGTTTTTAAGGAAAATTTCCATTCTAAGTTTATAATTGATACAGTATCATAATAATAATTTTCTTATAATGTTAATAAATTATAAATTAACTTTTTATTTTAGATTATATTTGTACCAGTACAATGAATGAGAATCTAAGTGCAAATAATAGTAGAAAAATTATGGCAAATTAGGATTTGCTTAGTTTTATTTGAGTTTTAATTCTATAAATTTGGTTTCTTGAGAGGTATCATAAAATCTTAATCTGGTTTAACTAAATCATAAAATTCTATTAACAAATTTAAAACAAGATTTATTTAGTTGGTATAAATCAAAATTTTATTATTTTAATTAAATCATGCAAGTCAAGATTTCATGATAACTTCTAGGACCGGAATCCATGTGACATCAAAACTCACTTTGTATCTTTGGCCTAACTTGTTTCTCCTTATTGCGGTCAATACATCATATCGACCTCCAAATAGCCAGATGGGTATGATTGAAATTTGAGAGTTGATTTCCTCTCTGTCTCAAATTAGATTTCAAACTAAAGTTTGCTTTCTTTGCTCTTCTTTGAAAAACATTCACTTTGCTGAGTGAGTGCTGAAAAGTCTTAACCTATTTCAGAAGTTAATTAATTAGCTTCACTGATTTTTTATTTTTTATTTCTTTTGAGTAAGAAATGATTTGGGTTTTCAATTTGACTCATTTCCTTTCTCATCAATCAACTCAACAACACTCTCTTTCTTTCTCTATTATTGATTCCATAAGAAAAGTCTTACGTGATAAACGGCAAAGTGTAGAACCAAAATTAAATAGTCAAGTGTGGAAAAATCAACCGACAAAAAATGGAAAATATCATAAGTTTGGCTAACAGAAAAATAAAAGTTTGTATGTATCATTTTCCCTCTCGTTTATTAGTCAAATAAGCAAAGTTGTTAATCAAAAATCCCATACAATAACTCTTGGTGATCGCTCAGCAAGCCAAACTTTTGCTGGACCCACTTTCATTTTTCTACTACTACTTAAAATCCAACATAAACCCATTTCTGCTAAGGAAAGAGATGGATGAAGCATCACTTCAAAACTGGAGGACTTACTCACCCAAAGGGCTTCCTTTTAGGTATAAAACTTAGAAAGGAAAGTTGAAACTTCAGTTTGAGCCTTGTTTACTATGTCAATTACATCTTTATCAAAAAATCTGGTAACACCTGCGAACAAAGTTTTCAGGATCAAGTATATATGTTTCATAAAACTGGTTTTAATCGTATATAATAATAGACAAAGATATGTTGATTTAGATTTTTTTTTTTCTTTTTTTGCTGTCTTTGAATAAAGTAAAGGGAGCTTTAAACAAAAGGGTAGTAATGCAAATTAATGAGCATGCAGTTAAAATTAAAAGAAAAATTAGAAAGTAAATTATAGGCGTAGGTATGGGTTGGCCAAAAAAGTAATTACAAGTATTGAAATACGTAGGCAGAAGGAGATGTGATGGGTTTGTTGATTCCAAATGATTTGACAAGACAAGGGTTGCATGTGAGAGAGGATATGATGTAGACATATGACCTGACCTTTCAACCCAGCCCCAGCCCCAGTCGCAGTCTCAGCCACAGCCTCAGTCTGAGTCCCGCCAGCTCGAAAGCAGCTGCAGGAGAAGGCAGGGGCAGAGAGTAGCGAGAAAGAGAGAGCCCCTTTTACCAAAAAAACGGCTAAGAAACTGTACGACCGCGAAGAAAACGGTTCCGATGGCCCCCTAGTACCCTTATTATCCGACACGTGTTAAGAAATTATCACTCCTCGAAACTGTTTTCCAAAGGCAATGGTACTGAGTGCCATGCTCCATGAGTGTGCAGAGATGTTTTGTATTGTTGGCGTTAATACTGGGGGCACTGACTCCCACGTGCCCATCGATGACCATCTTGTTCCGTTTTAATGTAGAGTCTTTGATGACTGCTTGATGTTAAAAGACTTGTCTTAAAGAGAAAGATCAGTGACTGAGAGAGAGAGAAAAAAAATTATATCACATGTCTATTCCTTCGTTTCTCTCTCATTCTTTTTGTCCTTTGGATTGGATCTCAATTTTCCTTTCTTCTCTTTTCTTTTCTTTTCTATCTTTTCCCCGTAAAAGAAATTAAGAAAGAAAGTCATTGATCAATCTCTCTTTTCATTGGTCTCAGAAGAAAAGAAAAGACTGTAAGTTCTGGGAGTGCTTATAACTAAATAAATAACAAATAAAGTACCATTAATTTGTTTTGAAACTGGGAGTTAAGTCTGTCAGTGTGAGAGTGAACAATGGGCAATGGTGTCAGTCAGCCTCAGGGTTTGGGGTTGGGGGGTATTCTTGGCTGTTTCCCACCAAATATGAGCATTGAACAACAACAACAACTGGATCACATTTGAGCCAGCGAGACCTTTCCTGGGATTTCTTTTCTTGCATGCATTGCGGGCCAACATTTGCTTTCGACTTTGGAATTTTCTTAACACGCTCATAACTTTCCCTAATTCTTTTTTGTTTATGCATGCCTTGTAATGTTCTTATCCAATATCTATTTTAAGATAAATGGATGTTAAAAGGATATATTCATAGAAAAAAACTCAGCAATTTTATTATTACCATAAAACCCTTCAATGATTTTACTAGTAACTTAATTTCTATCGCTAATTCGAATAGGGAAAAAAAACGTGTTAAAGTCCTTATATAAGTGGTATACATGAGATTGGGAAGGTTTAAAAAACTGTTAGTACAAGTGATTTAATCCACATTATATCACAGGATATTGTGAATGACATAGAATTGCGATGAAACGGAATGAACATCTATTAGAATTTTTGTTTTTCTTAATCCCATTTCAACAAGTGAATGGTGTACTTCCGTAGGATAACAAGTTATGCCATATGCCCATATTGAGGGTATAATGATTATATGGAATTCGCCTTTTGGGTTTCTAAGGATTGCCCAACGTAAATCTCTCTTGCATTTTTTATTTATTTATTATTTTTTTTTTGTGAAAGGGTATTCGTATTAAATTCTTTTGAGTAGGAGAAAATATATGCCTACACTGCTTAGTCAAATACTCAAATGCAAAAGTAAAGTGTAATTTACAATTAAGGGACTATTAAAAGATATCAAGGACCACTATATTTTTGAGTTCTAATTAAAGCCATTCAACTATGTTACACTCACCTGAGCGCTTATTGATACCATTAGGGAGAATCTTCAAATACATATGCAAAAAGCCGAAAATCATACCTTAACAGTGGATAGTCATCCAAATCAGCACAAAGTAGAATCAAATCTTTCATTTAAAATCTAGTGGTTAATGAGCCAATTAGGCATTATCTTATTAGATCTTAAATTCAAGTTTTATTATATACGAGTTTAATTCATCGTTATATTGGTTTATTAATCTGTTTCATTATTCATTGATTGTTTATATTAAGTTTAATGGCAATGTCATATTTGTTGATTATAATTGTAATTTACTTGTGAATGTATTCTAAAAAACTATCAATGTTTCTTTGAAAAGACAAGTCATGTAAAACCCCTCCATATCTTGAGCAATTTGCCAAAAAGAAAAGGTAAAACCCAAAGGAAAAGAAAAGGTGTAGAAAAGCTTAAAAAATAATAAAAATGGAAACTTTTTTTCTAAAATTCTTTGATTTGTAAGGTTATTATAGGAATACCACTAGGATGATTTTTTTTTTCTTTTTTGTTCTTGGAAATAATATTTAGATGAAAGGTATTTGCCGACTACTAATTTGTTGAACCTGTTGGAAATCAAAGAATTAACGACTAAAAAAAGCATATGTGGTCCTTAAGCTTTAAGTCAAATATCGTTTTGATTTTTATACCTCCAAACATCATTAGTTGGTCCCTATATTTATGATGTCATAACATTTTGATCTTTTCATCAATATGCTTGTTAATTCAATTGTTAAGTGCTAATTGGCATCACTTATCACACATAAGGTGTCAGACTGCCGACTGGTATGTACAGGTTGAATGATATGTATTTTTTTTTTAAATTATTTTTTTTAATTTTTTGAATACTAAAAATGTTAGAAAATTTTGTAATAAAACACAAAAGAAGCTTGAAGAATTAAAAATAAAGCAAATTTTCCAATTTTATATTTTAATTTTTATATGTTTTTCTTTTCCTTATTATTCCATTGCTTCCCTTCTCCTTCTCTATGTTCTCACATCTTTCTCAAGTTCTTCAAAATTCAAATCGACAATCCCTAATTTTAAATCCAACTGTTTACCATCATTGTCATCGCACCCATGGTCTGGTCGTTGCTCGTTGGCGTCGAAGGTTTTGAAAACATGATCAAAATAATCCTCTTAATCTCCTCTAACCTTTCTATGGTTTAGATTGTGCCCAAAAAACCCAGAAATTCATAGATCTAACCTTAAAACCCAAAGTTCCTCCTCCTAAAAAAAAATTATATTTCGCCTTTCAAGTGCCTGAATCAAACCCTAAAACCCCTTCCTTTGGCCTCCACCTTCTATTTTACTCGCTATCAGCAACAAAATCCTTAAGATATGCCTTCAAGGCTGAAACCCTAGCTTCCCTTTTTCTTTTTTCTTACACATTTATTTTTCTTTTCCATTTTTTATTGTGGATTTCTTGATCTATGCTTGCAGTCATGCTTTAGGTTTTTGAATTTTCATGGTAGTTCTTTTGTTGTAGCCCAAAGAACATTGGTATTCGGATGTCTAGGAAAATTTGAATTATAAATAGAATATACAAGCCAAGAATTTCGAGTGTCCATGAACTTGAAACTCTGGCAATTTTCGTCCAACAAAATGACTTTTCTCTTTTTTTCCTTCAATACAATAAGAGCCATGTATCAACCAGATTAAGCATTTTCTAATATCGATATCTTCTAGTTCATTAATTCACCCTCCTACATTTTCTTGTCATCAGTTCACTTTCTCGAAGAAACCCTTCACCATCATGAGCCACCTTTGTCAACACCGTAAATTAATTGGTGGACACCCTAGAATCATTTTTCTTATTTCTCCTTCACAGTTAATTTTATGTGTTGCATCTTGTTTGGCATCTTTTTATATGATTCTAATTTTTTAATTTAACCGTTAAATTTTATATTCTATTCACATAAATAATGTATACCAAATTTCAAGTTAATCAAAATGTTTAATTATTTTTTCGATATCACATCAATTTAAAATTATATATGCATGATAAATACAAATATATTATTAAATATAATGATTAATAATTATACCATCATAAATAATGTATACCAAATTTCAAGTTAATCAAAATGTTTAATTATTTTTTCGATATCACATCAATTTAAAATTATATATGCATGATAAATACAAATATATTATTAAATATAATGATTAATTTGTAAAAATATTAATTTTACATGAAGTTATGAAGTTATAAAGAGTGTAAAATAATTTATTTTACTTTAATGCAAATGCTAGATCCCTCCTCTTTTACAAATATGGGGATAGATAAGTGATGTTTGTTTGTACAGGGAGTAAACAATATTTGACTCAAAGCGTAAGGCTCACAAGCGTTATTTACTCAAAATTAATTATTAATTATTAATTATTAAATCATTAGCAAAAACACTAGCAAGAATCTAAAACCAGAAACCACTCATTCAAAAATTTTATCGAAAAACACAAACACAATTAAAACCAAGAAGGACAACAAGATCGATTAGCCAGTAACAAAAAAAAAAATCTATAGTGAAAGCTTTTGGGTTTAGAGTTTAATTTTGTGTAGGTTGTTTCTTTGGGGTTTTTGGGCCCTTTCAAGGGTGGTAGTGTTTCCAGGTAGTGGATTTCCACTAGTTTTGGGGGTTAGATCTGGAGCATATCATTCGATTTTAGGATAATCAGATGAGAAGAAAGGAATAAGGAGTTTCAAACAAAGAGGTTATTTTAGTGTTTGGTCATCAGCGGAGGGTGGCAAAAAGGTGGAGACGGAGATGGCGCACTCACCAATTTTTGGGTCTTTTTTTTTTTTTTTTCTAAACAGCTACATAAAGAATAGAAATAGACAAAACTGTGAACCTAAATTCTAAACCCTTTTATGTCCTCTTCATCTTCTTCCGTCGATTGCACTCTCTCGTTGGGAAATCCATTTACTCGTCTTTACTAGGATGATGGCAAGCATATCCACCATGATCGTGGCTCTGCTAGTAATTCTTGCATGTCTAACTTTTGTTGTGACTTGTTACAAATCCAGAACACACCTCATTCAAAACAAAAACCAAAAGCCAGTCGTGGAAGCAATGGAAATTGCAGTAACAATTTGGGTAATGATCCTTCCTAACAATTTAGGTTCCCTTTTCTTCAATTGATTAGATTTTTTTTAATGGTTAAGCAAAAGTTTAAAGATTAAGGGATTTTTTTTTTTGTCGGAAATTTTTTAAGAGAAAATGTTATTTTCATGCATTTTAAAATTAATTTGATATGTAGTCAGCCGATGTCATGTGCTAGAATTTAACGTTTTCACATGAAAAAAATCTTAACGGAAGGACTTAAATGTTTATAATTTTGGAGATTAATTTGTTGCCTTTTGAAGTTTAAGAAAAAAAAATAAAATATCGCATAAATTTTGAGAACCATTTAAGCTATTTACTCAGATAAAAAATTTGCTAATCCCACTGTCTATTATTTCTAAATAGAGTAGTTAAAATAAACTTAGGGCTTTAATATGTTGCATAAATAGGTAAAGGAAGACAAGGTGGCAGTTAGGGATGATAGGTCCCTTGTAAACGGGTAAACTGCAGTAACCGACCAGATTTAATAAGATTAAAGTATCTAATAATCGAGTTCAGCTATGATATGGGTAGTAATTTTACTATTCATTATCAGTTCAAGTAGTGATATTAAAGTATCTTATTATCCAAACTCGATTATAAATAATAATATTAAAATATTATTATATATTTTATTTATAATTTATTTATAATTAATTAAATTAATTCATTAAGTATTTTAATTGTGATTTTAATATTTTATTTATTTTTACGACGTAATTTAAATTATAAATTTAATTTTTCTAATTTATGTATTAAAATTTTTAAATTTAAATTGAAAGTGCAACTTTAAGTTAATAAATGAGTATTTAATGGGTTCAACAAATTAATAAATTATTTCTTATATTAAGGTATAACTCGAATAGTAAAAATCAAAATATTTAAGTCATTAATCAGATTTAGATATAATAAATTATAATCAAATCTGAATTCGAACATCCTAAAATTAATAGATACTCTACTTGTTGCCATCCTAGTGGCGAGTGGCTCTTTAACTAGTTGTTATGGCTTTTAACTTCTAACATGCAAATTTAAGTGCTAAATGTCATAAGAATCTTGGCATCTTTTTTGTATACGTAAAATAAAATGGAAAAAAAAAAAAAAAAGAGTGGAAATTGCCGAGTTGGGCCTGCCCTGCCAAACTTTAGGCAGAATGGTGTTGGATCAAATACCGACTTTGCTTTTACAAAGCACAAAGTGCCTTTTATGCCTCAAAATGGAAGTTAGACATCAGCTTTTAGTGTTAAAGAAAGATGAAGAGAAGAGATTAGCAAAATAAGCAAGTGGAAAGATGAGCAGATAATTAGAATTTGCAAGAAGCTTTTGAAACATCATCTTCTTTTTTACTTAATTTTATGCAATCTTTTAGGACCTAAAATTAATTTAATACTTGATTTCATTGGCCCCAGAGGCAGAGAGATGATTTTCACTGTTCGAGATTACTTCTTTTAAGGTTTTGACCTATAGCATATGGGAATGAATTTGTCCTCATTGTCAAGCATTTTAAAACATCTCAACTCAACATACTTTTTTCTAATCATCTCACATTTTCAAGCTATTATGAATTACTTACCCCTTTTTTCCTTGGATGAAAACCTTCTCTTTATTGCTTTTTTTTCCCCGTGCAACTTTCATTTTCTTAATTCACATCTCCCTACATACATAGGAATTGATTAAGTAATACATGAAATACATATTATCGTACATATATATGTAGAAACTCAATTGAGATTATCTTTATTAAGTTAAAAAGAATAATTGTATTAGTCAAATTTTCACAAGATGATTTAATAAAAGAATGACAAGAACGAGGACTTATATTGCTTATGCATGCAGTTTTAACAGTTCTTCTAAACCAAAAAATGGTTGGTTTGATCTTTGCCTGGTCATGTTTTTGTGTATTATACTTTGGAGGGGGTATCATTCAAAATTCGAATTATATATATATATATATATATATATATATATATATATATATATATATATATATCTATCTTGAACTTCCCGGTAAAAATACAAAATTGTATAGTTAAAGATAAATATCTTTTGAATCCCATTGTTCCATAATAATTATTACTTTGTACGTAGAGCTTAGAAGAGTCGTAGATGAGTGGACTGAATTAGTTTGCATGTTAATTTTGTTAAAGACGCGCGATAGAATTTGGTGGAAAATAAGCAAGGCCCCACCTCAAGAAATATATATATATATATATAAATAAAAAAATTAGGGTGGAACTTGAAGGCTTTTCATGATGACATTATTAGTATCCTATGAACCGTAACTTTCTCAGCCTTTTGGCTAAGATCGAAGACATTATCAGCAATTTGCTATCCTTAGCTTTCAGTTTGCTTTTTATTGATTAGACCAAAGCAAAACATATATACATCATGGAAGCTGTTTGTTTAGCTTTTCATTAACTAAATTAAAGCTTTTAATTTGGATAAAGAGAAGCATGTAAAGGGGTGTGTGTGTGTTTTTGCATCTAAAGTATAGCTTTCCTTTTCTAGCTAGGTTCTTGGCACCATTCAAAAAAGGATATTAATTTTGAACTTATATTAATCACCACTAATTATTGGAAGCTTTCTAAATTACTATACTTGGGTTAATAAATAGTTGGGTTTCAGTAAATAATTCTGTTAGATACTTTTTAAGAATAGCGCTTAATATATTATTTACAGCAATATTTTTTTCTCTTAAATCTAGCAATTAAAAGTGAATTTGATTTGATGATTTTTTTTTTACAAAAAATTATGTTGTATTTAAATGATTTTTTATATAGATGTAATATTTTATTACAATTGTAACTTCTCTTATCATTTTTAATTTCATCAATATATATTTAAAAAAAAAAACCCAATTACTATCTATGTATAGCTTAATATTTGGGAAGTATTTACTATATATGTAGCTACGGTTTATGAAAAGCTTTTCCTTTGAAGTGAATTCGTTGAAGAAATAGTTGAAAACATTTGAGTTGATCTTTGATGATGCTAAAATGCTTTGTCGAGAGAATCATATGTATTAATTAGGAGAAGGAGCAAGTGGGATTGAAAAGATCAAAAGTAAACATTGCCAACCATGCAAATCCACTTGGACAAACAAATATCCACAAAAGAAATACCAATAGCTCTAAGAATGCGAGTGTACCAAGTAATGTCCACGACAACCACATTATTATTATTATTATTATTATCATTATTATTATTATTGAAAAGAAAAACAATCATTTATGACAGTTGAAGTCTACGCTAGGGCCTAGCACATTAATTATTATTTTTTATTTTTAAAAAAATAAAATATGAAAACATATATTAATTAAAGATGAGAACTCTCAAGTTCAAATTTTTAAAAACAAAAAAACTTTTAAATTCAGAAATTCTTATCTTGTTTCTTAGGTAGAATAATTTTTCAGTAGTATCGAACACAATCACGAATAAAATGGATCCCACCACAATTATTCATTTTAATGAATAAAAAAAGACAATGAAATCCTATATGCTCATCAATCCTCTCTTTCTCTCTGTCTCATATGGTACTGCTGTATTACCCTTGACCTTTTGCATTTCCTCCCACAGTGCCTTTGATCAAATTATTTAAGGGTTGGAAAAGAGAGTGAGAAAACTACCTCTCCACAAACAAAATTTATTGTTTTCCATGTATTTAAGATGAGAAAACTACCTCTCCACAAATAAAATTTATTGTTTTCTATGTATTTAAGAGGTTACATCATCTACTTTATACCAAATTAAACCAATTAATTCTTGTAACCAAAAAAAATTAATGATTCCTCATAAAAAGCATATTTGGTTTTTAAATTTGGTATATGGAAGTGAAGACATGATTAGTGTTAATTAATTCCTTAGACAAATGTTTTTATAACTTTTTAAATTAGGACATAAAAGCAAACTTATTAACTTTATATATGAAAATTGGATTCTTCTTTTTTTTTTTTTTTAGAATTCAGTATTATATAATACCATAAAATACAATAAATAATTTTACAGTTAATTATAAAAAATAATAAATGTAAAATAAATAAATAAAATATTGTACATATTAATATGATTGAATGGGTATATGATATGGATAGAAGATTTTTTTTTTCTAAATTGTTAACATGCTCGTTAATAATATGTATTAAAGAATTTTTATTTGTATGTTAATATATTAATTAAAAATATAAAATTTTATATTTTTAAGTTAAAATGTATATAGAATTTTTTTATAAATTTTTTGTTTAAATTAATTATTAAAATTATATTTTTAAATAATTGAAATAATTAAATTTTGATTAGATTTGATTCAAACTCATCAAAAACATGTCACAATAAATCAAACATAAAATATGATATACATTAATTCATTTATGTATTACTAGTTACAGTATCGATTGTAACTTACATTCATGATAACACATATTGAATATATATAATAATAATTATACACAGAAATTTAATAAATGAGGCAAATGGACAAAAGAGAAAACGGGCAAATAAACTCAAGCAGTTAGTAGATGGCAGATTAATGAAGAAGGGGACGGAAGCCAAGGCTGTAGGCAGTAGGTGGTAGGCAGTGGGCAGTAGGCAGTAGGCAGACAAGCGTGGGGTTGTGTTGTCATATCAGTCATTTCTCTTTTCACACATTCATGCCCTTCTCTCCTGTTGCTGCTCCCTCTTTTATAATTATAATTATAATTATAATTATAATATTAAATAATTCAAAATTGGCTGATTGTCCTCCGTTTTGTATTGCAGCAGCCAGCCAGCCAGCATGGCTACCTCCTCCACATTCCTCAACACTCCACTCATTTATCAATAAATTATAGTAAAACTCAATGTTCAAAGGTGTATGGGTACTAATTGTTATTCAAATAATATTTTTAAAAACTAAAAATTTTAAAAAAAATCTTAATTCTATTAAATATTTTATGAAAAAACAATTAAATTAGCATTGATCTTACAATTTTAGTATTTTTTAATCAATTGTATAGCATAATTTTTTTACATTTCACCTTTCGTTTTAGTTTTATAGCAACATTTTATATTAAATAAAAAAAGTAAAAATTCAATTGTAAAGTCCTCAAAGTCCAAGTGGACAATTTAACTATAAAAACAAACACAAATACTTAGTTGGGATGTTAAGGATAAAAGAGATTGGATTGGAAAATGGTTTCCTTCTCTTTCTATAGCTTAAAGCCCAATGAGTTTTCTTGTATGCCATCAACGACTAAAGACTACACCTGGATATGGATGTCTCTACTTAAGAGGCTGAGCCTTGCAGAATTTTCAACTACTGCTTTTAGAAGCCCAATTCCAGTTTAGAAAAGTTTATAGCCGATTACCAGCATGAAAATCACTTCACTTGGGGCAGATTCCATCGCATTGCTTTGTCTGTATCCGCCGAGGAAGGGGCAAGCAGCATTTGTTAGAATTGGAATCATTTTTTTTTTCAGTAAAAAACAATCTATAGATTATTATAAATAATAAATTCAATTTTTTTTCTGCCAGTAATAAGGTTAATATTTACAAAATCTGATAAACTCATGGCACAAGAGTAACTTTGGAGTTGGAGGGACTGGAAAGCAGTTTATGAAGTGAACTTGTTAAACAATAGCCCAGAACTTCTTTCTGCAAATTACCACAGTTTCTCTTTGCTTCTCCTTGTTTTCCAGAATATGCGCTTCAGCTTCCCATAGAAACTTCGGAGCAAGATCTTGAATTCTTGATGTAATAGAATCCTCATCTCTAATTATAACAAATCCCTGAGAAAAAAAATGTGCAATGAAAGTTAAAACCATAATTAGCAACTTCGCTTACAAACCAAGTAACCAACCAAGCGAAGATGATTTTATGTCAGTCTCGCGTCCACCTCCACGAGATGCAGACAAACGGTAGCTGATATATGACCACCAATAAAAGGTACCAATACACTACTCCGTAACCAATTTACTTGGTTAAATAACTAAATACCCTAAAACAAATGTAAATTACAAATAAACACACAAAATAAAACTTTAATAAGTTCCTAAATTATGATACAATTTTCCCATGTCTTGTATCCGTAACATTCTCATCCAAAATGTCTAAAGCTTACCAGTTGGTGGCTCAGCAATGAAAATGTCAGTAAAATTAGATCAAAACTGCATGATGTTTTCCATAAATAATCTTCCCAAGACACTAGGAACTAACATAAAAAATGTATGAACAAGAGACTGATTATTTCTCTATGTGGGATGCTAATGATGTTACTCATGAAAAGTAAATGAATGGTTCAAATCGGAACACCCTGAAACGGACCAGCCATTGCTTCTCAGCTAACCAAAAAGAAAAGTGTCACTATATCAATTACCATGAGTTCAAGTTTAATTTCCACAAGTAAAAGCAAAACTTCATGAAAACAATCACCTGAGGTCTTAAAACACGATCCATCTCAAGCATGATATCCTCCAGCTGGCAACCTTCTCCACTATTTCTATATTGAGAGAAAAGATGGTTGGCATGCAGCAAATCGTATGTGCGTGGATATGTTGAAAATGGTTCACACCTTAAGTTAAATCATGTATGTATTATCAGTAACTAATCTGAAATAGCCAACAAGAGCCATCATACGTCTGGTGCTATTGCCCACTGAAATTAGCAATAGAATGAGAAAGAAAATAAAAATCTTGCTTACCAATCATGAAAAGCACCTATCAGACCCCTGTCATAAATTGCAGATAAGGTATTCTGCATGCTTGAAGGAACTATATTCATTACCCAAACAGGAAATTCATTCAAAGCTGCAGCAAATCCACCACAAAAGGCATTCATGTCCATCACATTTCGTATTTCTGTCTTGCTGATGTTCATCAGTTTCCAATAATAGTGAACTTGATCTTGCCAGAAGTTAGAATCCATAGTAAATTCTTCTTTACCGATAGCTGTTATCAATATGCAAAGCAATTATCATGTTGGATCAAATAACATCTCTAAGTATCCTAAGTGCTGTTGATAATACGCTCCAAATAATAAGGTAAAATAGCCAGTGATGTAACTTCATGCAAACCTTCCAAGTCAAACACTCATAACCACTAAAATGAAAAAAATACTTCACAAGACATAGAGGATCCAGGATTTTGGAGCAGAAAAGAACCAAGAAAAAGAATAAAAAAACCCAACTCCAGAAATCCTTCTTGTTCACAAATCCTTTATCAGAAATTTAATTTTTCTTTATTTTGATGGTTCAGGATAACTGCATAAAATTGATAAATGTGTTATACACTCAAACCTACAATCAATGTCCATGTAATATAGAACCAAAATTACTGTCACAACAACCGTTTTTGATTCGTGAAATACACATAAGTAATGATTAAGTCAATTATCATATCAAGAAAAATTTGACACAAGAAGCATAAGGCCTTCTTTGGTGAATGGAAAATTTGAGGTAAAAGAAAATACTAAGAAAAAAGTGAAAGGGAAAAAAGTGGGAGAAAAATGGATTTCCTTACTTTGTTTGGACAAGGAAAATATCATGAAAATTGTTTCTAGATCATTTTTAAATAATTTATTAGTAGAAAAAAATAATAATTAAACTCATAATATTTATAGAATAAAAGAAATCATTCTCAAGTTTTTCTCTTATCCTAGCTGGATTTAGTTTTGGGCCTTTTGGCCTTCACCATTAGTTATGCCTTCTCCTTCTCTCTCCCTTACGCTGGGTAGTTGAGGTTGATGCTGCCCGAAGGACATGAAGGACCTGATAAATTATCTCATTTCCTCAATTTTGCTGAGAGAAAGTAAAAGAAAATAATTATTCTAATTTTTTCTCAATATTTTCATTACAAAAATTTTCCTCCATATTTTTTCACCTGCGCCAAACCCAAGAAAATAAGATTCCAGGATTTCATTTTCACTTCCCTTGAATTTTCCAGCTAAATAGGGCCCAAGTGTATTCCTTCCAATCAGCATAATGGTAGTACGATTAGCACAAAAAAAGTGAAGCATTCTGTAATGCCATATTCAAGGCTCATATTATCAGATGATGTCTCTTATACAATTAATGAGATAGTGAACTCAAGGTAAAAGAGTAACATCATGTTTAATTTTCAGGAGAAGAGCCCTATGAATAAGATTTGCTATAGGGAAGAGAACATTGTAATTATGAAAGGGGTAGGTGCTGGCTACACTGGTTCAAGACTGAAAGAAGAAAGATGATATTATCTAAGACCTAATTAATGGGTTGCAAGTCAATGACACACCATGAGGTCAAATCATATGAACTAGAATGTAAAGAAGACCTATAATCCCATGTTTAATTAAATCCTACAATTAAGTATCATTACTTTTTTTAGAACAATGGAAGCTATTCTTCCAAACTGGCACTAGATGATCCATGTGCTTTCAGATGTAACATGAAAATGAAATGGCAATTGGCAATAAAATACTTTCAACACATTAAAAAGAGTATAAGACTCAGATTCAAAAAGCTTCAGTTATGATATTCTGCTGATCAAATTATAAGAGAGAAGTTACTTAGTTAAATTCAAAATGTTACCCGGTTTGATAGAAGGCTTTTTGGTACATTTTATGTTTCCATTTAATTCCAATTTCGGTCAAAAGCATAAAATGGTGTCATGATTATGCGAAAGATCATTAATGTAATTTCAGCTCAAAGGATTTTTAGAATAATTACACATTTGACACCTGCTCTATAGTCAAATGTTAGGGTTGTATAAAAGTTCAAAAATGAGCAGTTAGGTACTAAAACTTTGCTTCCATTTTCAGTTTGCACATGAAACTCAGAGTGTTGATTAAACGGGTGTTGTGTCCAAAACTAGGCAATAAAATGCACCACATGTTTTATAACATCATTTATTTCTCATTGTTTTTGAAAATATATATATATATATATATATATATATATATATATATATATATTTCTGAATAAAGAGTTTCCACAAAAATAAAAAATAAAAACTCCAAAAAATCCAAAAATAAAAGAAAATGAAGAGAGTGAAACTAGGGAGAGAGAGGAAAGACAAGAAAGGGAAGATAAGAGAGATAAGGGAGGGGAAGTGGAAGGTTGGCCGGCCCTTTTCCTCCCTCGTCTCTCTCTTTCTCCTAAATTTTATCTCTTCCTTCTTTTATTTTCTTTATTTTCTTTATTTTTTTTTAATTTAAGAAATTAAAAAAAATAGAAAAAAAATATATATAATATATATATATATATAATGATGTGGATTTTTGGACACTTTTATGTTAATTTGTTGTTGGACAAATCATCCATTTAACTAAAATAGTTAGCTTAATGAGGAAATTGATAAATTGAAGCTAAGTTTGAGTACTTAATTGTACATTTTTAAAATTTATAGCAAAATCAAACATTTGACTATAGTTTGGGTGCAAACATGTAACTAATCAATGATTTGTTTGGGAAAAATATGAGTTATCTTAGAATCAAGAAACTTAAATGCAAGCTGAACTGACCGATTCTACCGAGACTTTCTGAGTACACTGACAGACGCTCCGGCCTAAGAGGGAGCTTCCGAGTATCTGTTTTTGCACTTCTTAGTTGCACACAATTCATTAGAGGAGTCTTCCATGATGTTTTAGTCTCATCTACAGCATCACATATATCGATGAGCTTCAACTCTGCATTATGCTGAAGGCATGATGTATCGTCCTCTTTGATCCAAATGGCAGTCTGAACCTTACGAGCAATAAGTTTCCAGCACATTGCTGTAGTCAGATCCACCAACTTGTTCCAAATTACAGGATAATCTTTGTCCTTCCTATAAGCAGGAGGTGCCGAATAGACAAAATATCCGTTAGGTCGCAAGAGGCGGTTCACTTCCTTGAGTAAAATACCATCTGAAGGAAACAATATGACAGAGATTGAAATTAGGAAACTCAAACCAAAATATAATACTGTACAAGAAGCAAACAAGGCGATATCTGCAACCTATTGGTGTCAAACAAGCCTCTTATGGAGTCGAGCATCATATATTTAACACCATAATACCACCTAGAACAGAAAAGCACGAGAAATAAGTGTTGAAGCGGAAAAAAACTGAGCATCTTATATCTCATGATATCAATGTATAAACAAATTAAGGACTACAAACTTCAGCGTGTTATAATTTGCAACTCACAGGATTTTTTTTTTTCCTAACATGCTGCTCTTATGGAAATACTTCATCAGCACATATTTGAGTCCTTTTGTTTTAATCCAACTAGTAATCTACCAAACCTAACACTCTCACCAAAATAATAAATAAATAACAAGTCCTGCACATCACAGTTGAGAGTTCAGACTTACAAATACTAGTTATCTTTCTTAAATAATTTGAGTTCAGATAAGCAGTGGCAAGCCGCATGGGAGCTGGATTGGGGCAGCTCCCATCACCCACCCCCCACACCAAGAATTTTGAAATATATACATGGTGTCGTGGATTTTTCTAGATATATTTTCCTAAATAAATCAATGCCAAAGTATCAAAATTTTTCTTAAGTTTAACATATAAACTTTGGCTTCTCTAAAAATGAAAATCTTTACAAATAATCGTTTCTAAATGTAATATATATTTGCAAAGTGCGAGGATTTCTTTTTTTAAATGATTTACACATCTAATTATAGTGTCAATAAAAAGGTTAAACACTTCTGATTTAGGGAAGGAGGGATTTGAATTCTTCTCTTCGAGTGAGGAATCATACACCAACCACTAGCCAAATGCTCAAACATAAATAGGCTAAACACTTTAATAATAAAAGATAAAATAGCAAGATATATAATTTCATAAGTAAAATTCATGAAGTTCACGACTAAAAACGATTTACATGAAGACAACAAATGAAAATCAAAAGTAATAGTCATGGTGTAATTTCAAAGCTTTTATTAGATTATTTACATGAAAAATTTTGAAAACTTTCAAGCCACAAAGTATTAGTTTGTCGTGTAAAAAAAATGCTTAGCATTAATTGAAAAAAAAATGTTTCACCAGTCACAAAAAATAAAAAATAAAAATAACAAAGACTAGTAACATTATTTGATAAAAATAGACTTCTAACCAAATATTTGTTTTCATAATCATATTTTTCCTAATTTCATGTATTTGAATATAAACATAATATAATATGCGCATGGAAACAGTTGTGCACTCATATATGTGCATTCCCCCCACCTCCACAGATAGAAATCCAGGCTTTGCCACTACTAGTAAGAAGTATGCTCTTCAAATCTTCAATGTATTCGTTCAATTTCAGGAATAAAAAGTCACAACTATCTTAACCAAAAGAGAGGAAACTACAAAAATTGAGTGACCTTTGGAAATATTAGATTAGATCGATAGGTGGAGATTTATGATACAAATATGAGCAGGAACTTGCTGTGAAATAATAAAGAATCTTTCTAACTAATCTGACAAGGTAGCAAATGTTATCGGTCCCAAAACATGAACCCCAGGTGTTGATTACATGAGTGGCTACAAATAAGGTACTAGTAACTGTAAGAATTCTATATAATTCTCTTAATTAAGAATAACAATGTACAATACATATAGAAAACGTTATATCATCTAAATACGGACATAGACAAAATAAAGGAAATAGTATAACATAAAAATCAAATCAGAATCAAATCAAGTCAAAAGAATTTCTTCCTAATTTCTAGCTATTTTCCCATATTTAGAGTAGAAAATCTAGGAATAATTTCAGGAATCTTAACACTCCCCCCGAAGCTAGTGAGTGAATGGCCTCCATTCCCAGCTTGCTTGTGATTGCCTAAAATCTTTGAAGCTGGTAACCCTTTAGTTAGAATATAAGCTAGTTGATCCTCAAATGACACATAGAGAATTGTGATAAGTCCACTATCCAACTTCTCCTTGATAAAAAGTCTATCAACCTCAATGTGCTTGGTGCGGTCATGTTGGACTAGATTATGGCCTATGCTAATAGCCAACTTATTATCACAGTATACTCTCATTAGCCCATCCACCTCAATCCTTAGATCCTTTAGACCAATCTTAAGCCATAAAAGTTCACAAATTCCATGTGCCATGGCTCAAAATTCCACTTCAGCACTTCATCTTGCCACAACGCTTTGCTTTTTTCATCGCCAAGAAACCAGATTTTTAGCTATAAAAGTGCAAAAGCCAGAAGTAGATCTCCTATTTGTTAAAGAGCCTGCATAATCTGCATCAGTGTAAGCCTCAACTGAAAGCTCCTTTCCTTTCTTAAATAAAATTTCTCTTCCTGGAGTATCCTTCAAGCGTAGGTGAACCATATGAACAGCTTGTAGATGTTCTTCTCTTGGATCATACATATACTGACTTATCACACTTACTGCATATACTATGTCAGGCTGTGTATGAGAGATAAATTAATCTTTTCTAGAATACCTTTGCTAGGGTCCTTATCCACTGCATTCCCCTTGTCTTGTCGGCGTAATCTGTGATTGGGTCAATAGGAATGCTTGAAGCCTTGGTTCCTAAAGTGCCTGCTCCTTCAGCAAGTCAAGCACATACTTTTGTGGTGATATAAATATCACTTTTCTAGAATATTGCACCTCAATCCCAAGAAAATACTTCAGTTTACCTAACTCCTTGACTTCAAACTCCTGAGTTAGTGCTGTTTTCAACCTTTTTTCCTCTTCTTCATTATTCCCAATAACAATGATGTCATCTACACACACCAAAAGAACAGTTATCTTCCTTCCCTTGAGTGTTTGATGAATAATGATCGCGCTTTGTCTGTAGCCAAATCTCACCATAGCCTTGGTAAACCTTCCAAACCATGCTCTTGGCGATTTTTTCAACTAGTACAATGCTTTCTTTAACCAGCAGACTTTATGAGAACCGAATTCCCATCCAATCCAGGTGGGGGTTCCATGCATTCCTTTTCTTCTAAATCTCCATATAGAAAAGCATTCTTCACATCAAATTGTTGAAGTTCCAATTGTAATTGAGCTGCTAAGGATAATAGAATTCTTATTGTGCTCATCTTTGCAAATAGAGCAAAGACCTCTTGGTAATCTACTCCATATATTTGTGTATTCCCTTTGCAACTAACCTCACCTTGTATCTTGCAAGGGTTCCATCTGCTTTAAACTTCATCATGTAAACCCATTTGCAACCGACAGCCCTCTTCCCTTGGGACACTCAACGATATCCCAAGTCTTGTTCTTCTCCAAGGCCTTCATTTGTTCCTTCATCGCACATGTGCAATTTTGGTCTCTTAGAGCTTCATGTACTGTTTTGGGAATCTTAAATGAGTTCAAGGTAGAGAGAAAGATTTTGTGTAAGGTGAAAAGACGATGCGAGGATATGAAGTTGGATATTGGGTGTTGTGTACACTTTCATGTTCCTTTTCTCAAGGTTATGGGAAGGCAAGTTAGGCTCTTGGATCTATTTCAATACTTGTGAGGGCTGTACTCTTCTTGATTATTGTTTCAACTGTGGCTTTAAAGAAACTCCTAGAAGTTGGATTTTTGGGTTTGCACTTGGTTCAAGGTTCTGCAAATGCAGGACTGTTCTCGGTTCTGTTGGGAAAAGCTGAATTGGGCTCAGTTTCAATGGAATCAGCAGCTGTTATTGATTCAACGATATGATGTTTTTGGAAAGTTGGCTCGATCTCGTTTTTAAGAGAGGAATGTAAGGAAAGAGAAGAACAGCCAAGATGATCTTCGAGAAAGGATGTAGAACCTAAACACACATCTTGGAAAGATTTCTCCACTTGAAGAAGTGGGAATGGGTTTGTATGGCTTCATGGAACATAAAATCCATGGAGACAAAGACTCTTCGGATAGTTGGGTCCATACACTTAGAGCCTTTGTGGGTTGAGGAGTAGCCAATGAAGACACATTTCTTGGCTCGGGGATCTAGCTTGGATCGGTTGGTTTTGTGGATATGTAGGTAGGCTATACAACCAAATATCTTAGAAGGAAGACTTCGAATGGAGATGGAGTTAGGAAAATACGAAGACAATGTGGACAAAGGGCTTTGATTTCCTAAGACTTTGGAACGAAGGCGGTTGATGAGATAAGCAGCTGTGAGGACTACTTCACCCTAAAGAAATTTAGGAACTTTGGACTGAAACAAGAGGGCACAAGTGACTTCTAACTAGTGGCAGGTTTTTCGTTTAGCAACCCCATTTTGTTAGGGTGTGTCAACACAAGAAAACTCATGAACAATGCCTTCCTTTTTGAAGAACAAGGAAAGAGTTGTGGTCTTTAGCATTATCGAAGTGAATTTTGCTGATTTTGTTACAATTGTGTGGCAATCATTTGATGGATTTGAGGGAAAATGGTACTTAGTTCAGCTTTTTCTTTCATGAGAAACAACCAAATTATACGAGTGCAAGCATCAACAAAAGAAACAAAGCAATGTGACCCATTAATATGAGGAATTTCGGAAGGCCCCCAAATATCAGAGTGAAATAGAAAGAAAGGTTTATTGCTCTTTCTTGGTCTTGTGGGAAAGGACACATGACAATGTTTTGCAAATTGAAAAAATCACAATGAAAATCAATGATAGGAGTACTTCCAAACTAACAAGGAAACATGTGCTTTAATAAAGGGAAAGGTGGATGTCCCAGTCAAAGATGATATGCCCAAATTTGAGATTTATTTGAGGAAGCCAAAAAAGAGAAAGAAGGGTGGTAATTGGTGGGTTGGTGTTCCTTTATTTTGCAGCCTTGCAAGTCTTCAAGGTAGTACAAACCATCACATTCTCTAGCATATCCAATCTTCTTCCCTGAGACTAGGTCTTGAAAAAGACGATGAGAGGCAAAAAAGATTTTTTTGCAACGGAGTTCTTTGGTAATTTAGTGAACAGAAATGACATTGGTGGATAATTTTGGAACACGCAAGACATCTTAAAGGGAAATTGAAGCAGTTAGATGAAGACTTCCTTGGCCGACAATAACAATAAGGGATCCATCTGCTACTTTAATTTTTTGATTTCCATTAAAGGGTTTATAAGACTCAAAAGTAGTAGCATTATTGTTCATGTGATCAATTGCATCGAAAGCAATAATCCATGAACTCAAATGAGCAGTACTTGAAGCTTTAGAAGATTTAGTCAAGAAACACATAACAACTCAAGCAAGAGAATAAGAGCTTGAAGATTTTTTTGAGTGATTCTAGAAAATGCCTCATCTTTTCCATCTCTTCCTTGTTGAATTCCTCCTTGTTTTGAGTGGTTGATTCTAAAGTAGCCCCTTCATTATTGGTGACATTAGCTTGGCCTTGTGTGTAACCTTTAAATCAACCAATTCTAGCCAAAACTTGAGAATTGCCATGCAATTAGAAGTAGTTTTCTCAGTATGGCGTGCTTTATTATAGTAGGTACACCACATCCCACCTCTATCAAGTGACTTCTTCAAATCGGGTTGAGTAGTATCAACTGCTTTAGTAATCTTACTATCTCCAACTTTCGAGATACCATCGCAGCAGCTTCAGGCGCTTGGGGTTCTAGCATAACACCCCGCCTACTCTCCTCAACCTAAACAACAATGGAGAAAATTTCTTGGTGTGTGAATTGGGTCCTTAACGAGAATTTGCATTCTAACATGATCATATTCGACATTCAACCTTGCCAAGAATTCGAACATTCGATCAAGTTCTAATACCTCTTGACAAGTCTAAATATCACTACCACACTTCATCTTTAGATCTCTATAGTGGTATATTTCAAGCCATAAACCAATCATCCTATTATAATAATCAGTGACAGACATATTCCCTTGTTTAGTAGAGGCAGCTTGCACTTTTAACTCATAAACCAATGCAATGCCATCTTTTTTGAAATAAGTTTGTTGAAGCGTCTCCAATATAGCCCTTGCAGAAGAGAAGAACATCACATTCCGACTAACTTTAGGCTTCATGGAGTTCCATAACCATGACATAATCATGGAGTCTTCTTCATTCCAGAACTTAAATCTGGGGTCTTCAGAGCCATCTCTAGTTAGGCAGTTCAACTTTCCTTGTTTGTAAAGGCAGGTTTGAATTATTTGACACCAGTATAAATAATTCATCCATCAAGACGATAGAATGGATTCATACTCTAAAGTTCACCACCTAGACCAAACGAGATATTGCCATTCACATTGAATGGCATAGCTACAGTAGATGATCTCCTAGAGTAACAGAGGCAACTTCAAACATGGAACGTAAGTGGAAGTTGTTGACATCAGTAGATGAGATATTTCCATTCACGTTGAATGTCATAGCTAAAGCAGATGGATCTCCTAAAGTAACAGAGTGTGCGTTGGGCATGGAGGCATAAATGGGAGTTGTTGACATCTCTAGAGTGAAGGTTTAAGACTAAGGTTTTAGGATAGATTGCAATGAAGGCAAGAGAGATGGCAATTAAGGCCAATTTAAAAATAATATATATATATATAGAAGAATGGCTCTAATACCATGTAAGGATTCCATGTAATTCCCTTATTTAATCAAGAATAACACTGTACAATATATATAGAGAAGGTTACATCATCTAAATATGGACATAGACAAAATAAAGGAAATATAATAACAGATAAAAAATAAAATAAAAAAGACACAGAATCAGATTAAATTAAGTCAAAGAATCTCTTCCTAATTTCTAGTTATTTTCAAATTTAGAGTAGACAAGCTAGGAATAATTTCAGGAATCTTAATAGTGACCTTATTTCTATATTGTCATTGTCATCCGTAATGTGTTTTCTTATAGAAAGAGTGTTCAGAAAGTAATATTGGTCTAATATTTGAGCATTTTGATCATGGACAGCAGCAGAAAGTTAATTTGAGCATACAGTGTGCAGCAGAAAACAGAAAAGTACCATTCTCATGCCAATCAACACGACATCTAGAACAGTGAACCATCTCAAAAGAGTTAGTGGGATATGGCAACTGCTTTGTGGCTATGGCAGAGATCATTGCACTAACTCCACGCTCCAAAGCAAACTGAATCTGATTTTCATGACCATCTTTGGGAGCAAAAGACATTGTTTGTATATCCAAGGGAAGAAGATAAGCTGAGAAGCTGGCCACTCCGCATCCAACATCTAGAACTTGAACTAGCCCTGCTGAACGCAGGTCACCTGTTTCATCAGTTGTCATATTTCCTAGCCTGTATTTCCAACAGGCAAGGGAAAAAAAAAGTTAATATTGCCTGTTGAAATGAGAGAGAGAGAGAGAGAGAGAGAGAGAGAGAGAGAGAGAGAGAGGAAGAAGAAGAAGTTAATAATGCCTATTGAAAAAAAAAAAAAAAAACAAAGTGAAGTACAAACATGTTCAAAAGAAAATGTTAAATTTTGTCCAAATTCTAAAGCATGGACAATAAATATGGATAAGTCAGTCATATAATTCCTGACTGAAACACATTCACCAACAGTTCAACACCCTCATATTTTCAGCCAGGCCTAGGGGAAAGTCAGTTTAGTGATTCAATGTGGAAATGGACAATTTCAAATCCTTTGGCCCAATATAAACTGGTGTGCAGGAATACAACTCAAATCAACTGTCTTAACCAGAATCTGCTTGGGCTTAGCAACACAAATCCCTTTTCTCCAGATAGAACTAATGCTGTTAAATATATCCCAAGTGAAACAAACAATTAGAAAAGTAAGTGTTGAGATGAAAAGATTAACTTTCCATATAATAGAAAGGAGTACAAGATACGTATATATACAGAATTGTAAAACCTAAATTAGGAAGGTTATTAACTAAACCTAGATATTTCAGTCTATAATTAAGCTATATAGAATCTGTTAATTATGGTAATATACAACTGTAACACTCCCCCTCAAGCTGGAGCATAGATGTTAATCATGTCCAGCTTGTTAGAAATATTATCAACTCAAGATCCATTGAGTGCCTTTGTAAAAATATCCCCTAGCTATTCTCCAATCTTCACATATTCTGTAGAGATCAACTTTTGTTGTATTTTTTCACGGATAAAGTGATAGTCAATGTCAATGTATTTAGTTCTTTCATGGAACACAGGATTGCAAGCAATATGAAGAGCAGCTTGATTATCACACCATAATTTTGCTGGTTTTGAAACTTCAAGACCAACTTCAGTTAAAAACTGACATATCCACAATATCTCACATGCAAATTGAGCCATGGCTCTGTACTCTGCTTCCGCACTAGATCTGGAAACAGCATTCTGTTTCTTACTCTTCCAAGAGACTAAATTTTCACTAACAAATACACAATAACCCGTGGTAGATCTCCGATCAATTTTGGAACCTGCCCAATCTACATCAGAAAAACATTCAATATGATTATATCCATGATTTTTGTATAATATTCCTCGTCCTGGGGCTCCCTTTAAATAGCATAGAATTTGTTCTAAAGCTGCCCAATGATGAACTGTTGGAGAAAACGTGAACTGGCTGACAATGCTAACAGAATAAGCGATATCAGGACGAGTTACTGTAAGATAATTCAGTTTTTCAACCAATCGCCTATATCTTTCAGGATCCTCCAATAATTCTTCACCTTTTGTAAGCTGTAAATTAGGAAGCACTGGAGCACTATATGGCTTAGCTCCCAATTTTTCAGTTTCATTCAATAAGTCAAGTACGTATTTCCTCTGAGACAAAAAATACCTTTCTTGCTCCTTGTCACCTTAACTCCCAAGAAATATTTTAATCCTCCCAAGTCTTTCGTCTGAAACTGACTGTGAAGAAAATGCTTTAGTTCTGAAATTCCCATAGCATTACTTACTGTGATAACAATATCATCCACATATACTACCAGAAGGATAATACCAGATACAGATTTTTTATAAAAAACTGAATTATCAAGTTTACTCTTTGTCATGCCAAACCTTTCAGCTGCTTGACTAAATTTTTCAAACCATGCACGTGGACTCTGTTTGAGACCATATAGTGATTTACGAAGATGACAAACTTTCCCACTCTCCCCCTGAGCAACAAACCCAGGTGGTTGCTCCATATAGACTTCCTCCTGAAGATCACCATGCAGAAATGCATTTTTAATGTCTAACTGATACAAAGGTCGGTCATAAGTAGCTGCCATAGAGATAAGTAACCGACAAGATGTCAATTTAGCAATAAGAGAAAATGTGTCAAAATAGTCTTCCCCATATGTCTGAGCAAAGCATTTAGCCATCAAACGAGCTTTAACGCGAGCAACTGACCCATCAGGATTAAATTTAACTGCAAACACCCATTTACATCCAATAGCTTTCTTTCTGGCAGGTAAATCAACCAAATTTCAAGTACCGTTAGAATCTAAAGCATTCATCTCTTCTATTATAACTGCAAGCCAACCAGGATGAGACAAAGCTTCCATAACAGATTTTGGAACACAAACAGAATCAATCAAGGCAACAAAAGAACAAGATGAGGGAGACAAACCGTCATAAGAAACGAAAGATGAAATAGGATAAATACACTGACGTTTACCTTTACGAAAGGCAATGGGTAAATCAATATCTGTAGTCGGATTTGATGCCGAATAATTAACTGGTGCTAGACATGGATCAAAAGGAACTCGACAACGAGTATAAGTATGAATAACAGGAGGTGGTGGATTTTGTGGTAAAATTTTGACTGATTGGTACGTGACATGATAAAGTAATAAATCATCATCCTCCCCCTTACTGAAAGAATTAGAAGAAAAAAATGGATCATGTTCAATGAAGGTGACATCGGCTGACACCAAATATTTATTAAAACTAGTACTATAACAACGATATCCTTTTTGCACACGAGAATACCCCAGAAAAACACTTCACAAATTTTGGATCTAATTTGGTTACCTGAGGACGAACATCACGAACAAAACACATACTCCCAAAGATGCGAGGTGCAATTGGAAATAATGATTTACTAGGAAAAAGAACTTTATACGGTATCGCACCATTAAGGATAGAGGAAGGCATGCGGTTGATTAAGAAACAAGCTGTGGAAACAGCATCAGCCCAAAAGGGTTTAGGAACATGCATTTGAAATAAAAGTGCTTGGGCGGTTTCTAAGAGATGTCTATTCTTTCTTTCAGCCACACCATTTTGAAATGGTATATCAACACAGGATGACTCATAAAGCATACCATTCTGAATCATATAACTCTTAAAAGTATCTGAAAAATACTCTTTAGCATTATCGCTCCTCAAAATTCTCACAGACATATTAAATTGAGTTTTAATTTCAGCACAGAAAGCAATAAAATGAGAGAATAATTCAGAACGATTTTTCATAAAATAAATCCAAGTCATACGGGAAAAATCATCAACAAAAGTAGCAAAGTATCTGACACCAGTTTTAGAAACAACAGGACTCGGACCCCAAACATCTGAGTGAACTAACTCAAAAGGAGAACTAGCTCGTTTATTGATACGTGAAATAGAAGGTAAACGATGATGTTTAGCAAATTGACAAGACTCACAAGCTAAAGAAGACACAGACTGAAATTGAGGACACAATTTCTTCAGTAGAGACAAGGAAGGATGACCCAACCGACAATGTGCTTCAAACGGTGTCAAGATGCTAGAATAGGCAATAGACTCTGGCACCTGAGTATCCAAAATGTAAAGTCCTCATGATTCATGTCCTTTACCAATAATCTTCTTTGTCATAAGATCCTGAAACAGACAATAACCAGGGAAAAATGAGACAGAGCAATTTAGAGTACAAGTAATTTTACTCACAGACACCAAGTTAAAAGCAAATTTTGGTAGACTCAGAACTGAGGACAAAGTAAGTAATGGAGTCGGACTAACAGTGTCATAACCAAGAACAGATGAAGTAGACCCATCAGCTAAAGTGATGGTAGTAGGCGAGACATGGGCTTGAAAAGTGGAAAATAGACTAGGATTACCTGTCATATGATCTGTGGCACCAGAATCAACTACCCATTGTGTAGAAGAAGATATAAGACACATATTTGATTTACCTGTTTCAGCAAGAGTAGTGATAGACTGAGATGAATTCTTTACAGACGCTTGGTACTGGGTGAACTTAGCAAATTCATCCGCAAAGATTGAAACCATTTTATCAGAGGATAAGGTAGGTGAAGCAATAGTAGAGGCAATATGAGCTGAGTTAGACTTCTGATTCTTGTTTTGCAATTTTTGGCACGTACGTTTAGTATGACCAGGCTCACGACAATAATAACAAGTAACACCCCCTACATCCTGACTCCGATTACCCCCCCTGTTATTATGCCACTGGGAGGACCTCCCAGTATCTAAATCACTCCGACTGCAAGTACATTTGAAGTCTGAACAGAAGCAGTAGTATCTGTACGTAGTACTCTGGTAAAGGCCTCATGCAAAGTGGAAAGTTCAACACTCGATAATATCTGGGATTTAGCAACTTCAAACTGAGTTAAGACCAGCCAAAAAACTCATTACCGCCATATGTTCTCGCTGAGATTGCTGGACTTTAATATCAGTACTGAAAGGCAGCAAAGTGTTCAACTCTTCATAAGTTTTCTTAAAATGCATAAAGTATGCCTAAAGCGTCTGATCTTGTTGCTCGGCACGATAGAAACTTTTACAAACCTCATACATACGTGAAAGATTCCCTTTTCCAGAAAACAAGAATTCTAAGTAGTCCATCAGTTCTTTGACATACTCGCAATGGTTAATCAGACTAATTATCTCTGTATCTATAGAATTTCAGATCTGCAAAAACAAGCGAGCATCATCTCGTAGCCACTCCCTGCGAGTCGCATCGTTATGTGGATCAGCAGTGAGATGGTCATCTTTTGATAGACTTCGCAAATAAATTCTAACCGTCTTACACCAATCTAAATAATTAGATCCCGTCAATTTATGATCTGTGATTTTGGGTAACATGGGAATCACATCACTTACAACCAAACTCTTTTGATCATCAGCCATGAGAAGAAGAAAAGTCTTCACAAAGCAAATCCAAACAACAGCAATAGGGCGATGTAGTGGCTGTGCAGGGAAGGTGCAAGAACGATGATAGCAGGCAGTTTAAGCGATGTAGGTAGCTTAGGTACAGGGAACAGGAAGCAGGGAATGGTGTTGTAGGAGGATGACAGGGAAGAAGCAAGTCAGTAGCTTTGGGGATGATGGAACCGAGGCTGTCTATCACACAGCCGAGATCTCCAATCAGCAGAATCTTTCTTTGGCAGTAGATTAATCTCCAACCTCGTAGCCCAAGAATGCAAAAGTGAAAAAGCTAACAGCAACAAAGAGTTTTTCTTTGTAACAAGGCAGCGGCAAGGTGAGGCAGGCAGCTTCCAAGCGTAGCAAACAGCAACCAAGCGTAACAAAGGGGCAGCGTGCAGGAAAAAAAAAAAACTTTTTCTCTCAAGTGGCCACTCACAGGGGTGACCTAAAAATAAATAAATAAATATGCTCGCTCTGGGTAGAAGAAAAAGCCAGAAAAATTTCAAACTTTTTCTCACAAGGCTCTTGATACCATGTTGAGATGAAAAGATTAATTTTTCATATAATAGAAAGGAGTACAAGATATGTATATATACATAATTGTAAAACCTAAATTAGGAAGGTTATTAACTAAACCTAGATATTTCAGCCTATAATTAAGCTATATAGAATCTGTTAATTATGGTAATATACAACTATAACAATAAGTATTATTAGTGACCAGAAAGATTAAAAGGCAAGCACATTCACGAATTCATAAATCAGTAATAACTATCCCATAATTCAGACTGACGCATAAAGAGATGCAAGGAAGTCTCTGTCCTACAATTAGTCTTGTAATACCAGATATATCCCCTATCCACTTCTCCACCAGGGCTAGAAATCTTCTTCAATTTCAAGAATGATTTGAATCCAGGATTTCCTTCTGCTTTTTCTTGGCATGAAGAGAATAATTGTGGATAGCAAGAGGAGTGGCAGAGTAATCCAAAGGAAACAAGCAGGAAGCGATTCCAACTTGATGTTCCCAAGTTACGCTTCCTTCCTTTCTGCCTGAAACTCGTCCTCAAAATGGATCTAATTGCACTTCACACTCTGCATTCTTTACGTCATTTGGTCTGCCACCAAAACTTGGCTGAACTATCAAGAAACGTGGCGGGTGTATTCACCGACACCTCCTTGTAAGTGGAAAGACACTAAGGGAGAAGGATATACTCCTTTATTTTTGTAATCGCCGAAAGGACACTAGTCACAGGAAGATGCCCAGACTCGGTTGTTCAATAAGGGCTTAAAGGAACTGACACTTTGAATCTAACCATATTATTTGCAAATTTGCTTCAGATGGGCATATTTAAAGTGTTCTTTGCTTTGGAGAAGCCACTGGAAACCATATAGAATATATTTTGATGGAACTATAACCAAAATATATATATGATTTTCTAACATGATCAACAAGGAATGATATAAACAACCAAGGCTTGGCATATTATGGTTGCTACCGAAGAGAGATAAGTTCTAAGGTTCAAATCTCTCCTCCCCTCTTGGACTCCATGATATGCAGTGGCTTAGCTAAGATTATCTTTCAGTGGGGTCAAAAACTAATGCTAATATATTTTTTTTTTTCAATTTTGTAAACAATATTTTTTTTCCTTTTTAATGAATTATATCCTATTTCTAATACTTAAATTCATCACTTCTTATTTCTAAATATTTTTTTTCATTTTTTTAAATTTTATATTAAAAATTATGGAAAATCAATTATATTAAAAAAAATTAAAATTCAGTATAAAATTCACTAAAGGCCTTTTATAATAATAATATTAAGATGGCATATTTCATGATACATGAAAATAAGAATTTGCAAATTTTCATATACTTTAAAAAAAAAACAATGTCAAAAAAAAAAAAAAAAAACCTTGAGATTCAAATAATAAAAAATATATATTCAATGTAAAGATATATTTTTACAATCTCTCCTCATTCATTTACACAATATATTCTTTATTATTTTCATTATTAATTTTTTTTTATTATTGTAGTCACAACTAACAACTCAAAACTAATTTTAGTAATAAAACGTTAACAAATTGATTTCTCTATATTCACTAATTGTTTAGCTAGTTCTTTGTTGAAATAAAAGCTAAAAAGCCTATCTCTATTTTTCACTAGCTATATATTAACTTATTACATTGATTTTTAACTTTCTTTTTCAATGTTATTCAATGAGGTCAATTTAAAATTTATCTTAAATTAATACATATATTATAAAGAAATTTAAAATTTTAACAAGGTCAACTTAAAATTTAACCAAAACTATAATATATTGTTAGCAAATATAAAAATTCCAGTGCGGTCGTTTGACACACCACTAGTCAAGCTGCAGCTACGCCACTAGTGACATGTACCAGAAGAAAACGAAGAATACAATAACAAATAGTTACCATATACCAAGCTGAGAAATAAGTGGCACAATATCAGAACTGGGAGAAACTATTCATCAAATGATTTTGTTGTACGTTTTAAAGAATTTGCAATTCAAATCTATATCTCGTTCACTTTTCATAGAACAAATTTGGAATTTGTTTCCTATAGTGCCACTCAGCCTTCCCACTTTTAAAATAAGTATTTCTTTGGAGGCTACTTCACTTTTAAAAGGAGAAAAGTGGTAAGATAGGATGGAAAGTCCATTCAAAATTCCCCAAAGCTTAACACTAAACAATTTCCATTTTATATAATAGGTTAAAATAATTTTTTAAACTAACACCAGATTTTGTAAAGAGAAAACCTATTTCAGTGCTTGGATGACAGAAGTATCACCAAATACTTATCCCAGGGAAATTGCAAGAAAGATGTAAAGCATTCGTAAAACCATATCAATGTATATACCTTTGAATGTACTCAGCTGCACCATGCTTGAAATGAGTACCACCTCCAGGAAACCACCACAGCTGATTTTTCTCATGCACCCAGTTTTGTCCTCCTTTGACTTCAGCAAGATGTGTATGATTCACATTGCTTCGCCAAACATAATCCCTGCTCACTGGCCACTTTATTGGAATTTTATAATCTTTTGGTGGTGGCACCAAACAAAATAAACGCTTTTCAAGTGGAGGGCAGTGTCTCTCTAGCTCTTCTCTTCTAGAAACATTCAAGCTTCGAAGCAATTGCTTCACGTAAGAGATGTCATGACAAGGGATATACTCATTGAACGTCAATGGACATATATTCATCCCATTTGGTGGGATTACAAGTGGTGTTTCTCGATAAGTAAGAGCAACTTTGTTAATAAGTGCAGATATAGCTGCAAGTGGAGAAAATAAAACCATATCATTCCGAGGAAAAAAGTTTAAAAACATCTGTAAAATAGCTAAAAGCTCTATAAACTTTCAACAGTTTCATGGTTGGGCCTGCCCAAAGGCTAAATGAGGTAAATCACAGCATTCATATATTTCCACATAATACACTAACCTTACATATGCTCCTGTTTTAAAGTAGGAGGCCAAGGATGTTACAAACATAGCATGCATATATGGTCTTACTGAAGTTTGAAGCCATTGAAAATTAGATGTAGTATATAATTGATACCAGAAATAACAGCAGCAACACAATAAGGATGTTGAAATTCAAAATGTTACCCTGGGGTGAGCCTAGTGCTCTGCATCATGTAGAGAGCAGACTGCTGTTTTGAGTTGCTTTGTTTGCTTATTTATTTATTGTACTTTTAATTCTTCATTTTCCTCTTGAAGGGTAAGAGGCTAATTTACATGCTGCTTTATACCTATAAGTTTCAATTTTACACTTCTGCTAGACCCTACTGTTTGCATCATAAATAACAGTTTGATATACACATGGCAATCTGCAATTCAATAGATTTTAGTGACTAAAGGTCATCATTATCTCTCTATGCACGTTGAAAGAATCAATAAGCAAGCCAATGCAATGTGGCCATATTTTGTACAGCAGAATTAAGCCCTAGTAAACTTCAATGTCGATTATGAATTTTAATTATCAAAACAAAAATTATTACAAAAAATAAACAGATCCTCCAAAGAGTTGTATCTTCTATGACATTACCCAACAACATAAACCCCTAGAACTTAACTAGAGAAAAGTTGTGTCCTTTTCTATAACCTTAAACTTTTTTTTGGGAAAATCGGCCGCCCAACCTATTCTCAAAGAAAAAATAAAACCCGTATTGTCCTTACAGTGTAATCTAACACTCAAAAGAACACATCAAAGAGCTAAAAAGGAATAACAATGAAGATAAATGCTTGGTATTAGGCATTGAATTGGAAGTGCGTATGAGTCATTTCAAGAGAATGACGAGCTAATAGCAATGATAGAAAGTTACCAGGGGAAGAAGAAGAAGAAGAAGAACCGGCAGAATCTTGAGAGATGTAAATGGGAGCATTGTTGCCAAAAAGGTTGCCAACGTAGAAAGAGCCAACCATTAAAAGCAATGCCACCATTATCATCTGCCCTGATTTTGAATCAAACGCCGAACCCAAAGCGTAGCCTCCCATTTCTTAGCTTATTTTATCTATCTACGACTGGAAAATCAAAAGCAGTTTAGGGGCGTCGTACAGATCTTTGTTCCTTTAGGGTTTGGAGAGATAAACCTTGTTCCTTCGAGTATAACTATCTTCTAAAATCGAAGGGAATAACAAACTGACTGTTCCATCACGGTTTGCTGTCTCCTGATCCTGGCAATGGTCCCCGAGCGCAGATCTAATCATCATTGTTTGTTGCTTATTTTATTTTTTACTAATATCAATTTATTTTTATCTTATTATCACCGGCGAATTATTATTATTATTATTACCAAAAATTTACACTGTACACGAAAATATATTCATAAATTAATACATTTATATATAATATAATTTTTAATTATAATTTTATAATATAAATTTTTAAATTTATGAGCAACTTAATTTTTTAATATTTTTTATTTGTATATGTTGTGACTGATAATAATAATAAATAAAAAGTGGCAAAAAAGAGTAATTGGCGTTGGATTCAAACTCAACCTCATCTACATGGTTGTAACATTATCAAGATAAAAATCAGAATATATATAGATAAAGAAAGAGAGTTTCAATCGGATACAAACTCAAGTCTTTAAAAGCACAATCACCACCAACAAGTGAAGGGGGGACATGTATGATGCTTGAAACTAAGTCTCTATTTCCCTACTAAAATTCTGTCAAATTCTCGATCTGACTTAAGCATCGGAGTGTTAACGCAAGGAAAGCCCTGCGTCCCTCTGATCTTTCTTTTTCTTGCAGAGATTTCGGTAGCACGTGGCATGAAGTACGTCAGCAATTCATTATTGTTGTTTCAGGCAACAACAATATATATTTATATATCTCAATATTGAAAGAAAATAAGATCTAAACTGAAAAAAGATAAATTGAATTTTTTTAAATAATCTTTTTTAATTTTTAAGAAATTGAAAAAATAATTAATTTTTTTAAGATTTTAATTTACATGGTAAAGAAATTCAAAAAATTAATTGATTGTTCTTTTTTATTTTAATCTATACAATAAGATAATTTATATAGGTAATTTAAATTTAAGTTAATACATTGAAAAAGATTTTTGAAAAACAGATAATTGATTTTTTTAATTTTAAGCAAATTTACAAATAAAAAATATTTTTGTATTTTTTTCTATATGGCTAAAGAATTTTTTTTTTTAAAAAGTAATTGATTTTTTTAATATTAATAAGTTTAAGATAATATATTTATAATGTAAAAAATTCAAATTATCCACATAGTATATTATATCTTCTGTAAAAAAAAAATTGGTTTTTAATAATAATAATAATAATAATAATAATTACTAACATAATATTGCATTAAAGAATCAATGGAATTATTGCTTTATTTCTGGTTGATACTATGTTAATAAAGTATCAAAATCTGGAGAAAAAAATATTAATGTCTTGTTTATCAAGAAAAACAACAAATATAAATAATTAAAAAAAAAAACCAACGCCAATGCCTCACCACTCTTAATCATGTAATAATATTGAACCAAATAAATTTGATCAACTATAGCACTAAGGGGCTGTAATGTCCCTAAAAATGAAAACAAATAACAACATTAAACAATTATCTTCACCTATTTACATCTTTTTGTTCGATAACTTCTAGCAAAATCACATTTAAAAATTTAATTTAATTTCAATCTTAAAAAAATTGATAATAAAAATTAATGAACTTACTACAGATAACATATTATAAATTAGCTCTGCTTAGATTTTTTTTTTTTTTAGTTACAAAAGAAATATTTGATGATTAGATATAGAAGTAAGTTTTTTTTGAATTCAAACTCAAATTTTACAATATGTCACTAACTCTTTTTTAACCAGTAGGTCGAGAGGCTATTAGTGATCTCATTAGATTCAAATAAAACTTTAAGTGATTTGTGATTTTTTTTTGTCCCAATCGCATCTAGTGATCCATTTTGATCACTTGGTTGCAACCGAAGTAATTCTGTAACGACCCTTGACCCTTGAAAATTGGGAAATTTTTTTTTTGAAACTTCATTACCTATTTATTCTCTTATTCACTTAGGTTGTATTCCTCTACAGTGTCAAAACATTTTTCCTATTTTTTTTTTTTGTAATTAGTAATTGATTTCCACGTTTTTTTTAGATTATAAGGCCGATAGAAAATTTCGGCAACACAACGGCTTATATATGAGCCTACCCACCTGCAAGTAAATTATTTTTGGCAATCCTAGATATCTACAACTACCAAGCATACTTTCCAATTCATCCTTACCACTTCAGACATCTATTTCAATTTAATACCAGTCATCTCAAATATTATCCCAAAATAATAATGTTTACATCATCCTTACAAAATTACATCCCAACTGATAACTTCGACACATGTCTGTGCATACAATTATGTCTGGTACAGGAATGTAAATGTATACCTCTTGCGTGTACAAAATGTAGCCTATGGTAGCTCTTCCCACCAGCCTACGTCGTGTACGCGGCAGGTAGCGCCTATAGATTCACTACAAAAGATCTGAAGGTAGAGGGGTGAGCTTTTGGGGAAAAGCCTAGTAAGATAGTACCTTTAAATTAATCCTGATATATATATATATATATATATATATATATATATATATATATATATATATATATATATATATATATATATATATGAAAAGCATGTAAAAATTATTTGTAAGACCATACTTTAAGTAAAAGGAAAAACTTAAATCATCACTTCATGCAATTCATCGTAAAAGTCATAATGCATGCAAGTTCAAAGCAAGAATCATGCTCAACCATGCTATAAATTCTTTCATAAGCTTTTCGCATACATTGCATAATCATCTCGTTTTACTTTCGTAAACATGTCATAAACATTTTGTGAAGCTTTCATGAAACATTTCATAAATACTTTGTAAACATTACATAAACGTGTTGGTTCATAACCAATCATTGAAATTCATAAGGCACATATTCATTGCCACATTTATCATTCATAACTAATTCATGGAGACCAGGATATAACTAAGTCATGCGATACGTGTCATTCTCCGTAAAGAGCTAAACATGTTACCTATGGCCATGGTAAGTGGCTGTAGACTGGATCAGGGTCGTACAACTCTTTCGTAAAACATGGGTAGTATCCATCTTACATACTTTCACTAGCACATAGCTAGGACACGGGCACCAATGGCACTCTCCGTGTGGGCAACATAATTGCGTACTGCGCGGGCACGAGATACTACCAAAACATCATCATCATAAACCACAAGTAGCGTGACATCTACCACACAGGTAGAGTCAAGTGCTACAGGGGCCTACGTACCGGCACCTCAAGTGGTGGAGCCGGAACACCACGAGAAGTAGCCAAGCATGAAGCCTAAGTCTCAAAACATATTTTCTTTTTCCCCCTTTTCTTTGAAATTGTCAAAAGTTAACTTTAGCGATATGGATATAAAAATCATGAGTAAATATAAAACATCCATACGCTTCATACCCTTGGAAAAATTTATTTCATGTCATGTAAAGTATTTGGGGGACATTTAACATATTTAAAACGTGTTACATAATCATTGTACAGGTATAAAAGCATCTATAAATCATTTCGAAATCACATGCTCTTTTCATAAAGTCATTCATCGGTAAAAACAATATGCATTATCAGGACATAGTTAAATAGTACCCCTTACCTCGATGTATCAGATATCTCACGTTCGCGAAATGACGCCTTCCAACACCTCCGTCAATTCGTCTACGTTTTACCTACATCGAAGGTAGTTTACTTAGCTTCCAATTCATACGAGTCACTCGAAATACGTTAAAATCGTAACCTATTCGTTCTTCCTTGTGTGTACGTTTAATCGTGCGTACCTAGGCTATTCATGTACGTATATATATATTTTCTTCCCCTATATTATTTTTGTACGTACACACCTCGGTATAACTATTATTATATACAACTACATGTATATACTGGCGAGTATATATGTATATATATTCCTATATATGCATCATTATTTGTTTTCATTTCTTTCCTCATCACATGTATCCATCCCATGTACATACATATATTAAAACACATTCTTACTTTATACCTTCATTTGTATATACCTCCTAGTATATACACATCTCTCATACATTCCTTTATATGTACACCTAAGTAAATACTCAATATATGTATATGTATACTTATACATACCCATATGGATATATGTATATATATATATATATATATCATTTTTACTTGTTTCCATTTACGCACCCTCACATAAATATACATATATACATATATACATACATGCATCTACCTCTTCCTTTATCCATCATTCATGACTATCTCTTTTTTTTACACCATTTAAATTTATATTAATCATGCTTATAATTCAATCTATATATATACATGTAAATTAAATATGCATGTATATTCTTAAATCTTACCTTTCTTTCTTTTTCTCTTTCCTTTTTTTTCTTTTTTTTCTCCTTTTCCTCTCGGTCAGCCCTTCTTCTTCCTCCCTTTCTCCTTCGGTTCCAGCCCCTTTCTCCCTCACGGTTTCCCCTGCTTGGTCTCGGTTACAGCCTCCATTCCCAGCTACAGTTCCTCTCGGGTTGCCCTGTTCTGCCTCACCGATCCTCCTCTGTTCTAGTTCAGCTCTCGGTTTTGCCTCAGTTTCCTGTTTCGGTTTCAATTTCCTCCCCCCTGTCTCTGTTCCAGCTTCGATTCAGCTCTGCTCCTTCCTCCTTTTCAGCCTTGGTTTGGTCTGCTCCACAGTTTCTTCTCCTTCTCTCGGTTTCACCTCCAGCAGCAGTTTCTTCTCCTTCTCTCGGTTTTGCTCTGCTGCAGTTTATTCCCTTCTCTCGGTTTCACTCTCCCGATCAATCCTCTCCTCTTTTTTTTTCCTCTCCTCGCTTCCTTTCCTTTTTTCTTCCCCTCTCTTCCTCGGCCAGCAGTCCCTCTATTTTCTTTTCTTCCTTCCTTTCTTCTTCCCCGGCGGACTGCTTCCCCTTTCCTTTCTTTCCTTTCCTTTTTCTTCTTCCCCGGCGGACTGCTTCCCTTTCCTTTCATTCCTTTCCTTTTTCTTCTCCCCCGGCAGACTACTTCCCTTTCCTCCCTCTTTTCTTCTCCTCCTCTTCTCCTCTTTCTCTCTTCCTTTTTTCCCGCTCGAGCCTCCTTTGTTTTTGTTTGATTTCCTTTCCAATTGCAACAGTGGCAGACGGAATTGGCTTTTCTAAGCCAATTCCGTACATGCCATAATATATATATATTAGTTTAGTATATGTGTTGAGTTAATGTATTTTGAAATGACAAAACATGTTAAAACAATAATGTTAAGATGGTATACAAACATGTTTAGAAGATATCAGGACCAGAACTTAGAGTTCTGCTGATGAGAGATCGATCTGGGGTATGAGAGATCGATCTCCTGGGATTATACTTGATGAGAGATCGATCTCATGATGGAAGAGATCGATCTGGCAAGCCTTAAAACGGTGTAAAGGGTTTAAGGTAAAAAGAGATCGATCTGCAAGGGTTAAGAGATCGATCTGCTCTAAGTCAGAGAACTTAGGAGATCGATCTGATAAGGAAGAGATCGATCTGCTCAAAGTCAGTGAGCTTTAGAGATCGATCTGGTGTATTGAGAGATCGATCTTGCCTCAAACAGAGAGGATAGGAGATCGATCTGCCTATTCGACAGATCGATCTGCCTCTGCCTATTTAAACTAACAGATCGATCTGGTAATGTATAAGATCGATCTCCCTGTGTATTTGTGCTTTGTCATTGCAGGATTTAAAACTAGGAGATCGATCTGGCCAAGATAGGAGATCGATCTGTCTGACCACTGGAGGTTCCCAACGGCTATTTTCTTCAAATCTCAACGGGAAAAACTGCATTTAATGCTCCAACTACCCAACCTTCAGTATATAACCAAGCATTGAAGACAAAGCAAAGAGAGAGACTATCACTGAATATTCCAAACATTCTCAAGCTTTAATTCTTTCATTCATTGTATCTCTATTGCTCATTTTATTGAGATTAATTGTACAAGCTTATGTACTACAAGCTTTGTTAGTTCTACCCACTAAAAAGCCTTATTCTGTATTCATCCACACCTTAAAAGAAAAGAGGATTGTTCCTCAGTGAGTGTTATTGTAAAAGGGTGAATACATTTTCTGTATTGCTAAGGGTAGAGAGGTTATTCCTTAACCTGTAAAAGGAACTTTGTAAACTCTGTTGAAAGAGAGAAAGAAACCACTTGACAAGAAGGTCAAGGAGAGAGGACGTAGGCAAGAGTTGGCCGAACCTCTATAAGTCGCTGTGTTTGTTTCTCTTTCCCTCTCTTTGCATTAAATTGTTATATTGCACTGTTTTATTCATTATCACTTGTGTTTAAATTGTGATTGTTTTAAAATCTCCCATAATTGTTAGAAAACCGATTCACCCCCCCTCTCGGTAGAGCCAACAATATGTATATATATTATATTAGTATGTAGGTATTATTTATTATTATTATTTTTGTTTATGTATTAGTATTGTTATTATTATTGTTATTATTATTATTTTTTATTATTATTATTTTTTACTTTAAATATCTTATACATTATACATTACAATATATATATATATTTGTTATATATATATATCATCAGTCTTCCATTTTAAATTGTCTAGTATATGTATATATTATACCTATGTATATATATATATATATATATATATATATATATATACATATACACTTCCTTTTAATTAAATGCCTAGTATATATGTATATATATATATATATATATATATATATACATTTTCACTTATGTATGTCTCTACACATATATTTTCTTGTATAATTTATCCACAGACATAATATCATGCCTTCCATGAGATTTTCCTTATTCCGAAATTAAAATAATATCGGGATTCCATCATTCTTCATGAGTTCTCGATACAAGTGTTTACATCGACACTTTTCGAATAACAAATTAAAATTTTCTAATCCTTCCATACTTGCATTCGCCTTATTACTTCTTGTATCTTCGGGTTCCCAGTCATCCCACGGGCTTCTCAGTTCCTATAGTCCTCGAGCCCTACAACGAATATTTATGCTTCTGTTAATATATATTATTTCCATTTTTATATAATTAAATTAACGTAGGAAATTTGTGGGGTTTACATTCTCCCCACCTTAAAAGAATTTGATCCCCAAATTCATCCAAGTCCATCAGAATAGGTGTGGGTACTTTTCCTTCATAAGGCTCTCTAGCTCCCATGTAGCTTCCTCTATCGAATGGTGTTGCCAGAGAACCTTTACCAGAGGTATCGTCTTCGATCGAAGTACCTTCTCCTTTCTGTCCAATATCTGGATAGGTCGCTCAATGTAGCTCATGTCCTCTTGCTCAGAGGCTCATATTCAATGATATGTGAGGGATTCAGATTATACTTCCTTAACATCGAGACGTGGAAGACATTATGTACCCCGGAGAACGGCGGGGGTAGGGCAAGTCTGTAGGTTACGTCTCCCACTCTCTCTAAGATCTCAAAAGGACCAATGAAGCGAGGACTCAACTTCCTCTTCTTCCCGAACCGCATGATACCCTTACTCGGAGATAGCTTAAGAAACACGGAGTCCCCTATCTGAAACTCAAGTGGCCGTCTATGCTTATCCGCATAACTCTTCTACCTACTTTGTGCGGTCTTAAGTCTATCACAGATTAATCGAACACCCTCTGCTGCCTGTTCTACCAACTCGGGAGCCAAGATCCTTCTATCACCCACTTCTTCCCAAGCCACTGGAGACCTACATCTCCTACCATACAAGGCCTCATAAGGTGCCATCCCGATGCTAGCATGATAGCTGTTATTGTAAGCAAACTCTGCGAGAGGTAGATGATCATCCCATGAGCCCTTAAACTCCAAAACGCACGCCCTCAGCATATCCTCTAAGGTTTGAATGGTCCTCTCGGACTGACCATCTATCTGAGGATGATAGGCTGTGCTCAAGTTAAGCTGAGATCCCATGGCTTCTTGAAAATGAGCCCAAAATCTAGAAGTGAATCGAGAATCTCTATCTGACGTAATGCTCACAGGTGCCCCATGCAGTCGAACTATCTCTCTCACATACAACTCTACTAGAGCACTCAAGGAGTCTGTACTTTTGATGGCTAGGAAATGGGCACTCTTTGTCAACCTGTCTACTATTACCCAGATTGCATCATGCCCCTTTCGGGTCCTTGGTAAACCCATAATAAAATCCATAGTAATATGCTCCCATTTTCAAGTAGGCACTGAAAGAGACTTGAGTAGTCCTACTGGTCTTTGGTGCTCGATCTTAATCTATTGGCAAATTAAACACTTGGCCACAAACTCAGCTACATCTCTTTTCATACCAACCCACCAATACACCTTCCGTAAATCCTAATACATCTTAGTGCTTCCCCGGTGTATGGTGTATCGCGAACAATGAGACTCCTTTAAGACCCTTTGCCATAGGGCATCATCGTGTGGGACACATATACGGCCCCTAAATCTCATCAGTCCATCCTCACCGAGCACAAAGTCTGACTGTTCGTCCTGTCCTGCCTGACTGACCATATCCAATAACTTCTGATCACCCCTCTGTCCAGTTCTAATCTGATCAAGTATACTAGGTTCAATCTGCAAACTAGCTATGAACCCAACACCTGTTGTCTCCATGCTAACACTAAGCTCGACAAACTGCTCTAGCAACTCCCATTCTCTAACCATCATAAAAGAAATCATCCCCTTCCTGCTTAAAGCATCTGCCACTACGTTTGCTTTGCCCGAGTGATACAGAATCTCGCAATCATAATCCTTGAGGAGCTCTATCCACTGTCTCTGTCTCATATTTAGCTCCTTCTGATCAAATATATACTTCAAGCTCTTGTGGTCAGTAAAAATCTGAAACTTTTCTCCATACAGATAATGCCGCCATATCTTCAAGGCAAAAACAACCGCAGCCAACTCCAGATCATGGGTGGGGTAATTCCTTTCATGGTTCTTAAGCTGCCGAGAACCATATGCAACCACTCTCTCATGCTGCATAAGTACACACCCCAAGCCCTGGTATGATGCATCACTATATACTGCATAGCCTCCAGACCCACTAGGAATGGTTTAGACTGGGGCGGTAGTCAACCTTTTCTTGAGTTTTTCAAAACTCTGCTCACACTGATCAATCCACTCGAATGGAACATCCTTGCATATCAGCTTAGTCAGTGGAGCGGCAATCTTGGAGAAACCTTCAACAAACCTCCTATAGTATCCAGCTAATCCTAGAAAACTCTGAATTTCTGTAACTGTTCTCAGCCTCTCCCAATTAAGTACTGCCTCAATCTTAGATGGATCCACCGACACCCCGTCCTTGGAAATCACATGGCCCAGAAATGCTATCTGTTCCAACCAAAACTCACACTTATCTAACTTCCCATATAACTACTTCTCTCTGAGAGTTCGGAGCACTACTCTCAAATGCTGCTCATGCTCCTCTAGGGACTTTGAGTAGATCAGAATGTCGTCGATGAAAACAATGATGAACCGATCTAGATACTCCCGGAACACCTCATTCATCAAGCTCATGAATGCAGCTGGGGTATTAGTTAGACCAAAGGGCATCACACGAAACTCATAGTGGCCATATCTCGTTCTGAAGGCCGTCTTCGAAACATCCTCCTTCCTAATCCTCAATTAGTGATAGCCCGATCTCAAGTCAATCTTCGAGAACACCGTAGCCCCTTTTAGCTGGTCAAATAGATCATCTATTCTGGGCAAGGGATACTTGTTCTTAATTGTGGCTTTGTTCAACAGCCTGTAGTCTATACATAACCTGAGACTACCATCTTTTTTTTGTACAAATAATACCGGAGCTCCCCACGGGGATACACTCGGCCTAATGAACCCTTTGTCTAGCAAGTCTTGCAACTGCTTCTTCAATTCCTCAAGTTCAACAAGGGCCATCTGGTAAGGAGACTTCGAGATTGGCTGAGTCTCTAGTGCCAAATCTATCGTGAATTCTAACTCTCTCTCCGGTGGTAATCCCGGTAATTCATCAGGAAACACATCCAGAAACTCGCATACCACTGTATGTCCTGAATACTTGGACATTCCTGACTAGTATCGAGGAGGAATGCAACATAACCTTCACATTAACACATTCATCAAAATTTTCATCAATTGTCAAAATCATAAAATTTATTCCTTCATTGCAAAGCATACACTAAACTTACTAGGTAAGAAGAAGGTAACAGTCTTAGAGTAGCAGTCTAAACTTACACGGTTGGTGGCTAGCCAATCCATACCCAAAACTACATCAAAGCCATACATGCTCAACAAAATTAAATCTGCTAATATGATCCTATCTCCTACCTTGATCTCACAATTTCGACAAACCATATCAGTCTTTTGTGATTTATACATGGGTGTGCTAACATGTAATGTAAACTCTAGGGGTTCTGGTTTAACATGCAATTTACATGCAAAGTGAGGTGATATAAAGGAGTGGGTGGAACCTGAGTCAAATAATACTTGTGCCTTATGATTGCAAATTAAAATCTTACCCTGAATAGTCTCTGTGGAGGTGTCGGTAGTCTCTCTATCTACGGCAAAGACCCTCCCATGTGTGACAGGCTTCTTACCATTCTCTGCTGCGGTAGCCCGTCTCTGTGGATTTTGTCTCTGGGGAGCTTGCCTCTCGGGTTGCCGTGGAGGCTCTGGGCGTTGTGGAACCTGGTTCTGTGGGCAATCTCTCATTATATGTCCCTTCTGCCCACACACAAAGCAGCTCCTAGTGGTCAAAAGGCACACACCCCCATGAAGCTTCCCACACTGTTTGCACACTGGCCTATACTGATGCGGATCTCTAGCAACCTGAGGAGTAGGCACCAGAATGATGGGTCTATTAAGTCTAGGGCGGAACTCATCCGTTCTCTGTCTCTTGGGTTGGCCTCTCCTGAAATCCTGCCTCACGAACTCTGTCTGCTTACTCTTATCCCGGCCTTTGCCCTTTAGGCCATACTCTGTTTGTGTAATGTTTAGGCCCCTCTCAACCATCTGTGCTCTACCCAGGGCATCCTGAAATTCTGTAATCCATAGTCCCAAAAGTCGATCCCGGATAGCTGGCCTCAACCCTGCTAGGAACCTCTCAGTCTGACGTTCTTCATTTTGGAATGTCTCCGGGTCATATCTCATCAGCATAGTAAACTTGCTTTCATACTCGTCCACAGTCATACTACCTTGTACCAAACTCAGAAAATCCATCCTCAATTTCTGCTGGGCAGCTAGTGGAACATACTGCTTCCTAAAAGCTGTGGAGAACGCATCCCAACTAATCACTGGATGCTGAGCAATCAGAAGGACCTTGGTGGATCTTTACCAATACTCTGCTTGCCCTGTACCATGTAGGTGGCCATGGAAACCTTCTCAACATCCGAACAACCCAAAAAATTGAAGATCTTCCCGAGGCTCACCAACCACTCTTCAGCATCTACTGGGTTCTTAATCCCCTTGAAAGCTTGAGGCCTCATCTTCAGGAAGTCTCTCATCCTGCCAATATCCTTCTCCTCCCTCCGGGCCTGTACAGGAGGCTGAGGGGCCATAGGTACTAGAGGAACTTGTGGAGGAGGAGGTGGTGGTGCTTGTGGAGGAGTCGGCACCGGAGTAGGGGTTGGTGCCGTGCCGACCGAATCCGAGACATTTGCCCCTAGATGTTGGGTAACCATAGCAGCTATCGACTCTAGACCATGCTCGAGGCGCTGCTCCAATCGTTGCTCGAACTGAGCCATACGAGTGTTAGGACTCTCTGGCTCCTGTGAAGGTGGTGGAGGTGGCTGAGCCTGCCTCCGAGTACGTCCGCGTCTCCCGCTCATCGTGCAGTGATCTAATACCTGCGCATAATTCCAATGATCAAACTTAAACTCGTTAGGTATACATTACCTACTACTAGACAAGCATAGACATTGGGATGTAATTTAATCCTTATTTTCGACACTGACAGTACTAGACAACCTTCGCTCTGATACCACCTTAAACTGTAACGACCCTTGACCCTTGAAAATCGGGAAATTTTTTTTTTGAAACTTCATTACCCATTTATTCTCTTATTCACTTAGGTTGTATTCCTGTACAGTGTCAAAACATTTTTCCTAATTTTTTTTGTAATTAGTAATTGATTTCCACGTTTTTTTAGATTATAAGGCCGATAGAAAATTTCGGCAGCACAACGGCTTATAAATGAGCCTACCCACCTGCAAGTCAATTATTTTTGGCAATCCTAGATATCCACAACTACCAAGCATACTTTCCAATTCATCCTTACCACTTCAGACATCTATTTCAATTTAATACCAGTCATCTCAAATATTATCCCAAAATAATAATGTTTACATCATCCTTACAAAATTACATCCCAACTGATAACTTCGACACATGTCTGTGGATACAATTATGTCTGGTATAGGAATGTAAATGTATACCTCTTGCGTGTACAAAATGTAGCCTAGGGTAGCTCTTCCCATCAGCCTACGTCGTGTACGCGGCATGTAGCGCCTATAGATTCACTGCAAAAGATCTGAAGGTAGAGGGGTGAGCTTTTGGGGAAAAGCCTAGTAAGATAGTACCTTTAAATTAATCCTGATATATATATATATATATATATATATATATATGAAAAGCATGTAAAAATTATTTGTAAGACCATACTTTAAGTAAAAGGAAAAACTTAAATCATCACTTCATGCAATTCATCGTAAAAGTCATAACGCATGCAAGTTCAAAACAAGAATCATGCTCAACCATACTATAAATTCTTTCATAAGCTTTTCGCATACATTGCATAATCATCTCGTTTTACTTTCGTAAACATGTCATAAACATTTTATGAAGCTTTCATGAAACATTTCATAATTACTTTGTAAACATTACATAAACGTGTTGGTTCATAACCAATCATTGAAATTCATAAGGTACATATTCGTTGCCACATTTATCATTCATAACTAATTCATGGAGACCAGGCTATAACTAAGTCATGCGATACGTGTCATTCTCCGTAGAGAGCTAAACATGTTACCTATGGCCATGGTAAGTGGCTGTAGACTGGATCAAGGTCGTACAGCTCTTTCGTAAAACATGGGTAGTATCCATCTTACATACTTTCACTAGCACATAGCTAGGACACGGGCACCAATGGCACTCTCCTTGTGGGCAACATAATTGCGTGCTGCGCGGGCACGAGATACTACCAAAACATCATCATCATAAACCACAAGTAGCGTGACATCTACCACACAGGTAGAGTCAAGTGCTATAGGGGCCTACGTACCGGCACCTCAAGTGGTGGAGCCGGAACACCACGAGAAGTAGCCAAGCATGAAGCCTAAGTCTCAAAACATATTTTCTTTTTCCCCATTTTCTTTAAAATTGTCAAAAGTTAACTTTAGCGATATGGATATAAAAATCATGAGTAACTATAAAACATCCATACGCTTCATACCCTTGGAAAAATTTATTTCATGTCATGTAAAGTATTCGGGGGACATGTAACATATTTAAAACGTGTTACATAATCATTGTACAGGTATAAAAGCATCTATAAATCATTTCGAAATCACATGCTCTTTTCATAAAGTCATTCATCGGTAAAAACAATATGCATTATCAGGACATAGTTAAATAGTACCCCTTACCTCGATGTATCGGATATCTCACGTTCGCGAAATGACGCCTTCCAACACCTCCGTCAATTCGTCTACGTTTTACCTACATCGAAGGTAGTTTACTTAGCTTCCTATTCATACGAGTCACTCGAAATACGTTAAAATCGTAACCTATTCGTTCTTCCTCATGCGTACGTTTAATCGTGCGTACCTAGGCTATTCACGTACGTATATATATATATATATATATATATATATATTTTCTTCCCCTATATTATTTTTGTACATACACACCTTGGTATACCTATTATTATATACAACTACATGTATATACTGGCGAGTATATATGTTTATATATTCCTATATATGCATCATTATTTGTTTTCATTTCTTTCCTCATCACATGTATCCATCCCATGTATGTACATATATTAAAACACATTCTTACCTTATACCTTCATTTGTATATACCTCCTAGTATATACACATCTCTCATACATTCCTTTATATGTACACCTAAGTAAATACTCAATACATGTATATGTATACTCATACATACCCACATGGATATATGTATATATATATATATATCATTTTTACTTGTTTCCATTTACGCAACCTCACATAAATATACATATATACATATATGCATACATGCATCTACCTCTCCCTTTATCCATCATTCATCACTACCCTTTTTTTATTTACACCATTTAAATTTATACTAATCATGCTTATAATTCAATCTATATATATACATGTAAATTAAATATGCATGTGTATACTTAAATCTTACCTTCCTTTCTTTTTCTCTTTTCTTTTTTTTCTTCTTTTTTTTTCTCCTTTTCCTCTCGGTCAGCCCTTCTTCTTCCTCCCTTTCTCCTTCGGTTCCAGCCCCTTTCTCCCTCACGGTTTCCCCTGCTTGGTCTCGGTTACAGCCTCCATTCCCAGCTACAGTTCCTCTCGGGTTGCACTGTTCTGCCTCATCGATCCTCCTCTGTTCCAGTTCAGCTCTCGGTTCTGCCTCAGTTTCCTGTTTCGGTTTCAATTTCCTCCCCCCTTGTCTCTGTTCCAGCTTCGATTCAGCTCTGCTCCTTCCTCCTTTTCAGCCTTGGTTTGGTCTGCTCCACAGTTTCTTCTCCTTCTCTCGGTTTCACCTCCAGCAGCAGTTTCTTCTCCTTCTCTCGGTTTTGCTCTGCTGCAGTTTCTTCCCTTCTCTCGGTTTCACTCTCCCGATCAGTCCTCTCCTCTTTTTTTTTCCTCTCCTCCCTTCCTTTCCCTTTTTCTTCCCCTCTCTTCCTCGGCCAGCAGGCCCCCTATTTTCTTTTCTTCCTTCCTTTCTTCTTCCCCGGCGGACTGCTTCCCCTTTCCTTTCTTTCCTTTCCTTTTTCTTCTTCCCCGGCGGACTGCTTCCTTTTCCTTTTTCTTCTCCCCCGGCAGACTACTTCCCTTTCCTCCCTCTTTTCTTCTCCTCCTCTTCTCCTCTTTCTCTCTTCCTTTTTTCCCGCCCGAGCCTCGTTTGTTTTTGTTTGATTTCCTTTCCAATTGCAACAGTGGCAGGCGGAATTGGCTTTTCTAAGCCAATTCCGTACATGCCATAATATATATATATATATATATTAGTTTAGTATATGTATATATATTATATTAGTATGTAGGTATTATTTATTATTATTTTTTGTTTATGTATTAGTATTGTTATTATTATTGTTATTATTATTATTATTATTTATTATTATTATTTTTTACTTTAAATATCTTATACATTATACATTACAATATATATATATATATATATTTGTTATATATATATATATATATATATATATATATATATATATATCATCATTCTTCCATTTTAAATTGTCTAGTATATGTATATATTATCATTCTTCCATTTTAAATTGTCTAGTATATGTATATATATATATATATATATATATATATGTATATATATATATATCATCATTCTTCCATTTTAAATTGTCTAGTATATGTATATATAATACCTATGTATATATATATATATATATACATATACACTTCCTTTTAATTAAATGCCTAGTATATATGTATATATGTATATATACATATATATATATATATATATATATATATATATATATATATACATTTTCACTTATGTATGTCTCTACACATATATATTTTCTTGTATAATTTATCCACAGACATAATATCATGCCTTCCATGAGATTTTCCTTATTTCGAAATTAAAATAATATCGGGATTCCATCATTCTTCATGAGTTCTCGATACAAGTGTTTACATCGACACTTTTCGAATAACAAATTAAAATTTTCTAATCCTTCCATACTTTCATTCGCCTTATTACTTCTTGTATCTTCGGGTTCCCAGTCATCCCACGGGCTTCTCGGTTCCTATAGTCTCGAGCCCTACAACGAATATTTACGCTTCTGTTAATATATATTATTTCTATTTTTATATAATTAAATTAACGTAGGAAATTTGTGGGGTTTACAAATTTCATCCCCAATAGTTCCATGAACCATTGAACCATTTGTCCAATTTTAATTTCCAAATTGCTTATTATTTAATTCTAAGGTTAATTTTTATTTTAAGGATATATCTTTTATCTTATTATTTTTTATTTGAAAATTTAGTTATGCTAATTATATATAATATGTCACACCCCGCAAACGTGGAAATATGAGCTAATTTGGTTTTTTCTTAATTTTTCAATTAAGTTGCATTCTCATCAGTGCCAATTCTTAACCTTTGCATTTTACGAAATTTCGTCGGCATAATGGCGTATTTATGAACTTACCTCCCTACAAAGTTTAAATCATAGTTTATATCCCACAATAGTTGTTTTTTTTTTTTTATCTTATTTCATAATTAATAGTGATTTATGTAATAACTCTAAAAGTACATTTATTCTATAAACTGTACATTTACAACTTTACATACATACTTGTCTAAATTACATCCCAAAATATTCTTTACATCAATTGTCTATGTTATACAAGATGTCTGGTAATAAAAACAAAAGTATATCTTATCGTATACTATAGGTAGCCTGGGGAGAGTATCGAGTCCACTAGCCTACTTCAATTACACGACAGACGTAGATAGTGATCACTTTATATAGTCTGTAAGAGTAGAGAAAGGGGTGAGCTCTTCAAGCCCAGTAAGACATACGTTTAAAGAAGTCTTAATATCAAAGTGTACGAAAATATGATGCTTTTATACCAACACTGGTAAGCATATATATATATAAATATATATCGAAAACAGGCTTATCTTAAAACAAGTAAATCGAACACATTTCGGATAACATAATTTACTTCTCACAAAGTTTATTACTTTTCTTTCGAATTCATACAGAATATACACCAGAGACTAAGCAATTACACATAGCAAACATAAGTCATGTTCATATAAATTCAACCTCCAAAGAGGGAGACAAACAAACAGAGTACCAATGACTATGGTAAAAAGATTGTAGACTGGATCAAGGTCGTACAGCGCCCTACGCCACTAAGGATCAACAAACAATGCACGAAGTGGACGACGATAAGGCACCGAGTGGCTAAATATACCCAACACAATTAAACATGCACCACAAAGGACGAAATGTGAGCAATATGGCATAAGGCATGCACCACGAAGGTTCAAACTCCACACGGGCCATGCATGACTGATATCATGGTCTACATGTTGCTTGAGTCTCAAAACGATACTTATGAATTATTTTTCGGGCTTATTAACTCGCATTGTAACAAAACCAAGCTTATAATCAAATTTTGTATACATAAAACAAATTCATAAAATCCATTTCCATATTTCAATTTACATTTTCCAAAACATTTCACATGTGTCAGAAAAATATGTTCGGAGAGCTCGAAAGGTGGCTTTTCCTTCGATTTTTCTTTTTAAATATGAATAGCGCTTTTTCAAATCTCGAAAATACATTTGATAAATTCGAACACATTTCAAACATGTTTATATATTAAAAACGAGGTAATGAGAATACTAATACCACTTTAAATTGCATCCTTTACCTAACGAATCTTGGAATAACACAAAATCACCAGGTGCCGGGTTTGCCTCGTTTTGCATGTCGGTACATTGAGCTCTCCAAAATAGTTCCAAAATCATCAAATGATGCTTAATTTCATCTTAGTATGCTTAAACATACATCGACTTCCATAAACTTCACTAAATTTGACCATTTTGTCCATTTTTCCTACTTCTCGGTTTTACCGATTAAAGGGTCGGTTTAGGCAATTTCGATAGTTTCTTTTCTCTTAACTTCAAACTTATAAACTTAACAACCTAAACCCTTATCCAAGTCTAAATTAACACTACAACTTGTCAAATTGTCAAACTTTCATACTTTTACAGTTCTTTACTAAACTGAGTTATAAATCGAACTTTTCGGTATTAAACAATCATTCTAAAATATCAAATTCAACCAAATTTCGGCATTTCCTTAACCTTCCATGACTGGCCGAACCTATGCTTATCCCTAGAAATTATTTCATCAATTTCTACTTTAGCTAAAATCATTTAAATTCATCAAACATTAACATATATCAAATTCATCATCTTCTAACAACTTTACCTCGGGTTTGACCAAGTTTGACCCATGATTCTTCCTCCAACAATGATTCTCAACTGTAGATAAACATGTATACTATCTAGAGTCATCAAAAACAAGCTCAAAAACCAATCAAAAACTCATAAATTCAAGTTTTCCTCTTACCCAGAAATAGGGCAGATTCTGCCCCTGTTCTTCTCTCTAGCTTTTCACCTAACAAATGAGCTTGTTTATGGTTGAATTGTTTATATGTTTTAGAGGACTTAGGAAGGAATATTTGATCCTTCTTGACCAAAGTCTAAAAGTGGCCAGAAGGTGGCCGAAAAATTCTCACAAGTATGGCCTAAGGATGACATCAACGACAACTTGGGAAATGTGGTTCTCTCTGGTTTCAACTTATTTCGAGATGTTCTATATCATTCCACAAAGAGCATTATATTTTATACTATAGAAGATTGGGCTCAAAAACCTTCTGAATGGGCTTCAAATTGGGCTTTTATATTAGGCCAACAAAGGTTGGGCTTGGGTCTGCCAGCAGCCCTGTTTTTGTAAAATACATAAAAATTATTTCTAAGAAATTTTTTCCCAAATTTCCACTTTTCAGGTGTTCTACAAGGTCTCTAGTATGTCTCATAAAAATTTGGAGCCCACTTGTTTAAGAAAAGTTCCCCAATTGAGCCCATTTTGCGCGATTTGGTCATTACCGATTGAATTGCCTTAAGGTTTTCGGTTTACTTTAAAAATTCATTTAATCACTGAAACCTCCTTATTTCCACTAAATCTTCATTCCTCGAGTCAAATATACCCTACTTTAATTTCCTATGGCCTCAGAATAATTTTTATGAATTTATAGAATTTATTCCAAATTTATTTCACTTACTAGGCTCAATTGATCAGTTTATTGCTAATTCGAGTTCCTATTAACTTTTTCATTTCTCATACCTTAGTTTCAACTCCTAACCACTAAAACAGATTTATACATGCAATCTTGAGAAATATTTGAACTTAAGAACCTTACCTCGATTTTTGTGCCCTGAGCTCCGTGCCACTAACCTAAGTGCTTCAATTTGTTTTGTGCCTGCATAATATTATTCTGAGTATCTTAATTGCTTTCTAGTTTCCAAATAAATTGTGAAACAAAAAATTTTGGGTTTCACATTTCTCCTCACCTTTTAGGAATTTGCTTTTCCAAATTCAGACAGGTCCATCGAACAATTGAGGGTACTTCTCTCTCATGTGACTCTTTAGCTCCCACATAACTTCTTTTGTCGAGTGGTGTTGCCAGAGAACCTCCACTAAGGGTATCATTTTAGATCAAAGTACCTTCTCTTTTCTGTCGAGAATTCAGATCGGTTGCTCAGCATAGCTCATATCTTTTTGTATGTCCAACGGTTCATACTCTATAACATGAGAAGGATCTAGATGATATTTCCTCAACATAGAAAGATGGAAAACATCATGTACCCCAGACAACTGTAGGGGTAAAGCAAGTCTGCAGGCAACGTCTCTCACTTTTTCCAATATTTCAAATGGACCAATAAAGCGATGACTCAGCTTCCCTCTCTTTTCGAAGTGCATGACACCCTTCATCGGAGACACTTTCACAAATACAGAGTCCTCAACCTGAAATTCTAGAGGACATCTTCGTACATCAGCATAACTTTTCTGTCTACCTATCCTCAATCTATCACAAATTAGGTAAACACATTTAGCTGCTTGTTCAACAAGATTGGAGCAAGTATTTTCCTGTCACCCACTTCTTTCTATGCTACCGGGGATCTACACCTTCTGCCATATGGAGCTTCGTATGGTGCCATTCTAATATTGGCATGGTAACTGTTATTGTAGGTAAACTCTGTAAAAGACAATTGATCATCCCATGAGCCTTTAAATTCTAAAGCACATGTCCTTAATATGTCCTCTAGCGTCTGAATAGTCCGCTCGGACTAACCGTCGGTCTAAGGATGGTAGGCAGTGCTCAAATGTAACTGGGATCCCATAACTTCCTGAAAATGAGTCCAAAATCTGGAAGTGAACCTAGAATCCCTATAAGATGTAATACTCACGGAGGCCCCATGCAATCGTGCAATCTCTCGAACATGCAAATTTTCCAAAGCATTATGGGTATTTGTGCTCTTGATGGTGAGGAAGTGGGCACTCTTAGTTAGTTGGTCCACAATCACCCAGACTGCATCATGGCCCTTCTGGGTCTTCGGTAATCCCATAATAAAATCCATAATAATATGCTATCATTTCCATGTAGGCACCGATAATGGCTTAAGCAGCCATGCTGACTTCTGGTGCTTAACCTTAATCTGTTGGTAGACTAAACATCTAGCCACAAAGTTTGTCACGTCTCTCTTCATTCCAATCCACTAATACACCTTACGTAGTTCATGGTACATCTTAGTACTTCCTGGGTGCATGGTGAATTAAGAACAGTGAGACTCTCTAAAATTCTCTGTCTCAGGGTGTCATTATGTGGCACACAAATATGGCCTCAAAACCTTAGCAATCCATCATTACTGATCGAGAAGTTTGATTGCGATCTTTCTTCAGCCTGGCTAACCATATCCAACAACTTCTAATCGTTTCTTTGCCCTGACCTGATATGATCCAAGATACCGAGCTCGATCCGTAGGCTAGCCATAAATTCATCATTGACTTTATCAACACTGATATTGAGCTCGACGAACTGTCCTAATAAATCTCATTCTCTAATCATCATATAGGACACCATACCCTTTCTACTGAGGGCATCTGCTACCACATTCGCCTTGCCCGGATGGTACAAAATCTCGCAGTTATAATCTTTTAGGAGCTCTATCCATCTCCTTTGTCTCATATATGAGTTCCTTCTGATAAAAAATATACTTAAGACTCTTATGGTCAGTGAAAATTTGAAATTTCTCACCGTATAGATAATGGCGCCATATCTTCAGGGTAAAAATCTCTACGGCTAATTCCAAATCATGAGTGGGATAATTTTGCTCATAGTCCTTAAGCTGGCGGGAATCATAAGCGATCACTCTACCATTCTGCATCAGCACCTAGCCCAAACCTTGGTGAGATGCATCACTGTACACTGTTAACCCTCCTGATCCACAAGGAATGGTCAAAACTAGTGCAGTAGTCAACCGATGCTTGAGCTCTTGGAAGCTCTGCTCACATTAATCAGACCATTCAAATGGAACATCCTTACGTGTCAGTTTGGTTAATAGAGCTGCAATCCGAGAAAACCCCTCAACAAATCTCCGGTAGTACCTTGCCAATCCCAAGAAACTCTGAATCTCTATCACTATCCTAGGTCTCTCCCACTTTAGCACTGCATCAATCTTGGATGGATCAACAGACACCCCGTCCTTAGATACAATGTGCCTGAGAAAGCAATTGATGCAACCAAAATTCACAGTTACAAAATTTCCCGTACAATTCATTCTCATTAAGGATCTAGAGTATAATCCTCAAATGCTGCTCATGCTTCTCCCAAGACTTAGAATAGATTAAGATGTCATCAACAAAGATAATAATAAATCTGTCTAAATATTCTCGGAAGACATCATTCATCATACTCATAAAAGTAACAGGGGCATTAGTCAGTCCAAAGGGCATCACCAAAAACTTAAAGTGCACGTATCTTGTCCTGAAAGCTGTCTTTGGTACATCAGCTTCCTTAATCCTCAACTGGTGATAGCCTGACCTCAAATCCATCTTAGAAAACATTGAAGCCCCTCTCAACTGATCAAAAGATCATCTATCCTTGGCAGGGGATACTTATTCTTTATTGTCGCCTTATACAAAAGTTGATAGTCTATATACAGACAGAGACTTCCATTATTATTTCTAACAAATAATATCGGAGCACCCCACAGAGACACACTCGATCTAATGAACCCCTTATTGAGCAACTCTTGCAACTGCTTCTTCAGTTATTCCAATTTGACCAGTGCCATTTGATAAGGTGGCTTAGAGATAGGCTGAGTGTCAGGTACCAAATCAATGGTAAACTCAATTTTCCTCTCTGGTGGTAACCCTGACAATTCATCCAAAAAAATATCGAGAAACTCGTAAACTACCAGAATGTCCTGAATACTTAGCGGTTCCCGACTATTATAAAATATAAATGCAATATAACCTTCACAAACATTTTTGTCAAAAAAAATTTTCAACATATTTAAATCTTATAACTTCATAGAATTTAATACCACACACTTCATTTCTTATTAACAAAGCATACATCAAAATTTTCAAGTAGAGAGAAGGTTTTGGTCTTAGTGTAGAAGTCTAGACTTACATGATTGACAGCTAGCCAATCTATGCCCAAAATCACATCAAAACCATACATATTTAGTAAAACTAGATCTATTAACATTATCCTATCTCCTACTTTGATTTCACAATTTTTACCCACAATATCAGTCATCTGCGATTCATGTTTGGGTGTGCTTATGTGCAACATGTGATCTAGAGGCTCAAGTTCTATATGCAATTTATGTGAAAATGGTGGGGAAATAAAGGATTGTGTGGAACTTGGGTCAAACAAAACGTGTGCTTATGATTACAGACAAGGAGTATATCTCTAATAGTTTCGACAGAGGCATCAGCTGTCTCCTTGTCGATGGTAAACACATGTCCCTGTGAGATAGGCTTCTTGCCCTTGTCTGCGGCTGTGGCCCTCCTCTATGGGGCCTGTCTCTAAGAAGCCTGTGCATGTCTCTCGATCTGCCTTGACTGCTCTTGAGGCTAGGTGGGTCTCCTCAGGGACAGTCTTTAATCTGGTGGCCCATAACACTGCATTTAAAGCAGGCACCCGTAACCTAGTGGCAAGGCCCAACATGTGGCCTGCTACAGTTCTTGCATAGTTGAAATCCAATCCTGGGGCCTCGGGTGGTGTCTACACTAACAATAGGGGTCTTAGGCTTACCAGCCCTCGCCCGATTCTCGTTAATCCACTATCTCTTGGGATGATCCCGCCTCGGTTCAAATCGGGATGCCTCTGCTCTCTTTCCCTTATCACTGCCCTTACTTTTGAACTCATACTCTGCCTGAGTCACATCTAGGCCTCTCTCAATTTTTTGAGCATGTCCAAGGGCATCTTTGAAATCTTTGACTCGGAGTCCCAACAATTTATTACGGATCCTCGATCTCAAGCTTGCCAAAAATCTCTCGGTGCAACACTCGGGGTCCTTAACTGTCTTTAAGTCGTACCTTATCAAGATAGTGAACTGGTTCTCATACTCATCCACTGTTATGCTACCCTGAACCAGATTCAAAAATTTCGTCTGCAACTTTTTTTGAGCAGTGCGTGGAATATACTGGGTCTTGAATGCATCTAGAAAGGCATCCTAAGAAATATTCGACTGACTATCCACTAAAATGGTCTGTGTAGCCATCCACCAAAACTTGGCTTAGCTCCTTAACATATAGCTGGCCATAGCAACCTCTCTCTATCTGTACAGCCCAAATACTGGAAGGTTGTCTCAATATCCAGTAACCATCTCTCGACCTTAACTGGATCTTTAACCCCTGTAAACTCTAGGAGGCTCATCTGAAGAAAGTCCTCTAGACTTTGAGTATCCCTATCATATTTGGGCTGTAGGACTACAAGCAGAGGAAGTGGGGCTACCACAAGAGCCTGTGGTGGAGGAGGTAGAGGAGTAGGTGCGGGTGTAGTAGCACCGGTACCAGAAGTATTTGCCCCAAACAATTGGGCAAACATAGCGGTGAGTGCACTTAGTCTCTCTCTCATAATTTGTATGCCTTTTTCGAGCCTCATCATCCTGGTATTAGGGCTCTCAGGCTGAAGGGGAGATGGTGGAGGGGGTTGTGCCTGCCTTCCATGGACGATCACGTCTTCTGCTCATCATTTAGTGATCAGTCACCGGTGTGTAAACCAATGTTTTAGTTATAACTTTAACAGATATACTCATTTTATAACCAGACAAGCATAAACATTTTGGGATATAATCTAACTTCAATTGGTCGACACTGACAGTACTAGACAACTTTTGCTCTGATACCATGTAAATTATCACACCTTAAAAACGTGAAAATATGAGCTAATTTTTCTTTTTCTTAATTAAGTTGCATTCCCATCAGTGTCGATTCTTAATCTTTTCATTTTACGAAATTTCCTAGCATAACAGCATATGTCACGACCCATTTTATCCCTTTTAACCGAAAATCACTACAAATTTTTCACGTTTTCCTTTACTTACCCGGTCGTGAACAACTCACCACTACACAGTTGGGCTGTGAGTTAATAATAAACATCCCACAACATTCATTCTCAAATAATCAAAAGATGTGTCATTCATTTCAAGTTAAGTTATACATGACACGCTTTCTAACTTTTACATCCCCCATATTACAATATAAATTGACTACTGTGCTTGTACATTATTTAGATACAAAAAGAATCTCTGTGTATATACCTCTGGGTGATGGAGATGCAGCGGATGACTCAACGAAACGCCTCAGTCTACACTGGGCCACTACGTACACTCTGTAGAGGGGGAAAGTAGAGAGGGATGAGCAACCACACGCTCAGTAAGGAAATAATGCAAGCATGATAGATAACTACTCTATCTACATGCTGATAGTGTTATGCATAAATCGTTTATAATTGGAGCATGAGGAAATAAAACTATGCCACATGTATATAAATATATCATGTATCGAAAATCATGTAAATATACATAAAACATGGAAATATCAACATATAAAATCATCTCATGCTCAATCTCAATAAAACTTGTCACAAAAGGGCAATACATTTAAGAAACATCCTTTTAAATCACATCACATCTTGTCATAAATCAAATCATCATTTCTTGAAAGCATAACTTCCACAGGGCTCGACCCCTCCCTCGGGTCTATCCTGGACAAATCACAATCACACCCAAGTATAAAAATCATGTGGTATTAGGTAATATCAAATGATACAGGTTAGTAAATCTTAAGGACTATGTTGGCCAACTATATCATAAATCATCCCAGATCACACGCATCCAGGTGTGCAAGGTATCATGCCGGAATGAATATGGGTTAGTTCTCTGCCAAACTTTCTCATCAGTAACTCAACCACGCGGTACAGCGTACTCCATGTTATATACACGGTACAACGTACTCCGCGGACCCATAACATGGTGAGGGGTGCCAGCTATAGGTCTTATCTACCCAATGCCATGTGTAACCGATATAGTCTCAAGTGCACGTGGGAGTATTTTCCTTGGTGTTAGGTCCTAGCCCCTCATGGCCTTGCTCGCCCCTTTCGGGTTCCTTGAACACCGTATCAGGTCCTAGCCCCTCATGGCCTTGTTCTCCCCTTTTGGATTCCCTGAAATGGGTAATGTCAGGTCCTAGCTCCTCACCTTCACCCCACTCAAGAGGTCTATTAAGCCTGTTGGGTTCCTTGGACACTAATTTGTATTACCCTCACCACGGCATCATATATACCATAGTGTGAAAACCAGTGCGAGTTAAGCTCTAGCTCGATATATGCATAGTAAAGAAACCTCCTCATACGAGCAACTCTCTAGTACGACATTCATGCATAAAAACATGAGAAAACCACGTACGAGCATAGCTCCAGTACGGTTATATGCATAAGAAAACCACTCGAAATCCACGTATAAGCAGAAGCTCCAGTACGGTTTATAAAACATCATCACAATCAAATCAAGGTGCGAGCTAAGCTCCAGCATATTTTATACAAGGAGAGCATCAAATCTAGAGCGAGCGAGGCTCCAACGCGATTTATATCACATAAATATGATAAGCGGCTCATACACAATCAAAATAATACCAAAACCGGGTTTAACACCTTACAAGTGCTATTTCACGAAATCATTCAAACACTAGCCAGCCTATCCACTAATTTGTTCAAAACCAAACATTGTGTTATGTGAAAACATTTCAAACACATGATTTATGCATTTATTAGCCTTACCATCCCTTTTTATAATAATCGTTTCAAAACCAAATTTCATACATACTCGTAGCTATGCGCTTACATCATCAATCATTTTCTCAAACCGTCATGCATTTCATAAACGCCCTATATCCACCCACAAAAAATACGAGCAGCTACATCTATATACTTACAGAATTCCCATAATTGGAATCGCGTCGCGTGATTCCACTCCCTTAGAGCTGCTTACTCGTGCGGTCCGACTCATCTCCAACGAACTCTCTAGAACTATACAAAGTCGTATATCACGTCGATTTAGTCCATATCACTCAACTCGGGTGTTCGCTATAGTCGATTTAACCTATAGCCTCCATTAACGCTTATAAGGCCTATTTTTATAGTTCTACTCGTATCTCAAGTCTATTGATTTCTTTTAGGCCTATTGGTTCATACCAAATCGATATTAAATTAATATTAAGCTCATAGTGTTCATATTTTATCATTTTCTTCACTATGACATTTTATCAAACATCTTACATACTCATTTCCTTAAATCCTCTAAACTCACGATGTGACTTCATTTAACCCTTATAAACCATTCATATTACTTCAATAACAACTTATCATAATCTATAAACCACCAACCCCTCAAAATCACACTTTCTCACACTAACCCGTTCTATTTTCTAGGTCACCCTAGTTCCATCATAACCTAGGTAATTTTGACCATCAACACCTATGCAAATCAACTCAAAAACCATTAAATAGACAATGCACTTGGCTGAAGTATTAGAAGCTTACCAAATCTAGCTTCTCTTCTTGCTCCAAAGAAAATACACATTGCTCCTTCAATCCAATAAATGGGGCTTTGAATCCAAGGTATGTTGTTCTTCTCTTTGATAAGAACAACTTTATATCTAATGGTCTTTCCTCAAATCTTACTGGAAATAAGTGGATTTAGGAGTGAGAATGTTAGGTTTTAGGTTGAAATGGAGAAATGGGGGTTTGTTTCTGTGATTGCAGATTTCACTGCTCCTATTTATAGAAATTGCTCAATGAGATCGATCTGTCGAAGCATGAGATCGATATGGTCTTCTTAAATCCTTCATTTTCATGCCAATTTGAGTGCATGAGATCGATCTGTCGAAGGCTTCAGATCGATCTATCCCAGGCAGTAGCTTAAGGAGATCAATTTGCTTCAACCCGAGAGCTAAGGAAATCGATCTGTTTGCACTAAAATCGATCTTCTCATTACAAAATATTTAGCAGATCGATCTGGCTCCATTGGAGATCAATCTGTCTTGTTCTATTGCTCAAGTAAGAGCATTTTTTACTCTTCCAGATCGATCTCTCATCCTATGAGATCGATCTGGCCTTCATATTTTTAGATTTTTCTGTAATTTTCTACAGCAACTCATACCTAACTTCATACATTTTGTTGTCATGGTCATTTTCTCATTCATCCACCTTTGAAGCTTGCAATTGGCATCCATTCATACCTTATACATATTAAAACTTGTGTGCATACTGTATATAATCCAAGGTATAGAATTCATAGCCAAATGGAAGTATAATTACTTATGCAATTCATGCAACTTCAAACCATTTGCTGCACTACTCATTTTGAGTTCCAATCACATTCATCACGTATAAAAGCCCATTTCTTCATATTCATATAAAATGAAACTTGTATGTACATTACAAACTCATATTACAAGTATGTACATTGAATCCATGGACTTACACCACTTTTGCTTTACATTGCATATACATCACCATACTCATGATTTCATAAAGTTTACATCCAAAAATACGGGTCTTACATTCCTCCTCTCCTTCAAGGAATTTGGTCCTCCAAATTAGAACCAAGTTACTCCTCAAAAAGTTGAGAGTATTTCTCCCGTATCAAATTCTCCAATTCCCATGTGGCCTCTTCCACTGTGTGATGCTGCCAAAGAACTTTCACCAAGGGAATTGTCTTATTCCGTAACACTTTCTCTTTTCTATCTAATATCCGAACCGGCTTCTCAACATATGTCATACTCTCATTGAGCTCCAACGGCTCATATCTTATCACATGTGTCGGGTCCGGGTGATACTTCCAAAGCATAGAGATGTGGAAGACATTATGAACATTTACCAAGTTCGGTGGCAATGCCAACCTATACGCCTACCCATATGCCTTATCTCCCACTCTTTCCAAAATCTCTAAAGGTCCGATATATCTAAGGCTCAGCTTGCCATTCTTACCGAATCTCATAATACCCTTCGAAGGTGAAACTCTCAGAAATATAGACTCACTCACGTCAAACTCTAGTGGTTTCCGTCTCTTGCTAGTATAACTCTTTTGTCGGCTGTCCGTAATCTCTCATATATTAATTGGACATCCTCAGATGCCTGTTGCACTAAGTCCGGAGCAAAGATCTGTCTGTCACCAACCTCTTTCTATCTAATAGGGGATTTGCATCTGTGTCCATACAGTGCCTCATAGGGTGTCATCCTGATACTCACATGATAACTGTTATTATAGGCGAACTCGACTAACTGCAGGTGGTCATCCCAGGAGCCTCCAAAATCCAGCACACACAGTTTCAACATATCCTCTAGGGTCTGTATAGTCCTATCTGACTGCCCATCTGTCTGAGGATGAAAAACGGTGCTAAAACTCAAGTGGGTCCCCATCGCTTCCTGAAAATGTTCTCAGAAATGGGAAGTGAAGTGGGCATCCCTATCTGAAACAATGCTCACTGGTACACCATGTAGTCGTACTATCTCTCGTACATACAGGTTCGCCAACTGACTCAGAGTATCGGTAGCTCTCATAGCTAAGAAATGGGCTGACTTAGTCAACCGATCCATAATAACCCATATGCATCATGACCTTTGCGGGTCCTCGACAATCCCATCACAAAATCCATGGTGACATGCTCTCATTTCCATGTCGGTATTGGTAGAGGCTACAATAACCCTGCATGTTTCTGATGCTCTACCTTCACCTGCTGACAAACGAGACACTTAGCGACATATTCAACAATGTCTCTTTTCATTCCAGACCACCAATAAAAATTTCGAAGGTTTTGATACATCTTGGTACTCCTCGGATGTATCGTGTACTTCGATGAGTGAGCCTCTGATAAAATCAGTCTCCTGATCTCAGGATCCTTAGGAACATATACTCTGCCTCTGAACCTCAATAAGCCATCTGTACTCAGCTCAAAATCAATACCCACACCTGCATGTATCTGATTCAATCAATAGATACACCGTCGATCGCTCTGCTGAGCCTGCCGAATACGACGAATCAACTCTGGCTCTAGTCTCAAACTAGCCATGATCTTAAGTCTCTCTGTGATACGAAACTAGTGCCCACTTGATTTCGAAATTGTTCGCAGGGACAGCTGGTGGCCTAATGCCGGTATAATAACCTCCAATAGTCGGCATTGCATAATCTCCAACGGTTTTAATTTCTTTATTTTTTGCCATGATGTTTTGCAGCGGAGCTATAAATTTCCTAGAATCCTTTCGAATTTTTCTAAGAGTTCGTTCAATTTCAGGATCTAAAGGAAAGCAATCATAACTTCTGGCTCTAGGCATGCAAACATCAAAAAGTACTTAGAAAATTTTTTTAAGTTTTTAAATTTTTAATTTTTTTAATTTTTAAATTTTTATGATAGAGAAAATTAACTAATCTAGATTAAACCTCTAAATATTTACAACCTAAGTATTTATAAGCTAGAATTACACCTAAGCATAATTTCACAGATATTAATTACTGGCTAATTGACTTCCCCGGCAATGGTGCCAAAAACTTGGTACGAAACTAGTGCCCACTCTGAGTGACCTAGACGTTCTATCCGCACGTGCACGGGTCGTACAAGTAATAATGAGATTTGATTCCCGGATTATCATCCCACAGAGAAGTTGATTAGCCTAATTAACTACCGACTAATCTTACCCTAAGTATATCCTAGCAAATTATAAATTTTCAATAGGTGATCTACAAAGCTAACAATACTGAAAATAATAAAAATTATAAAATAAAGAAAATCAAACAAAGCTAAAATTACTTATAGTGCTCCAAGCAATTAAAAGCAAATACCTACAAAAAAATTAAAACAGTTAAAATTAATTAATGCAATTAACTAAAATGCAAATATAAAAATTAAGAAACAAAATTAATTAAACTAAAATTAAACAAACCTAAAATAAAATATGCATGTAATTAAACTACTTAATAAAAATGCAAATTAAGCTAACCTAAAGTCTAATAAAATAAAACTTCTATTAATCCTAAGGAAATTCCTAAATATAACTAAGAAACTAATTACGTGTAAAAATGACCCTAAATTAATTATAACTCTAACTAATTACTAACTTGTCTAAATAAATAAATAATGCATGAAAAATAAATATTTTTGGATTTTTAAATTTTAAAGTGAAAAATTAAATATACATAACATGATATTCCTCTAATTTAATTCTAAATGCAAAATCTAATTCTTAAATCCTAATTTAGTCACTAATTAACTATTAATGAAATTAAACTAAAACTTAAAATAATAAACTAAGAGAATTAAACTATTATGTATAACTAAGCTAGAAAGTAATAAAAGACACAACAAAAATTAGACAAAGCAACGTAATTGCATGAAATATTAATCTGTGAAGATAAATGCAGCCCAACATGGCCTTAGCAATTATGCCCAGCTGAGTGGTCCAGTGTACTGGCACTGTACACGTTCTTCCCCAGCTTCACCAGGCGCTGTCCTAACATGGTTCGTGATGTCTCTAAGCGTTGCATCAAGGCTTCTGTCCAGGTGCCGCTACTGCCTCTTAGTATCGTCCTTCACTGCTGTTGCTGCTCGTTCCTCGGCATGCCCAGCTCACTCCCGGTTCAGTCCTCCACTGCAGTACCAGCAGCACTGTCCCGAACAGGATCAGTCACCACGTCTTGCTACTTTGCGTTACATGTCACAGCATTCGGCTTGGCCCCTCTCTGTTTCATGCATCATATCATTCTTGCAGCAATCAGCAGCTACCCATGCAGTCCAAAATCTGTAACAGCACATAGTAGCACACACCCGAAACTCTCAACAACTAGAGACGAGACAGAACAAGAAGACAGGGGCTAGACTCGATCTTGGTTACACACACTCTGCACCCTTCAACTGCAAATATCAATATCTACACAACAGCTCAGTAATAGTGATGGATTTAAGCATTTAACAACTTGAAACTGAAGGCCAAAACGAGATTAAAACTGAATAACAGCACATGAAGACAATGAACAGGACATTGATATTGAAATAGAGAAAAACAGAGGAAAATGAAGAATACTCCCTACTGCACCATGGACACCGTTTTATGCCAAACAAAGTAAGTAAAGAGTTTAGAGAGATCAAAGATAAATTGCTAATATGAAAAGTAGTGATTAAAAAGGGATTACAACAGCATAAGAAAATGCAATAAAACAATATGGCAACTAATGTTAAAATGCAGTAAGAGCTGAATCCGTGTAATGCAAACAAAGAAAAATAAAACAAGAAAAATCGAATAACAGTGCATTGCTAGATAAAAGCTTAAAAACGAAAAGAACTAAGTGAAGATCAACAATTGAAAAATTAACCCAAACTATTAATACCCGTAAATCACATGAATAGGGAAACCCATCATCCTCGGGTTGCTTCATTCCCTTCTCCAACCGTGGTTCCACATTGCTCTTAATGTGGAACAATGCTCGGCATCAACCCACATCAAGGCACCAGAATCGAAAGGCAGAAGACTAAGCAATCGAATAAGCAGCGGAGACAAAGAACTAAAACAAACTAAGTGAGCAAAACCCAGAGCACTTGTAAAAATAAAAACTCTTCCTTAAGTAATAAAAGTGAACAAACCGAGAAAGAAAAGAAAAGAAAAGTTGGTTGCTATTAATTAGTAATGAAAATACCAAATACTGGAAATGAAATAGCTTTTCATAAACATGAAGATTGCTATAAACAGTAATTAAATTAAAATAAAATCAAATGTTGCTTGACAAAAACTAACGGGAAAGCTAAAGAAAAACAAAGGAAAAATAAAAACTTTAACCTAAATAAAATAGACTACTTTCTACCCTAAACTACTCCTATTCTACTTTACCCTAAACTACACTACTCCTAAATTCTACTCTACTTCCTTTTTTTTTTCAATTGCCATCATGTTCTATTTATACACACACTTAGGGGTATAATGGTAATTTTTCATCCCAGATGAGTTGGCATTGTTTGGCCACTTGTCTTCCTTTGATTTGCTACAGAGTAGATATTTTCACGTCACTCGTCTTTTTGTCTAATTGGCTATGCGATGTGGCCCGACGTGTGTCTTCCAAGAGGTTGGCACAGTATCCGTCGATCTTATCGTTTCGGAGCGAATAAAATACGGACACTTGGCATCACACGTGTCCAGAAAACTTGGTGACTCGGTCTGCAAATTGGAAGTGGTCCAGTCTCCTTTAACCCATTTTCAGCCCATTTTTGACTAAAACGATTGAGTTTCATCCGGATTTAATTTACTTGCACATTAAAGAATTTTAATTAAATAAAGGGGATAATTAATAAAATAATATGAGGATTTAAATAATTAATTAAGAAATTAAGCACAAATAATTCTATTAAAAATAGAATTATCACTCTGAACTAGGCGGGGTTACATCCAAACTGAGGTTCGCGAATTGTTCCAATAGCTCATGTTCCCGTACAATAAAATAAGACACCAACCTGAGGTTCTTCCTGCTCAAAGCATCGACAACTACATTTGCCTTACCCGCGTGGTACATGATTTCACAATCATAATCCTTAAGAAGTTTGAGCCATCTCCGTTGTCTCATATTTAACTCTTTCTGCGAGAACAGGTACTTAAGGCTCTTATGATCTGTGAAAACCTGAAATCTGTCACCACAGAGATAGTGACGCCATATTTTCAAAGCAAACACTACGATCACCAACTCCAAATTATGTGTCGGGTAGTTCCTCTCGTGATCTTTCAACTGTCTAGATCCATAGGCAACTAACTTCCCATCCTGCATAAGCACATAACCCAATCCCTAGTGTGATGCATCCGTATACTGAGAAACCTCTTGAGCTGGTAGGAATGGTGAGAATCGGAGCAGTGGTCAATCGACGCTTAAGCTCCTTAAAACTCTTCTCACATGCCTCATCCTTCGACACGACATGGCCAAGAAATGAGATATGCTCTAACAAAAAATTACACTTACTGAGTTTGGCATATAACTCTTTCTCTCGAAGGGTCTGCAGAACTACTCTCAAGTGTTCCTCATGATCTTCCCTGGACTTGGAATATACCAATATATCATCAATAAACACAATCACAAACTTGTCCAGGTATGGCTTAAACATATCATTCATCAGTACCATAAATGCTGCGGGGGATTTGTCAATCCGAATGGCATAACCAAAAATTCATAGTGGCCATATCGGGTACAAAATGCTATTTTGGGTACATCTCCACTCCAGATCCTCAACTGATGGTACTTTGACCGCAAATCTATCTTTGAAAATACTTGGGCTCCTTGGAGCTGATCCAATAAATCATCTATACGTGGAAGAGGGTACTTGTTCTTAATGGTGGCTTTATTCAACAACCGACAATCTATACACAGTCAGAGGCTTCCATCCTTCTTCCTTACAAATAGAACCGGTGCTCCCAATGGTGAGACACTCGGTCTAATAAACCCCTTCTCTAGCAACTCTTGTAACTGTTTCTTTAGCTCTTCCAACTCAATCGAAGCCATTCTATATGGTGGTTTCGATATCGGCTCCGTACCAGGACTAACTTTATGCAAAATTCTATTTCCCTTTTAGGTGGTAGCCTTGGTAAATCGTCCGAAAAGACATCAGGAAATTTCGTAATCACTGGTATGTCTCTCAATTCCGAGTGTGCCTTATCTATATCAACCACGTATGCAATAAACCCTTCACATCATTCTTTCTACCGTGAGTGTCACAAGTCATCACATCAATATTCAACATAAGCATACAAATTCATCTCTCAAGTAGATTAAATAAAATCATACTCTTTCCATTTATCATAATTATGTTCTTTCAATTAATTTCACAAATCTTACAACATGATTTTCTATCTCGGGAAACCTCAATGTTTTAACATGATAGTCCATAACAACATGTGTCACGACCTAAATTACCTAAAAATCAGAGTGAATTTTTTGCTTTTTCATTTATTATTTAATTCTTACCTTTCTTTCATCATGACCATCCTACAACACAGTTGGGCTATGATTCGGTGTTAATCACCTCTCACCTATTTACCATTCCATTTTCATAATCACATTCACATATCAGAATTTACTATCTTTTGACTTTAATTAAACACATACACCATGGTATTTATAACCCTATATCCCCGACATCATATCCGTTTACAGTACTGTGCATTTACATGTTCAGATACAAAACTATACAAATGTGTATACCTGTCTCTCGATGGGAAGTAGTAGATATCCAGAATGCAAGTCTTCAGCCGCTTACTAATTACTGTGAGTGCTCTGAAAAGATGAGAAAATAAGGAGGTGAGCAAACCACACGCTCAGTAAGGTAATTATGCCAGTAAGTAGATAGCTCCACTATCTACATGCTCATAATGTCATGCCTTTAAAATCCATTTTCTTTTCATTAAAACCTCAAGCACAAATCATGTATGTCATCAATGACTTGGTTTATAAAACTGTTCGTGCATATATAAATCATACTACTTATGCATCAATGGCATTTTATGTGACATTAGTAAATCATACTTAGCATGAATTAAATCAAAATCATGCATTATTTCATGCGATATAAAACAAATCATGAGGTATAATCATTTCATGAATTTATCATTAAAGCATGGAAAACACATCATGCTACTGCATTTAAATCATTTCATTTAAAATGCAGTATAAAATAACCCTTCTGGGTCAATCATCTCATAAAACAATTCATCAAAATTCATTATAAAACTTCGGTTATAAAACCACCATTCTTTCAGGGTCACATATCATAAAATCATAAATCGGGGGCCTGACCCCTCCCTCGAGTCTACCTTGGTCTATCGACCAATAGTTATATCATGTGAGACAAGTAGGTGATTATATCAGTAACAACAAGGATTATGGCCATAACCTCGTGATCCCTGGCAACACGGTATATAGTGTGCGGGGTATCACACCTGAAACGGGAGGTGGGTCGTCCTACCTGCTAGAACAGCATAACACCAGGATTGCGAAGGCAAGGCTTGCTGCCTCATGGCTAATGCCACTCCACTCCAACAATCCCCACGGTACAACGTACTCCGTGTGACATACACGATACAACGTACTCTGTGAACCCAAGCTCAGTCAGGGGTGCCTGCAATAGGTCTTATCCACCCATATCATCTCTGTCTCAGAATGCACGTGTGAGCATATCATCTCACTGTGACACACAGTCTACAGGAGGTTCCAACACGACTATATGCATATAATATAAATCCCTGTGCGAGCGAAGCTCTAGCACAGCTCCATGCATATTCATGATATCTGAAAACCTCGTGCGAGCGAAGCACTAGCACGGTTTCATAGAAATCAATGAAACTGCGTACGAGCAACGCTTCAGTACGACTTAAAATAATTATAATTTTAAGTAAAATCCACGTACGAGCAATGCTCTAGTGCGGCTATGTATAAAAACTCAGTGAAAACCTTGTACGAGAAAAACTCCCGTACGACTTTAAAATGAGTCTTAAAACCATATAAAACTTCGTGCGAGCAAGCTCCAGCACAGTGTTATGCATCAATAAATCAAAGTTCGTGCGAGTTACACTTCAGCATGGCTTTATGCATAAATAAATCAAATCTCGTGCGAGTTACACTCCAGCACGACTTTTATGCAATATCATATCAAAACTGGATACGAGCTAGGCTCCAGCACCACTCATGCATGTCAAATCATTTAAAACTAGTACGAGCAATCGCTCCTGTACCTTTTTATGCATATCTAGTCAAAACCGTCAAAACAGAGTGCGAGCTAAGCTCCAACACTTCTCATGCATTTCACAAGAATAAAAATCAGTGCGAGCAACCACTCTAACACATTTCATGCACATGATGTCACACAAGTCGGTGCGAGCAACCGCTCAAGCACAATTATGCACAGTCACAAACGCAGATATAGTGCGAGCTATGTGCCGGCACTATCTGTTTTCATATAAACTTGATAGTTGGCCGTTTTCTAAAGAAATTTCATTTAAATATAAATAACACTTACGTAGTGTTATCTTGTGAAATTTATACAATTAATGGCCAATCTACCGATTTGCTTTGTTTAAAACCAATCAAATTCTTTAATTCAGAAAATTCCTTAAATCATGCATTTCATGCATGTCATGCTTTCACCATCCTTAGGTGAACTTCCCTCAATAGGGGTAAAATACCTTTTCCTATTTCGATCCTTAAAATCATTTAAACCACTTTTAGGACCTTTATACAATATCAGTGTATACATACATATTAAGTGTATACAAAAACTATTTAAAGTATACGTAGCTACCTCTAGCTACTCACACAATTCCCTTACCTCATTTTTCTGTACAATCTGACCTTTCACTGATGTCTCGTCATGCAGTCCGAATTGCTCTCAATCAAATCTCCGAAACTGCGTATAATATACATCAGGTCAATAGACAATACAATTAATTGTATTTCATATTTTTTGGGCTTAATTTGAATCATTGGGCCCGTTTACCCATATTGGGCCCGATTGTACCATAATGGACCTTAATCGGCCTTAAACCCGTTTTCCCTTCACTATTCACATTATTGAGGCCTATTGGGCTCACTGGGCCCATCAAAAATTATTGAGCCTCGTTCTAAACTCTCGAATAGCTTAATTTAGTATTTACGACAATTTATCCAATTTTCTAGAATTTAATTCATTAAATGCGAAATTTAAATCCATAATTTTTGCGGTAATTTTTAACACACATAACGATGCAATATTGTCGTAAATAAGGGTTACTTACCCATGATTTCATGATAGTTCGTAAATCGAAGTTGTCTCGAGCTCTCGGTTGACACCAATTGTCAAGCTACACAATTTAATATTTTTTCGGGTAAATTTTTAGTCGGATATTAATCAAATTAAATATTTCAAAATTTAAATCGGTCAATTTCGACCGCTTATCGACTTACCCATAGCTCGATTGCATCACTGAAATTTTTCTCCAATTTTTTCTCTTTTTCTTTTTTCCCTTTTTCTTCCTTTTTCCTTTTCTTTTTGGCTGAACCGGTCCGGTCCGGTTCAGTATACCTCACTGTGCTGAACCGGTCGTACCAGTTCAGGCATCATTTCCTGGTTTCGACGCCGTCCGGTCGGTTCCCGGCATGATTCCACCGCCGTTCGACACGTCTTGGCTAAGGGACCTCTCGGCTGTCCTCGATCGGAGCCAAGCACCACCGGTGGCCGTTGGATTTCGCCTCTTCTCTCTTTTGGCTTCCCCCCTATCGATCTCCTCTTTTCGACCTCCTCACCGCGCGTTGCGACCGTCGATGGGTCTCCCGGTGGTCGGGCTCCTCTCCCGGTCGTTGCCTACCCCTCTGTCTCGCCGGTGGCTTGCTGGACGGAGGGAACTGGCTCCCTCGGTTCTCTGTTTCGTTTTCCCCTTTTGCTTTTCTGTTTCTTTCTTTCAAATTCGTGAATTTCAGTTTTTTTTCATTTACTTATTTTATTTATAATTTATTTTTAATAATATTTTATTTATTAAAATATTATTAAAAATCCAAAATATCCCAAAAAAATTCTAAAAAATTCTATTTTATTTATTTATTCAATAAATGAATTTTTCAGTCCGATTTTGCCTTTTTGGTATAATTTTTGATTATTTTCAAGATCGTTTTTCGAGGTAAAAATTCTGATTAATTCCTATAAATTCATATCTTGATCAATTTAACCCGAAATTTAATTATTTCTTCGTTATTGATAAAGATTTCTCAATCTCATATTTTTAATTAAATTTTCTTGTCACAATTAATACCGACTTTTGATCTTTTGACCGTTTTACCCTTGCACGTTTTCGAGAATACCATTTCAATCCCTTTGCATTTTTAAATGCACTCGAAAATTTCTGTTCATTTCATTGGCTCTTACGATAAAAAATCAGGTTTTACAATCTCCCCCACTTAAGAAATTTGGTCCTCCAAATTAGAACCAAGTCAAATTGATCCATACACAACTCTAGGTACGTTTATCACATAATACTCTTTAATTTTCATAGGACTTTTTTCGGAGTGTAATACTACCAACATACTTAACTAGGGAGATCATCTTAAACCTCAACACTTTCTTCTTCCATCTAATACCCGAATCGATTTTCCAATCATACGTTATACTTTTCAATCACCTATGCTGGGTCTAGATATTATTTTCGAAGCATTAAAAGATAGGACACATTGTGGATGCTTGTTTATTCAAGTGGTAACGCCAACCTACAGGCCTTACCTTTCATTTTGCCCAATCTCTCTTTTCGAATCTCGTTATGCTCTTAGGACAAGTAATTCCCAACAATACTGATTCACCCTCGGTGAATTCCAAAGATTTTCTGTCTCTTGTCAGCATAACTTTTCTATCTTCTCTAAGGTGTTTTTAATTTCTTATAAATCAACTGAACATCCTCAGAGGTTTATCTTATCAATTCGGGAATAATTCTCGATCTGTCACCCATTTCTTCTTATCTAAGTTGGGGAAACAACTCCCTACGGCCATACAATGCCTCATATAAAATCTTATCCTGATACTCAAGTGACAACTGTCATTATTGGCGAATGCGATTAGTAACAACTGATCATCCCAAGAGCTTATAAAATCAATGGCACACGCTCTCATCACATCTTTCAGAACCTGTATAGTCCTCTCTGACTGACCATCTGTCTGAGGATGAAAAGCTGTGCTAACACTCAGTCAGGTTCCCATGGCTTCCTGAAAACGTTCCCAGAAGTGGGAAGTGAAGCGGGAATCCCTATTTGATACCATGCTCACTGGAACGCTACATAATATTCTACAATTTTCCTTACACATAAATCCACCTACGCACTCAGAGTATCTGGGGATTTCCATAGCCAGAAGGTGGGTAGACTTAATCAATCTATCGAGTATCACTCAGATAGCCTCGTGATCCATCTGGGTCCTTTGTAACCCATCACGAAATTCATGGTAACTTGTTCCCATTTTCGTGTCAATTTAGGTAGAGGCTGCAATAACTCTGCAGACTTCTAGTACTCTACCTTAATCTGCTGACATACGAGACACTTTTCCACAATCTCTACAATGTCTCTTTTCATATCTGACCACCAATACCATTCTCAGAGATTCTGATATATTTATTACTTCTCGGATGCACTGTATATCCTGAAGAGTGAGCTTCTAACAATAACACTATCTCAAAAACTATGATTCTGGGGAGCACTTATATTGTCTCTGAACCTCTGTAAGTCATCATCACTCACTGTGAACTCTGTCACTGTACCCTTCTGAATCTGACCCACACTATCGACACCATGTCGATCATCACGCTAAGCCTGGCAAATCCGATCACTCAAATCTGGTTCTAATCTCAGGCTAGCTGTCATAAAATCACCGTCATTATCAGAAGGGATCACATCACTACTGAGGCTCACAACTGCTCTAGCAGCTCACGCTCCCTGACCATCATATGTGATACCATCCCAAGGCTCTTTCTGTCCAAGGTATCATCCATTACATTAGCCTATCCTGGGTGGTACAATGTTCACAATCATAATCCTTAGAAGCTCTAACCCTTTTGGTTATCTCATATTCTACTCTTTCTGTGAAAACAGATACTCGGGGCTTTTACGATCAGTGCATACCCAATATTTCTTACCATTTAAGTGGTGGCGCCATACTTTAAGTGTAAACGCTACGGCTGCCAACTCTAAATCATGGGTCGGATAGTTTCTCTCATGGTCCTCGAACTATCTGGATCCATAAACGACTATCTTCCCATTTTACATTAATGTACAGCCCAGTCCTTATTTTGAGGTATCCATATACACTGAGAAACCTCTTGAGCTATTAGTTATGGTAAAAATAATTACGGTGGTCAGTTTATTACTTCAATATACCAAAATTCATCGAAGCTATTTTCATACTTATCATATCACTCGTATACAATCTTTTCCCAAATGAGATGTGTCAACTGAGCAGTCCATTTCGAGAAACTCTCAACAACGTCTATAAGACAGATTCTTGTTGCTACTCATGCTCTTCCCTGAATTTCAAATACATCAAAATATCATCGCTAAAGATGACAACCAATCGGTCCAGGTAAGGTTTAAATACCTTATCGTAGTTGAGTTCCACTAAATATTTCAATCCTTGACCTATGTATGCGTAAACGTATCATGTCATTTCGAAATCGCTTCCGTTCAAGCTACTAACCCGTGTCATTTCCTTTTTCTTATATTAACGGCTTTTATAAAATTTTAATTTTTAAACCTTCATGATTAATCGAATTCTATATTTCTTTATCGCACCAGTGAAGGTACCCAAATTTTAAATGTATATATTACGACTGTCGATTTCAATTTATAGGTTATGTGTGTGCTTCTAGACGCTGTCAAGTTTTCAGGCAGGGAAGTATTTTGAAATACCTTTATTAAACCTCAAACTTGACCACATAGACTGGGTGTAGATATATTCACACCTTATCCTTGGTCGCAATTCATATACACTACTTATCGCTTAATCCAAATTACTTTACATATCAAAGATATTCTTACCTTGCATACGCCTCTTATACCAATATATCTCGTATTCAAGATCTATCACATCTCAAAGCTTATCTCTTTTCATATATCACTTATAACAAACTCTTTCATTAGCTTATAAGCAACTGAAGGCGGTATGAATAAATGCGTGGCACCAAGATCAATTAAAATAATTACTTCATTATTCACAACCAGTGTGGTATCTTCCACCACATCAAATGAAACATCAGTAGTATCCTGGTCCAAGGTATACACTCGCCCTCGTCCAACATCTTATTTTTGTGGTATCTACCACACATCCTACACTGTTTACACTGCTTATTCTATTACACTGTTACACTACTTACACTGTTACTCTATTACACTGCTCAACTGCTACAGAGCAGGTCGGGGTCCTCAAATCACAATACCCCTTAAAAGTACTGAAATTAGATACACTAGGGCTTTACCAATCATCTTACCCCATGACTCATCAGCTCTAATCTTTTATCAAACTACCTTTTTCCCGTTCTGACATCTCTGTCATTCTCTATTCTCTTTCTGTCTCTATTTCGGCCCTTCCTACCTTTCCCAATCTCAGAGGCGTGCAACTCATGATCTTATTCACACAATTATAGTTTGTGCACTGCCTCGGCATAGGTAGTGATATCTAACGGGACCAATCGGACTCTAATTGACAATTTGAACCCTTCCATGAACTTTCAGACATCTCAACTCTCACTGTTCATAGTGTCAAAGTCATATCTGAGCAGGTATATAAATTGAGTTTCTTACTCGTCAATCAACCAGTTTCTCTGGTCAGAGTAAATAATTTTATTTGTAATTTTCTCTTAAACAATATCTGGGATATTCTGTCACCGGAATACATCTAGAATTATGTTCTCATGTCCAATCTGGATGTCTAACTCATAAGATGGGTCAAGCAGACTTCTACCAATGCTCCAAATCGCCTTCAAATCTCATGCATACTTTGAGCAATTAGCTCTCAAAATATTCTCCACACTCTGCTTCAACCTCGCGAAGCGTGTCTTAATACTGTCCGATCTCTCTGTCAGACTCTATCCGATCTCTCTATCGGACTCTGTGGGGCATGCTCAACATCAGCCTTCACTTCAATCTCATCTTGAGTGTCATGTGGCAAATCAGTACGACTCTTAGGCCTACCTCTACGGCCTCGAGCTCATGTACTTGCCTCTCAACCATAACGGCTATCAGTTAATAAGTCTATTCTTGCATTCAAACCAAATTCTTAGCTGCATTTCCATCTCGATATACATAATTATATCTACACAATGCACAGTACATGGGGATGTAAACTTTCTTAACCACTAACACCGACTCATATCAGGTCAACTTGGCTCTGATACCATTAAACCTTGTCACGACCCAAATTACCTAAAAATCAGAGTAAATTTTTCACTTTTTCATTTATTATTTAATTCTTACCTTTCTTTCATCGTGACCATCCTATAACACAGTTGGGCTATGATTCGATGTTAATCACCTCTCACCTATTTACCATTCCATTTCCATAATCATATTCACATATCAGAGTTTACTATCTTTTGACTTTAATTAAACACATACACCATGATATTTATAACCCTACATCCCCGACATCATATCCGTTTACAGTACTGTGCATTTACATGTTTAGATACAAAACTATACAAATGTGTATACCTCTCTCTTGATGGGAAGCAACAGATATCCAGAATGCAAGTCTTCAGCCGCTTACTAATTACTGTGAGTGCTCTGAAAAGATGAAAAAATAAGGGGGTGAGCAAACCACACGCTCGTAAGGTAATTATGCAAGTAAGTAGATAGCTCCACTATCTACATGCTCATAATGTCATGCCCTTAAAATCCATTTTCTTTTCATTAAAATCTCAAGCACAAATCATGTATGTCATCAATGACTTGGTTAATAAAACTGTTCGTGCATATATAAATCATACTACTTATGCATCAATGGCATTTTATGTGACATCAGTAAATCATACTTAGCACGAATTAAATCAAAATCATGCATTATTTCATGCGATATAAAACAAATCATGAGATATAATCATTTCATGAATTTATCATTAAAGCATGGAAAACACATCATGCTACTGCATTTAAATCATTTCATTTAAAACACAGTATAAAATAACCCTTTTGGGTAATCATCTCATAAAACAATTCATCAAAATTCATTATAAAACTTCAGTTATAAAACCACCATTCTTTCAGGGTCACATATCATAAAATCATAAATCGAGGGCCTGACCCCTCCCTCGGGTCTACCCTGGTCTATCGACCGATAGTTATATCATGTGAGACAAGTAGGTTATTATATCAGTAACAACAAAGATTATGGCCATAACCTCATGATCCCTGGCAACACGGTACCTAGTGTGAGGGGTATCACACCTGAAATGGGAGGTCAGTCGTCCTACCCGCCAGAACAACATAACACCAGGATTGCGAGGGCAAGGCTTGCTGCCTCGTGGCTAATGCCACTCCACTCCAATAATCCCTACGGTACATCGTACTCTGCGTGACATACACGATACAACGTACTCCGTGAACCCAAGCTCAGTCAGGAGTGCCTGCAATAGGTCTTATCCACCCATATCATCTCTGTCTCAGAATGCACGTGTGGGCATATCATCTCACTGTGACACAGTCTGCAAGAGGCTCCAACACGGCTATATGCATGTAATATAAATCCCAATGCGAGTGAAGCTCTAGCACGGCTCCATGCATATTCATGATATCTGAAAACCTCGTGCGAGCGAAGCTCTAGCAAGTTTTTATAGAAATCAATGAAATCTGCGTACGAGCAACACTCCACTACGACTTAAAATAATTATAATTTCAAGTAAAATCCACGTACGAGCAATGCTCTAGTACGAATATGTATAAAAACTCAGTGAAAACCTCGTACGATAAAAACTCTAGTACGACTTTAAAATGAGTTATAAAACCATATAAAACTTCGTGCGAGCAAGCTCCAGCACAGTGTTATGCATAAATAAATCAAATCTCGTGCGAGTTACACTCCAGCACGACTTTATGCATAAATAAATAAAATCTCGTGCGAGTTACACTCCAGCACGACTTTTATGCAATATCATATCAAAACTGGATGCGAGCTAGGCTCCAGCACCATTCATGCATGTCAAATCATTTAAAACTAGTACGAGCAATCGCTCCAGCACCTTTGTATGCATATCCAGTCAAAACCGTCAAAACAGAGTGCGAGCTAGGCTTCAGCACTTCTCATGCATTTCACAAGAATACAAATCAGTGCGAGCAACCGCTCTAGCACATTTCATGCATATGATGTCACACAAGTTGGTGCGAGCAACCGTTCAAGCATAATTATGCACAGTCACAAACACAGATATAGTGCGAGCTATGTGCCGACACTATCTGTTTCCATATAAACTTGATAGTTGGCCGTTTTCCAAAGAAATTTCATTTAAATATAAATAACACCTACGTAGTGTTATCTTGTGAAATTTATACAATTACTGGCCAATGTACCGATTTGCTTTGATTAAAACCAATCAAATTCTTTAATTCAAAAAATTCCTTAAATCATGCATTTCATGCATGTCATGCTTTCACCATCCTTAGGCGAACTTCCCTTAATAGGGTAAAATAACCTTTTCCTATTTCGATCATTAAAATCATTTAAACCACTTTTAGGACATTTATACAATATCAGTGTATACATACATATTAAGTGTATACAAAAACTATTTAAAGTACGCGTAGCTATCTCTAGCTACTCACACAATTCCCTTACCTCATTTTTCTATACAATCTGACCTTTCACAGATGTCTCGTCATGCAGTTCGAATTGCTCTCAATCAAATCTCTGGAACTGCGAATAATATACATCAGGTCAATATACAATACAATTAATTATATTTCATATTTTTTGGGCTTAATTTAAATCATTGGGCTCGTTTACCCATATTGAGCCCGATTGTATCATAATGGGCCTTAATTGGCCTTAAGCTCGTTTTCCCTTTACTATTCACATTATCGAGGCCTATTGGGCTCACTGGGCCCATCAGAAATTATTGAGCCTCGTTCTAAACTCTCGAATAGCTTAATTTAGTATTTACGACAATTTATCCAATTTTCTAGAATTTAATTCATTAAATGCGGAATTTAAATTCGTAATTTATGCGGTAATTTTTAACACGCATAACGATGCAATATTATCATAAATAAGGTTACTTACCCGTGATTTCATGATAGTACGCAGATCGAAGCTGTCTCGAGCTCTCGATTGACACCAATTGTCAAGCTACACAATTTAATATTTTTTTGGATAAATTTTCAGTCGGATATTAATCAAATTAAATATTTCAAAATTTAAATCGGTCAATTTCAACTGCTTACCAACTTACCCGTAGCTCAATTGCATCACTGAAATTTTCTTCAATTTTTCCTCTTTTTCTTTTTTCCATTTTTCTTCCTTTTTCCTTTTCTTTTTGGTTAAACCGGTTCGGTCCGATTCAGCATACCTCACTGCGCTGAACCGGTCGTATCGGTTCAGGCATCATTTCCTTGTTTCGATGCCGTCCGACCGGTTCTCGGCGTGATCCCACCCCCATTCGATGCGACTTGGCCAGGGGACCTCTTCGCTAGCCTCGATCGGAGCCAAGCACCGCCGGTGGCCTTCGGATTTCGCCTCTTCTCTCTTTCGGCTTCCCCCCGTCGATCTCCTCTTTTCGACCTCCTCACCGAGCGTTGTGGCCGTCAATGGGTCTCCCGGTGGTCGAGCTCCTCTCCCGATCTTTGCTCGCCCCTCTGCCTCGCCGGTGACTTGCCGGACGGAGGGAACCGACTCCCTCGGTTCTCTGCTTCGTTTTCCCCTTTTGCTTTTCTGTTTCTTTCTTTCAAATTCGCGAATTTCAGTTTTTTTTTCATTTACTTATTTTATTTATAATTTATTTTTAATAATATTTTATTCATTAAAATATTATGAAAATCCAAAATATCCTTAAAAAATTCTAAAAAATTCTATTTTATTCATTTATTCAATAAATAAATTTTTCAGTCCAATTTTACCTTTTCGGTATAATTTTTGATTATTTTTGGGATCGTTTTTCGAGGTAAAAATTCTGATTAATTCTTATAAATTCATATCTTGATCAATTTAACTCGAAATTTAATTATTTCTTCGTTATTGATAAAGATTTCTCAATCTCATATTTTTAATTAAATTTTCTTGTCACGATTAATACCGGCTTTCGATCTTTTGACCGTTTTACCCTTACACGTTTTCGAGAATACCATTTCAATCCCTTTTCATTTTTAAATGCACTCGAAAATTTCTATTCATTTCATTTGCTCTTACGATAAAAAATCGGGTCTTACGACATGATTGACAGCCAACCAATCCATTCCCAATATTACATCAAAATCAGTCATATTCAAAAAAATTAAATCGACTATCATTTCCTTTCCCTCTATCATCAATTTACAATCCCTACACATATGCTCAATCAATTGACTATCATTCATGGGTGTGGAAATCATTAACATTTTATCCAACAATGTAGGTTTCACATGCTTCAACAATTTATGTTCAAAGGAATGCGTGGCACCAGGATCAAATAATACCAATTCTTCTAAATCAAAGATTAGAATGGCACCTTTAATCACATCCGTCGAAGCATCTGCGGTGTCCTGATCCAGTGCATGCACTCTTCCTCTGCTCACACCTACTGCCTGTTTCCCTTTTTCTTCAGCCGTGGCCCTCTTCCTCAGGGCAGCTGACTCAATTGGAGCTCTCTCTGGCTCCTTGCCCTTTTGTGGGGCAGTCTCAACCATCTTAGTACAATATTTTGAGATATGCCCAGGCTTCCCACACCTATAGCAGGAAACAGGGGATATCTGACATGGTCTAGTCCCATGGTTTCTGCCACATGTCCTACACTGATCAGTAGTAGGTCATGGTCCTCCAATAACCATACCTCTTGGTGCAGTCAAAGCCGGGTACATGGGAGGTCTAGCAACTTTCTCCTGCACCTCTTCGATCTTAGGTCTCTTGTCAAAAAATCTCTAGCCTCCCCTCTTGGCGACTCTATCCATCCCAGATCTCTTCCAGTCTCTGTCTCTTCTGACATTAATCTTCCCAAGCTTGGATGCATTTCGCTCAAAGTCTTGCTCGCATAACTGAGCCTTGTGTACCACCTCCTCATATGTTTGAATGTCAAATGGGGCCAGCTTTGTCCGGATGGCCAATCTCAGTCTATCAACAAACTTCTGAACCTTTTGAGTCTCACTACCCATCGTGTCCGAGTCATATCTCCCCAAAGACATGAATCTCGACTCATATTCATCCATAGTACGGTTAACCTGAACCAAATTCATAAATTCCATCTGCAATTTCCTCTGTGCGGTGGCTGGGATGTACTACCTCCTTAAGGCCTCCAAAAATATCTCCCAGGTGATCTCAGAGTGTCTGGCCCTCAAAATAACTTTGGTGGACCTCCACCAGTGCTCTGCCTCGCCTTTTAACATAAACACGACAAAGGCTACCTTCTTAGCTGATGTGCATTTGAAGAACCGATATAGTTTCTCCATCTCATACACCCAATCCTCAGTAATTAATGGGTCCCTTACCCCTCTAAACACTGGAGGTTTCAACCCTTGGAACTCTCGTAATCTGCTCAACTCGTAGTCATAACCCAAATCACTGTCGCTCGGCTGTGGAGCGATGAGAGAAGCTGTATCCTGTACTGGGGCTGTTACCGTCTCAGTAGTCTGAGGTCTCTTCGCCTCTGTAGCTGCCTGTTAAGTAGTAGGCTGTGCTACGGGACCTCGTCTATCACCGGCACCCAAAGCCTGTGTGGCTATCTCCACTAGGCTCTCAATACTACGCTCTTGTGCTACGGGACCTCGTCTATCACCGGCACCCAAAGCCTGTGTGGCTATCTCCACTAGGCTCTCAATACTACGCTCTATCCTAGTGAAGCGTGCCTCTGTATCTCCTATTCTCTTAGTAGGGTCCTATGGAGCCTGATCAATCTGTGGCTCCATATGGCTCTCAGGCCCACCTCTACGGCCTCTAGCATGTGCTCCCGTCCCTCTACCTCTAAGTGTAATAGGCATACTGCCTAACTTCCTCTATTCATAATCATTTATTAGACTAAATCCATCATGGTATACACAGTTATATCTAAACAAAAGCACAGTAATATGGGGATGCAACTTTCTTACGTTTTATTACTGACTCACATCAGGCGAACCTGTCTCTGATACTAATCTCTGTCACGACCCATTTTATCCTTTTTAACCGAAAATCACTACAAATTTCTTACGTTTTCCTTTACTTACCCGGTCATGAACAACTCACCACTACACAGTTGGGTTGTAAGTCAATAATAAACATCCCACAACATTCATTCTCAAATAATCAAAGGATGTGTCATTCATTTCAGGTTAAGTTATACAAGACATGTTTTCTAACTTTTACATTCCCACATTATAATACAAATTGACTACTGTGCTTGTACATTGTTTAGATACAAAAAGAATCTTTTTGTATATACCTCTGGGTGATGGAGATGCAGCGGATGACTCAACGAAATGCCTCAGTCTACATTGGGCCACTACGTACGCTTTGTAGAGGGGGAAAGTAGAGAGGGATGAGCAACCACATGCTCAGTAAGGCAATAATGTAAGCATGGTAGATAACTACTCTATCTACATGCTGATAGTGTTATGCATAAATCGTTTATAATTGGAGCATGAGGAAATAAAACTATGCCACATGTATATACATATATCATGCATCAAAAATCATGTAAATAGGTATAAAACATGAAAATATCAACATATAAAATCATCTCATGCTCAATCTTAATAAAACTTGCCAAAAAAAGGGTAATTCATTTAAGAAACATCCTTTTTAAATCACATCACATCTCGTCATAAATCAAATCATCATTTCTTGAAAGCACAACTTCCACAGGGCTCAACCCCTCCCTCGGGTCTACCCTGGATAAATCACAATCACACCCAAGTATAAAAATCATGTGGTATTAGGTAATATCAAATGATACAGGTCAATAAATCTTAAGGACTATGTTGACAAACTATGTCATAAATCATCTCAGACCACACGTATCCAGGTGTGTAGGGTATCATGTTGAAATGAAGGTGGGTTAGTTCTCGGCCAGACTTTCTTATCAGTAACTCAACCACGCGGTACAACATACTCCATGTTATATACATGGTACAACGTACTTCGCTGACCCATAACATGGTTGGGGGTGCCAGCCGTAGGTCTTATCTACCCCAATGCCATGTGTAACCGATATAGTCTTAAGTGCACATAGGAGTATTTTCTCTGGTGTCAGGTCCTAGCCCCTCATGGCCTTGCTCGCCCATTTTGGGTTCCCTGAACACCGTATCAGGTCCTAGCCCCTCATGGCCTTGTTCGCCCCTTTTGGGTTCCCTGAAATGGGTTAATGTCAGGTCCTAGCCCCCACCTTCACCCCACTCAAGAGGTCTATTAGGCTTGTTGGGTTCCTTGGACACTAATCTGTATTACCCTCACCACAACGTCATATATTCCACAGTGTGAAAACCAGTGCGAGCTAAGCTCTAACACGATATATGCATAGTAAAGAAACCTCCTCGTACGAGCAATGCTCTAGTACGACATTTATGCATAAAAATATGAGAAAACCACGTACGAGCATAGCTCCAGTATGGTTATATGCATAAGAAAACCACTCGAAATCCACATATGAGCAGAAGCTCCAGTACGGTTTATAAAACATCATCACAATCAAATCAAGGTGCGAGCTAAGCTCCAGCACATTTCATACAAGGATAGCATCAAAATCTAGCGCGAGCGAGGCTCCAGTACGATTTATATCACACAAATATGATAGGCGGCTCATACACAATCAAAATAATCCCAAAACCGGGTTTAGCACCTCACAAGTGCTATTTCACGAAATCATTCAAACACTAGCCAGCCTATGCACTAATTTGTTCAAAACCAAACATTGTGTTATGTGAAAACATTTCAAACACATGATTTATGCATGTATTAGCCTTACTATCCCTTTTTATAATAATCGTTTCAAAACCAAATTTCATACATACTCGTAGCTATGCACATACATCATCAATCATTTTCTCAAAACATCATGCATTTCATAAATGCCCTATATCCACCCACAAAAATATGAGCAGCTACCTCTATATACTTACAAAATTCTCTTACCTGGAATCGCGTCGCGTGATTCCATTCCCTTAGAGCTGCTCACTCGTGCGGTCCGACTCGTCTCCAACGAACTCTTCAGAACTGCTCAAAGTCGTATATCACGTCGATTTAGTCCATATCACTCAACTCGGGTGTTCGCTATAGTCGATTTAACCTATAGCCTCCATTAACACTTATAAGGCCTATTTTTATAGTTCTACTCGTATCTCGAGTCTATTGATTTCTTTTAGGTCTATTGGTTCATACCAAATCGATAGTAAATTAATATTAAGCTCATAGTGTTCATATTTTATCAATTGATTCACTATGACATTTTATCAAACATCTTACATACTCATTTCCTTAAATCCTCTAAACTCACGATGTGGCTTCATTTAACTCTTATAAATCATTCATATTACTTCAATAACAACTTATCATAATTATCATAATCCATAAATCACTACCCCTCAAAATCACACTTTCTCACACTAACCCATTTTATTTTTAGGTCACCCTAGTTCCATCATAACCAAGGTAATTTTGACCATCAACACCTATGTAAATAACCTTCAAAACCATTAAATAGACAATGTACTTGGCTGAAGTATTAAAAACTTACCAAATCTGGCTTCTCTTCTTACTCCCAAGAAAATACACCTTGCTCATTCAATCCAACAAATGGGGCTTTGAATCCAAGGTATGTTGTTCTTCTCTTTGATAAGAACAACTTTGTATCTAATGGTCTTTCCTCAAATCTTACTGGAAATGAGTAGATTTAGAAGTGAGAAAGTTGGGTTTTAGGTTGAAATGGAGAAATGGGGGTTTGTTTCCATGATTGTAAATTTCACTGCTCCGATTTATAGAAATTGCTTAATGAAATCGATCTGTTAAAGCATGAGATCGATCTGGTCCTCTTATATCCTTCATTTTTACGCCAATTTGAATGCATGAGATCGATCTGTCGAAGGCTTCAGATCGATCTGTCCCAGGCAGTAGCTTAAGGAGATCGATCTTCTTCAACCTGAAAGCTAAGGAAATCGATTTGTTTGCACTAAAATCGATCTTCTCATTACAGAATGTTTAGCAAATTGATCTGGCTCCATTGGAGATCAATTTGTCTTGTTCCATTGCTCAAGTAAGAGCATTTTTGGCTCTTCTAGATCGATCTCTCATCCTATGAATCAATTTGGCCTTCATATTTTTAGATTTTTCTGTAATTTTCTGCAACAACTCATACCCAACTTTATACATTTTGCTACCATGGTCATTTTCCTCATTCATCCACCTTTGAAGCTTACAATTGGCATCCATTCATACCTTATACATATTAAAACTTGTATACATACTGTATATAATCCAAGGTATACAATTCATAGCCAAATGGAAGTATAATTACTTATGCAATTCATGCAACTTCATTCCATTTGCTGCACTACTCATTTTGAGTTCCAATCACATTTATCACGTATAAAAGCCCATTTCTTCATATTCATATAAAATGAAACTTGTATGTACATTACAAACTCATATTACAAGTATGTACATTGAATCCATGGACTTACACCACTTATGCTTTACATTGCAAATACATCACCATACTCATGATTTCATAAAGTTTACATCCAAAAATACGGGTCTCACAGCGTATTTATGAACTTACCTCCCTGCAAAATTTAAAACACAGTTTATATCCCACAGCAATTGCTTTTAATCTTATTTCATAATTAATAGTGATTTCTGTAATACCCCTAAAAGTACATTTCTTCTATAAACTGTATGTTTACAACTTTACATACATACTTGCCTAAATTACATCGTAAATATTCTTTAAATCAATTGTCTATGCTATACAAGATGTGTGGCAATAAAAGCAAAAGTATACCTTATCGTGTGCTGTAGGTAGCCTAGGGAGAGTATCGAGTCCACCAGCCTACTTCAATTACACTGCAGGCGTAGATAGTGATCACTTCAAATTGTCTATAAAAGTAAAGAAAGGGGTGAGCTCTTTGAGCCAGTAAGACATGCCTTTAAGGCAGTCTTAATATCAAAGCGTACGAAAATAAGATGCTATTATACAAACACTGGTAAGCATATATATATATATACATATCGATAACAGACTTATCTTAAAATAAGTAAATCGAACAGATTTTGGATGACATAATTCACTTGTCACAAAGTTTACTACTTTTCTTTCGAATTCATACAAAACATACACTGGAGACTAGGCAATTATACATAGCAAACATAAGTCATGTTCATATAAACTTAACCTCTGAAGAGGAAGACAAACAAACAGAGTATCAATGGCCATGGTAAAGGGACTGTAGACTGGATCAGGGTTGTACAACGTCCTGCGCCACTAAGGATCAACAAACAATGCACGAAGTGGCAGACGATAAGGCACTGAATGGCTACATATACCCGACGCGACTAAAGATGCACCGCAAAGGACTAAATGTGCGCAATGTGGCATAAGACATGTACCACGAAGGTCCAAACTCCGTATAGGTCATGCATGACAGATATCATGGTTTACATGTGTCATGACCCAAACTACCCAAAAATCAGAGTAAATTTTTCGCGTTTTATTAGTTTCATACTTACCTCGAATCGTGACCAATCATAACCAATAATTGGGCTGTATGTCAGTGCTCATGTCATCTCCATACATTTACAATTAGTGCACAATTTAATTTAAATACAAGTTCATATATTCTGCACTAAACTTCTTCCATTTCATTACATATTTATACCCGCTCTATACATCCCAGTGTCATACAAAATATAATACTGTGCTCATGTTATTTAGATACAAGAAACATAGATAATGTGTATATATACCTCAAAAAGATAGGCAGCAGCGGACAACTAGAATGCCGTACCCAGTCGCCTCCCAATCTACTGGAAGAAATCTGTGTGAGAAAGTGAAAGGGGTGAGCACATCAAGCTCAGTAAGACAATTCTACGAACAAGTAGATAACAATACAACCTACATGAACGTAGGGCCATGCATAAACCACCCCTTCTCCACACATTTCCAAAACAGATGCTATGTTATGATGTCATGTAAAATAACTCATATGAAATCCCAAAAAGCATGAAAACTTAACATGCATATCTTTTAAATCATTTATTTCTCGTTAAAATTTCATATAAGGTCAGGACTCAACCCTTCCCTCGGGTCGCCCTGACTCACACAAAATCCGTGAAATTGTGTTTTCTCGAAAACATCAATATCCAAAAACATAAATATACGAGATACGAGACTAGGCAATATCTGTATATCGGTAATAACTAGGACTATGGCCGTGTGTCCTCGTGAGCCCCTCTGCTACAAGGATCCTAGTGTGCGGGGTCTCACCCTGATCGAGAACCGCCCGGGAGGTGGGTCAATCCAACCCGTCAGTCTTATCCGATCCCATAAATCTGAAGATGCCGTATCCGAAGATATCCCGTATCCGAAGATACCATATCCGAAGATACCTCGTATCCGAAGATACCACACGGTACATCGTACTCCATGCTACTTGCACGGTACATCGTACTCCGTGGACCCATATCATGTCTGCATACTCATGCCATGTCTCCAAACGCACGTGCGAGCCTATTTAATCGGTGTGACACACAGTCACCCGCTGCTCTAAGCACGGCTTATCGTATGATCTCAAAAAAGATAGTGCGAGCGGTGCTCCGGCACTCTCATAAAATCAAGTAAAACTAGTGCGAGCTAAGCTCTAGCACTCTGTCACGAAGATCATATATAAAAATATGGTGTGAGTCAGACTCCAACACCGTGTCATGAGAATCATGTAAAACTCTAGTTCGAGCTCTCGCTCCAGCACTAATGTAATCATTGCACAAATCAAAACTCGTGCGAGCTAAGCTCTAGCATGTCACATATCTGAAAAGTCACGTAGGCGGCTACATTTCTCAAATCGATTTCAACGAAAATCAACATTTGTTGAAAATATGAAATGCTGTGCAATTTCATTTAAAAGTTAGCCGACCTACTCATGCATGTACCAAAATACTTCGAAAACTAGCAGGAACCCTTTGTCCTCGCTCTTTATACTATTTTCTAAAATTTGAAATTTTTCCCTTGACGAGGGTATTTTGGTAATTTGCCCATTCGAGGCCCTAAAATTTTTATCTCGAATCTAGACCCTTCGGACAATTTAAAAGTATGTAAATGGCGTCGAAAATTCGTAAAGCTATCTCTAACAGTTCGTAAAATTTCCTTACCTGAAATCGCGCGCAGACTTAACCTGTTTCGATGATACCAAACCTCTCGGCCCAAATGCGCGCCAACCAAATGTACGTAACTGCATATAACCACACAGTTGAGGTCAATCAATTATCTCGATCAGTATATCGCATTTACTGACCAACTTTAAAGTATTGGGTCCTATCTACCTTATTGGGTCTTGGCCCATTTTTAGCTCTTTTATATTTATAAATTCCCTTCTTCGGGTATACCGGGCTTATGCAGCTTACTAATAATTATCGAGCTTCGTATCCAAACTCATTGGATAACCCGTATACCATTTGTGGCAATTACATTACAATTTCGAAAAATATTCATTTCTATACGAAATTAATCCATAATTCCGTAAAATAATCAAACTCTGTATTTAAAGAACTCATACTGCCGAAATTAAAATGTACTTACCCGATACGATGCAGGGTACAAAAATTAGAGCTCAATCGGCTCTCGTTCGGTCTCTGTCGTAAAGCTGCACAGTTAGGTAAATTCGGGTTACTTTCCATTAAAATAATATTAAATTAAATTTCTGGAATTTACCCGTAGGTCAATCTCGACCCTCGGTCGACTTACCCGAATCTCGAGTCGTCCGCGGTAAATTTTCTTTCCTTTTCCCCTTTTTCCTTTCTTTTCTTCCCTTTTCTTTTCTTTTCTTTTCCTCTTTCCTTCCTTTTCCCTCATTTTCCTTCCCTTTCCTTTCGGCCAAACGGTACCGTTTCTGCCACTTGCCATCGACGGCGTTTCCGGTGGTCTTGCCGGCCAATACCGGTCTCAAAAGAACCTGCTCCTCCCCCTGAATGCGTCGGTGGCTTCCGTTCCAGCCCAGTCGCGGTGGTTCGTCGAAAATCAGCCCGTTTCCTCTCGGATCTTCCTTCGCTCCGATCGGCGTCCTTCGGCCACTACACGGCGCGTTTTCGGTGTCCTGAAGGTCGCCAGTCTCTCCTCTTGCACCTCGGCTGCTCGTCGGCGGTCAAGGGTTGTCGGTGCTCCCTCGGTGGTTTCGGGTCCCTCACGGTTTCTTCGATTTTTTCGTTTCGGGTTTTATCCCAATCTTTTTTTTTCCAAATTCTTTTCATTATTATTATTATTATTATTATTATTATTTATAAACTATTTTATTATTATACTATTCATTAAAGTACTCTACAATATTCCAAAATATCTACAACTTACATTATTCTATTCCAATTTAATTAATTTAATTTAATTTAATTTATTAAATTCATTTTTCTCCATTTTTCGATATTATTCCTTCGTATTTTCGAGATATTGTTCCGGGTGACCTTTCGGTATTTCTAAAAATTTTGGATCTTGATCAATTGACTCAAAATTGTATAATTTCCTCATTATCGATCAAGATATCTTACATCCTTATTTTTAATTAAAATCTTCTTATCGCATTAATACCGAATTTCGATATTTTTGACCATTTTACCCCTGCTCTTGTTTCAGAACCAATTTAACCTGACTTTCCTTCATACATCCACCATCTTTTCTTATTTTAATTTCGTATTTTCTGTTAACTTCATTTTGATCATTTTCGTTTGACCTGTGGCCATAGCTCGTATTTAATTACTTCCGACGTTCACCGATATTCCATTTTATTCTTCTTTACAAATTTAATTTAGTCAATGCTCTTCTCATGATTCAATGAATATATATAAGTGTACATCGCATGAATCATAAGGAATATAGCAACAGATACATACAAAGTGGGTCTTACATAATCTCCCCCACTAAAAGAATTTGGTCCTCCAAATTGGAACCAAATCATACTCTGAATAACTCCGGGTAATTCTCTTTCATCTGACTCTCTAACTCCCAAGTTGCTTCCTCCGGAGTGTGATACTGCTACAGTACTTTCACCAGAGGAATCGTCTTCGATCTCAATACCTTCTCCTTCCTATCCACGATCCGAATCGGTCTCTCAACATAGGACATACTCTCACTGAGCTCCAGTGGCTCGTATCTGATCACATGCGACAGATCCAGCTGATACTTCCGAAGCATGGAGACGTGGAAGACATTATGAACATTTGCTAGCTCTGGTGGCAACGCTAGCCTGTAGGCTCGATCTCCCACTCTCTCGAGTATCTCAAAAGGTCCTATGAAGCGTGGCTCAGCTTCCCTCTCTTCCCGAATCTCGTAATACCCTTGGAAGGAGAAACTTTCAAAAATACAGACTCCCCTGCTGTAAACTCCAACGGTCTACGTCTCCTGTTAGCATAACTTTTCTGTCGACTCTAAGCTGTCCTCAACCTCTCGCAAATCAACTGGACAACCTCAGAGGCCTGACGTATCAAATCGGGAGCGAATATCTGCCTGTCACCAACCTCCTCCCATCCTATAGGAGATCGACATCTACGACCATACAAGGCCTTATATGGTGCCATCCCGATACTCGAATGATAACTATTATTGTAGGCGAACTTCGCGAGTGGTAGGTGATCATCCCAGGAGCCTCTAAAATCAATTACACAAGCTCTCAACATATCCTCGAGGGTCTGTATAGTCCTCTCTGACTGCCCATCTGTCTGAGGATGGAAAGCTGTACTGAATCTCAACTGGGTCCCCATAGCTTCCTGAAAGTGTTCCCAGAAACGAGAAGTGAAGCGGGAATCCCTATTCGACACAATACTCACTGGGACACCATGCAGTCTCATAATCTCGCACACATATAGCTCCGCCAATCTACTCAGAGTATCGGTGACTCTCATCACTAGGAAATGTGCCGACTTCGTCAATCTATCGACTATCACCCATATGGTATCATTCCCTCTACGAGTCCTCGGTAAACCTATCACAAAGTCCATGGTGACATGCTCCCATTTCCAAGTCGGTATAGGTAAAGGCTGCAATAACCCTGCAGGCTTCTGATGCTCTACCTTCACCTGCTGACAGACGAGACATCTCGTAACAAACTCTGCTATATCTCTTTTCATCCCCGACCACCAGTATACCTTCTGAAGATTCTGATACATCTTCGTACTACCCGGATGCAAGGTATACCTCGATGAATGAGCCTCTGTCAAGATCAACCTCCTGATCTCAGGATCCTCGGGAACACATATCCTATCTCGGAACCTCAGTAATCCATCTGAACTCAACTCAAACTCAGTCTCAATACCCCTCTGCATCTGCCTGACTATCTCAATACACTGCTGATCATCACGCTGAACCTGTTGAATCCGATCCATCAAATCCGGCTCCAATCGCAGGCTAGCAATCATATAACCACTATCAGCATCAGGCGGGGTCACATCCAAACTGAGGCTCGCAAACTGCTCTAATAACTCGTGCTCCCATACCATCATATAAGCAACCAACCCAAGATGCTTCCTACTCAACGCGTCAGCCACTACATTCGCCTTACTCGGGTGGTATAAGATCTCACAGTCGTAATCCTTTAGAAGCTCAAGCCACCTTCTCTGTCTCATGTTCAATTCCTTTTGCGAGAACAGATACTTGAGGCTTTTGTGATCGGTAAATACCTGAAATTTCTCACCATACAGATAGTGGCGCCATATCTTCAATGCAAACACTACTACTGGCAACTCTAAGTCGTGGGTCGGGTAGTTCCTCTCATGATCCTTCAGCTGTCTGGATCCATAAGCAACTACCTTCCCGTCCTGTATCAATACACAGCCCAGTCCTTGGTAAGAAGCATCTGTGTAAATAGAAAAACCTCTTGAGCTGGTAGGAATGGTGAGAATCGGAGCAGAGGTCAATCGACGCTTCAGCTCCTGAAAACTTTCCTCGCATCTGTCATCCCACTCAAATGTAACACTCTTTCGAGTGAGACGTGTCAACGGAGCAGCCAATATCCAAAACCCCTCCACAAACCATCTATAATATCCAGCTAAACCCAAAAAACTCCTGATCTCTGTAACTGTCTGAGGCTTCTGCCACTGTACTACTGCCTCAATCTTGGATAGGTCTATTTACACACCATCCCTCGACACAATATGTCCCAAGAAGGAGATCTGCTCAAGCCAAAAGTCACACTTACTGAGCTTAGCATACAATCGCTTCTCACGGAGGGTCTGCAATACAATCCTCAAGGGCTGCTCATGCTCCTCTCTGGACCTCGAATAAACCAAGATGTCATCGATGAAGATAATCACAAATTGATCCAAATAAGGCCAAAACACCTCATTCATCAATGATATAAAAGCTGCGTGAGCGTTCGTCAACCCAAATGGCATAACCGTAAACTCAAAGTGACCATAACGGGTGCAAAAAATTGTCTTGGGTACATCTCCATCCCGAACTCTCAACTGATGGTACCCATATCTCAGATCAATCTTGGAAAAGACCTGTGCTCCCCGTAACTGATCCAGTAAATCATCAATCCTCGAAAGGGGGTACTTATTCTTGATGGTAGCCTTATTCAATAATCGATAGTCGATACACAACCGAAGGCTCCCATCCTTCTTCCTAACAAACAGAACCGGTGCTCCCCATGGTGACACACTCGGTCTGATGAACCCCTTCTCTAACAGTTCCTGTAGCTGTTTTCTCAGCTCCTCTAACTCAACTGGAGCCATCCTGTACGGCGGTCTAGATATCGGCTCTGTACCGGGTGTCATATCAATACTGAACTCTGTCTCCCTCACTGGCGGTAACCCTAGTAACTCATCCGGAAAGACATTTGGAAATTCTCTGACTACTGGAATGTCTGTCAATTCTGGACGTGCCACAGCCGTATCTACCACGTACGCAATATAACCTTCACAACATTATCCACCAAATTAGTACGTCATTCATTCATACTCTTATAAAATTTTCATTCTCATTTACTTCAAGGAAATTGCACAATACATTTTTCTAGAGTATGAAACGTGACTGTCCTGGCAAAACAATCTAAAACAGCTCGATGAGCAGCCAACCAATCCATTCCTAGGATTACATCAAAATCTCCCATATGCATCAAGATTAGATTGGCTGTCATCACTCTACCACCTAATTTCAGCTCACAATCCCTCAATACATACTCCACTAATTGGCTAGTATTCATGGGTGTCATTATAGATAACTTTCTATTCAGAGGGGTAGGTTTCACATAATTACACAATTTAAATGCAAACAAGGGTGATACAAATGAATGCGTAGAACCAGGATTAACACATATGCTTCTAAATCATGGATCAGAATAGTACCTTTCACCACATCTGAGGACCGATCCGCTGTATCCTGGTCAAGAGCATGCACTCGCCCTGTACCAACCGCTTGCTTCCCTTTCTCTGCCGCTGTTGCTTTCCTCCGCGGCGCAGATGTATCACCAGAAGCCCTCTCTGAGCCCTTGCCCTTCTAAGGGGCACTCTCAACTATCTCGGGACACTCTCTGCTCACGTGTCCAGGCTTTTCGCATCTATAGCATACCACTGGGGTACTAAAACAGGGTCTGTCACCGTGATATCTACCACACCTATAGCATCTCTCAGTCGTAGGTCGTGGCCCACCTATCACAATACCCTTCTGTGGAGCAGGAGAAATGGCCGGATAAATTGGAGGTCTAGCTGGCCTCTCTCGAATCTCCTCTATCCTCGGCCTCTTCCCAATCAACTGTCTGCCCCCTCTATAACCAGACCCTCTATCTCCCCCTGGTCTCTTCCCCTCTCTGTGTCTGCTGCTAGTCTTCCCGAACTCTGAGGCAGTCCTCTCAAAATCCTGCTCAATCAGCTGCGCCCTACTCACTGCCTCGTAAGTCGGAATAGACAAAGGGACTAATCTAGATTTGATCGCTGGCCTCAATCCATCTATAAATCTCCAGACCTTCTTAGTCTCGCTACTCATGGTGTCCGGATCATATCTGCCCAGGGAGATGAACCTCCTCTCATACTCATCTACCGATCGACTCCCCTGGGTCAGGTTCAAAAACTCAGACTGCAGCTTCCGCTACACCGTATTTGGGACATACTGCCTCCAAAAGGCCTCCAAAAATATCTCCCAGCTAATCACGGTATGTCTAACTCTGAGAATCTGTCTGGTGGACTTCTACTAATGCTCCGCCGATCCCCTAAACATAAAAACGGTGAATGCCACCATCTCCGTAGGGGTACACTCGAAGAACCTATATAGCTTCTCCATCTCGCTCAACCAATCCTCAGCTACCACTGGGTCCTTCACCCCGCTGAATGCTGACAGTCTGAACTTCTGAAACTGCCGCAGTCTGTCCATATCACAACTGTAACTCCAATCTCTAATACTCTGGTGTGGGGCGACAGGAGAATCCATGTCCTGGACCGGTGGGGGTGTAGGAGTCTCTGTATCCTGAACTGGCTGAGCAGGCGCATCAGGAGTAGCTGCCTGTCCAGCATCACCCTGTCCACCTCTAACTCCCTGTTCTGACTGCGAAACCAACTCCATAAGCACCTCGAGGCTCCGCTCTATCATAGCGAAACTCGCCTCAATCGCCTCAGCAGATCTCTCTGCAGTACCCTGCTCTGTAGTATCTCGCTCTATAGGACCCTGTGGGGCATGCTCCTCCCCGGTCTCTACCTCAAACTCCTCCTGCATCTCATGAGGTAACTCGACACGTCTATCAGTCGCAGGCCTACCTCTACGGCCTCTGCCTCGTGCCCGACCTCCTCTACCACGACGAGTAACAGGCATCTTGCCTATAGTCCTGCATTCACAACCATTTCTTAATTAAAACCCATCTCAATATACACGATTGTATCTAACCAAGCACAGTAATACATGGATGTAATTCCTAGTTATTGACACTGAAATACATCAGACCAATTCCTCTCTGATACCACCTTTATTTGTCACCACCCAAACTACCAAAAAATTAGAGTAAATTTTTCGCGTTTTATTAGTTTCATACTTACCTCGAATCGTGACCAACCATAACCAATAATTGGGCTGTATGTCAGTGCCCATGTCATCTCCATACATTTACAATTAGTGCACAATTTAATTTAAATACAAGTTCATATATTCTGCACTAAACTTCTTTCATTTCATTACATATTTATACCCACTCTATACATCCCAGTGTCATACAAAATATAATATTGTGCTCATGTTATTTAGATACAAGAAACATATATAACGTGTATATATACCTCAAAAAGATAGGCAGCAATGGACAGCTAGAATGCCGTACCCAGTCGCCTCCCAATCTACTGGAAGAAATCTGTGTGAGAAAGTGAAAGGGGTGAGCACATCAAGCTCAGTAAGGTAATTCTTCGAACAAGTAGATAACAATACAACCTACATGAACATAGTGCCATGCATAAACCACCCCTTCTCCACACATTTCCAAAACAGATGCTATGTTATGATGTCATGTAAAATAACTCATATGAAATCCCAAAAAGCATGAAAACTTAACATGCATATCTTTTAAATAATTTATTTCTCGTTAAAATTTCATATAAGGTCAGGACTCAACCCTTCCCTCGGGTCGCCCTGACTCACACAAAATCCGTGAAATTGTGTTTTCTCGAAAACACCAATATCCAAAAATATAAATATACGAGATATGAGACTAGGCAATATCTGTATATCGGTAATAACCAGGACTATGGCCGTGTGTCCTCGTGAGCCCCTCTGCTACACGGATCCTAGTGTGCGGGGTCTCACCCTGATCGGGAACCGCCCGAGAGGTGGGTCAATTCAACCCGTCAGTCTTATCTGATCCCACACATTCGAAGATGCCGTATCCGAAGATACCCCGTATCCGAAGATACCGTATCCGAAGATACCCTGTATCCGAAGATACCACACGGTACATCGTACTCCATGCTACTTGCATGGTACATCGTACTCCGTGGACCCATATCATGTCTGCATACTCATGCCATGTCTTCAAACGCACATGCGAGCCTATTTAATCGGTGTGACACACAGTCACCCGCTGCTCCAAGCATGGCTTATCGTATGATCTCAGAAAGATAGTACGAGCGGTGCTCCGGCACTCTCATAAAATCAAGTAAAACTAGTGCGAGCTAAGCTCTAGCACTCTGTCACGAAGATCATATATAAAAATATGGTGCGAGTTAGACTCCAACACCGTGTCATGAGAATCATGTAAAACTCTAATGCGAGCTCTCGCTCCAGCACTAAAGTAATCATTGCACAAATCAAAACTCGTGCGAGCTGAGCTCTAGCACGTCACATATCTGAAAAGTCACGTAGGCGGCTACATTTCTCAAATCGATTTCAACGAAAATTAACATTTGTTAAAAATATGAAATGCTGTGCAATTTCATTTAAAAGTTAGCCGACCTACTCATGCATGTACCAAAATACTTCGAAAACTAGCAGGAACCCTTTGTCCTCGCTCCTTATACTTTTTCCTAAAATTTGAAAATTTTCCCTTGATGAAGGTATTTTGGTAATTTGCCCATCCGGGGCCCTAAAATTTTTATCTCGAATCTAGACCCTTCGGACAATTTAAAAGTATGTAAACGGCGTCGAAAATTTGTAAAGCTATCTCTAGTAGTTCGTAAAATATCCTTACCTGGAATCGCGTGCAGACTTAACCTATCTCGATGATACCGAACCTCTCGGCCCAAATGCGCGCCAACCAAATGTACGTAACTGCATATAACCACACAGTTGAGGTCAATTCAATTATCTCGATCAGTATATCACATTTACTGACCAACTTTAAAGTATTGGGCCCTATCTACCTTATTGGGTCTCGGCCCATTTTCAGCCCTTTTATAATTATAAATTCCCTTCTTCGGGTATACCGGGCTTATGCAGCTTACTAATAATTATCGGGCTTCGTATCTAAACTCATTGGATAACCCGTATACCATTTATGGCAATTACATTACAATTTCGAAAAATATTCATTTCTATACGAAATTAATCCATAATTCCATAAAATAATCAAACTCTGTATTTAAAGAACTCATACTGCCGAAATTAAAATGTACTTACCCGATACAATGCGGGGTATGAAAATCAGAGCTCAATCCGCTCTCGTTCGGTCTCTGTCGTAAAGCTGCACAGTTAGGTAAATCCGGGTTACTTTCCATTAAAATAATATTAAATTAAATTTCTGGAATTTACCCGTAGGTCAATCTCGACCCTCGATCGACTTACCCGAATCTCGAGTCGTCCCCGGTAAATTTTCTTTCCTTTTCCCCTTTTTCCTTTCTTTTCTTCCCTTTAATTTTCTTTTCTTTTCGTCTTTCCTTCCTTTTCCCTCCTTTTCCTTCCCTTTCCTTTCGGCCAAACGGTGCCGTTTCTGCCACTTGCCATCGCCGACATTTTCAGCGGTCTTGCCGGCCAATACCGGTCTTGAAAGAATCGGCTCCTCCCCCTGAATGCGTCGGTGGCTTCCGTTCCATCCCAGTCATGGTGGTTCGTCGAAAATCAGCCCGTTTCCTCTCGGATCTTCCTTCACTCCGATCGGCGTCCTCCGGCCACTACACGACGCATTTCCGATGTCTTGAAGGTCACCGGTCTCTCTCTTGCACCTCGGCTGCTCATCGACGGTCAAGGGTTGCCGGTGCTCCCTCGGTGGTTTCGGGTCCCTCACGGTTTCTTCGGTTTTTCCTTTTCGGGTTTTATCTCGATTTTTTTTTCCAGATTCCTTTTATTATTATTATTATTATTATTATTATTATTATTATTTATAAACTATTTTATTATTATACTATTCATTAAAATACTCTACAATATTCCAAAATATCTACAACTTACATTATTCTATTCCAATTTAATTAATTTAATTTAATTTAATTTATTAAATTCATTTTTCTCCATTTTTCGATATTATTCCTTCGTATTTTCGAGATATTGTTCCGGGTGACCTTTCGGTATTTCTAAAAATTTCGGATCTTGATCAGTTGACTCAAAATTGTATAATTTCCTCATTATCGATCAAGATATCTTACATCCTTATTTTTAATTAAAATCTTCTTATCGCATTAATACCGAATTTTGGTATTTTTGACCATTTTACCCCTGCTCTTGTTTCAGAACCAATATAACCTGACTTTCCTTCATACATCCACCATCTTTTCTTATTTTAATTTCGTATTTTCGGTTAACTTCATTTTGATCATTTTCGTTTGACCTGTGGCCATTACAGCTCGTATTTAATTACTTCCAACGTTCACTGATATTCCATTTTATTCTTCTTTACAAATTTAATTTAGTCAATGCTCTTCTCATGATTCAATGAATATATATAAGTGTACATCGCATGAATCATAAGGAATATAGCAACAGATACATACAAAGTGGGTCTTACAACATGTTGTCGAAGTCTCAAAATGATACTTATGAATTCTTTTCCAGGCTTATTAACATGCATTGTAACAAAACCGAGCTTATAATCAAATTTCGTATACATAAAATAAATTCATAAAATCTATTTCCATATTTCAATTTACATTTTCCAAAAAATTTCACATATGTCAAAAAAATACGCTTAGAGAGCTCGGAAGGTGGCTTTTCCTTCGATTTTTCAGTTTAAATATGAATAGTGCTTTTTCAAATCTTGAAAATACATTTCATAAATTTGAACACATTTCAAACATGGTTATATATTAAAAATGAGGTAATGGGAATACTAATACCACTTTAAATTACATCATGTACGTAATGAAGCTTGGAACAACACAAAATTGTCGGGTGTCGGGTTACCTCGTTTCGTGTGTCAGTACCTTGAGCTTTCCAATATAGTTCCAAAATCATCAAATGAAGTTTAATTTCATCGTAGTATGCTTAAACATACATCCACCTCCATAAACTTCACTAAATTCGACTATTTTGTCCACTTTTCCTACTTTCTCGGTTTTACAAATTAAAGGGTCGGTTTAGGCAATTTCGATAGTTTCTTTTCTCTTAACTTCAAACATATAAACTTACCAACCTAAACACTTATCCAAATCTAAATTTAACACACTACAACTTGTCAATTTATTAAACTTTTGTACTTTTACAGTTCTATACTCAACTCAGTTATAAACTGAACTTTTCGGTATTAAACAATCCTTCTACAATATCAAATTCAACCAAATTTTAGCATTTCCTTAACCTTCCATGGTTGGCTGAACCTATGCTTATCCCTAAAAATTATTTCATCAATTTCTACTTTAGCAAAAAACATTTAAATTCATCAAACATTAACATATATCAAACTCATAATCTTCTAACAACTTTACCTCAGGTTTGACCAAGTTTAACGAGAGATTCTTCCTCTAACAATGATTCTCAGCTATAGATAAACATGTATTCTACTTAGAATTATCAAAAAACGAGCTCAAAAACGAATAAAAAACTCATAAATTCAAGTTTTCCTCTTACCTAGAGATAGAGTATATTCTGCCCCTATTCTTCTCTCTAGCTTTTCACCTAGCAAATGAGCTTGTTTATGACTGCATTTTTTATATGGGGTAGAGGAATTAGGGAGGAAGATTTGATCCTTTTGACCGAAGTCTAAAAGTGGCCGGAAGGTGGCCAAACAATTTGCACAAGTACGAGAATATACTCAAGTACTCAGTGATGCATATCTTATAAAATCTAGTGCGAGTATCACTCTAGCACCAATGGTTTTCACACAAACCCGATAAATGACTTATTTCAAATGAAATTTCACTCAATTAAATCAAATCGGCACTCAAATCTGCTGTTTTTGCATATACATGAACACATTAGCCTTTTATCAATGCAACTATAAAAACTAGTCACAAACATGCTTCCTAAGCTTTTTACTCTTAATTTGGATAAAACCACAAATTTACCATATTGGTTCTTACCGAAACTTTTCTATACACGAAATTTCATATACAATATAATAATCGAAATTCTATTCAAAATACGAGTAGCTACCTCTAGCTACTCACGAAATTTCATTACCTCGGATCATGTCACGTGACCTCATTTCCTCGGTGCTACTAAACCTCGCAGTTCGATCAGCGTCCAATATAAATTCCAAAGCTGTTAATAATCATTCACATCAGTATACCTTAATATACTTAGTTTTCAATTGCATGAATCTAAATCAATGCATTTAAGCCCTTTTAATACTCATTGGACTTTACTCTCGTTTAAGTCTATTTCGGTTTTACAAATAATTTCTCAGGAACCTATTAGACTCCTTCAAGTCTACTGATTCGAATTGAACCAGCACAATCTCTCATATGCCTCAAGTTCATCATTTTCTCCCATTATGGTATTTTACCATATATCTCAATTATCTATTTTCATTTCTCATCAAATTCTAATTTATGTATTTCATAAAACTATCTTACAATCTTACATACATGCTTATTTCATCCTTAAATCCATGTTTACTCATCTTTCTCTCATTTTTCCCAAATTCATGCCTATTCTAGGTTATGGATATTTAACATGATCAAAGTGTTTTCAGCAAATCAAACATACACCAATCAACTCACCAAGACACCTATATTAACATATATGAAGTTGGTATATTGAATCTTACCTAGCTTGATTTTTCATCTTTTTGCCAAATTTAGGAAAATTCACCTTGCTCCTTCAATCCTTGATTTCAATATCTAGTTTCCAACTATTTTGTTCTCCTTTTCACTAGGAATGACTTTGCTGAAATGAATCTCACTCAAAACTGCTTGAAAGATGAAGATTTTTGGAGTAGAAAAGTTAGGTTTTACTTTGGTTCAATGAAGGTTTGTTGCTCTCGAGAAAAATGAAGATGCAGAGTCATGTATATATATAGAATTGCCCTTAGAGATCGATCTCCTAATGGTGAGAGATCGATCTGCCCTGCGTTTATCTCTTCAAAAAATGACTTTTCATGCTTAGGAGATCGATCTGCTTTGCACAGAATCTTATGGAGATCGATCTGGCCTTGATATGAGATCGATCTGTTCTACCCAGAACCTATCCAAGATCGATCTACCTTGAATAAGGGATCGATCTGCTCCTCTTCTGAAGCAGTTCTACTACAAATGTTTCCCAGAATTCACTGTTACATTCATATCCGATTTTCTTAACTACCTGTTTTGCATTTCATACACATTTGGAACTTAAAAACATTCATTCCTTATGATTTATATAAAATGTGACTTGTCTGTACATCACAAAATCATAAAGAGTACATATTAAATTTACGGATCTTACAATCCTCTCCTCCTTAAAGAAATTTGGTCTTCCAAATTAGAACCAAGTCAATCATCAAACCACTCGGGGTGTCTTTCTCGCATCAGACTCTTTAGCTCCCAAGTAGCCTCTTCTGAAGTGTGATGCTGCCAGAGAATCTTCACTAACCTAATGGTCTTATTTCTTAAGACTTTCTCCTTTCTATCCAGTATCCAGATCAGTTTCTCTACATATGTCAGATCATCATTGAGCTCTAACGGCTCATACCGAATCACATGGGTCGGATCTGGATGATACTTTCGAAGCATCAAAATGTGGAAAACGTTATGCACGCCTGATAAGTCCTGTGGCAAAGCCAACCTATAGGCTTTATTTCCCACTCGATCCAGTATCTCAAAGGGTCCAATGTAGTGAGGACTTAGCTTACCTCTCTTCCCGAATCTAGTTATACCATTAGAAGGAGAAACCTTCAGAAACAATGACTCACCAACTTCGAATTCAAGTGGTCTCTGTCTCCTATCAGCATAGCTTTTCTATCTACTCTGAGCTGTCCTCAATCTCTCAAAAATCAACCGGACATCCTCAGAGGCCTGTGTAACCAAATCAGGAGCAAAAAATTCTGGTCACCCACTTCTTCCTAACCAATAGGGGAACGACATCTACAACCATACAAAGCCTCATACGGTGACATCTCGATACTCGCATGATAACTATTGTTGTAGGCGAATTCGGTTAGTGGCAAATGATCATCCCAAGAGCCTCTAAAATCTAGCACACATGCTCTCAACATATCCTCCAAAGTCTATATAGTCCTCTTTAAGTGACCGTCTGTTTGAGGATGGAAAGCCGTGCATAAACTCAACTGGGTTCCTATGGCTTTCAGAAAATGTTTCCAAAAGTGGGAAGTGAAGCAGGAATCCCTATCCGAAACAATGCTCACTGGAACACCATGTAACCTTACTACCTCGCGTACATACAACCCTGTCAATGAACTCAGAGTATCAATAGCTCTCATAGCTAAAAAGTGGCCTGACTTTGTCAGTCTATCTACGATCACCCATATCGCATTGTGATTCCTCCGGGTCCTTAGTAAACCCATCACGAAATCCATGGTGATATGCTCACATTTTCATGTCGGTATAGGTAGAGGCTGTAATAACCTTGCAGGCTTCTGATGCTCTACCTTCACCTGCTGATATATGAGATATCTTGCCACAAAATTTGCCACATCCTTCTTCATACCCGACCACCAGTACACCTTTCGGAGGTTTTGATACATCATGTTACTCCCCAGATGTAACGTGTACCTCGACGAATGAGCTTCTGATAGAATCAATTTCCTGAGCTCTAGGTCCTCGGGAACACACAACCTACCTCTCAACCTTATTAGTCCATCAGAATTCAACTCAAAATCAGTCACTATGCTACTCCGTATTTGACCAGTCACATCAATGTAATACGGATCAGTCTGCTAAGCTTGTTTGATCCTATCCAACAGATCTGGCTCCAAGTGTAGACTAGCTATCACACAGTCCGTATCCATGTCAGAAGGCATAACTCCCAAATTGAGGCTAGCAAACTACTCTAACAACTCATGCTCTCTGACCATCATATACGAGACCATCACAAGGCTCTTCCTGCTTAAAGCATCTGCTACAACATTTACCTTACTCGGATGATAAAGTATCTCACAATCATAGTCCTTCAGAAGCTCTAGCCATATTCTCTGTCTCATGTTCAGTTCTTTCTACTAGAACAGATACTTGAAGCTCTTGTGGTTGGTAAAAATCTGAAACTTCTTACCATATAAGTAGTGGCGCCATACCTTTAACGTAAACACTACTGCTGCTAACTACAAATCATGGGTTAGATAGTTATTCTCATGGTCCTTCAGCTGTTTGAATCTATAAGCAACTACCCTCCCATCCTGTATTAAAACACAGCCTAGGCCCTGATGCGAAGCATTGGTATACACTGAAAATCCTCCGAAGCTGGTAGGGATAGTGAGAATCGGAGCGGTGGTCAATCGACGCTTTAGCTCCTGAAAACTCCTCTCATAATCCTCATCCCATACAAATTCTACACTCTTCCGAGTGAGATGTGTCAATGAAGAGGCCAACTTTAAAAATCCCTCTACGAATATCTGATAATATCCTGCTAAACCCAGGAAACTCCTGATCTCGGTGGCTATCCTCGATTGTTTCCATTGAACTACAGCCTTAATCTTGGATGGATCCACTGATACTCCATCCCTTGACACAATTTGTCCCAAAAACGAGATCCGTGACAACTAGAAATCACACTTGCTGAGTTTAGTATATAGCTTCTGCTCTCATAGAGTGTAATACAATCCTGAGGTGCTCCTCATGCTCCTCCTCGGATCTCGAGTATACCAATATGTTATCGATGAAGACGACAACAAACTGATCTAAATATGGCTTGAACACATCGTTCATCAAAGCCATGAAAGCTGCGAGAGCATTTGTCAATTCGAATGGCATAATCAAGAATTCATAGTGGCCATATCGGGTCTTAAATGTTATCTTGGGCACATCTCCACTCTGAACTCTCAACTGATGATTCCCAAACCTCAGATCAATCTTGGAAAAGACTTGCACTCCTTGGAGTTGATCCAACAAATCGACAATACGTGGAAGGGGATACCTATTCTTAATGGTAGTCTTATTCAACAATCTGTAATCTATACATAATCGGAGGCTTCCATCTTTCTTCACAAACAAAATCGGTGCTCCCCAAGGTGAAACACTTAGTCTGATGAACCTCCTATCCAATAGCTTCTGTAACTGTCTCTTGAGCTCCTCTAGCTCAACTAAGGCCATGCGATACGGTGGTCTCGAAATAGGCTCAGTACCAAGCACCAAATCTATACAGAACTCCATCTCTCTGTCTGGTGGTAACCCTGGCATCTCATCCGGAAAGACATCTGAGAACTCACTGACCATAAGAATATCTGTCAACTCCGGATGTACCTTATTCGTATCGACCACGTATGTAATGAAACCTTCAATATATTCATTTCTTAGTCAGCATAGTATATTATTTATTATAACCATAACTATTACTTTCATTTCTTTTCATTAAACTTTACAACATATTTTTCAGGGTTAGAAAACATAACTGTCTTAGCATAACAATCTAAAACAGCATGGTTTGCAGATAACCAATCCATTCCTAAGATTACATCAAAATCACTCATACTTAACAATATTAGATTGGCTGTCATGTCCTTTTCCCTACTCTTAACTTGCAGTCATTTAACACATATTCAACTAGCTGAATGTTAACCATAGGCGTACTAATCAACATCATTCTACTTAAAGGTGTATGCTCTACATGTTTTGCTAACTTACATGCAAATGAAGGCAATACAAATGAATATGTGGCACCAGGATCAATTAAAACATATGTTTCTAAATCATACATCAGGATGTTACCTCTAATCACATCCGATGAAGCATCAACTGTAACCTGGTCCAAAGCATGTACTCGCCCTCGTCCAATGACCTGCTTCCCCTTCTCCTTTGCCGTCGCTCTCCTCCTCGGTTCAGACATATCAGCTGGAGCTCTCTCTGGCTCCTTAACTTTCTGTGAGGCAATATCGATAATCTTTAGGCAAACTCTCGCCATATGCCCTGGCTTCCCGCATCTGAAGCCTAATCCACTAGAAATAGTGCAAGGTCTACCTCCATAGAATCTACTACATCTACTGCACTGCTTAGTGGTAGGCTTAGGTCCTCCAATCACAACACCTCTAGCTAGAATTATAGTAGGGTATGCAGGAGATCTAACAATCTTCTCCTGTACTTCCTCAATCCTTGGTCTATTACCGAAGAGTCTCCTCCCTCCTCGATATTCAAAACCTCTGGCACTGTTACTCATCGGCCTCTTTCTATCTCTGTCTCTACCCTTACCAATTGTCTTAAAGTGAGATACATTCCTCTCATAGTTTTGCTCACAGAGTTGTGCCCTGCGCACTACCTCATCATAGGTAGAGATGTCAAATGGAACCAGTCTAAATCGTAGTATTGGTCTCAGTCCATCAATGAATCTGCAGACCTTCCGGGTCTCACTACTCATAGTATCGGGGTCATACATGCCCAAGGATATAAATCATGTCTTGTACTCACCCACTGACTGAGTCCCCTGGCTCAACCCCAAGAAATCCATCTGCAGCTTCTACTGCGCTGTGTTCGAGACATACTACCTCTTGAAGGCATCTAAAAATATATCCCACATGATCTCTGAGTGTTGTGCTCTTAATATAACCCTGGTGGACTTCCACCAATGCTCTGTCGATCCCTTCAGTAGGAACACAGTAAACGTGACCATCTTTATAGTCATACACTCAAAGAATCCACATAACTTGTCCATCTCTCTCAACCAATCCTATGTGACAACAAGGTCTTTCACCCCACAAAATGATGTTGGTCCAAGCTTCTGGAATTGTCGCAATTTGTCAAGATCACAACCATACCCCAAAGCACTACCGCCCTATCGTGGAGTGACATGAGAAGGCGTATCTTGAACGAGTGAGGGTGTAGGTGTATTTGTAGGTTGTGGTGTATGAGCTAGCTGTGCAGGCGTACTAGGTGCAGCTGCCTCTCCAGGCGCAGTCTCTGCATGTAACGCCCTCCTCCCACACGCGACTTACTAAAAACCACAATAAATTTTTCACTTTTTACTTACCTTTCTCTCCTCAACAGTTGGGCTGTGAATAGGCATCAGTCCTCTCATCCATACATATCTTACCATTCTTTCACGTATCATACATACATGACATTCATATCATAAGTAAGTTCATATACTTAAATATAATTACGTCATTACATTTACATCTCCAATATTAAAACCGTGTACATCACTGTGTTTATGCATAGTTCAGATACAAAAGAGTGCGCTTGCATATACCTTTCGCTAGATGGGGAGTGGCAGCGGATTAAAGGAATGCAATACCTGGTCGACTCAATCTACTGACGAGAATCTGTAGAGATTGGAGAAAATGAATGGGATGATCTATTAACGCGCTCAGTAAGGAAATCAGGTAAGCAAGTAGACATCCATACTATCTACTTGAAAATAGTGCTTTGCCTTTCCTTCTCTCAATTCAAAAGCATGTTTAAAATATATATAATATAGTACAGATTTAAAATCTCATGTAGTAAACACATGCTGGTTTATCAATCAGAGGCATTCATGCAAAATAGTGCATATTTAATCATTTAAGAATGCCTTTATATAAAATATGCCATTTACATTCAAAACACAGTAAATATGGCATTTTTAATCACAACACAAACAAATCAATCGGGTTTTGACCCATCCCTCAGGTCTACCTGTATCATAAAACACATGTGATATATCATGCGAGACTCAGTGGCTAAATGCAATCTCTCTAGACTATGTAAGAGAGCCTCCCCGCCGAACAGAGCCTCCCCGCCTACTTTGGCTTAAGGATGTTGGGCTTAGGGATCTTATCGTAAGAGAGCATCTCTGGACTATGGCCATATCCTAACAATGGTGATCCCAGGTAACACAGTACTCGGTGTGCGGGGCAATCACTGCTGTAACGGGTGGGGGGTCAGTCCATCACAACCGCCAACTATCAACACTCTCCTCCACAACTCCACAACACAAAACACAGTACAGTGTACTCCATGCCACATGCACGGTACAATGTACACTCGTGGACCCATACATCATGGTCGGGGTGCCTGCCATAGGTCTTAGCCTCTCATACCATGGAAATACATCATAGTCGGGGTGCCTGCCCTAGGTCTTAGCCCTCATACTATGGAATCAATGCCACGTCTCTAAATCCACATGAGAACATCTCAACAGTGTGACACTCAGTCTACACGGAGGAAATCGTCACTGTTTTTCTAACATATGTATATATCACGAAAAACTACAGTGCACATCTTGAGTGTGACACACAGTCAACGCTCCGCCTCAACACTGTATATGCATGTCAAAATATCAACACTAGTGCGAGTAAACCTCTAGCACCAGGTCACGCATAGTTCTCATTACAAATCAAGTACGAGCAAATCGCTCAAGTACGATGTCATGTACAAATCATGAAAAATCGAGTACGAGCAACGCTCCAGCACTCTGTCATGCATCTCATGTAAAACTCGAGTACGAGCTAATCGCTCCAGCACTCTATCATGCACAAATCACATAAAAACAGAGTACGAGCAACGCTCTAGTACTCTATCATGCATGTCAAATAAACGTAGTGCGAGTAAACCTCCAACACTAATGTATGTGAAAAACATCTGAAATCAAGTGCGAGTTGTGCTCTAGCACGATTGTTTCCACATAATTCGATAGATGGCTTTTTAAAAACAGGGATGTTAAAAATCACAAAAATTAGCACTATAAAGTGTGCTTAGTTTACATCGACCTCAAAACATTAGCCCATCCACCTACTCTTCTGCTACACAGCAGGAAAAAGCACTCAAAACATCATTTCCATGCTTTTTGGAACTTTTCCCAAAATTTCACTTTTTGCCTCACTAGGGGCAAAATCGTAATTTACCCATATCGGGTCCCTATAATATTATCAATTTTCTCTGACCCTCAAACAATTTTAGTGAATTTAAAATCCAACGAAAATATGCACAGATATCTCTAGCTACTTGCAAGAGTCCCCTACCTCGGATCACGTAGTGTGACCTCTCTTCCTCTGCGCTGCTCTAATCTGGCAGTCTAGTCAACTCTCAATATGACTCTGGAGCTGCATTTAATCATTCACTGAGTTAATTACACTTTTCCTATTGTATTACACATTTAATACAGTTCATTTCACTAAAATAGGCCCGTTTACGCTTAATCGGCCTTAATCACGTTAATCGGGCTTTAATCCGTATTAAGCCCGTTTATCAGAGTCTATTGACGCTTTAGGTTTATCAATACCCATTGTGCTTTATTCTAAGCTCTTTGGATAGCCCGTATATCATTTACGACATTTTATTTAATTTTCTGAATATAATTCACTAAATCCGAAATTTAATCCAAAATGCGTAAATTAAATCTTAAATACGCATAAATCACCTAAATTGTCGTAAATGAGCCTTACTTACCCGAGATTGTGCGATGATGCGTGAATCGAAGTTCGATTGGGCTTCCGTTTGGAATTAATCGTCGAACTGTACAATTACGTATATTTAACTCCGAGTCAATTTTCGATTAAATATAATTTAAATAAATTTATCGAAAATTAAATCGGTCACTTTTGACCTCGTATCGACTTACCTGAAGTCCGATGAATTCTCAAAATTTTTTTTCCTTTTTCTTTCTTTTTTTCCTCTTTTTCCCTTTTTCTCCTTGGCTGAACAAGTCCGGTCCGGTTCAGCATAGTCACTTTCCACTGAACCGATCGACCGGTTTAGGCTCCTTTCGCCGTTCCAGCGTCGTCTGACCGGTTCTCCGGCCAATTCCACCGCCAAATGGTTCGGCCTCGCCTCTAGAGGGTTCTTTTGGCTTGGACTGGGGTAAATCGACGTCGGATTCCGCCCGATTTACCCTTCTCTCTCGCGGCCTCCCCCGTCTCCGATCTCCTCGTCGGTGGCGATTCCAGGTGCGTGGTGGCTGTCAATCATTCCCCCGGTGCCGGTCGTTCCGTTGCCCAGCACTCCTCACGCCGTCTGCGGCTGGTTCGTCTCCGGTGAAGAATTCTCCTCGGGTCGGCTTCGTTTCGTCTTCACGCGGGTTTCGTTTCTTCAGTTTTCATTTTCCATTTTTTTTGTTTTTCGTTTTTTTTTTCTATTTTGTTTTTTTCTTTATAATATATTTATAATATTATTTTAATCCTTAAATAATATTAAAAATCCAAAAATATCCCAAAAATTTCTATTAAATTCATTAAGTGCGTAAATGAATTTATCAGTCCGATTTTGCATTTTCGGTATATTTTTCTCCTATTTTCGGGCTCATTTTTCGAGATAAAAATTCTAAAAATATTGAATAAATTCATATCTTGATCAATTGGACTCAAAATTCAATATTTGCCCCGTTATTGATCAAGATTTCTCGATTTCATATTTTTAATGAAATTATCTCATCGTATTTATACCGAATTTCGGTTAATTGATCGTTTTACCCCTATACTTGCTCGAAAATTAATTTAACCCTTATCTCGCTGTTATGTAGCTTACATGCATTCTTAATTCTCAACAAATCGATTGCATGATAGTAAATACTTTTCTTATGATTCAACTATGAAATATAACGTTCGTACACATAAGAATCATAAGGTACAAACTATATACGTAAATCAAAAACTCGGGTTTGACATTGCATCCTGCCTCTGTCTACCTAGCAAAGTCTGTGCCAGTAACTCCACTATGGTTTTAAGGCGACGTTTTAATCTCGTGAAACGTGTCGAGGTACTCTCTGGCACCTCAGTAGGATCTGTCGTCTCATCTCAGGTCTCAAGCCTACCTCTACGACCTCTAGCCCTTCACCATGGTTGGTATTAGCCATAATGGCTCAATTCCTGCATTCATAACCATTAATTAGTCTGATTCTCATCTCGTATACACAATTGTAACTGAACAAAGCACAATAATATGTGGATGTACACTTTCCTAATTACTAAATACCGACTCAAATCAGACCAAATCTACTCTGATACCATTTGTCACGATCTACCGTGACTTACCAAAAACCACCACAATTTTTTTTGCATTTTACTTACCTTTCCTTCTGTCATAACTCAACATCAAGCCGTTGGGCTGTGATTCGATATTAGTCAACTCAACCACATCCATTTCATAACATGCATACATGTCAATACAATTATCTATTGACTGTAAATACTCTTTTCTTAACAGTAAATTTAAATACATAAATATGAATACTTGTACATATACATCCTCGATTGTACATTCATTTATATAACTGTGCTTTTACATTGTTTAGTACTAACGTTTCAAATTTGTATACCTTTCGTACGATGGGTATGCAACCAATAAAGGAATACCAGACCTCAGCCGTGTCCAACTACTGCGGATGCTCTGTAGAGAGGGGGAAATAAAAGGGGGGTGAGCTCACAGCTCAATAAGGAAATAAGGCAAGCAAGTAGAGAACTACACTATCTACAAAATACTATGCTCATGCCACTAAATTATTTCCTTTTCGATTCATATCTAAAGCACGTGTCTTTCTTGAAACATTTATGATATAAATCATCAGTTATGAAACTAAAAACATGCTGGTTTAATAATCTCAGCAGTTTATGTAAAACATTGCATTTCTCATGTAATTAATATAAATCACATTTTACCATGCCATTTCAATTAAATCAAACAATGATGGCATATCATCATGTTAAAAACATGGAAATCTATGCCTCGCCCATCTCTCGGGTTACCCTTATCACACACAAAGTCACATGTTCAAATTATAAAATCATTTGATAATTCATTTAAGAAATCTCAAGTGAAGGAAACGAGATAGGCGACTACATGTTCCGAGATTATGATCATAACTCATTTTTTGTGATCCCAGGCTACACAGTACTCGGTGTGTGGGGTGTCACATTTGCTCAAACGAGAGGTGGGTCAAATCCTCTACCGTCAGCTCACAACTCACTAACATCGTGTAGTCACAGTACATCATACTCCATGTGACATATACGGTACAAAGTACTCCATGGACCCAATCTTAAGGTTGGGGTGCCTGCCATAGGTCTTAGCCCTCATACCATGGATAATATTTTTTCCATAGCCTTCAGCCATATCTTAAAATATTGCACGTGCGAGCATATAATCGGTGTGACACACAGTCAGCACAGGCTCCCAACACGGCTATTTCATGCTCTCTCTTTCAAAATCGATACATGCGAGTAAACTCTCAACACAACCTCATGCATAAGTCATATAAATCTAGTGCGAGCAATGCTCCCACCACTATGTCATGTAAAACTGAGTATGAGCTATGCTCCAATACTTTATCAAGCATCAATCAATAAAACTGAGTACGAGCAACGCTCTAGTACTCTATCATGCATAAATCGCATTAAAATCAAGTACGAGAATATACTCAAGTTCTCTGTGATGCATATCTTATAAAATCTAGTGTGAGTATCACTCTAGCACCAATGGTTTTTACATAAACCCGATAGATGACTTATTTCAATTGAAATTTCACTCAATTAAATCAAATCGACACTCAAATGTGCTGTTTTCGCATATACATGAAAACATTAGCCATTCTATCAATGCAACTATCAAAACTAGTCACAAACATGCTTCCTAAGCTTTTTACCCTTAATTTGGATAAAACCATAAATTTACCTTATCGGTTCCTATCAAAATTTTTCTATACACGAAATTTCATATACAATATAATAATTGAAATTCTATTCGAAATACGTGTAGCTACCTCTAGCTACTCACGAAATTCTCTTACCGCGGATCACGTCACGTGACCTCATTTCCTCGGTGCTGCTAAACCTCGCAGTTCGATCGGTTTCCAATATAACTTCCAAAGCTGTTAATAATCATTCACATCAGTATACCTTAATATACTTAGTTTTTACTTGCATGTATCTAAATCAATGCATTTAAGCCCTTTTTATACTCATTGGCCTCATTCAGCTCATTGGACTTTACTCTCTTTTAAGTCCATTTCGGTTCTACAAATCATTTCTCAGGAACGTGTTAGACTCCTTCAAGTCTACTGATTCGAATTGAACCAGCATAATCTCTCATATGCCACAAGTTCATCATTTTCTCCCATTATGGTATTTTACCATATATGTCAATTACCTATTTTCATTTCTCATCAAATTCCAATTTATGTATTTCATAAAACTATCTTATAATCTTACATACATGCTTATTTCATCCTTAAATCCATGTTTACCCCTCTTTCTCTCATTTTTTCCCAAATTCATGCCAATTATAGGTCATGGATATTTAACATGATCAAAGTGTTTTCAGCAAATCAAACATACACCAATCAACTCACTAAGACACATATATTAACATATATGAAGTTGGTGTATTGAATTTTACCTAGCTTGATGTTTCCTCTTTTTGCCAAATTTGGGAAAATTCACCTTACTCCTTCAATCCTTGATTTCGATATCTAGTTTTCAACTATGTTGTTCTCCTCTTCACTAGGAACGACTTTGCTGAAATGAATCTTACTTAAAAATACTTGAAAGATGAAGATTTTTGGAGTAGAAAGGTTAGGTTTTACTTTGGTTTAATGAAGGTTTGTTGCTCTCGGGAAAAATAAAGATGTAGAGTCGTGTATATATATAGATTTGCCCTTAGAGATCGATCTCCTAACAGTGAGAGATCGATCTACCCTGTGTTTATCTCTTCAAAAAATGACTTTTCATGCTTAGGAGATCGATCTGCTCTTTAGCATGAGATCGATTTACTTTACACAGAATCATATGGAGATTGATAGGGCCTTGATATGAGATCGATCTGTTTTACCCAGAACCTATCCAAGATCGATTTGCCTTGAATAGGGGATTGATCTGCTCCTCTTCTGAAGCAGTTCTACTGAAAATATTTCTCAGAATTCACTATTACATTCATATTTGATTTGCTTAACTACCCGTTTTGCATTTCATACACATTTGAAACTTAAAAACATTCATTCCTTATGATTTATATCAAATGTGACTTGTCCGTACATCACAAAATCATAAAGAGTACATATTAAATTTACGGGTCTTACAAATTATGTGTAAAAGATGTTGTGATGTACAATGGTCTAATGGTGTTATTATACAGTCCTTCATTTCTCACATTCCAAATCCCTCAAGTGCGAAATATAAATTATCGAAACTGGTCTAAGCTAATCAACTAAGTTTGTAAACAAGGTGTTTGGTGTAGATTCGTGCAAATCTTGCCAAGCAAAGTTAATCTCCACCCATACTGCCACATTACATGGGCACTACCATAATCATGGAAAATAGTTCCATCTTCAGTTCCACACTTACAGTGAAGACCAAACTGGGAAGTTTCCTCTTCAACAGGTTCTTCATAGTAGGCAAAATACCATGGGTCACTTTCCACAAGATTACCTTTATTTTAGGCTGAACTTTGCTATCTATACCTTCCTCCACCAGCTTGTTGGGACTTTTCAAGTAGTTATGCATTCCAAATCAAGATGAGATCAACACAAAATCAAACTTCAAAAGACTACGCCAAGCCCTAGAATAAACCTATATTCCCTACTCCATAGTATTAACCTGATGTTTTTTCCAACTCTTCCCCAAATCCTTATAAACCCATCTCTCACGTGGAGATCGCATAACGATTATATCTCTGTGTCTCTCTAATTTCAAAGATCACTCTATATTAATAGAACCTTATAACTTGGTCACCAAGTTACTCATTAAGTATATTTAATGATATTTATTACCAAAATTATACTCTTTAATACAGAATTTGAGTCAATATTTAACAAATCTCCACCTTGACTAAAAATCCTCTAAAATATTGGCTCTACTTACAACTGGCATCTTGTTGTAGCAAATTTTCTCTTGCATGTCTTGATCTCACGAACATAATGTGTAACAACAAATCACCTAAACCAAACCATTATCTTTACATCATGCTTCATAACATTTCTCGAAGTATAGCTTTGATACCATTTATTGGGATTTTTCAAGCAGATAATTATCCCAAATTGAGATGAGATTAACTTAAAATTAAATCACACACAAGAGACAATATTTAACATGATTCAACCCAAGTACTTATGTAAGTACTATTATGCCATACTTGTTGCAGTAAATCACTACGTCGTTCCTTATAAAGTAACCAGTAGCCTCTTTTGATAGTGTAAACCCTGTCCATTCTGTAAAGGTAGGTCAAAACACCAACTCCACTCAATTTACTCAATGGTATGGAACATATGCAATCGGCCTTCGCTTGGTAGAATCTACCATATACTTGAGCCTTATTCCATGCTTTGGTCTGCATGTTGAGTAGATCACACACTATTATTTTCTTTACTTACAATGATTGGGAACTATATCTTAATCCTTTCAAGTCCTAATCGATTCACCGTTGCCAACCCTTCACCGAACACCTTTTTGTGGAACCTTCTGTGACTCCCATATACTTATCCATCTCATAAATGGATTAGTCCCAAGTTTGGACTCTAGAAATGTCACGACCCTTATCTTACCAAAATACGTACAAATTTTTCGCATTTCCATACGTCATTTATTGATCATCCTTCCTCGATCGTGAATAACCACACTCTCAACAGTTGGACTGTGTGTCAATGTCTACCTCATCCATCCATAACAATTTAATTTCAAAAGAAAACACTTTCATGAATACATCAGAGTTGTTGTTTACAAGTGTTTACATTGCTTTACATCCCTAATGTTTACATACAAAATGCTACTGTGCCATGTCTAGTTTAGATACAAAATAATTCAAGTGTGTATACCTTACGCGATGGGATGCATCGGATATCCAAAAAGGGAAAGCCTCTAGTCACTCTCAATCTATACTCAACACTCTGTAGAGAGGGGAAAATAAAGGGGTGAGCAAACCACACGCTCAGTAAGGTAATCATGCGAACAGGTAGATACTGCACTATCTACGTGATCGTGATGCCATGCTCAAAAGCATTTAGTTCATCATTTTATCTCAAAACATGAGTGTATGATTGTGTTAATGGTATGTAAAGCAATTCATGCTATTAAAATATAGTGCACAAAATCCCATTCAAAGCATGGCATTAACTATCATGCATATTTCATAAGTAAGGCATGGCATTAAACATCATGCATCTGTGCACTTTAAAAACCATTAACAAACTTTCATCTCAAAACACTTCAACTCTAGTCAGGATTCAGTCCCTCCCTCTAACTATCCTGATCCACAAAACATTTCAAACATTGATTTATTCTCAAAGCATTAGACATCTGAGATAGGCAGTTCAGTAAGGGAAATAACCTCTAGGTCTATAGCCATAACCTGTGATACCGGCTACATGGATCAGGTGTGTGGGATATCACCACTATCTACTTCCACACGGGAGGTGGGTCAAATCTTGCCCGTCGGTCCATAGCAGATCTCATTCGAAGATGGCATATCACATCTCAACACGGTACAATGTACTCCATGCTACTTGCACGGTACAACGTACTCCGTGGACCCATATCAACACATCATATCATGCCACATCTTAAAAATGCATATGTGAGCCTATTTAATCGGTACGACCTCTTGTCTACCCGAAGCTCCTAACACGGCTAATCAATCATGTCAAACAATGCACGTATGAGCCTATTTAGTCGGTGTGACACCCAGTCTACCCGAAGCTCCAAGCACGACAACAAGTAAGGTGGGCATCTAATGCGACCTATGCTCCAACACCATGCCATAACTAGTAAAAATCCATGTGAAAACTAGTGCGAGCTAAGCTCTAGCACTCATGTGTATAAAACACGTCAAATCTCATGCGAGTCATACTCTAACACGCTTTCATTCTCACGAAAACCATGTAGGTGGCTCAAATCTTTGCAAAGTATGGTTAATAAACCAAAACAACTCATTTCTTTTGTAAATCATTTCAAATGTCAGCCAACCTATTGATCATTTGCTAAAAAGCAATAAAACATGATTTTCAAAGCATTATGCTTTTGTTTTCATACCCATTTCTCAAAAACCCAACTTTTACCCTTCAATCGCCAAATTTCATTTCCTAGTTTCTCATGCATTCTAGCAAAGCATTTAAGCACCCAAATTGCGTACAGATATCTCTAAAAGTCCACAAAATTCCCTTACCTCAATTTACTTGAGTGCGACTCTCTTTTCCTCTTAGCTTCTTGCGCTCTTGGCTCGCCTTGTTCCGGTGTATCCTCAGAAGCTGTGATTCAATCATCCAAACCACTTGAGTTAAATTTGTTAACTCACATTTGACCTCATTAGTCAATATAACCCATCTTTGCATTTACCAATGCCTTAATCCACATTTTATCCCTTTTTGGTAAATCCCACAATTTATTTACTAACAACACCTTAAAATCATACCACAACACTATTATTAACTTCAGTATATCCCATTTCTCATTAACCTCAATACATTCCACTTTCTCACTCTAGACCATTTCTAGGTCATAATCATTCCAATGCATTTTAGATAGTTTCAAATAATACTAAGCACCCCAATCAACCCCAAACATCAATAGCATAACAATGTACTTAAGTTGGTGCTTTAGAAACTTACCTAGCTTGATTCCCTCTTTACTCCCAATGGGAATGCACCTTGTTCCTCAAATCCAACAAATGAGGAAAATGCCTCCAAGGTAAGTTGTTCTTCTTTTTGATGTGAACAACTTTATGTTTGATAGCCTTCCCTCAAATCTTCTTGAAAATGGTCGAATTTAGAGAGTAAAATCTAGGTTTTTGGTTGGAAATGGGACAAATTGGTTTTTGTCTCCGAAATGCAGATCCAACTGCTTCAAATTTATAGATTCAGCTTGATGAAATCGATCTACCTTGGGTGGAAATCGATCTAGTGCTCTTAAAAATCCCTCTTTTTCAAGACATTTTGAAGGCAGGAGATCGATCTGTCGAGTAGGGGAGATCGATCTTGCTTCAAATAGAGAGTCAAGGAGATCGATCTTGCTTCAAATAGAGAGTCAAGGAGATCGATCTGGTGTTAGGAGAGATCGATCTGCTTCCAACTCGAAAGTTAATGAGATCGATATGTTCCATTAAGGATTGATCTGCATTTTATAGAATGAGCTAGGAGATCGATCTGGCTCCCTTGGAGATCGATATGCTCTATTCCATTGCTCAAATAAGAGCTTTTCTGGCTCTTCCAGATCGATCTCTCATCCTATGGGATCGATATGGCCTTCATATTTTCAGATTTTTTACAATTTTTCTGTAGCAACACATACCAAACTCCATACATTTTGTTGTCATGGTCACTTTCTCATCCAATCATCTTTGAGACTTGAAAATGGTATCCATTCATACTTCATACACTTAAAAACTTGTGTAAAATCTTTGTATAACCAAAGGTGTATAATATAGACTAAATGGAAGTGCACAACTTATGCAATCCTCCTTCCATTTTACCACACTACTCACTTACTATTTTACTCACATTAATCACATATCAAAGTTCGTTCCCTCACATTCATACATAATGCAACTTGTACGTACAATCACAACTCTTATTACAAGTGTGTACATTAACTTATGGACTTACATCACATATACTTCACTGATGAATTCCTAGTATTTCTCAATTTACATTTCTTTGTACATATGACAATTATACATATACGAGGTCTCACATTCTCCCCCACTTAGAAAATTTGGTCCTCCAAATTGGAACCAATTCAATTCGTGAATAACTCGGGATACTTCTCCCGCATCAAATTCTCCAATTCCTATGTGGTCTCTTCCACCATGTGATGTTGCCAAAGAACCTTCACCAAGGGAATTGTCTTTATCCTTAACACTTTATCTTTTCTATCCAATATCCGAACTGGCCTCTCAACATAGGTCATACCTTCATTAAGCTCCAAAGGCTCGTACCTTATTACATGTGTCAGGTCCAGGTGATACTTCCTTAACATGGATACGTGGAAGACGTTCTACACACTTGCCAACTCTGGTGGCAATGTCAATCTATAAGATTTATCTCCCACCTTATCAAGTATCTTAAATGGCCCTATATACCGCGGGTTTAGCTTTCCCTTCTTCCCGAATCTCATAATCCTTTCGAAGGGGAAACTTTCAGAAACACTGACTCACCCACCTTAAACTCTAGTGGTCTCCATCTCTTGTCAGCGTAACTCTTTTGCCGGCTCTGAGCTGTCCGTAATCGCTCACATATCAATTGGACGTTCTCAGATGCCTGTTGCACTAAGTCAGGAGTGAAAATCTGTCTGTCACCAACCTCTTCCCATCCAATAAGGGAACGATATTGATAATTCTATATTTGTAGAATTATTTGTGCTTAATTTCCTAATTAATTATTTAAATCCCCAATTTATTTTGTTAATTATCCCCTTTATTTAATTAAAATTCTCATGTTTGTAGATAAATCAAATCCGAATGAATTTTGAATATTTCGATAGAAAATGCACCGAAATTGGGTTAAAATCGAGATCGAGCCACGTGGACAACACGAGTCATGCCACTTAGCACATCCAATTGGACAAGAAGACCGATGACATGGAAATATCTTTTCAAGGAGCCAATGGTGTGAAGACAAGTGGCTAAAAAAAGGCTAACTCATTAAGGATGTGGAAATTACCATTTTACCCCTAGTGTGTTTATAAATAGGAAAGGATGACAATTGAAAATGGATGTAATTTTAGGAGTAGGAGTAGGAGTAGTGTTAGTGTAGAAGTAGTTAGAGTAGTTTAGTTAGATTAGTTTAATTTTTATTTTCTTTAGAAGCATTTCCCGAAAAAAATCAATTTCCATTTAACTGTTACTGTTCATCTTCATGTATTTTCATTTATGAAAAGCTTTTCATGTTGATTTGCAGCCTCATTTACTCATCCTTCTTCTCGGTTTGATCATTTCCATTTGCTCTTCTCGATTTTTCCTTTATTTTTCAAGTTTGTTTTTGTTTGTTTTTGATTCTCGGTTTGCTTACCATTTGTAGTTTTATTTTTGTTTTGTTTTTAGTTCAATGATTCCCGGTTGCCTCCATTTAGTTTAGTTTAGTGTCTTAGCTATTCACACCTTGTTCGAGAGGGTAATGACAGCAAGCATTCCGAGAGGACAGCAGCACGCCTGGAAACCGAGAGCTCTTCTCTGCTCTCCTCTGTTTTGTGTTTTCCATTACTGTTCATCTTCATTCTTTGCAGCCTTGCTGATTGCATAAGGAAGTGTGCAGCACCTGAGCAACGCAGGTCACGGATATGCAGTAGGCTGGAGCATAGAGCAGTGCATCAGTTGTAAAACCGAGAGTGTGAGAAAGAGCAAGCAGAACATGCGCTGATGCCAGAACATGAAGCTGGACACGCCTGGCAGAACCGAGAGCAGCAACCCGTGCCCACAGCCTGGAACCGAGACTTACTAGGGCAGCAGCAGTGGAACAGCACAGGACAACCGAGAGGCATGGAGACAGCACCATTGCAGCAGAACCGAGGAGCAAGTCTGCAGCAGAGAACAGCTGGAGAGAGCAGTGCAGCAGGGACTGGAACCCGTAAGCACCTGGGACTGGAGCACCAGCAGTAGTGGAGCAGTGTCTGGTTAAGCCTGGAGCAGATGGCAGAATTGAGCAACCCGTGAGCAGCAGAGAGTAGCTGGTCGAACAGCAGGCAAAAGCCTGGACCAGAGGGCAAAAATCGAGCCATACCCGAAAGCCTGGAAAAGAAACATAATTTGGAAGGATGAATAGTGTTTGGAGGGAATGGTTTAAAATGTTAAGGGCTTGTTTGGCTAGTTCATTTTAGTTAATTAACTCATTTTCAAGCATTGTTAGTTTAGTTTAATTTCAATTTAATTTGTTAAGCTTAGTTTAGAGTTTTTAATTAAATTGCATGTTAGTATTCTTGCATATTAGTATAAAACTTTAGTTTTAATTAGGATGATAGTTAATTAAGTGTTCATTTAGAATTGGATTAGGGGTAAATTTATTTCATTAAATCTTAGGTTAGTTTAAATTGTACTTTGATTAAGTAGTTTAAAATTGCATTTGATGTTAGTTTAATTGTAGTGTAATTTTATTGTTTTATTTTCATAATTGCATTTTATTTTAATTGCGTTAATGAGTTTTAACTATTTTAATTATTTTTGTAGGTATTTACTTTTAATTGCGTGGAGCTCGGTAAGTAATTTTCAACTCGGTTTTTAATTTCTTTATTTTATAGCATTTTATTGCTTTCAGTATTTTTAATTCTAGCTATGTAGATCACCCACCTTAATTTTATAATTTGCTAGAATATACTTAGGGTAAGATTAACCGGTAGTTAATTAGGCTAATCAACTTCTCTGCAGGACGATAACTAGGGACTCAAATCCCATTATTACTTGTACGACCCGTGCACTTGCGGACATATACCTTTAGGGCTCATTAAGTTTTTGGCGCCGTTGCCGGGGAAGTTTTAATTAGTCATTAGTTAATATCGGTGAAATTATGCTTAGGTGTAATTCTAGCTTGTAAATATTTAGGTTGTAAATATTTAGAGCCTTAGCTTAGGTTAGTTGAATTTTCTCTTATTTAAAATCAAAAACAAAAAATTGAAAAACTTAAAAAAAATTTCTAAGGACTTTTTGATGATTGCAAGCGTAGAGCCAGAAGTTTTGATTACTTTCCTTTAGATCCTAAAATCAAACGCACTCTTAGAAAAATTTGAAAGGGTTCTAGGAAATTTTTAGCTCCGCTGCAAAGCATCATGACAGAAAATAGGGAAATTAAGATCGTAGGAGATTATGCAATGCCGACTTTTGGAGGTTATTATTGCGGCATTAGGCCACCAGCTGTCCATGCAAATAATTTTGAAATTAACCCTGCAATCCTCCAGATGATCCAGACTTCATTGCAGTTCAATGGGCTTCCACACGATGACCCACATGCTCACCTTGGGCAATTCTTGGACCTGTGCAACACGTTTAAACACAACGGATTATCTGATGATGCGCTTAGGCTTAGATTATTCCCCTTCTCACTTAGGGATAGGGCGAGACACTGATTAACCTCCCTGCCTCTAGGATCCATTTCTACATGGGATGAGTTAGCCCATCAATTTCTATCTAAGTTTTTTCCTCTCTCTAAAATGGCCCAACTCCGTAGTAATATATCTTCCTTTGCCCAGCACGACTCTGAATCTCTTTACGAAGCATGGGAACGATATAAGGAGCTTCTTAGGAAATGCCCTTACCATGGCCTACCTTTGTGGTTGCAAGTCCAGACCTTCTACAACAGACTTACAAGCCCAAATAGGACCATTGTTGACGCTGCGGCGGGTGGAGCGCTAATGTGTAAAACAGAGGAGGAAGCTTACGAGTTGTTAGAAAAGATGGCGGCTAACAACTATCTATGGTCCTCAAAGAGGTAATTGCCAAAGAAGTCGGCAGGTATTTATGAGCTCGACACACTGTCTACCTTGACCTCTTAAATCGCTAATCTTACGAAGAAGGTAGAGTCGCTCAGTACCCAACATAATCCTCCCACTAGTCCTAACCCTATGTATTCTATCCAAAGTCCTTTCCTTTCCTGCGAGCTATGTAGTGGTACCCACTCTGTAGATAGGTGTCCACTTAATTTAGAATCGGTTCAGTACGTTGCCCCTCCTAAGTAACAGAACAACCCCTTGTCAAACACCTATAATCCAAGGTGGAGGAACCATCCTAACTTCTCATGGAGCCAAAACGAAGGGTAAACTTTTAACTCTAGACCTGTAGGACTCCTTGGTTTTCAAGCTCCACCAATTCAGGTACCAACACAGCCGCAATTTCCATTTCATCCGCCTTCTCATCACCCATACGCACATCATCCATCACCACCAACACCACCACTTATGCAGCCCCAACTCTACCATGCACCAGCAACTGAGAAGAAGCCTACATTAGAGGAGATGTTCTCAACGATCCTATAAAATTAAGCTGCTTCAATTAAGAACTTAGAGGTTCAGGTGGGATAAATAGCTAGTGCTCTTAGCCAACGTCCTCAAGGGACCCTTCCTAGTGATACTGAAGTTAATCCTGTTAAGCAAAGGGAGGGTAAGGAACATGTTAGATCTATCACCCTTAGGAGTGGCAGAGAGCTAGATGAGTCACAAATCAAGTCCCAACCTGAACAACACATAGTTGAAGAATCCTTAAGTTCTAACGAAGCAGCTCAGAAAGAGCAGGAACCTAAAAATCGGGCTGCCACGGAAACAAAGTGAAGCGCTTCTTCATCTATACCTTCTTCTTATTCATTGCCTTCCTCGCCCTCTGATTCTACAGAGTTGACTATGAGAGTCCTAGATCAGGAAGTGAAATTTAATGTTTTCAAACCTTTAAAGTTCCCTGATGACTCTCAAAACTGTTTTAGGATGAAGGATATAAGGCTTGAGCATAAGAAATCCGAAAGAAGGAGGGAAGTAGATAGGGCTCAGGAGGAGTTAACTGTCAGCACCTTGTCACCACTTTGGATGACCCTCCTACTCTTTGCCCTGCTGCTGAGTGTTGTTTTCTTCAACTGCATTTGAAGTGGTTGTGTTTTCATTTTCACTTTGTATATAGTTCTTTTTCTTTTATGCTATTTCTTGCTTTGTTTATTTTGCAGATTTCTTTTCTAGTTTTATGTTTTCAATCAAGCTTCGGTTGTTCATCATCATCATCAGAAAGGGGAGTACTCTATTCCTGAACTTCAATTCTTATATTATCTGCACACTGAGGACACTGTGCACTTCAAGTTTGGGGAAGGGGATAATACTTGAGCAGTTTTCAAAAATTTGAGCAAAATTGAAATTTTTTCAAAATCTGAGTTTAAATTGTTTGATTTGGGATGACTTAGGGCTTAGCATGTAGTTTTCCCATATTCCGATGATATGACCCCATGATTTAGTCTAACTATGATTGACTGAGAAGCATGATTATAGGAAAAGCATGAAGCTGAGTTCTTGATTTTGTCTTGATTCTGATTGTGATTTCCTCATCTTACGCACATGTCATGTCATGAATCTGTATATTTATTTAGAGAAAGCTTATGTGGACCTAGGATTGCATTTGTCAGTTGATTTTGTGCATCATATTCTAGAATTTGTTTGATCTGATCTCGAGGTGAAATATTAGATCACACTTAATTAGGGAGATGATTTAGGCCATCTTTGGATCGTTTGAGCCTTTCGAGCCATCCCTGTACATACTTTACCCCTAGTCACCCATCTGGGCCAAATAAGCTTTTCTCTGTAAATATACATGCCTTATTTTCCTTATCCTAAAGTTTTCTTCTCCTATCCCTTACCCCGAAAGCATGGAAAGTCATTGGATATATTTTGAGCTTTATACATATGGGTACCTGGTGATAGTGAAAATTTGAAAAAAAAAATATGTGTGAAGAAAAAGAAAAAGAAGAAAGATGAAAAATACAAAAATAGAATAAAATGTTTAGTGAAATAAATAAGTTTGGGAGAATAATTAGAGCTCATACATTAAAAGATCCTAGAAAGTAATGCATGTTAAGGGGTAATTAAACCTAAATCGACTTTATCATACCTTAACCCCAACCTGACATTACAAGCTTAGTGAAGTCTTATTGATCTTTGAGTAAGTGTGACTACATTAGTGGAGAGATTAGTGAAAAGCAAACTTATGGGAATGATCACATGTTATTGACTTTGCATTCACTGTGCTTGCATAATCTGATCCGAATAATGTACTTTGAAGTGACTTTGATATTTTTCACACACACACGAGGAGTCCAATTTGGGTTAGGACTTATGATTGGATGATTCTGAGTGTTTGACTTGTAATTGTGAATCTTTGAGATTATTGTCTGTACTTTATCTTTGAGGATAATGTTGGGGAAATTATTATGTTTTGTACTTATCATTCCTACAATTATTTTGTTTTGCTTGAGGACAAACAAAAGCTCAAGTTTGGGGGTGTGATAATTCTATATTTTTAGAATTATTTGTGCTTAATTTCCTAATTAATTATTTAAATCCCTAATTTATTTTGTTAATTATCCCCTTTATTTAATTAAAATTCTCATGTTTGCAGATAAATCAAATTCGGATGAATTTTGAATATTTCGATAGAAAATGGACTGAAATTGGGTTAAAATCGAGATTGAGCCATGTGGACAACACGAGTCATGCCACCTAGCACATCTAATTGGACAAGAAGACCGATGACATGGAAATATCTTTTCAATGAGCCAATGGTGTGAAGACAAGTGGCCAAAAAAAGGCCAACTCATAAGGATGTAAAATTACCATTTTACCCCTAGTGTGTTTATAAATAGGAAAGGATGACAATTGAAAATGGATGTAATTTTAGGAGTAGGAGTAGTGTTAGTGTAGAAGTAGTTAGAGTAGTTTAGTTAGATTAGTTTAATTTTTATTTTCTTTAGAAGCTTTTCCTGAAAAAATCAATTTCCATTTAATTGTTACTGTTCATCTTCATGTATTTTCATTTATGAAAAGCTTTTCATGTTGATTTGCAGCCTCATTTACTCATCCTTCTTCTCGGTTTGATTATATTCCAGTCTTTATTTTTTCAAGCTTTAATGCACAGCATCATTTCCATTTGCTTTTCTCGGTTTTTCCTTCATTTTTCAAGTTTGTTTTTGTTTGTTTTTGATTCTCGGTTTGCTTACCATTTGTAGTTTTATTTTTGTTTTGTTTTTGGTTCAATGATTCCTGGTTGCTTCCATTTAGTTTAGTTTAGTGTCTTAGATATTCACACCTTGTTCGAGAGGGTAACGACAGCAAGCATTCCGAGAGGACAGCAGCACGCCTGGAAACCGGGAGCTCTCCTCTGCTCTCCTCTGTTTTGTGTTTTCCATTACTGTTCATCTTCATTCTTTGCAGCCTTGCTGATTGCATAAGGAAGTGTGCAGCACCCGAGCAGCAGAGGTCATAGATATGCAGCAGCCTGGAGCATAGAGCAGTGCATCAGTTGCAAAATCGAGATGCGGGAAAGAGCAAGCAGAACATGCTCTGATGCCAGAACATGAAGCTGGACACGCCTGGCAGAACCGAGAGCAGCAACCCGTGACCACAGCCTGGAACCGAGACTTACCAGGGCAGCAGCAGTGGAACGGCAGAGGATAACCGAGAGGCATGGAGACAGCACCATTGCAGCAGAACCGAGAAGCAAGTCTGCATCAGAGAATAACTAGAGCGAGCAGTGCAGCAGGGACTGGAACCCGTGAGCACCTGGGACTGGAGCACCTAGCAGTAGTGGAACAGTGTCTGGTCAAGCCTGGAGCAGATGGCAGAATCGATCAACCCGTGAGCAACAGAGAGTAGTAGGCTGAACAGCAGGCAAAAGCTTGGACCAGAGGGCAAAAACCGAGCCATACCCGAAAGCCTGGAAAAGAAACATAATTTGGAAGGATGAATAGTGTTTGGAGGGAATGGTTTAAAATGCTAAGGGCTTGTTTGGCTAGTTCATTTTAGTTAATTAACTCATTTTCATACATTGTTAGTTTAGTTTAATTTCAATTTAATTTGTTAAGCTTAGTTTAGAGTTTTTAATTAAATTGCATGTTAGTATTCTTGCATATTAGTATAAAACTTAGTTTTAATTAGGATGATAGTTAATTAAGTGTTCATTTAGAATTAGATTAGGGGTAAATTTATTTCATTAAATCTTAGGTTAGTTTAAATTGTACTTTGATTAAGTAGTTTAAAATTGCATTTGAGGTTAGTTTAATTGTAGTGTAATTTTATTGTTTTATTTTCATAATTGCATTTTATTTTAATTGCGTTAATGAGTTTTAACTGTTTTAATTATTTTCGTAGGTATTTACTTTTAATTGCGTGGAGCTCGGTAAGTAATTTTCAACTCGGTTTTTAATTTCTTTATTTTATAGCATTTTATTGCTTTCAGTATTTTTAATTCTAGCTATGTAGATCACCCACCTTAATTTGATAATTTGCTAGAATATACTTAGGGTAAGATTAACCGGTAGTTAATTAGGCTAATCAACTTCTCTGTGGAACGATAACTCGGGACTCAAATCCCATTATTACTTGTACGACCCGTGCACTTGCGGACATATACCCTTAGGGCTCATCAGATATCTACACTCATACAATGCCTCATATGGTGCCATCCCGATACTCGCATGAAAACTGTTATTATAGGCGAACTTTGCGAGTGGCAAATGATCATCCCAGGAGCCTCCAAAATCCAATGCACACGTTCTCAACATATCCTCTAGGGTCTGTATCGGTAGCTCTCTGACTGACCATCTGTCTGAGGATGAAACGCGGAGCTAAAACTCAACTGGGTTCCCATCGCTTCCTGAAAACGTTCCCAGAAATAGGAAGTGAAGCAGGCATCCCTATCAGAGACAACGGTCACTGGAATTCCATGTAGCCTCACTATCTCGCGCACATATAGATTCGCTAACTGGCTAAGAGTATCGGTAGCTCTCATAGCTAGAAAATGGGCTAACTTCGTCAACCAATCCACATCACCCATATTGCATCATGACCTCTCCGGGTCCTCGGTATTCCCAACACAAAATCCATGGTGACATGCATCCACTTCCATGTCGGTATCAGTAGAGGCTGTAATAACCCTATAGGCTTCTGATGCTCTACCTTCACCTGTTGACAAATGAGACACTTAGCAACATATTTAGCAATGTGCTTTTTCATCCCAAACCACCAATAAACCTTTCGAAGGTTTTGATAGATCTTGGTACTTCCTAGATGTATCGTATACCTCGATGAGTGAGCCTCTATCAAGATCAACCTTCTGTTGTCTGCATCATCAGGAACACATATCCTACCTTTGAACCTTAACAATCCGTCTGAACTCAACTCAAAGTCCGTCTCTGTACCCCTTTGTATCTGCCCGACAATATCACTGCACTGTTGATCAACTTGCTGATCCTGTCAGATTCGATCTACCAGATCCGGTTCCAACCGCAGGCTAGCTATCATAAATCCACTATCAACGTCAGGCGAGGTCATATCCAAACTGAGGTTCGTGAACTGTTCCAACAGCTCGTATTCCTGACCATCATAAATGACACCATCCCGAGATGCTTCCTACTCAATGCATCAGTAACCATATTTGCTTTACCCAGGTGGTACAGGATCTCTCAATCATAATCCTTTAAGAGCTCGAGCCATCTCCTCTGTCTCATGTTCAACTCTTCTACGAGAACATGTATTTAAGGCTCTTGTGGTCCGTAAACACTTGGAATTTCTCTCCATAAAGGTAGTGGCACCATATCTTCAGTGCAAACACCACCGCTACCAACTCTAAGTCATGGGTCGGGTAGGTTCTCTCATGATCCTTTAACTGCCTTGATCCATAGGCTATTACCTTCCCATCCTTCATCAACAGACAACCCAGTCCAAGGTGTGAAGAATCCGTATACACCGATAAACCTCCTAAGCTGGTAGGAATTGTGAGGATCGGAGCTGTGGTTAATCTCCTTTTCAAATCTTTAAAGCTGTCCTCATACTTATCGTCCCACACAAATTTTACATTCTTCCTCGTGAGATGTGTCCAAGGAGCAGCTAACCTCGAGAACCCCTCTACAAACCTTCGGTAATACCCAACTAAACCCAAGAAACTTTTGATCTCTGTCACTGTCTGGGGTCTCTGCCATTGTGTCACTGTCTCAATCTTTGATGGATCCACAGATACTCCATCCTTTGATACTGTATGACCCTAAAAAGAGATCTGTTCCAACCAAAAGTCGCACTTGCTGAGTTTAGCGTACAACTTCTTCTCTCTGAGGGTCTGTAGCACTATCCTTAGGTGCCTTTCATGCTCCTCTCTAGACTTTGAGTACACCAATATATCATCAATAAACATGATTACAAATCGATCCAAATACTGGTGGAACACCTCATTTATCAACGACATAAAATCTACGGGAGTATTCGTCAACCCGAATGGCATAACCATAAACTCACAATGTCCATACCGGGTGCAAAAAGCTATCTTGGGTACATCTCCACTCCATATCTTGAACTGATGGTACCTAGATTTCAGATGGAAAAGACCTGCGCTCCCTTAAGTTGATCCAGTAAGTCATCGATGCGTGGAAAGGGATACTTATTCTTGATGGTGGTCTTATTCAACAACCGATAATCTATAAACAGTTGGAGGCTTCCATCCTTCTTCCTTACAAACAGAACCGATGCTCCCCAAGGTGAGACACTCGGTCAGATGAACCCCTTCTCCAGCAACTCTTGCAGCTGTTTCCTTAGTTCTTCCAACTCAACTTGAGCCATTTTGTACGGTGGCTTGGATATCAGCTCTGTACCAGGTGCCAACACTCCATCTCCCTAGTTGGAGGTAACCCTGGTAATTTATCCGGAAAGACATCTGAAAATTCCCTAACCACTAGTATGTCTCCCAATTCCGGACGTGCCTTATCCGTCTCAATCACATAAGCAATGAACCCTTCATATTATTCCTTCCACTATTAGTAACACAATCATCATATACACATATATAATAGATAACAAAAATCAATTTTTAAATATCATGTATTGAGATCATACTCTTTTTTTATTTATAAAGATCATGTCATTTCATTTCTTTTCATCAAAATTTACAATAAGATTGTCTAGTCTTAAAAACATCAAGGTTCTTGTATGACAATCCATAACAACATGATTGGCAGCCAACCAATCAATTCCTAGGATCACATCAAAATCACTCATATTTAATAAAATTAAATCAGCTGCCATTTCCTTACCTCTTATCCTCATCTTACAATTCCTATACACATGTTCAGTCAACTGGCTATCATTCATAGGGGTAGATATCATTAACATCTTATCTAGCAGTGTGGATTTTACATACTTCAACAATTTACATGCAAAGGATGACGATATAAAAGAATGCGTGGCACCAGGATCAAATAGTACAAATGCTTCTAAATCAAAGATTTGGATGGTACCTTTAACCACATCTGAAGACTGATCTGCAGTGTCCTAATCCAATGCGTGCACTCGTCCTCTGCTCACACCCACTGCCTGCTTCTCCTTTTCCTCAGTTGTAGCCCTCCTCCTCGTAGCAGCTGTTCCAATTAGAGCTCTCTCTAGCCCGTTGCCCTTCTGTGGGGCTCTCTCTGTCATCTCTGGGCAATCTCTGATTATGTGCCTTGGCTTCCCACATCTGAAGCATACTACTTGAGGTCCATAGCATGGTCGAGTACCATGGTACCTGCCACACTTATCGCATTGCTCTGTCATAGGCCGTGGCCCTCCAATCATAATTCCTTTCGCTGGACCTAGAGCCAGATACATGGGAGGATTAACTGTCCTCTCTCGGATCTCCTCGATCCTCGACCTCTTTCCAGAAAATCTCTTGCTTTCCTTATAACCAAAGCCTCTATCCATCACTGGTCTCTTCTTATCCCTGTCCCTCACTTTACCGACTTTCCCAAACTCTGAGGCGATTCTATCAACATCTTGTTCACACAATTGCGCCATGCGCATTGCCTCCTCATAGGTATCATCCCACTGACATACAATCTTTTCTGAACAAGATGTGTCAACTGAGCAGCCCATTTCGAGAAACTCTCAATAACTCGTCTGTAAGACAGTTTCCTGTTGCTGCTCATGCTCTTCCCTGGACTTCGAATACATCAAAATATCATCGCTAAAGATGACAACCAATCGGTCTAGGTAAGGTTTAAATACCTCATCATAGTTAAGTTCCACTAAATATTTCAATCACCCATATCCTTGACCTATATATGCATAAACGTATAATGTCATTTCGAAATCGCTTCCGTTCTAGATATTAACCCACGTCATTTCCTTTTTCTTATATTAACGACATTTATAAAATTTTAATTTTTTTAAACCTTCATGATTAATCAAATTCTATATTTCTTTATCATACCAGTAAAGGTACCAAAATTTTAAATGTATATATTATGACTATCAATTTCAATTTATAGGTTATGTGTACGCTTCTAGACGCTGTCAAATCTTCAGGCGGGGAGGTATTTTGAAATATCTTTATTGACCCTCAGACTTGACTATATAGACTGGTTATGAATATATCCTCCTCTTATCCTTGGCCGCAATTCATATTCACTACATATCGCTTAATCCAAATTACTTTACATATCAAAGATATTCTTACCTTGCATACTCATTTTATTCTAATATATCTCGTATTCAGGATCTATCACATCTCAAAACTTATCTCCTTTCATATATCACTTATAACAAACTCTTTCATTACTTATTAAAACTTACAATACACTTTTCAGGGGTGAAAACATCATTATCTTAGGATAACAATCTAAACATCATAGTTTGCTGCCAAATCAATCTATTCTCAAATATTACTTCAAATTATTTATATTCCATTGCATAAAATCGGCTGGCGTATCCTTTTTCCCCCGTTTTCAACTTACAATCCCTATACCCATATTCAGTTAGTGATAATCAGCTAACTATAATCATCTTGCCTAAGGGTACAGGTTTCACATCTTTCACTAGCTTATAAGCAAATGAAGGCAGTATGAATAAATGCGTGGCACCAGAATCAATTAAAATAATTACTTCATTATTTACAACCAGTGTAGTATCGTCTACCACATCAAATGAAACATCAGTAGTGTCCTGGTCTAAGGCATACACTCGCCCTCGTCTAACATCTTATTTTCGTGGTAACTACCACATATTCTACACTGTTCCGTAGCAGGTCGGGGTCCTCCAATCATAATACCCCTCAAAAGTACTGTATTTGGATACACTGGGGCCTTACCAATCATCTTACCCCGTGACTCATCAACTCTAATCTTTTACCAAACTACCCTTTTTCACGTTCTGACATCTCTGTCATCCTCTATTTTCTTTCTGTCTCTATTACGACCCTTACTACCTTTCCCAATCTCAGAGATGTGCAACTCATGATCTTATTCATACAATTGTAGTGTGCGCACTGCCTCGGCATAGGTAGTGATATCTAACGGCCTAATCGGACTCTATTTGACAATCTGAGCCCTTCCATGAACTTTCAGACATTTCGACTCTCACTGTTCATAGTATCGGAGCCATATCTGGGCAGGTATATAAATTGAGATTCATACTCGTCAATCAACCAGTTGCTCTGGGTCAGAGTAAAGAATTTTATCTGTAATTTCCTTTAAGTAGTGTCCGAGATATTCTGTCACCGGAATACATATAGAATTATGTTCTCATGTCCAATCTGGATGTCTAACTCTTAAGATGGGTCGAGCAAACTTTCACCAATGCTCCGACTCACCCTCAAATCCTATGCATACTTTGAGCAATTAGCTCTCAAAATATTCTCCACACTCCGCTCCAACCTCACGAAGAGTGTCTCAATACTGTCCGATTTCTCTGTCAGACTCGGTCCGATCTCTCTGTCGAACTCTATGGGGTATACTCAATACCAGCCTCCACGTCAATCTCATCTTGAGTCTCATGTGATGACTCAATACGACTCTCAGGCCTACCTCTACGGCCTCGAGCTCGTGTACTCGCCCCTCTACCATAGCGGCTATCAGTTAATGAGTCTATTCTTGCATTTAATAACCAAATTCTTAGCTGCAATTCCATCTCGATATACACAATTGTATCTAAACAATGCACAGTACATGGGGATGTAAACTTTCTTAACCATTAACACCGACTCATATCAGGCCAACTTAAGCTCTGATACAAAAAACTTGTCACGACCCAAATTACCTAAAAATCAGAGTAAATTTTTTTTCTTTTTTATTTATTATTTAATTCTTACCTTTCTCTCATCGTGACCATCCTACAAATACTTGGGCTATGATTCAGTGTTAGTTCCCTCATACTATTTACCATTTCATTTCCATAATCACATTCACATATCAAAGTTTACTATCTTTTGACTTTAACTAAATACATACACAATGGTATTTACATAACCTTACATCCCCGACATCATATCCATTTATAGTATTGTGCATTTCATATTTAGAAACAAAACTATACAAATGTGTATACCTGTCTCTCGATGAGAAACAGCGGATACCAAGATGCAAGTTCTCAGCCGCTCACTAACTACTGCGAGTGCTTTGAAAAGATGGGAAAATAAGGGGGTGAGCAAACCACACGCTCAGTAAGGCAATTATGCAAGTAAGTAGATAGCTCCACTATCTACATGCTCATAATGCCATGCCCTTAAAATCCATTTCTTTTCATTAAAATCTCAAGCACAAAACCATGCATAAATCAATGACATAGTTTATCAAAACTATTTGTGCATATAGAAATAATGTAATTCATGCATCAAAGGCATTTTATGTGACATCATTAAATCATACTTAGCATGAGGTAAATCAAGATCATGCATCATTTCATGCCATGTGAAACAAATCATGAGAAACAATTCTTTTTATGAATCTTATCATTATCGCATGAAAAACTCATCATGCTACTGCATTTAAATCATTTCATTAAAATTGCAGTATAAAATAACCCCTCTGGGTCAATCATCTCATAAATACATCTCAAAACTCATAAAACAACTCGTTATAAAATTCTATCATAAAATCACCCTTCTTTTAGGGTCACATGTCATAAAATCATCTAAAATCTAGCATCATAGTAGAAAATCATAAAATCGGGGGCCTGACCCCTCCCTCGGGTCTACCCTGGTCTATCGAGACCACAAGTTATATCATGTGAGACAAGTAGGTGACTATATCAGTAACAACGAGGACAATGGGCATAACCTATTGATCCCTGGCTACACGGTACCTAGTGTGCGGGGTATCACACCTGAAACGGGAGGTGGGTCAATCCTGCTGCCAGAACAACATAACATCAGGATTACGAGGGTAAGACTTGCTGTCTTGTGGCTAATGCCACTCCACTCCAACAATCCCCACGGTACAGCGTACTCCGCGTGACATACATCATACAACGTACTCCATGAACCCAATCTCAGTCAGGGGGTGCCTGCAATAGGTCTTATCCACCCATACTATCTCTGTCTCAGTATGCACATGTGGGCATATCATCTCACTGTGACACACAGTCTACAAGAGGCTCCAACACGGCTATATGCATGTAATATAATTCCCTGTGCAAGCGAAACTCTAGCACGGCTCCATGCATATTCATGATATTTGAAAATCTCGTGCGAGTGAAGCTCTAGCACGGTTTCATAAAAATCAGTAAAATCTGCGTACAAGTAGCACTCCAGTACGACTTTAAAATGAGTTATAAATCCATATAAAATCATAAATCATAAATAAATCAAATCTCGTGCGAGTTACACTCCAGCACGAATGAATGCTTAAGTAATTCAAAACTTCGTACGAGCAACGCTCTAGTACAGCTTTATGCATAAATACATCAAATCTCGTGCGAGTTACACTCCAGCACGACTTTTATGCAATTATCAAATCAAAATAGGATGCGAGCTAAGGTCCAACACCTTTTTATGCATATCAAGTCATAAAAACTAGTGCAAGCAATCGCTCCAGCACCTTTTTATGCAAATCAAGTCAAAATAAATCAAAACATTCAAAACAGAGTGCGAGCTAGGCTCCAGCACCTTTCATGCATTTCACAATAATAAAAATCAGTGCGAGCAATCGCTCTAGCATATTTCATGCATATGATGTCACACAAGTCAATGCGAGCAACCGCTCTAGCACATTTTATGCACACTCACAAATGCAGATATAGTGCGAGCTATGCGCCAGCACTATTTGTTTCTATATAAACTTGATAGTTGACCCATTTTCTAAATAATTTTCATTTAAATCTTAATAGCACTTACGTAGTGTTATATTGTGAAATTTATGCAATTACTGGCCAATCTATCGATTTGCTTTGCTTAAAAACCAAGAAAATTCCTTAAATCTGAAAATTCCTTAAATCATTCATTTCATGCATGTCATGCTTTCACCATCCTTAGGTGAATTCCCTTAATAGGGGTAAAATAACATTTTTACCTATTTCGAGTCCTTAAAATCATTAATTTATTTCTAGAACCTTTATACATATTCTGTGTATACATACATGTTCAGTGTATACAAAAGCTATTAAAATACGCGTAGCTACCTCTAGCTACTCACACAATTCCTTTACCTCATTTTTCTGTACAGTCTGACCTTTCACTGATGTCTCGTCATGCAGTCCGATTTGCTCTCAATCAAATCTCCGGAACTGCGTATAAATATACATCAGGTCAAATACAATACAATTAATTGTATTTCATATTTTTTGGGCTTAATTTAAATCATTGGGCTCATTTACCCATATTGAGCCTGATTGTACCATAATGAGTCTTAATCGGCCTTAAGCCCGTTTTTCACTTACTATTCACATTATCGAGGCCTATTGGGCTCATTGGGTCTACCAGTATTTATTGAGCCTCATTCTAAATTTTCGGATAGGTTAATGAATTATTTACAACAATATATCTCTAATTCCAGGATATAATTCATTTCATGCAGAATTTAAATCCGTAATTTATGCGGTAAATTTCTAACATGCATAATGATGCAATATTGTCGTAAATAAGGGTTACTTACTCGAGATTTCATGGTAGTACGCAAATCGAGACTGACTCGAGTCCTCGTTTGACGTCAATTGTCGAGCTACACAATTAAATATTTTTTCGGGTAAACTTTCAGTCGAATATTAATCAAATTAAATATTCTGAAATTTAAATCGATCAATTTCGACCGCTTACCGACTTACCCGCAGCTTGATTGCATCACTGAAATTTTGCCCAATTTTTCCTCTTTTTTCTTTTTCCCTTTTTTTTCCTTTTTTCTTCTTTTCTTTTCTTTTTGGTTGAATCGGTTCGGTCCGGTTCAGCATACCCTCACTGCGCTGAATCGGCTGTACCGGTTCAGGCCTCATTTCGTCGTTCCGGCGCTGTCTGACTGGTTCTCAACGTGATTCCGGTGCCGTTCGGCTCGGCTGCACCTGGTCATTCATCATCGGGCCTCGGGTGGCGTCGAATCAGCGTCGATGGCCGCCAATCTCCTCTCTCCCTTTTCGGCCTCCCCTTCGTCGATCTCCCGATTCCAGCTTCTCCACGCCGCGCCGTCGCCGCTGGTGGGTCGTCCCGTGTCGGGCTGCCTTCGCCGACCCTCGTCGACCCCTCAGCCTCACTGGTGGCCGTCGGAGCAGGGGAAACCGACTCCCTCAGTCTCGTCGGTCTTCGTTTCGCCATGTTTCGTTTTCTCTCCTGTTTCGCGATTCAGATTTCTTTTTTTAATTTTATTTTATTTATTTATTTATAATTTATTTTTATTATTATTTTATTCATTAAATATTATTAAAAATCCAAAATATCCTAAAAAAATTATATTTTATTCATTTATTCAATAAATGAATTTATCGATCTTATTTTCGGTATAATTTTTGCTTATTTTCGGGATAATTTCCCGATGTAAAAATTCTGATTAATTCCTATAAATTCATATCTTGATCAATTTAACCCGAAATTTAATTATTTCTTCGTTATTGATCAAGATTTCTCAATCTCATATTTTTAATTAAATTTTCTTGTCACGATTAATATCGAATTTCGGTCTTTTAACCGTTTTACCCCTCAACGTGTTCGGGAATACCATTTCAATCATTCATTTGATCTTTTCTCATTTCGTGTTTTAAATAAAATAGGGTCTTACAGATCTTGCTTCAAACAGAGAGTCAAGGAGATCGATCTGGTCTTAGGGGAGATTGATCTGCTTCCAACCCGAGCACTAAGGAGATCGATCTGTTCCATTAAGGATCGATTTGCATTTTACAGAATGAGCTAGGAGATCGATCTGGCTCCCTTTGAGATCGATATGCTCTATTCCATTGCTGAAATAAGAGCTTTTCTAGCTCTTCCAGACTGATCTCTCATCCTATGGGATTGATCTGGCCTTCATATTTCCAGATTTTCTGCAGCAACACATACCAAACTCCATACATTTTGTTGCCATGGTCACTTTCTCATCCAATCATCTTTGAGACTTGAAAATGGTATCCATTCATACTTCATACACTTAAAAACTTGTGTAAAATCTTTGTATAACCAAAGGTGTATAATATAGACTAAATGGAAGTGCACAACTTATGCAATCCTCCTTCCATTTTACCACACTACTCACTTACCATTTTACTCACATTCATCACATATCAAAGTCCATCCCTTCACATTCATACATAATGCAACTTGTACGTACAATCATAACTCTTATTACAAGTGTGTACATTAACTTATGGACTTACATCACATATACTTCACTTATGAATTCCTAGTATTTATCCATTTACATTTCTTTGTACATATTAAAATTATACATATACGGGGTCTCACAAGAAACGATGCTTAGGGCAAATATTTGTCATTATGTAGTCAAGTAACCGCCACATTGCTTTTTTAATAATGATCTATTAAAGCATTACATATCCCAAAACCCCATCCTTCTTTCATGCTTAGTCTTATGCATCGTAGAACAATTAAGCCAATGAATTCTGGTGGCTGTCTAGACCAACAAATTAAATTCCTACTCAAAAATAATTTAGAACTGTAGTATAGATGAGTAAGGTCGTTTCTCACAGACATTGGTTAGATTTATTTTTCTGCAAAAGAATGAAAAGAAAAATATGTTGATAGATTTATTATATTGCAAAAGAATGAAAAGAAAAATTAATATGTTAAAACGTAGAAAAGAGAAATTACTATGTAAAATGTTGAAAAGAAAAATCAATATGTGAAGTATCCAACCAAAGGAATAATTTTAGAATGGGTTCATAGAATTGATCATTGATGCAAGGATGAATTCTTTTAATCTTTACCAAATTGGTTATGATTATTGGTACGACCTAACAACTCGTCTCTCCTTACCTTTTCGATAATCAGGATGCGATCTCTAATTATTTCTCTTGCCAATAAACAACCTTAGATACGATCTTAAGATTTAATTTACCAATAACATTAAAAACTAGAAAAACTACCAATTCTAACCAACAAACACACATATAGGTTTATTTAAGCTAGATTATATATCCTCATAACATAGAATTGAAAGCCTCTTTGTAATCAATTATGTTATTTACCACTAATATTAGAATACTCAAACAATTATGGATTCAAGTTTCTAATTTGTGATATATTATGTTGACAATTGAACAAAGTGCCCATTTTGCACAATCAATCAAAACAATAATTTCAACAAGCACAGAAGATATATAAATAGTAAAGATATAAAAGAACAAAATAAAAACTAATTCACAATCCTTGAAAACCCAAATATTTAATTATCATTTGGCTGGACTAAATAGTTTAGTAAGCCATGAAGTTGAGAAGAAAAACACCAAAGAAAAAGAAATCTTCAATTGCCTAAAGAAAGAAAATAATAGAATGTATATTGTGTGTAGCCATCCCTCCCCTCTTAGCCTTTTATATTCTAAATATTAAATATCCTATTCCTAGAATCTTTTTCCAAAACAAACTTCTCTGATTGAGTTTGATTAAAAATCAACTTCTTTCCTTTCTTGAGCATTAATTGTCTTTTGCCCAAGAAAGTCTTGTCATGTCAACTCATCAATAATTAAAATCCACCAATTGTCATCCTCAGGATGGTTAAGTTAAATTTAGCCACAGTTGATGAAGCTTGGCTTGAATTCACATATTTTTAAGTTGTATTTCCCGTCACTACCTTAGACGTGCCCATGCCTAACACTACGACATCTTCTGGTTCTGAGAATTAATCAAAATTTGCAACTTTAGTCCATTTTGCTCTTATTCCTTAATTCATTAATACAAAATATAAAGTATAAGTAAAATCCAAAATTTAAGCATATAAAAGAATCTAAATCATGAAAAATATGACAATTAATGTGTTTAATACGCACCCTATCAAATTCCCCCACACTTAAACATTACTTGTCCTCAAGCATATAATAGTCTAAATTCATGATCTCATCTCGTCATTCCTTCATCCTCTTCCTATGCTCATCCAAAACATTTTTAAGAAAAAAAAATTATAACACAAATTCTTAAAATGAATTCTCATAACACACATGAAAATCACCGTAATGATTCTATAAAGTTAATAAAGTACATAGGATCCAAGACCCTCGCAATTGGATTTCTCTCATCACACTCTAAGTGTTTAGGGTATATATATCAATGAACTCTCAAATCACTGCATAAAAGATTTCTTACCATAGGCTTGCAAATTTATCACATCGCTTTCACCAATGAATGAATTAGGATGCAAAAATCTAAGGGTCTAGAAGGGTTGTAACAGGGCTTATGTAAGGTATGACAAAGAGATTTTTGGGTTAAAGAAATTGAAAGAGTCATACAAAACTTTTCACACAAAACTCAACTCAATAATTTCAAAAGACTGCTTCAATCATGTAATGACCCAATTTACGAATATTTTGGTTGGGCTACGAGTCGATACAGATCAAAATCCATAAATTCACCTATTTAATTTAAATCCTCTTGGCAATAGTTTAAAACGAAAATAATAATAATAATAATAATAATAATAATAATAATAATAATAATACTATTTCATTAAATTGACACCTTTGTTCACATACAAAATAGTCTCAATCACATTCCCCAGATGTAACTTGCATACATTACTGTACTTATAAAAATTTTTAGATACAAAATAGTTATCCTTACTGGGTATACCTCTAGCTCAGGTGATTACTTGCTGAAGTGTGGCTGTGCAAAATACTTCGATTTAGGGAGTCGATCCCAATACTGATGCGAATCTGTGGAGGAGAGTAAGGGGTGAGCTTAATATGCTCAGTAAGAAAAACCCCATAGCATGTAGATAAATATACTACCTAATATATATATATATATATATATATATATGTATTTGCCAAATCTGGAACATTTTCACAGAGTACATAAATAGTTTGGCAAATTCACAAATACCAAAAACAAATTTCAGAAAAAGAACATATATTGGTAGTAAAATTAGCTACTGTGATAAATATAGAAATTTTAGAGTTTCCAATAGCAAAATAAATGGATTTTCAGATATCTCAGTTCATGTAGACAATTCAGAAAAATATTTCAAATAGATGAGACATGGCAATACATGCTATAACATATATCAGAAAGACTATTGGCCAATGTCGGTGACTCCGAACAATCATGTCATGACCCCCTTACATCCAAAAATCACTAATTTTTTTTTATACGCTGACTTTCCTTGTCATGAGCAGTTTCCAACACCAAATAGTTGAGCTGTGATCCAGAGTTAATTATCTCATACCATACACCATAGCACTTAACATTTATATATAATAACTGTAAACACTTAAATTTCTTACATTGAACTTATCAATTTCGTATGTGTTTACAAATATTTACATCCCCTAAAATTTACCTTTCCTAGAATATTACTGTGTTGTACTTGTTTAGATACAAATTGATAATAATGTGTATACCTCTCAGCGATGGGCAGCAGCGGACACTGGGAGTGCAAGTCTCTGCTTGCTCTCGACCACTATGGATGCTCTGTAGGGATGGAAAGTGAAAGGGTGAGCAACCACACGCTCAGTAAGGAAATAATGTAAGCAGGTTGACGGCTATGCTATCTACGTGCTTATAATGACATGATTTCTAAATCATTTATGTCTTGAGCATGAGGTAAATTAAAACCATGCCACATGAATATGTATATAATATATATGAAAACTCATAAAATTAGGCATGATATCACATGAAAAATCATCATGTAAAAATATCTCATGCTCAGCATAGCAAAAACTCATCAATTTCAACACAATTCATTTAAATCCAAGTTAATCCCACCCTTTGGGAATTTTTTGTGCATAAAATCACATTTCCTTTTAAAACAAATCACGGGTGTCACCCTTCCTTCGGGTCTACCCAAATTTATCAATTAGACATGATATCACGTGAAGCATGTGGGTTACATTTCGAAAACAATCTGGGAATAATGGCCATATATAAATCCCTGCAATCCTAGGCTACGCGGATCCCGGCGTGCGAGCATCACAACTGTAACGAGAGGTGAGGTCAACCCTACTCGTGCAATACTCAACCAACTAGTCATCAAGACTACACGGTATAGCGTACTCCATGTGACATACATGATACAACGTACTCCATGGACCGACACGTTTTGAGGGTGGCTGCCATAGGACTTAGCCCACATTATTGTCAGGGGTGCTTGCCATAGGACTTAACCCACTTAACTGTTTGTCTGGGGGTGCCTGCCATAGGACTTAACCCACATCATGGTTCAGGGGTGCTTGCCATAAGTCTTAGCTACCCTATACCATGTCGGTAACCATATCATGTCTCAAAACACGCATGCGATATATCATCTCACTATGGTACACAGTCTATAAGAGGCTATAACACAGTTTTTATAAAACATGTCAAATCCTCGTACAAGCAATGCTCCAGTACCACTTTCATGCACTGTAAATCAATATAAATTCAAGTACGAGCAACGCTCCAGTACGACTTTCATGCATAAGATCAGTAAAACTCGTGCGAGCAAGGCTCCAGCACTATTAGCATGAATCAAAACATCAAAACCTAGTGCGAGCTAGGCTCCAACACTGTTTGTACTCACACAAATATGATAGGTGGCTCCATTTTAAATAAGGTAATTTTAAAAATACAACTTAGCACACAATTCATGCTGTTCATGCAAAAACTGAAAGCAATAGCCAACCTATCCTCATTCCATATATATCAAAGCACTCAATCACAATAAGATCATCAAAATCATGAAAACTCATGCACTTTAGGATCCTTACTACCCTTTTCATAAATTCCTCTACCAGGGATAAAATCAACGTCTTTCCTTATTTTTGAAAAATTTTCTCTAACTTCTTATTCTATTATTAAATAATTTAGGGAAATTCGCCCCTCTGTTAATCCCCTCAAAATACGCATAGCTACCTCTAAGCACTTACAAAACCCCTTTACCTCGAATCATGTCAAGCGTAATACACGTTCCACAGCTGGAAGCTCGTCCAGTCCAATTTGCTCCTACTCCAATTTCGGGAGCTGCAAACATTCATCAATCACTTCAATTAACATTGATAACTCGTTTTACGACTTCATTATAATCGATACATCCTAGTTTTCCATTCATTCGAGCATTTTCACAACTTTATCCAATTTGATATATTGATTTCACTAAACCATCTCAAAGTTATGCTTCTAACAATACTAACACCTTAGTATAATCCATTTATCTAGTCTGTGGCCGCTTCAGCCCTTATTTGGTCATTACATGCATTCACGAATTCTCATTCATTCCCTTTGTAACATCATTAATATTTATATGACCAAAATTATCCATCTTAAGATTCCATTAACATATAAAAATGTTGTACATACATAGGGTCTCATAATTCTCCCCCTCTAAAGAAATTTGATCCTCCAAATTAGAACCAAATTAGTCTGGGAATAACTTCGGGTACTTCTCTTGCATCATACTCTCCAACTACTATGTAGCTTCCTTCGAAGTGTGATATTGCCAAAGAACTTTTACTAAAGGAATTGTCTTCGACCTCAACACCTTCTCCTTCTTGTCCAATATCTGAACTGGCTTCTCAACATACGACATGTTCTCATTGAGCTCCAATGGCTCATATCTTATCACATGTGCCGGGTCCGGGTGGTACTTCCGAAGCATAGAGACGTGGAAGACGTTATGAACACTTGCTAACTCTGACGGCAATACCAACCTATAAGCCTTATCTCTCACTCTCTATAAAATCTCAAAGGGTCTAATGTAACGAGGACTCAACTTACCTTTCTTCCCGAACCTCGTAATACCCTTGGAAGGGGAAACCTTCAAAATACTGACTCACCCACAGTAAACTCTAGTGGTCTCCATCTCCTATCAGCATAACTCTTTTACCGACTTTGAGCTATCCGTAACCTCTCGCATATCAACTGGACATCCTCAGAGGCCTGTCTCACTAAGTCAGGAGCAAAGATCTGTCTGTCACCAACCTCCTTCCATCCAATAGGGGATCGGCATATGCTTCCATACAGCGCCTCATATGGTGTCATCCTGATACTCGCATGATAACTGTTATTATAGGCAAGCTAGTGGTAAGTGGTCATCCCAAGAGCCTCTAAAATCTAGCACACACACTCTCAACATATCCTCCAGGGTCTATATAGTCCTCTCTGACTGACCATCTGTTTGAGGATGAAAAGCGATGCTAAAACTCAACTGGGTCCCCATCGCTTCCTGAAAATGTTCCCAGAAATAGGAAGGGAAGGGAACATCTCGATCAGACATAATACTCACTGGAACACCATGCAACCGAACTATCTCTCGAACATACAAGTTCGCCAACTGACTAAGAGTATCAGTAGCTCTCATAGCTAAGAAATAGGCTGACTTCATCAATTGATCCACAATCACCCAGATGACATCATGACCTCTGCGGGTCCTCGGTAAACCCATAACAAAATCCATGGTGATGTGCTCCTACTTCCATATCGGTATCGATAGAGGCTGCAATAACCCGGCAGGCTTCTGATGCTCTACCTTCACCTACTGACAGATGAGACATCTGGTGTCATATTTAGCAATGTCTTTGTTTATCCCAGACCACTAATAAACCTTTTGAAGATTTTGATACATCTTAGTACTCTCTGGATGTGTCGTATACCTTGATTAGTGAGTTTCGATCAAAATCAACCTCCTGATCTTTAGATCCTCGGGAAAACATATCCTACCTCTGAACCTCAGCAATCCATCTGAACTCAAATGAAAATCAGTCTCTGTACCCCTCTGTATCTGTTCGATAACATCACTGCACTGTTGATCAATCCACTAAGCCTGCCGGATATAATCCACCACATCTGGTTCCAACTACAAGCTAGCTACCACATATCCACTATCAGTATTAGGCGGGGTTGCATCCAAACTGAGGTTCGTGAACTGTTCCAACAACTCATGTTCCCTGATCATCATGTATGATACCAACCTGAGATGCTTCCTACTCAGTGCATCGAGTACTACATTTACCTTACCCGGGTGGTACATGATTTCAAATCATAATCCTTTAGGAGCTCGAGCCATCCTCTCTGTCTCATGTTTAGCTCCTTCTACGAGAACAGATACTTAAGGCTCTTATGATTCGTAAATACCTGAAACTTTTCACCATAGAGGTAGTGGCACCATATTTTCAAAGCAAACACCACGACTGCTAACTCTAAATCGTGGGTCGGATAGTTCCTCTTGTGATCTTTCAACTGTCTGGATCCATAGGCAACTATGCTCCCATCCTGCATAAGTACACAGCCCAGTCCCTGATGTGATGCATCCGTATACACAAAGAAACCTCCTTAGCTGGTAGGAATGGTGAGAATCAGAGAAATGGTCAACTGACACTTAAGCTTCTGAAAACTCCTCTCACATGCCTCATCCCACATAAACTCAACATCCTTCCACGTGAGACGTGTCAACGGAGCAACTAGTCCAGAGAAACCCTCTATAAATCTTCGATAATAACCTACCAATCCCAAAAAACTTCTGATCTCAATAACTGTCCTGGGCTGTTCTCACGAATAATTGCCTCAATCTTAGATGGATCTACTGATACCCCATCCTTCGATACAACATGGCCCAGAAATGGGATCTGTTCCAACAAAAAATTACACTTGCTGAGTTTGGCGTATAACTCATTCTCTCGGAGGGTTTGCAAAACAATCCTCAAGTGCTGCTCATAATCTTCCCTGGACTTGGAATAAACCAATATATCATTATAAATACTATCACAAACTGGTCTAGGTATGACTTAAATACATCATTCATCAAGGCCATAAATGCTGCAGGGGCATTTGTCAGCCCGAATGGCATAACCAAGAACTCGTAGTGGCCATAACGGGTACAAAATGCTATCGTGGGTACATCTCCACTCCGTATCCTTAACTGATGGTATCCAGACCACAAATCTATCTTAGAAAAGACTTGTACTCCTCGAAACTGATCCAACAAGTCATCGATGTGTGGAAGGGGGTATTTATTCTTGATGGTCGTCTTATTCAACAACCGATAATCTATGCACAGTCGAAGGCTCCCATCCTTCTTCCTTACAAACAAGATCGAAGCTCCCCAGGGTGAGATGCTCGGTCTAATAAACCCCTTTTCTAGTAACTCCTACAACTGGTTCTTCATCTCTTCCAACTCAATCGAAGCCATTCTATATGGTGGTAGAGATAACAGTTCAGTACTAGGTACTAACTCTATACAGAACTCCATCTCTCAGTTCGATGGTAATCCTGGTAGATCATCTGGAAAGACATCAGGAAACTCCGTAACCACTGGAATGTCTCTCATTTCTGAACGGTCCTTATCTGTGTCAACCACGTATGTAATGAACCCTTCACATTATTAATCATTTAGTTAATATAGAAATTCATCCATTCTGCTTACCACAACTACTGTTTTCATTACTTTTCAAGGAAACTTTAAAATGTATTTTTCAGGGAAATTTACGGTAACACTATCTACCCCTGCAAATGTTACCATCTTAGAAAAACAATCCAAAATAACACGATTTGTAACCAACCAATCCATTCCTAAAATTACATCAAAATCACTCATACTCAATAAAATAAGATTGACTGTCATATCTTTTCCCTTATTTTCAGCCTACAATCCCTATATACATACTCAGTCAATTGACTGTCATTCATAGGTGTAGAAATCAATAACAATCTTTCTAATGATGTAAGCTTAACATATTTTGACAACTTACATGCAAATGAAGGCGATATGAAGGAATGCGTGGCATTAGGATCAAATAGTACAAATGCTTCTAAATTAAAAATTAGAATGATACCTTTAATCACATCCGCTGATGCGTCTGCGGTGTCTTAGTCCAGTGCATGTACTCGCCCTCTGCCATTAGCCTGTTTCCCCTTCTTCGCGACTGTGGCTCTCCTCTTCGGAGCAGAAGTCTCGATATAAGCCCTCTTTGACTCCTTGCCCTTCTGTGGGGCCATCTCAATCATCTCAGGGCAATCCCGTATGATATGCCCTAGCTTCCCACAACAGTAGCACACTATCGAAGACATCAGACAGGGCCTGTTACCGTGATATCTACCACATCTCCTACACTATTCAGAGTTGATCGTGTCCCTCCAATAACTATACCTCACGGTTGTGGTGCTAAAGTCGGATATACAAGAGGCTTACCCATCCTCTCCTGTACTTCCTCAATCTGAGGTCTCTTATCAGCCCATCTTTGACCTCCTCTCCTAATTAGTCTATCAATTCTGGATCTCTTTCGGTCTCTGTCTCTACCTCTACTAATCTTCCCAAACTCAAAGGCATTCCGCTTAATGCCTTGCTCACATAACTGCGCCCTGCGCATAGCCTCCTCATATGTCAGGATATCAAATGGAATTAATCTAGATTTGATGACTGGTTTCAATCCATCAATGAACTTCCTAACCTTCTTCGTATCACTGCTCATCGTATCCGGACCGTACCTCCCCAGGGATATAAACCTCGTCTCATACTCGTCCACATATTTGTTCCCCTGAGTTAATCCCATAAACTCCATTTGTAGCTTCCTCTGAGCAGTGTCCAAAACATACTGCATCCAAAAAGCTTCCAAAAATACCTCCCAAGTAATCTCAGTGTGACGAGTTCTCAAAATCGTTCTGGTAGACTTCCACCAATGCTCTGCCGCTCCCTTCAGCATAAACGCGGTAAAAGCGACCATCTCTATAGTTGAACACTTGAAGAACCCGTACAACTTCTCGATCTCACTCACCCAATCCTCAGCAACTATTGGGACCTTCACTCCACTGAATGACAATGGTCTAAACTTTTGAAACTGTCGTAATTTGTCCAAATCACATCCATAACCCAGATTCTGCTACCCTATTGAGGTGCAACAGGTGACGCTGTATCCTGAACTGGTGGGGGTGTAGGTGTATTTGCCGCATGTGGCATCTGTGCTGGTTGTGTATGCTTATCAGGAGCAACTGCCTGTCCAACATCAGAAGCTTGTGTAGATGGGCCCTGCCTCTCCCCAGCTCCTTGCATAGACTGAGCAACTAGCTCCAAAATAGTCTCCACACTCCGTTCCAACCTAGTGAAGCGTGCCTCAATATCCTCTAGCCCCTCAGTAGACTCTTGTGGGATCTGAACCGTCTGTGGCTCTGCACGGCTCTCAGGCCTACCTCTATGGCCCCTAGTACGTGCCCTCGCCCCTCTACCACTGCGTGTGATAGGCATAATGCCTATATTCTTGCATCCATAATCTATTCATTAATCTAACCCATCTGATATACACATTTATATCTAAACAAAGCACAACAATATGGGGATGTAAATTCTCTTATTATTAACTCCGACTCATATCAGGTCAACTCAGCTCTGATACCAATCTTTATCACGACCCCCTTTTACATCCAAAAATCACTAAATTTTTTTATACATTAACTTTCCCTATCATGAACAGTTTCCAACACCAAATAGTTAAGCTGTGATCCAGAGTTAATTATCTCATACCATACACCATATCACTTAATATTTATATACAATAACTATAAACACTTAAATTTCTTACATTGAACTTATCAATATCGTACGTGTTTACAAATATTTACATCCCCCAAAATTTACCTTTCCTAGAATATTACTATATTATACTTGTTTAGATACAAAATGATAATAATATGTATACCTCTCAACGATGGGCAGTAGCGGACACTGGGAGTGCAAGTCTCTACTCCCTTTCGACCACAATGGATGCTCTGTAGGGATGGAAAGTGAAAGGGTGAGCAACCACACGCTCGGTAAGGAAATAATGTAAGCAGGTAGACAGCTATGCTCTCTACGTGCTTATAATGACATGATTTTCAAATCATTTATGTCTTAAGCATGAGGTAAATTAAAACCATGCCACATGAATATGTATATAATATACATGAAAACTCATAAAATCAGGCATGATATCACATGGAAAATCATCATGTAAAAACATCTCATGCTCATCATAGCAAAAACTCATCAGTTTCAACACAATTCATTTAAATCCAAGTTAATCCCACCCTTCGAGAATATTTTGTGCATAAAATCACATTTCCTTTTACAACAAATCACGGGTGTCACTCCTCCTTTAGGTCTACCTAAATCTATCAATAAAACATGATATCACGTGAGCCATGTAGGTTACATTTCGGAAACAATCTGGGAATAATGGCTATATATATATCCTTGTGATCCCAGACTACGTGGATCCCGATGTGCGGGGCATCACAACTGCAATAAGAGGTGAGGTCAACCCTACTTGTGAAATACTCAACCAACTAGTCATCAAGACTACACGGTACAACGTACTGCATGTGACATACACGGTACAACGTACTCTATGGACCCATACGGTTTGAGGGTGCCTGCCATAGGTCTTAGCCGCCCTATACCCTGTCGGTAACCATCTCATGTCTCAAAACACGCGTTCGATATATCATCTCACTGTGATACACAGTTTGTAGGAGGCTACAAAACAATTTTCTATAAAACATGTCAAATCCTTGTACGAACAACGCTCCAGTATGACTTTCATGCACTGTAAATCAATATAAATTCACGTACGAGCAACGCTCCAGTACGGCTTTCATGCATAAGATCAGTAAAACTCATGCGAACAGGGCTCTAACACTATTAGCATGAATCAAAACATCAAAACCTAGTGCGAGCTAAGCTCTAGCACTGTTTGTACTCACACAAATACGATAGGTGGCTCCAGTTTAAATAAGGTAATTTCAAAAATACAACTTAGCACATATTTCGTGTCGTTCATAAAAAAACTGAAACCAGCCAACCTATCCTCATTTCATATATATCAAAGCACTCAATCACAACAAGATCATCAAAATCATGAAAACTCATGCACTTTAGGATCCTTACTACCCTTTTCATAAATTCCTCTACCAGGGATAAAATCAACGTCTTTCCTTATTTTCAAAAATTTTTCTCTATCTTCTTATTCTATTATTAGATAATTTAGGGAAATTTGCCCCTGTTAATCCCCTCAAAATATGCATAGTTACCTCTAAGAACTTACAAAACCCCTTTACCTTAAATCACGTCGAGCATAATACACGTTGCACCGCTGGAAGCTCGTCCAGTCCAATTTACTCATACTCCAATTTTTGGAGCTGCAAACATTCATCAATCACTTTGATTAACATTGATAACTCGTTTTACGACTTCATTATAATCGATACATCCTAGTTTTCCATTCATTCGAGCATTTTCACAACTTTATCCAATTTCATATATTGATTTCACTAAACCATCTAAAAGTCATGCTTCTAACATTACTAACACCTTATTATAATCCATTTATCTAGTCTGTGGCCGCTTCAGCCCTTATTTGGTCATTACATGCATTCATGAATACTTATTCATTCCCTTTGTAACATAATTAATATTTATATGACCAAAATCATCCATTTTAAGATTCCATTAACATATAATAATGTTGTACATACATGGGGTCTCACAAATCACTGATTAGGTGTGCCGGGATGTTAATCGCCATGGGAGTGGTCAGGTACCCAAACGACTGATAGATCAGAATGTTCGAAGACTAGAATCAGAATTAGAAACACGATACATCGTACTCGCGTGCGTGTTGCACGATACATCATGCTCCGTGGATCACTGATAACAGAATAGACAGAATGCAGCATGATTTAATCATAGCATTTGTCCAAAATACAGTGCAAGTAGAACCATGCAACACATAGTCAGCACGTGTTCAAGCACATCTCATCAGAATCTCTTTATAACTGATCTTTTCCTTAAATCAATATAAATTCCATTTTCACAAAACCGTTCAAAAGAGGCTGATTAGCTATTTTTCGATTAAAATTCACGTACTCAATATAGAGTAGTCAAAGCTAGGGGTTTTCGATCTAAAATCAATAATTATATTTACCAAAATTTTATCTAATTTAATCAAGTAAATCTATATCGATAGTTGAACCGATCTACGGAGTTTAAAATTTCCTTAAATTTCCTAAATGTAAATTCAGTCTCGGGTTCTCTATATTCTAGTAATTAGGAAATTTAGCCTAACAATTTTATAACTACAAACGCACAGAAATTACATATATTTAACTCTAGCAGCAACGAGAATTTTTCTTACCTCGATGTTAGCACGTAGTCCTCAAAGCCTTTGTTTCTAAAATTAGTAGGTCTGATCCACTCGGTTTATGCCTCTGAAATTTTGAATAACTATTTTCGACCGTCTCCTCTCGGGTTTCCCAAATTCTTTATGTTCTCTATTCTATCTCCATTATATATATATATATAGATAATATATATATAATACTTTCCACTTCTTCTACGTTTTCCTTTTTTTTTTAATTTCCTTCCTTTCCCGCGTTTTTTTCCTTCCTCTCTTCTACTTCTTCCTCGCTACTCGAGCTCACTGTTCATCACCTCCCAACTCTGCCATTGCCTCATTAATCTTGTTCGGCCACCACTATTGTCACCCTTTTTGCTTCATTATCCTTCGACCTTTCATTGCATCGTCCTTCACTTATTTTCCCTCTCGGTTGAAACAGATCAGATCAAAGGCTATACCTCTGTTTTTAGCTTCGTTACCTTCCTCGCTGGCCATGCTCTCCCCCCTCTTCTCCTCACTAATCCTCTATTCTTTCTTCTCTGCAGTAGGCTGCGTTCCTTTTTCCTCCTACACTCACATTGTCGCCAGCTACTAGCTTTACACGAGGCTGAGAAGGGCCTCTGTTCTTCAACTTTAGCTTGTAGCAAAATAGAGAAGGTCGAGGAGCTTTTATCACCACTTCCTGTCTCGCCTACTTTACTCTAGTCGATTAAGCCTCTCGGTACATCCTTGGTCTAGTAACAATTCCTCATGTGTCACACGCCTCCAACCAACCTCCCCATCTCTGCTTCAAGCCTCTTTTAATCTTTTCAAGTACCAGGGAAGGGAATGAAGACAACAATTGCTTACTGCACACTGCCTACTCTCTCTTTAACCCAGCTGGACTTGCTCTCAGTTTCTTCAACTGCTGACCTCTCTCTCTTTTCACTTTTCCTTTCGTTTTTACCTTTATATTGTCTGTTTATATAGATATATTTATACAAATGTTTCAACGCTCGATTTTCCCTGTACACCGACTGCTTCCACTGTTGCTATGTCCACTGTTATCGATTCTCTCTCTCCTACTATAGGTTTCGATGCTAGGAACGGGTGAGTGATGGGATCAGATATAATAGAAATTGACGAAGGGAGGGGTATGGACGTGGCAGGAGGTTCGGTGTACAGAAGAAGTTGGTGAACAAGGCGTGGTGCTTCAGTTTCTGTGTTGCCATCATCCCTCTTGTACACTGTTTGCTATTCTATTTATGTTTTCATACTCCTCTCCACTGACAGCCAACCTATCAATTGTCATTCCATGTACTATAATATATTTTCCTTAAAACCTGCTAAGTCTCTCATCCATCTTTCCCCAACCAAGTTTCCCTTCTTTCTCTATTCCTTTCACCTGTAGTCATCCTTGGGATTGGCTTCATTGTTTTGAAGCCAATCCATAGTTAGCACATATGTTTATGTATATACTTTTATATGTACAATAATATATATATATATGCATGTATACCTTATTTCCTTATTCATAGTTATGGTATATATTTATATATATACCTATATATATGTTTATATTCCCTATATCACATAATATAAATATATTTGGATGTATTTTGCCTCTAGCCTTGTACATATGCATACTTGTGTCTTTCATACATCCTATTTTATATACTTTTGTATGTGTATCTTATTTATACACGTTTACCTGTATACTTGTGCGTACAATTATAAATATATACCTAAAATTTGCATAATTGCACTCATGCATGTATTTTATATGTGCATGCCTACATTCTTTACTTGAAACATTTAATTAATGAAACACCCTCTCGGTTCTTCACATTACCAGAGGTTAAATCGTTATTCACTGCCAACCCAAGTACTTGAAAATTTTACGGTATTTACATTCTCCCCACCTTAAGAAATTTGGTCCCAAAATTTAAAGTTACATCAGTCCTTCAATAGATGCAGTATTTCTCTCACATTAAACCTTCCAATCCCCACACGGTCTCTTCCAAAGCGTGGTACCGCCACTGAATGTTTTACTAGGGGAAATTTTCTTAGACCGTAATACCTTTTCCTTCTTGTCTAAGATCCTTATCGGTTTCTCCACATAGATCATATCCTCCTTCAATTCCAGTGGTTCATACTTAATCACATGTGTTAGATCTGGGTGATATTTGCGTTGCATTAATACGTGGAAGATATCGTGAATACTTGATAATTTTGACGGTAACTCCAATTTATTAGCTCGTCTCCCATTCGGTCTAAGATCTCGAAAAGTCTCATATAACAGGGACTTAACATTCCTTTCTTCCCAAATCTTCTTATGCTATTGGGAGGAGAAACTTCTAGAACTCTAATTCTTATACTGAAATTCTAAGGTCCTTCGTCTTTGGCTATCATAACTCTTTTGCTTACTTAAAGCTGTTCTTAACCTCTCACAAATTAATTAAATATCCTCAGAAGCTTGTTTAACCAAATCAGAAACAATTTTTTTTCTTTCATCCACTGCTTCCATCTAATCAGTGAACAACACCTTCGAGTATGCAACGTTTCGTATGATGTCATTTTGATACTTGAGTGGTAACCGATATCATATACAACTCTGCTTTTAAATCTCTAGAAATCATCAGTACTAATACCAAAACTTGTTGTAGTACTATCTGGGTCTGATTAGCTACATCAATGCAGTGTTTATCATTACATTGAGCCTGTCTGATTCGATCAAATCAAGTCCAGTTTCTTTTTCAACTCTCAAGGTAGCTACTATGAAATAATGTCAGTGTCAGAAGGGAACCTCCTCCAGTTGAGGTTCACTAAATATTTCAATAACTCACGTTCCCTGACCAATACATATGTGCATATAACACCATCTCGAGGATACTTCTGTTCGAGACACTAACTCTAGTCATTTCCTTTTTCTTGTATTAGACGGCCTTTGTGAAATCTAATGTTTAAACCTTCATGATCAGTAGAATTCCATAATTTTTCACCGCACAAGTAATGGTATCCTGACTTTAAACACGAATATTACAATTGTCAATTTCAGTTTATGGGTTAAGGACCAAGTACATCTAGATGCTGTCAAGTCGCTCAGGTGGGGAGATATTTTGAAATACCTTTATTAGCCATCAGACTTAACCACATAAACTAGTTATGGTTATAAAGGTTCAAGGTTCAGTCCCAATTAAGAAGTAGGATACCAAAACTTATCACAATTTCACATTTATCCTTCGGACACAATCCATTCTCAATCCATATCACTTAATCTGAATTCATTTCACATACCAGAGATATTCTTACCTTGTATACACCTCTTATTCCAATATAATTTGCATTCAGAATTTATCACACTTTAATGCTTGTCTCATTTCGTTTATCAATTATAACGAAATCATTTTCTTACTCAAATTGAGTCTCGCATTCGAAACGTAAGAATATACAATTTACAATCCTTAGATTCGATACCTAATTCATATTCCAAAGTCTCTTTATATCTCAATCTTTGAATCATCTTAATAGTTTTAAGTTCTTCCCACTGATCTAAAACCTTTATTTTGGGAGAATCCAATTAACTCTCGTTTTTTATACAAAACGACCCAGAAGACTCCGGGTTTCCTTAAAAATTAACGCCAATATACTCCAAAGTGGATCACCTGGTCCGATAATCTCCTTTCATGTAGTCATTGTAATTGTTTTTTTTCAGCATTTCTAATTCAATCAAAGCCACTGAGTACATTGGTCTGAATAATTAATTCGATACCAGGTTCTAAATAAATTTCAGAACTTCACCTTCCAAGTTAGTGGTAACTCTGATAGATCATCCGAATACGTGTCGAAAATTCCTCTGTCTACTGGGGTGTCTTTTTACTCCAAACATACCCTAACTTTATCAATCATGTAAGCAGTGTGACTTTCAGTTATACTTTTAGTTCTGTAATTCATCTTTTTAGTTACAGTGACTTTACTCTATCACTATCACTGCTTCATTAGTACATCACTTTTATGTTACTCTCTTTACCTTTTCATTTTCTTAGTAACCTCGAAAGATACATTTCATATCATCACAGTTGCGACTTGCATACTACTTCCTTAAAATAACATCCAATGGAGCTAATTTAGCTCGATTGAGGATCTTAGTACCTCCTACGAGTTTCCTAGACTTCCTCCGTTTCACATCTCTACTTATCTAGATTATACTCCTTCCAAATCTATTTAATTTCATATTCATTCTCGGACTTATTTCCTTATGTTCGATTCACTCATTTCATCTATAATTACCACTTTATTTCATCTGAAATGTGCTGCCGCCTAAGGGCCTTCAAAAATATACCCATGTAATTATCTGATGTCGTCTCTCGGATTAATTCGGGGGACTTCCCTCCGAGCTTGACTTCCCATTTCGATGTTGATACACTAAAGCTACTTTTTATAGTAGTTTACTTCAAAGTCCGTATAACTTCCCCAATTCTTTAGCACAAAAGTTGCAAAAGCAACTTTCTCAATAGAGTTACTACAAGATTTTCATAGGGTTTCTCCGTCTCATTTACCCAATCTTCCGCAATCATTGAATTTCTTAACGCCACCGAAAGAAGAGGAAGGTTCAAACTTCTGAATTTGCCTCAATCTATTAAATTCACAGTCATACCCTACAAATCCATATAAATTTTTCCCAATTCATTTATTCCAGTTTTTCATTACAATGAGATTCTTACCTCCAGTATATATATATATATATATATATATATATATATATATATATATATATATATAATAGGGCATATTCTATTAAAATGTTCTCAGTCTTTCTCACAATCATAACTTAATCATTATTATTATCATTGTGCTGTTATCACTTGACTAAACAATACCATCATTGTTTCCATGTCCCGCTCAAAACTTACGAAGCGGACTCTAAAATTTCTAGTTAAACTATGAGGTGTACACTCAGATGAGGGTTCACTACATCTCTCAGGCCTACCTCTACGGCTTCGAGGAACGGTTCATTTTCGTCTACTAGTATGGCTGTAATACCAACTAGCCATATCTATCAGTTTCTTTTAATTGAATGACATATATTTTCAATAAAACACAGCTAGGTATACCCGTTTGTATCTACACAGTGTACAGTAATGTTGGGGATGTGAACTTTCTAAGTCTTTTTCACTTTTAATATCGAATCGTATCAGGCCAACCTTGCTCTGATACCAACTTCTGTAACGACCCAAATTTACGGATATTTTGGTTAGGCTACGAGTCGATACAGATCAAAATCCATAAATTCGCCTATTTAATTTAAATCCTCTTGGTAATAGTTTAAAATGAAAATAATAATAATACTATTTCATTAAATCGGTATCTGTGTTCACATACAAAATAGTCTCAATCGTTTTCCCTAGACCTAACTTGCATACATTATTGTACTTATAAAAATATTTAGATGCAAAACAGTTATCTTTACTGGGTATACCTCTAGCTCAGGTGATTGCTTGCTGAAGAGTGGCTGTGCAAAATACTTTGACTTAGGGAGTCAATCCCACTACCGATGTGAATCTGTGGAAGAGAGTAAGGGTGAACTTAACATGCTCAGTAAGAAAAACTTCATAGCAGGTAGATGAATATACTACCTAAGATATATATATATATGTATTTACCAAATTCGAAACATTTTCATAGAGTACAAAAATAGTTCAGAAAATTCACAAATACCAAAAATAGATTTCAGAAACAGAACTTATATCAGTAGTAAAATTAGCTACTATCGTAAATACAGAAATTTCAGAGTTTTCAGCAGCAAAATAAATGGATTTCCAGATATCTCAGTTCATCCAACAAATTCAGAAAAATATTTCAAATAGACGAGACATGGCAATACATGCTATATTAGATATAAAAAAGACTATTGGCCAATGTCAGTGACTCTGGGCAACCACTGATCAGGTGTAATGGGACATCAATCGTCGTGGGAGTGGTTAGCTACCCAAATGGTTCACAAATCAGAATGTCCGAAGATCATAATCAGAATAAAAAAACATGGTACATCGTACTCGCGTGAGTGCTGCACGATACATCATGCTCTGTGGACCACAGATAACAGAACAGATAGAATGCAGCATGATTTAATCATAGCCTTCATCTCAAATACAGTGCGAGTTGGATCGTGCGACACATAGTCAGCACACGTTCAAGCACATCTAATTAGAATTTCTTTATAACAGATCATTTCCTTAAATCAAAATAAATTCTCTTTTCACAAAACCGTTCAAAAGAGGCTGATTAGTCATTTTTCGGTTAAAATTCACGTACTCGATACAGAGGAGTCAAAACTAGTGGTTTTCGATCTAAAATAATTAATTATATTTATCAAAATTTTGTCTAATTTAATCAAGTAAATCTATATCGGTAGTTGAGCCGATCTATGGAGTTTAAAATTTTCTTAAATTTTGAAAATGTAAATTCGACCTCGAGTTCTCTATATTCTTGTAACTAGGAAATTTAGCCTAATAATTTTATAACTATAAACGCACAGAAATTATGTATATTTAACTCTAGCAGCAACAAGATTTTTCCTTACCTCGGTGTCAACCTGTAGTCCTCAAAGCCTTTGTGTCTGAAATTAGTAGGTCCGGTCCACTTGGTTTATGCCTTCGAAATTTTGAATAACTATTTTCGACCATCTCCTCTCGGGTTTCCCAAATTCTTTATGTTCTCTATACTATCTCCATTATTTATATATATATAATAAAAAAATACTTTCCACTTCTTCTACCTTTTTTTTTAATTCCTTCTTTTCCCACGTTTTTTTCCTTCCTCTCTTCTTCTTCTTTCTCACTACCCGAGCTCGCTGTTCATCACCTCCCAACACTGCCATCGCCTCATCAATCTTGTTTGACCACCACTATTGTCACCCTTTTTGCTTCCTTATCCTTCGGCCTTTCTTTGCACCGTCGTTCACTTATTTTCCCTCTCGGTTGAAATAGATCAGATCAGAGGCTATGCCACTGCTTTCAGCTTTGTTCCCTTCCTTGCTGGCCTTGCTCTCCCCCCTCTTCTCCTCATTAATCCTCTCTTCTTTCTTCTTTTCAGTAGGCTGCGTTCTTTTTTCCTCCTACACTCATATTGTCGCCAGCTACTAGCTTTACACGAGGTTGAGAAGGGCCCCTGTTCTTCGGCTTCAGCTTGAAGCAAAATGGAGAAGGTCGAGGAGCTCTGATCACTGCTTCCTGTCTTGCCTACTTTGCTCCAGTCGTTCAAGCCTCTCGGTATAGCCTTGGTCTAGTAGTTATTCCTCACGCGTTACACGCCTCCAACTAGCCTCCTTGCCTCTACTTCAAGCTTCTCTTAATCTTTTCCAATACCAAGGAAAGGAATGAAGACAACAATTTCTTGCTGCACACTGCCTACTCTCTCCTCAACCCAGCTGGACTTGCTCTTGATTTCTTCAACATCCGACCTCTCTCTTTTCACTTTTCTTTTCATTTTTGCCTCTATATTGTCTATTTATATATATATATATATATATATATTTATACAAATGTTTCAACGCTTGGTTTTCCCTGTACACCGACTGCTTCCACTGTTGTTATGTCCCCTATTATTTGTTCTCTCTCTCTCCCACTGCAGGTTTCGATGCCAGGAACGGGTGAGTGATGGGATCAAGTATGATGGAAATAGACGAATGGAGGGGTATGGACGTGGCAGGGGGTTTGGTGTGCAGAAGAAGTTGGTGAACAGTGCGTGGTGCTTCAGTTTCTGTGCTGCCATCATCCCTCTTGTACATTGTTTGCTATTATATTTATGTTTTCATACTTCATCTCCTCTCCACTGACAGCCAACCTCTCAATTGTCATTCCATATACTATAATATATTTTCCTTAAAACCTGCTAAGTCTCTCATCCATCTTTCCCCCACCAAGTTTCCCTCCTTTCTCTATTCCTTTCACCCGTAGTCATCCTCAGGATTGGCTTCATTGTTTTGAAGCCAATCCAGAGTTAGCACATATGTTTATGCATATACTTTTAGATGTACAGTAATATATATGTATATATATATACCTTGTTTCCTTATTCATAGTTATGGTATATATTTATATATATACCTATATATATGTTTATATTCCCTATATCACATAATATAAATATATTTGGATGTATTTTGCCTCCATCCTTGTACATATACATACTTGAGTCTTTCATACATCCTCTTTTGTATACTTTTATATGTGTATCTTATTTATACAAGTCTACCTTTATACTCGTGCGTACAATTATAAATATATACCAAAAATATGCATAATTGCACTCATACATGTATTTTATATGTGCATGCCTACATTCTTTACTTGAAACATTTAATTAATTAAACCCCCTCTCGATTCTTCATATTACCAGAGGTTAAATCGTTATTCACTGCTAAGCCAAGTACATGAAAATTTTACGATATTTACAAATCACATCACATTCATCCAAATATACAATGAGTACCCTTTATTAGACCACAAATAAAGTACGATCAATGAACAAATCTTGACATGATTTCAATTCTGTCACAATCTTCATCACTAACTTCCAAGCAACGAAAATTGCATTTCTTGCATTTCTTTTATTTATTTATTTTTCTCTTCTTTTTTTTCTTTATTTTTTTTCATTTTTCGATTTTTTTCAAAAAGAAAAGAACTCAATGAAAGTAATAGCTTGAAAGACTAAATTTCTAACATTTTGCAATCTTTCCAAAAATAATTTGAAGTTTCATGTGCATAAGTCTATATGATTCTTAAATTCGAGGTTCAAAAAGAGGGAAAAAATTAACAAAAAGGGTTTTTTACAGCTTTTAATGTGGTTTAATCCAAAGAAAAGGTCAGGCTTAAAGTGGGTTCTCTAAGGGTCAATAATAACAAGCATAGGCTTGAAAAGAAGGGTATAATGATAAGAAAATGGTTTAACCTAAATGCCTTTATTTGATTATTGCATCCTACACATTAAAGGGGTTGATTGAGACTTGCATGGCAGAGCAAGTTCTAGAATAGTTGACTATGCAAGACAATCACACAAACAAGGAAATTGAGCATGATGTAATGAATGCTCATAGGCTCAAATCTCACCAAAAAAGGGTTATATGTGCTTAGATCCTATACACTTTTCCATCAAACTTTTCAAAAGTAACTAATCACAGTATTTTAATGAGAATTCAAAACCATTTCGCACATAAGTAAATCATTTATTAATTATATATATATATATTTTCATGGGACAAGCATTGGAAAAATTTAGAACTTAAAGAGATCACAAACAATAACTAATGTATCTTTTGGAACAAAATTTCTTGGATTTGCAAAAACATTCATGAAAAATTAACAAAAGAATGAAAGAAAAACGAAGCAAACGACAAAACCACAATTAAAGACCCTCCCCCACACCTAGACTATAGATTGTCCCCAATGTATCAAAATAAATGCTTATAAACTTTAAAGGATCAAGTGAAATAGAAAACTCCCCTAAAAAATATTAATCATCTTGAAGCATTACATTGACTACTGAGGAGGGGGAAATGGTGGATTAAACACAATATGTCAATAGAATGCCATTTGGTTCAATTCTATTCTTTCTAGTCGGAGCTCAAGTCCTTCAAGTCTCTCATCAAGTGGAATGCCAGCAGTGTCAGTTGGCTTAGTCTGTACAAAGTTTTCTTCTTCATCAATAGCATGATGTTGGGGTCGTGCAGGAGCTTAGATAGGTCTTGGAAAACAAAAACAAAAAAACTATTTTTTCTTCGATTAGGCCCATTTTTTGTCAAAGAAAGTAAGTCTAATGGCAACATAGGACAAGCAATATAAAGATTATTTATCAAGTAATTGCTCATGAATTGCCAATTGAGTAATCAAAGAGCATAAAATCAATCGTCGTTTATAAGTAACAAACATATCAAACTGAGAGGCTAACCAATATCCCAGATTAACCTTAACCTTGTTAATCATGCACCACAAGAAGAATAATTCAGCCTTTGACAAGACTGCAGCAAAGTCCTTCCTACTAGAAAAGTGAAGGCTAGAAACCTATGTATATATTTCAAGATAAGGTCATGAAGGTAAAAATCTTTAGACTTGCTAGGGTCATAACCATAAGGACAATTAGAGAGTTATCTATAATGGCTATATGGTTCAAATTCCTCACTAAAATCAAATTCCTTATGATTCACGTGATGTAAACATGGTTATATGTAAATTGAATCATAAGAAGAGTTTTATGTGAATGAAAAATGCAAATGCAATGAATAAAAATTCTCGAATGCATTTAAAGATCAAGTGAAGGATTGAAATGATCACAAATTAAATGAATGGGATTCGGACTGGAGATAAGGATTTAAAACATGAAATGAGAAAGGGTTCATGAAGGGAAGCTGGATTGGTTTGGTCCCAAACACGTTGAAGGGTAAAACGATCAAAAGACTCGAAATTCGGTGTCAATTCGGTAAGAAATTAACACTGTAAACATGGATTCAGGAAATCTTAATCAATAAAGGAGAAATAATTTAATTTCAGGTTAAATTGATTAAGATATGAATTTATTTGAATAAACCGAAATTTTCACTTCAAGAAATTATCCTGAAAATATTGGAAAAATACACCGAAAAGAGAAAATAAGACAGATAAATTCATTTAATGGATTAAATGAATAAAATATACATTTATTTGGGATATTTTGGGTTTTATTATATTTTATTTGATTAAAATAAAATATAAGAAATAATAAAAGGAAAAAAAAGTAAAGTAAAAGGAACGAAAAAAAAGTAAAAAAAGTAGAAATCATGAAATCGTGATTTTTGGAAAGAAAATGAAGAAGGCAAAAGGGAGAAGACACCCGAGGGAGTCGGTTCCCTCCATCCGGCGAGCCTCGACCATCGGACCAGCACGAGACGGCAGGCGACGGCATGACCGGCGTGGTGGGAGTGCCTGAGCGGCACCACACGTGCTGGTGACGCCTGCAGGAGGAGATCGAAGGAGGGGAGATCGAAAGAGAGAAGAGGGAATCGACGGCCATCGACGCCGATTCGACTCCACCCGAGGCCCAACGAGGAACACCTAGGCGATGACTCGTCGAACAGCACCGAAAATTGCCCGAGAATCGGTCGGAAGGCGCCTAAATGGCAAAGATGAGCCTGAATCGGTATGGACCGGTTCAGTACAGTGCAGGTATGCTGAATTAGACTGGACCGATTCAGCCAAAAAGAAAAGAAAGAAAAGAAAAGAAAAAGAAAAAAAGGGAAAAAGAAAAAGAGAAAAAATTAGGAAAAAATCTCGGTGATGCAATCGAGCTACGGGTAAGCCGATAAGAGGTCGAAATTGACCGATTTAAATTTTGGAATATTTAATTTGATTAATATTCGACTGAAAATTGACCCAAAAAAATGTAATTGTGTAGCTCGATAATTGACGTCAAACGAGAGCTCGAGTCGGCCTCGATTTGTGTATTATCATGGAATCTCGGGTAAGTAACCCTTATTTTTTTGATAATTTGCATAGTTATGCTGTTAGAAATTTACTGCATAAATTATAGATTAATTTCGTATAAAATGAATTAAATTCTGAAATATAAGATAAATTTTCATAAATAATTAATTGAGGTATCCGAGAGTTTAAAAAGAGGCCCAATAAATACTGATGGGTCCAATGAGCCCAATAGGCCTCGATGATGTGAATAGTATGTGAAAAATGGGCTTAAGGTCGGTTAAGGCCCATTATGATACAATCGAACCCAATATGGATAAACGGGCTCAATGATTTGAATTAAGCTTGGAAAATATGAAATACAATTAATTATATTATATTTGACCTGATAAATATTTATACGCAGTTCCGGAGATTGGATTGAGAGCAAATCGGACTGCGTGACGAGACATTAGTGGAAAGATTAGACTGTACAGAAATATGAGGTAAGTGAATTTTGTGAGTAGCTAGAGGTAGCTACGCATATTTTTAATAGCTTTTGTATACATTGAAAATGTAAAAAGCTCCTAGAAATGATTAAAAATTTTAGGGACCCGAGATGGGTAAAAGACTATTTTACCCCTACTAAGGGAAAATTCAACCAAGGATGGTGAAAGCATGACATGCATGAAATGCATGATTTGAGGAATTTTGTGACTTTTTAGCAAAGTAAATTGGTAGATTGGCCAGTATTTGCATAAATTTCACAAGATAACACTATGTAAGTGTTATTTAGATTTAAATGAAATTTCTTTGGAAAATGGGCCAACTATCAAGTTTATATGGAAATAAATGGTGCTGGAGCATTTCCTTGGACAATATCTGAGTTTGTGAGTATCCATAATGGTCCTGGAGCGGTTACTCGCACCGATTTGTGTGACATCATATGCATGAAATGTGCTAGAGCGGTTGCTCGCACTGATTTTTATTATTGTGAAATGCATGGGAGGTGCTGGAGCCTAGCTCGCACCCTGTTTTGACTTGATATGCATAAAAAAGGTGCTAGAGCGATTGTTCGCACTAGTTTTAATGATTTGACATGCATGAGAGGTGTTGGAGCTTAGCTCGCATCCTATTTTGATATGATAATTGCATAAAAGTTGTACTGGAGCCTTGCTCGTACGTGATTTAATCGATTTAATTGCATAAAAGCGGTGCGGGAGTGTAACTCTCACTAGATTTGATTTATTTATGCATGAAACTGTGCTAGAGCGTTGCTCGCATGAAGTTTTGATTTACTTGAGCATTCATTCGTGCTGGAGCATTACTCGCACGAAGTTTTGAATGATTTATACATGATGTCGTGCTGGAGCCTTGCTCGCACGAGGCTTTGATGGATTTTATGCAGAAAATCGTGTTGGAGCTTGCTCGCACATGATTTTATATGGATTTATAACTCTTTTAAAGTCATACTAGAGTGCTGCTCGTACGTAGATTTTGCTGATTTTTATAAAAATGTGTTGGAGCTTCGCTCGCACGAGGTTTTCAGATATCATGAATATGCATGGAGCCGTGCTGGAGCTTTGCTCGCACACGGATTTATATGATATGCATATAGACGTGTTGGAGCCTCCTATAGACTATGTGTCACAATGAGATGATATGCCCACACGTGCATACTGAGACATAGGATGGGTGAATAAGACCTTGGGTAGGCACCCCCTGACTATGATTTGGGTTCACGGAGTACGTTGTACTGTATATGTCATGCGGAGTACGCTGTACCATAGGGATTGTTGGAGTGGAGTGGCATTAGCCATAAGGTTGTAAGCCTTGGCCTCACAATTCTGGTATTTATGTTGTTCTGGCAGCAGGACTGACCCGCCTCCTGTTTCGGGTGAGATGCCCTGCACACTAGGTACTGTGTAGCTAGGGATCACTAGGATATGGCCATAGTCCTCGATGTTACTGATATAGTCACCTACATGTCTCACATGATATAACTTTTGGTTTCGATAGACCAGGGTAGACCCGAGGGAGGGGTCAGGCCCCCGATTTTGTGATTATCACTGAGATGTGATTTTCTACTATGATGCCAGATTTTTCAAAGTATTTTATAATATGTGACCCTAAAAGAAGGGTGATTTTATAACAGAATTTTATAATACATTTTTAATAAGTTTGAGATTGATTTATGAGATAATTGACGCGGAGAGGTTATTTTATACTGAGGTTTAATGAAGTGATTTAAATGCAATAGCATGAGGAGTTTTCCATGTTTTAATTACTAATTCATGAAAAGAATTGTCTCTCATGATTTGTTTTACATGACATGAAATAATGCATGATCTTGATTTACTTCATGCGAATTATGATTTTACATAAAATGCCATTGATGCATGAGTTGCATGATTTCTATATGCACGAATAGTTTTTATAAACTATGGCATTGATGTGTGCATGATTTTGTGCTTTAGATTTAAATGAAAAGAAATGGATTTAAGGACATGGCATATGAGCATGTAGATAGTGGAGTTATCTACTTATTTGCATGATTGGCTTACTGAGCACGTGGTTTGCTCACCCCCTTATTTTCCTCATCTACAGAGTACTTTCAGTAGTTTGAGTGCGACTGAGGACGTGCATCTTTGGTATCTGCTGCGTCCCATCGAGAGACAGGTATACACATTTGTATAGTTTTGTATCTAAATATGTAAATGCACAGTACTGTAAACGTATATGATGCCGGGGATGTAAGGTTATGTAAATCCAATTGTGAATGTATTAGTTAAAGTCAAAGGATAGAAAAATCCTAATTTGTAAATGTAACATGGAAATGGAATGGTAAGTAGTGTGAGGGGACTAACACCGAATCATAGCCCAACTGTTGGTAGGATGGTCACGATGAGAGGAAGGTGAGAATTAAATTTGAATGAAAAATGAAAAATTTGTAGTGATTTTTAAGTAATTTGGGTTGTGACAGTTTTTAGTATCAGAGCTAAGTTGGCCTGATATGAGTCGGTGTTAGTGGTTAAGGAAGTTTGCATCCCCATGTACTGTGCATTATTTAGATACAATTGTGTATATCGAGATGAAATTGCAGCTAAGAATTTGATTTCAAATGCAAGAATATAAACTCATTAACTGATAGCCGTTATGGTAGAGGGGCGAGTACACGAGCTCAAGGCTGTAGAGGGAGGCCTGAGAGTCATACTGAGCCACCACATGAGACTCAATATGAGATTGAGGTGGAGGTTGATGTTGAGTATGCCCCACAGAGTCCGACAGAGAGATCAGACAGTATTGAGACACATTTCGCGAGGTTAGAGCAGAGTGCGGAGAATATTTTGGGAGCTAATTGCTCAAAGTATGCATGGGATTTGAGGGCGAGTCGGAGCATTGGTGGAAGTCCGCTCGACCCATCTTAAGAGTTAGACATCCAGAATGGACATGAAAAATAATTCTAGATGTATTCCGGTGACAGAATATCCCAGACACTACTTAAAGGAAATTACAGATAAAATTCTTTACTTTGACCCAGGGGAACTGGTCGATTGATGAGTATGAATCTCTGTTTATATTACTGGGCGGGTATGACCCCTGACACTATGAACAGTGAGAGTCGGGATGTCTGAAAGTAGATGGAAGGGCTCAGATGGTCAATTAGAGTTCGATTGGCCTCGTTAGATATCACTACCTATGTCGAGGCAGTGCACAGACTATAGTTGTGTGAATAAGATCATGAGTTGCATGCCTCTGAGATTGGGAAAGGTAGTAAGGGCTGAAATAGAGATAGAAGAGAATAGAGAATGACAGAGATGTCAGAACGGGAAAAAGGTAGTTTTGTAAGAGATTAGAGTTGATGAGTCACGAGGTAAGATGATTGGTAAACCCCAGTGTATCAAATTGTAGTACTTTTGAGGGGTATTACGATTGGAGGACCCCGACCTACAACGGAGTAGTGTAGGATGTGTGGTAGATACCACGGAAGTAGGCCCTACACCTTATTGGCTAAAATAGGTGTTAAGTGTGGTAAGACGGGCCATTTATTTAATGATTGCTCAGAGTTGAGTGAGACTGCCTCACAAAAGGGCAAAGAGATAGAGAAAACCCTGTTGATATCTCTGCACCGAAAAGGGAGGCTACAACCGAAGAGAAAGGGAAAGTAGGCTGTTGGACGAAGACGAGTGTATGCTTTAGACCAGGATACTACTAATGTTTCATCTGATGTGGTGGAAGATACCACACTGGTTGTGAATAATGAAGTAATTATTTTAATTGATCCTGGTGCCACGCATTTATTCATACCGCCTTCAGTTGCTTATAAGCTAATGAAAGATGTGAAGCCTGTACCCTTAGGCAAGATGATGATAGTTAGCTGATTCTCACAAACTGAATATGCGTATAGGGATTGTAAGTTGAAAACAGGGGAAAACGGATATGTCAGCCGATTTTATTCAATGGAATATGAGATAACATAGAGGGTTAGAGTTTCTGAAGGATTATGATTGTGGAAATTGTACCACCCAGGAAAGGCTAATGTAATGGCTGATGCCTTGAGCAGAAAGAGTCTCAGGATTGTATCACATATAATGGTCAGGGAGCATGAGCTGCTAGAGCGGTTGTGAGCCTCCGTAGTGATGTGATCCCGTCATCACCATCTGATGATAATAGTGATTTTGTGACAGCTAGCCTGAGATTAGAACCAGATTTGAGTGACCAGATTTGACAGGCTTAGTGTGATGATCGGTAGGGTGTCGATAGTGTAGGTTAGATTCAAGTGGGTACAGTGACAGAGTTCACAGTGAATAATAATGGCTTACTGAGGTTCAAAGACAGTATAAGTGCTCCCCAAGACCACAGCTAATGAGATCATTATTGTCAGAAGCTCACTCTTCGGGATATACAGTGCATCCGAGAAGTAATAAATATATCAAAATCTCTGAAAAGGGTATTGGTGGTTAGATATGAAAAGAGACATTGTAGAGATTGTGGAGAAGTGTTTCAGGCGGATTTATGTGTGCGAAAAAATTGTGAAACATTATGTAGCGTTCCATAGAGCATGATATCAAATAGAGATTCCCGCTTCACTTCCTACTTCTGGGAACGTTTTTCAGTAAGCTATGGGAACCCGATTGAGTATTAGCACAACTTTTCATCCTCAAACAGATGGTCAGTCAGAGGGGTCGATATAGGTGCTGGAGAATATGATGAGAGTGTGTGCCATTGATTTTATAACCTCTTGGGATGATCAGTTGCTACTAATCAAATTTGCCAATAATGACTATTATCACTCGAGTATCGGGATGACTTTATATGAGGCATTGTATGGCCGTAGGAGTTATTTCCTCGACTTGGATAGGAAGAAGTGGGTGTTAGATAGAGAATTGCTCCCGAATTGCTATAATAAGTCTCGAAGGTGTTCAGTTGATTGTGAGTGATGTAGAATACCTCAGAGCAGATAGAAAAGCTATGCTGACAAGAGACGGATATCGTTGAAGCTCAAAGAGAGGAGGTCATATGTTGAAAAATCGATTTGGGCATTAAACAGGAAGGAGGAAGTGTCGAGGTTTAATATGATCTCCCTAGTCAAGTGTGTTGGTAGTATTACACTCCTTAAGAAGTCACATGGGAATTAAAGAGTATGATGCGATAGATGTACCTGGAGTTATTTATGGACCCATTTGACTTGATTCTAATTTGGAAAACCAAATTTCTTAAGTGGGGGAGATTATGTAAGACCCAAATTTTTATTATATTTTCTTATGATTCGCGTGGTGTAAACATGGTTATATGTAAATTGAATCATAAGAAGAGTTTTATGTGAATGATAATTGCAAATGGAATGAATAAAAATTTCCAAATGCATTTAAAGATCAAGTGAAGGATTGAAATGGTCACAAATTAAACGAATGGGATTCGAACTGAAGATAAGGATTTGAAACATGAAATGAGAAAAGGTTCGTGAAGGGAAGCTGGATTGGTTTGGTCCCGAATACGTTGAAGGGTAAAATGGTCAAAAGACCCAAAATTCGGTGTCAATTCGGTAAGAAATTGACACTGTAAACATGGATTCAGGAAATCTTGATCAATAAAGGAGAAATAATTAAATTTCAGGTTAAATTAATCAAGATATGAATTTATTGGAATAAACCGAAATTTCACTTCAAGAAATTATCCCGAAAATATTGGAAAAATACACCGAAAAGAGAAAATAAGACAGATAAATTCATTTAATGGATTAAATGAATAAAATATAAATTTATTTGGGATATTTTGGGTTTTATTATATTTTATTTGATTAAAATAAAATATAATAAATAATAAAAGGAAAAAAAGTAAAGTAAAAGGAATGAAAAAAAAGTAAAAAAAGTAGAAATCGCGAAATCGCGATTTCTGGAAAGAAAATGAAGCAGGCGAAAGGGAGAAAACACCCGAGGGAGTCGGTTCCCTCTATCCGGCGAGCCTCGACGGCAGGCGACGGCATAACCGGCATGGTGGGAGTGCTTGAGAGGCACCACGCGCGCCGGTGACACCTGACGGAGGAGATCAAAGGAGGGGAGACCGAAAGAGAGAAGAGAGAATCGACAGCCATCGGCGCCGATTCGACTCCAGCCGAGGCCCGATGAAGAACACCCAGGCGATGACGCACCGAACAGCACCGAAAATTGCCAAAGAACCGGTCGGAAGGCTCCAAAACGGCAAAGATGAGCCTGAACCGATACAGACCGGTTCAGTGCAGTGCTGGTATGCTGAACCGGACCGGACCGGTTCAGCCACAAAGAAAAGAAAAGGAAAAAAGGAAAAAGGAAAAAAGGAAAAATTGAGGAAAAATCTCAGTGATGCAATCGAGCTACGGGTAAGCCGGTAAGCGGTCGAAATTGACCGATTTAAATTTCAAAATATTTAATTTGATTAATATTCGACTGAAAATTGATCCGAAAAAATATGTAATTGTGTAGCTCGACAATTGACGTCAAACGAGAGCTTGAGTCTGCCTCGATTTGTGTACTATCATGGAATCTCGGGTAAGTAACCCTTATTTATGACAATTTGCATATTTATACGTGTTAAAAATTTACCACATAAATTATGGATTAATTCCGTATAAAATGAATTAAGTTCTGGAATTTAAGAAAATTGTCGTAAATAATTAATTGAGCTATCCGAGAGTTTAGAAAGAGACTCAATAAATACTGATGGGCCCAATGAGCCTAATAGGCCTCGATGATGTGAATAGTAAGTGAAAAATCTACTTAAGGTCGGTGAAGGCCCATTATGGTACAATCGGGCCCAATATGGATAAACGGGCTCAATGATTTGAATTAAGCCCAAAAAATATGAAATACAATTAATTATATTGTATTGGCTTAATACCCAAATAAGTACTCAACGTTTATCAAAAAATGGAATTAAGCCCTCTACATTTAATTGCATGGAAATAAGTCTACTACGTTTTATTTCAAGCAATTTCAACCTGAACATTTAAAAATAACAGAATTAAACCATTTTTCATTAAATCTCAGAAACAGACATTACCCATGTACAGGTGGCATGCTGACGTGGATTTTTTTTGCCACATGGATGGTTGACGTGAAAAATTTTTTCCACGTGTAAAAATTATGCTGACGTGAAAATGTTTTCCTAAAATTATTTATCAAAAAATGCAATTAAGCCCTCGACGTTTAATTATATGGAAATAAATCCATTATGTTTTATTTTAAGTAATTTAAACCTAAATATTTCAAAATAACAGAATTAAATCATTTTCCGTTAAATCCCATAACCAAATGTTACTCATGCAAAGGTGGCATGCTGACGTGGTTTTTTTTGCCACGTGGATGGTTGGCGTGGAAAATGTTTTTTACATGTAAAAATGATGCTGACATGGAAATTTTTTTCCAAATTTTTTTTTTCAAATTTACCTATTTTCATATAATTACCTAAGTCCTCTGCCATTGAAATCCCAGACTATGGATTGAAAGGGAGAGTGATTGAGAGTAAAATCAAGTGAGAGCCAAGCTCCATGAATAAGAGAAAACAAAAGTGGACGGGAATGATAATGTAAGACCCGATATTTTCGAGTGTATTTAAAAATGCAAAAGGACTTAAATGGTATTCCCGAATACGTGCAAGGGCAAAATGGTCAAAAGACCAAAATTCGGTATTAATCGGGACAAGAAAATATAATTAAAAATATCAAAATGAGAAATCTTGATCAATGATGAAGAAATAATTAAATTTCGGGTTAAATTGATCAAGATATGAATTTATTGAAATAAACCGGGATTTTCGCATCGAAAAATAATCCCGAAAATAATCGAAAAATATACAGAAAAGGTAAAATCGGACTGAGAAAATTATTTACAGATTAGATGAATAAAATATAATTTTTAAAAGATATTTGTGTATTTTAATATTATTTTATTGATTAAAATAATATTAAAAATAAATTATAAATAAATAAAATGAAATTGAAAAAAAAAAGAAACGAATAGTCTGAAACGAAAACAGAAAGAAAAGAAACAGAGGGAAAATGCGAAGCGAGACCGAGGGAAGAAGAGAGACCGGACGAGCCACCACCGGCGGCCAAGGGCCCCAGGTGAGGGTCGGCGAAGGTCGACCGACCTCAGGCGAACCCACTGGTGGCATCGACGCGCGGCCAGGTGGCCGGAAAACGTCAGAAAATGAAGGAGATGCCGCGGGGAAGAAACGTCGATTCACCGGCGATGGTTGCGTTTCGGCCCCAGCCGAGGCCCGATTTAGGGAGCCCATGCCATGGCGCGCCAAACGGCACCGGAATCGCGTCGGGAACCGGCCGGACGACGCCGACACGACCAAAGGATAACTGGACTGGTCGAACCTGACTGAACCGGTCGAACCGGACCCGAGCTGAACCGACGGTCCGAACCGGGTTGAACCGGACCGGACCGGTTCAGCCAAAAAGAGAGGGAAAAAAAGGAAGAAAAAGGGAAAAAGAAAAAGAGAAAAAATTGGAGAAAATTCCTGTGATGCAATCGAGCTTCGGGTAAGTCGGTAAGCGGTCAAATTGATCGATTTAATTTTTAGAATATTTAATTTGATAAATAATCGACTGAAAGTTTACCCGAAAATATATTTAATTGTGTAGCTCGACAATTGGCATCAACCGAGAGCTCGAGACAGCCTCGATTCACATACTATCATGAAATCTCGGGTAAGTAACCCTTATTTACGACAATTTTGCATCGTTATGCGTGATTGATATTTAACGCATAAATTACGGATTTAATTTCCGCATAAATGAATTAAATTCTGAAAAAATGGATAAATTGTCGTAAATATTAAATTGAGATATCCGAAAATTTAGAACGAAGCTAAATAAATTACTGATGGGCCCAATGAGCCCAATAGGCCTCGATAAATTGTGGTAAACGGGCTTAAGGTCGATTATGACCCATTATGGTGAAATCGGGCCCAATATGGGTAAACGGGCCCAATGATTTAAATTAAGCCCAGAAAAATATGAAATACATTAAATTGTATTGTATTTGACCTGATGAATGTGTATCCGCAGTTCCGGAGATTGGATTTGGAGCAAATCGGACTGCGTGACGAGACATCGGTGTAAAGGTCAGACTGTACAGAAAATGAGGTAAGGGAATTGTGTGAGTAGCTAGAGGTAGCTACGCATATTTTAATAGTTTTTCTGTACACTGATTATGTATGTATACACTGTTATTGTATAATGATCCTAAAAAATGGTTTGAATGATTTTAAGGATCGAAATAGGTGAAATGTCTATTTTACCCCTATTGAGGGAAGTTCACCTAAGGATGGTGAAAGCATGACATGCATGAAATGCATGATTTAAGGATTTTTGATGATTAAGGAATTTTATTGGTTTTAATCAAAGCAAAGCGATAGATTGGCCAGAAATTGTTTAATTTCACAAAATAACACTACGTAGGTGTTATTAATAATTAAATGGAAATTTCTTTGGAAAACGGCCAACTATCAAGTTTATATGGAAACAGATAGTGCTGACACGTAGTTCGCACTATATCTGCATTTGTGAATGTGCATAAATGTGCTTGAGCGCTTGCTCGCACCGACTTGTGTGACATCATATGCATGAAATGTGCTAGAGCATGGTGCTCGCACTAATTTTTAATATTGTGAAATGAGAGCTGCTGGAGCCTAGCTCGCACTCTGTTTTGACATGTTTTGACATGTTTTGATTTGTTTTGACGTGGTATGCATAAAATAGTGCTGGAGCGATTACTCGCACTACTTTTAATGATTTGACATGCATGAGAGATGCTGGAGCTTAGCTCGCATCCTGTTTTGATTTAATTATGCATAAAAGCCGTGCTGGAGTGTAACTCGCACGAGATTTGATTTAGTTATGCATAAAGCCGTGCTGGAGTATAACTCGCACGAGATTTGATTTACTTGAGCATTCATTTGTGCTGGAGCGTTGCTCGCACAAAGTTTTATATGGTTTTCATAATTCATTTGAATGCCGTACTGGAGTTTTTCTCGTACGAGGTTTTCACTGAATTTATATACATATCCGTACTAGAGCGTTGCTCGTACGTGGAATTTACATGAAATTATAATCAGTTTAAGTCGTACTGGAGCGCTGCTCGTACGCAGATTTCACTGATTTTTATGAAACCGTGCTAGAGCTTCGCTCGCACGAGATTTTCAGATATCATGAATATGCATGGAGCCGTGCTTGAGCTTCGCTCGCACAGGGATTTATATTACATGCATATAGCCGTGTTGGAGCCTCCTGTAGACTGTGTGTCACAGTGAGATGATATGCTCACACGTGCACTCTGAGACAAATATGATATGGGTGGATAAGACCTATTACAGGCACCCCTGATTGAGCTTGGGTTCACGGAGTACTTTGTACCGTGTATGTCACGCGGAGTACGCTGTACCGTGGGGATTGTTGGAGTGGAGTGGCATTAGCCACGAGGCAGCAAGCCTTGCCCTCGCAATCCTGGTGTTATGCTGTTCTGGCGGGTAGGACGACCCACCTCCCGTTTCAGGTGTGATACCCCGCACACTAGGTACCGTGTTGCCAGGGATCACTAGGATATGGCCATAGTCCTCGATGTTACTGATAATTACCTTATTGTCTCACATGATATAACTTGTGGTCTGTTAGACCAGGGTAGACCCGAAGGAGGGGTCAGGCCCCCGATTTGATGAATTTATGATTTCATATGATTTTATGATATGTGACCCTGAATGAAGGGTGGTTTTATAACCGGAGTTTTATAATGAATTTTATTGAATTGTTTTATGAGATGGACCCGGAAGGGTTAGTTTTAAATGCAGTCGCATGTGAAGTTTTCCATGCTTTCATTTGAAATCCATGTTTTGTCTTACATGGCATAAAAGACTGCATGATCTTGATCAAATTCATGCTTAATATGATTTAATGATGTCACATAAAATGCTTTGAATGCATGAGTTACATGATTTATATATGCACAAATAGTTTTGGATAAACTATGGCATTGAATATGCATGACTTTGTGCGTGTAATTTTAGATGAAAAGAAATGGATTTAAGGGCATGGCATTATGAGCATGTAGATAGTGGAGCTATCTACTTGCATAATTGCCTTACTGAGCGTGTGGTTTGCTCACCCGCTTATTTTTCCATCTTTTCAGAGCACTTGTAATAATTATTGAGCGGCTGAGGACTTGCATGCTTAATATCCGCTGCTTGCTGCTTCCCATCGAGAGACAGGTATACACATTTGTATGGTTTTGTATCTAAATATGTAATGCACGGTACTGTAAATGGATATGATGTCGGGGATGTAGAGTCATGTAAATACCATTGGGTATGTGTTTATTTAAAGTCAAAAGGATAGTAGATTCTGATATATGATTATGGAAATGAAATGTTAAATAGTGTGAGGTGACTAACACCGAATCATAGCCCAACTGTGTTGTAGGATGGTCACGACGAGAGAAAGGTAAGAATTAAATAATAAATGAAAAAGCGACAAATTTACTCTGATTTTTAGGTAATTCGGGTCGTGACAGGTTTAATGGTATCAGAGCTTGAGTTGGCCTGATATGAGTCGGTGTTAGTGGTTAAGGAAGTTTACATCCCCATGTACTGTGCATTGCTTAGATACAGTTGTGTATATCGAGATGGATGTGCAGCTAAGAATTTGATTTTAAATGCAAGAATAGACTCATTGACTGATAGCCGCTATGGTTGAGAGGCGAGTACACGAACTCGAGGCCGTAGAGGTAGGCCCAAGGGTTGTACTGAGTCGCCACATGAAACTCGTGATGAGATTGACGTGGAGTCTAATGTTGAGCATGCCCCACAGAGTCCGACAGAGAGATCGGACAGAGTCCGACAGAGAGATCGGACAGAGTCTAACAGAGAGATCAGACAGTATTGAGATACGCTTCGCGAGGTTGGAGCGGAGTGTGGAGAATATTTTACGAGCAAATTGCTCAGGATATATATGATATTTGAGGGCGAGTCGGAACATTGATGAAAGTTCGCTCGACCCATTTGAAGATTTCGACATCCAGATTGGACATGAAAAATAATTCTAGATGTATTCCGGTGACAGAATATCCCGAACACTGTTTAAAGAAAATTACAGATGAAATTATTTACTCTGACCCAGAGGAACATGTTGATTAACGAGTATGATACTCAGTTTATATTCCTGGGCAGATGTGACTCAGACACGATGAACAGTGAGAGTCGAGATTTTTGAAAGTTCATGGAAGGACTCAGATTGTCAGTTAGAGTCCGATTTGCCTGTTAGACATCACTACCTATGCCGAGGCAGTGCGCAGACTACAGTTGTGTAAATAAGATTATAAATTGCGCGCCTCTGAGATTGAGAAAGGTAGTAAAGGCTGAAATTGAGACAAAAAGAGAATAGAGGATGACAAGAATGTCAGAACGGGAAAAAGGTAGTTTGGTAAAGGCTTAGAGCTGATAAATCACGGGGTAAGTTGATTGATAAACCCCAGTATATCTAATTTCAATACTTACAAGGGGTATTGTGATTTGAGGACCCCGACCTGCTACGTAATAGTATAACAGAGTAGCAGTGTGAACAGTGTAGGATATGTGGTAGTTACCACGAAAATAAGATGTTGGACGAGGGCGAGTGTATGCCTTGGACCAGGACACTACTGATGTTTCATTGGATGTGGTGGAAGATACCACACTGGTTGTGAATAATGAAATGATTATTTTAATTGATCCTGGTGCCACGCATTTATTTATACCGCCTTCAATTGCTTATAAGTGAGTGAAAGATGTGAAGCCTGTACCCTTAAGCAAAACGATGCTAGTTAGCTGATTAGCGCTAACTGAATAAGGGTATAGGGATTATAAGTTTGACAAATAATGAAAGAGTTTGTTATAAGTGACATATTAAAGGAGATATATTGGAATAAGAAACGTATCCAAAGTAAATTGGATTAAGAGATAAGTAGTGAATATGAATTGCGACCAAGGATAAAGGGTGGATAAATTTACACCCAGTATGTGGTCAAATCTTAGGGTTAATAAAGGTATTTTAAAATACTTCCCTGCCTGAAGATTTGACAGCGTCTGGAAGCGCACGCATAATCTATAAACTAAAATCGACAATTGGGATATATATGCAATTAAAATTTGGGTACCTTTATTGGTATGATAAAAAGATATAGAAATTCATTAATCATGAAAGTTTAAAAATTAAAATTTTATAAAAGCCGTTAATATAAGAGGAAGGATATGACGTGAGTTAGTATCCCGAACAGAAGCGATTTCGAAATGACATTATACGTTTATGCGTATAAAGGTCAAGGATATGAGTGAATGAAGTATTGAGTGGAACTCAACTACGTTAAGGTATTTAAACCTTACCTGGACCGATTGGTTGTCATCTACAGCGATGATATTATGATGTATTCGAAGTCCAGGGATGAGTATGAGTAGCAACAGGAAACTGTCTTACAGATGAGGTGTTGAGAGTTTCTTGAAATGGGCTGCTCAGTTGAGATGTCTCGTTTGGAAAAAGATTTCATACGAGTAGTATGATAAGTATGAAAATGGCTTCAATGAGTTTTGGTATATTGGAGTAATGAACTGACCACCGTAAGTATTCTTACTATAACTAACAGCTCAAGAGGTTTCAGTGTGTATGGATACCTCCAAATAAGGATTGGGCTGTGTATTGATGTAAAATGGGAAGATAGTCGTTTAAAGATCCAAATAGTTCAAGGATCATGACAGAAACTATCCGACCCATGATTTAGAGTTGGCAGCCGTAGCGTTTACACTGAAAGTATGGCGCCGCCACATAAATGGTAAGAATTTCGGATATGCACTGATCGTAAAAGCCCCGAGTATCTGTTTTCACATAAAGAGTAGAATATGAGATAACCAAGAGGGTTAGAGCTTCTAAGGATTATGATTGTGAACATTGTACCACCTAGGAAAGGCTAATGTAATGGTTGATGCCTTGAACAGAAAGAGCCTCGGGATGGTATCACATAAGATGGTCAGGGAGCGAGAGTTGCTAGAGTAGTTGTGAACCTCAGTAGTGATGTGATTCCTTCTGATGATGACGGTGATTGTGTGACAGCTAGCCTGAGGTTAGAACCGGATTTGAGTGACCGGATTTGCCAGGCTTAGCGTGATGATCGGCATGATGTCGATAGTGTGGGTCAGATTCAGAAGGGTATAGTGACAGAGTTCACAGTGAGTGATGATGATTTACAGAGGTTCAGAGATAGTATAAGTGCTCCCCAGGACCACATTGATGAGATAGTGTTATTGACAGAAACTCACTCTTCGGGATATACAGTGCATCCGAGAAGTAATAAAGATATCAGAATCTTTGAAAAAGGTATTGGTGGTCAGGTATGAACAGTGATATTGCAGAGATTGTGGAAGAAGTGTCTCGTATGTCAGCAGAGTAAGGTAGAGTAAAAGAAGTTGCAGGGTTATTGCAGCCTCTACCTATATTGACACGGAAATGGGAACAAGTTACCATGAATTTCGTGATGGGTTACAGAGGACCTGAATAATCATGAGGCTATCTGGGTGATAGTCAATGGATCGATTAAATCTACCCACATTCTGTTTATGGAAATCCCTAGATACTCTAAGTGTATAGGCGGATTTATGTGTGTGGAATATTGTGAAACATTGTGTAGCGTTCCAGTGAGCATGGTATCAGATAGGGATTCCCACTTCACTTTCCACTTCTGGGAATATGTTTTTGGAAGCTATGGGACCCTGATTGTGTGTTAGCACAGCTTCCACCCTCAGACAGATAGTCAGTCAGAGAGGACTGTACAGGTTCTGGAGGATGTGATGAGAGCGTGTGTAATTGATTTTATGAGCTCCTGGGATGATCAGTTGCTACTAATCAAATTCGCCAGTGATGACAGTTGTCACTTGAGTATCGGGATGAGATTATATGTGGCATTGTATGACAGTAGGGAGTTGTTCCCTGACTTGGATAAGAAAAGTGGGTGACAAATAGAGAATTGTTCCCGAATTGGTAAGACAAACCTTTGAGGATGTTCAGTGGATTTATGAGATATTAAGAACACCTCAGAGCAGATAGAAAAAGCTATGCTGACAAGAGACAGAAACCATTGGAATTCACGAAGGGTGAATCATTACTGTTGATAGTTACTTGTCCTAAGAGCATAAGGACGTAACGATATTCGGATAAGAGATTGGACAAAGTGGAAGGTAAGACCTGTAGGTTGGTATTACCACTTGAATAAACAGGCATCCACAATGTGTCCTATCTTTTGATGCTTAAGAAATAATATCCGGATCCGATATATGTGATCGGATATGAACTCCAACAGTTTAGCTCAATGAAAGAGTAATGTATGAAATCGAGTTGGTTATAAAAAATGGAAAGAGAAAGTTTTGTTGAGGGTTAAGATGATCTCCCTAGTTAAGTATGATGGTAGTATTACACTCCGGAGAAGGTCACTTGAGGATGACAGTATATGATGCGATAGACATACCCGGAGTTGTTATGGACTCATATTACTTGGTTCTAATTTGGAGGACCAAATTTCTTAAGTGGGGGAGATTGTAAGACCCGATATTTTCGAGTATATTTAAAAATGCAAAAGGACTTAAATGGTATTCCCGAATACGTGCAAGGGCAAAATGGTCAAAAGACCAAAATTCGGTATTAATCGGGACAAGAAAATATAATTAAAAATATGAAAATGAGAAATCTTGATCAATGATGAAGAAATAATTAAATTTCGGGTTAAATTGATCAAGATATGAATTTATTGAAATAAACCGGGATTTTCGCATCGAAAAATAATCTCGAAAATAATCGAAAAATATACCGAAAAGGTAAAATCGGACTGAGAAAATTATTTACAGATTAGATGAATAAAATATAATTTTTAAAAGATATTTGTGTATTTTAATATTATTTTATTGATTAAAATAATATTAAAAATAAATTATAAATAAATAAAATGAAATTGAAAAAAAAAAAGAAACGAATAGTCTGAAACGAAAACAGAAAGAAAAGAAACAGAGGGAAAACGCGAAGCGAGACCGAGGGAAGAAGAGAGACCGGACGAGCCACCACCGGCGGCCAAGGGCCCCAGGCGAGGGTCGGCGAAGGTCGACCGACCTCAGGCGAACCCACTGGTGGCATCGACGCGCGGCCAGGTGGCCGAAAAACGTCGAAAAATGAAGGAGATGTCGAGGGGAAGAAACGTCGATTCGCCGGCGATGGCTGCGTTTCGGCCCCAGCCGAGGCCCGATTTAGGGAGCCCATGCCATGGCGCGCCGAACGGCATCGAAATCGCGTCGGGAACCGGCCGGACGGCGCCGACACGACCAAAGGATAACTGGACCAGTCGAACCGGACTGAACCGGCCGAATCAGACCCGAGCTGAACCGGCGGTCCGAACCGGGTTGAACCGGACCGGACCGGTTCAGCCAAAAAGAGAGGGGAAAAAAGGAAGAAAAAGGGAAAAAGAAAAAGAGAAAAAATTGGGGAAAATTCCTGTGATGCAATCGAGCTTCGGGTAAGTCGGTAAGCGGTCAAATTGATCGATTTAATTTTTAGAATATTTAATTTGATAAATAATCGAGTGAAAGTTTACCCGAAAATATATTTAATTGTGTAGCTCGACAATTGGCATCAACCGAGAGCTCGAGACAGCCTCGATTCACATACTATCATGGAATCTCGGGTAAGTAACCCTTATTTACGACAATTTTGCATCGTTATGCGTGATTGATATTTAACGCATAAATTACGGATTTAATTTCCGCATAAATGAATTAAATTCTGAAAAAAAGGATAAATTGCCGTAAATATTAAATTGAGATATCCGAAAATTTAGAACGAGGCTAAATAAATTACTGATGGACCCAATGAGCCCAATAGGCCTCGATAAATTATGGTAAACGGGCTTAAGGCCGATTATGGCCCATTATGGTGAAATCGGGCCCAATATGGGTAAACGGGCCCAATGATTTAAATTAAGCCCAGAAAAATATGAAATACATTAAATTGTATTGTATTTGACCTGATGAATGTGTATCCGCAGTTCCGGAGATTGGATTTGGAGCAAATCGGACTGCGTGACGAGACATCGGTGTAAAGGTCAGACTGTACAGAAAATGAGGTAAGGGAATTGTGTGAGTAGCTAGAGGTAGCTACGCATATTTTAATAGTTTTTCTGTACACTGATTATGTATGTATACACTGTTATTGTATAATGATCCTAAAAAATGGTTTGAATGATTTTAAGGATCGAAATAGGTGAAATGTCTATTTTACCCCTATTGAGGGAAGTTCACCTAAGGATGGTGAAAGCATGACATGCATGAAATGCATGATTTAAGGATTTTTGATGATTAAGGAATTTTATTGGTTTTAATCAAAGCAAAGCGATAGATTGGCCAGAAATTGTTTAATTTCACAAAATAACACTACGTAGGTGTTATTAATAATTAAATGGAAATTTCTTTGGAAAACGGCCAACTATCAAGTTTATATGGAAACAGATAGTGCTGACACGTAGTTCGCACTATATCTGCGTTTGTGAATGTGCATAAATGTGCTTGAGCGCGTGCTCGCACCGACTTGTGTGACATCATATGCATGAAATGTGCTAGAGCATGGTGCTCGCACTGATTTTTAATATTGTGAAATGAGAGCTGCTGGAGCCTAGCTCGCACTCTGTTTTGACATGTTTTGACATGTTTTGATTTGTTTTGACGTGGTATGCATAAAATAGTGCTGGAGCGATTACTCGCACTACTTTTAATGATTTGACATGCATGAGAGATGCTGGAGCTTAGCTTCCATCTTGTTTTCATTTAATTATGCATAAAAGCCGTGCTGGAGTGTAACTCGCACGAGATTTGATTTAGTTATGCATAAAGCCGTGCTGGAGTATAACTCGCACGAGATTTGATTTACTTGAGCATTCATTTGTGCTGGAGCGTTGCTCGCACAAAGTTTTATATGGTTTTCATAATTCATTTGAATGTCGTACTGGAGTTTCTCTCGTACGAGGTTTTCACTGAATTTATATACATATCCGTACTAGAGCGTTGCTCGTACGTGGAATTTGCATGAAATTATAATCAGTTTAAGTCGTACTAGAGCGCTGCTCGTACGCAGATTTCACTGATTTTTATGAAACCGTGCTAGAGCTTCGCTCGCACGAGATTTTCAGATATCATGAATATGCATGGAGCCGTGCTTGAGCTTCGCTCACACAGGGATTTATATTACATGCATATAGCCGTGTTGGAGCCTCCTGTAGACTGTGTGTCACAGTGAGATGATATGCTCACACGTGCACTCTGAGACTTTGTACAGGCACCCCTGATTGAGCTTGGGTTCACGGAGTACTTTGTACCGTGTATGTCACGCGGAATACGCTGTACCGTGGGGATTGTTGGAGTGGAGTGGCATTAGCCACGAGGCAGCAAGCCTTGCCCTCGCAATCCTGGTGTTATGCTGTTCTGGCGGGTAGGACGACCCACCTCCCGTTTCAGGTGTGATACCCTGCACACTAGGTACCGTGTTGCCAGGGATCACTAGGATATGGCCATAGTCCTCGATGTTACTGATAATTACCTTATTGTCTCACATGATATAACTTGTGGTCTGTTAGACCAGGGTAGACCCGAAGGAGGGGTCAGGCCCCCGATTTGATGAATTTATGATTTCATATGATTTTATGATATGTGACCCTGAAAGAAGGGTGGTTTTATAACCGGAGTTTTATAATGAATTTTATTGAATTGTTTTATGAGATGGACCTGGAAGGGTTAGTTTTAACTGCAGTTTTAATGTTTTGATTTAAATGCAGTCGCATGTGAAGTTTTCCATGCTTTCATTTGAAATCCATGTTTTGTCTTACATGGCATAAAAGACTGCATGATCTTGATCAAATTCATGCTTAATATGATTTAATGATGTCACATAAAATGCCTTGAATGCATGAGTTACATGATTTATATATGCACAAATAGTTTTGGATAAACTATGGCATTGAATATGCATGACTTTGTGCGTGTAATTTTAGATGAAAAGAAATGGATTTAAGGGCATGGCATTATGAGCATGTAGATAGTGGAGCTATCTACTTACTTGCATAATTGCCTTACTGAGCGTGTTGTTTGCTCACCCCCCTTATTTTTCCATCTTTTCAGAGCACTTGTAATAATTATTGAGCGGCTGAGGACTTGCATGCTTAATATCCGCTGCTTGCTGCTTCCCATCGAGAGACAGGTATACACATTTGTATGGTTTTGTATCTAAATATGTAATGCACGGTACTGTAAATGGATATGATGTCGGGGATGTAGAGTCATGTAAATACCATTGGGTATGTGTTTATTTAAAGTCAAAAGGATAGTAGATTCTGATATATGATTATGGAAATGAAATGTTAAATAGTGTGAGGTGACTAACACCGAATCATAGCCCAACTGTGTTGTAGGATGGTCACGACGAGAGAAAGGTAAGAATTAAATAATAAATGAAAAAGCGAAAAATTTACTCTGATTTTTAGGTAATTCGGGTCGTGACAGATAAAAATGGAGATAAAGGCGTAGGAAGGAAAGAAAAAGAAAATTGAACAGAGGTGATGCGTGAGGGACTCGACCAGCTGCTAGAGGAGGCTAATGGCGTTTGCTTTGGCACTACCATGGAGGGTTAAAGTTGAAGCTGAAAAAGGAGGAATCGAGTGAAAGGAGCTTAAATAAAAGCTAAATGGGCTATTGAAGTAGGGCCAAAACGTGGCCAAGCAGTGGTGGTTTGCTGTGTGAGAAGCAGGGGCAGTAGGTTGACTCCTTGGCTGAAAAGTTCGACAGAATCACAACAGTACAGGGGAGCCAAGAAAATGTGAAATGGGGAAAGAAAAGAAGGAAGAAAAGGTAAATTTGTGAAAAAAATAATTTTGGGAAAAAATTTTCACGTCAACATTTTTACACGTGAAAAAAATTTTCACGTCTATCATCCACGTCAGCATGCCATAAGTGTATGGACAACGTCTGTTTCAGGGATAACGAAAAAGTGTTTAATTCTGTTATTTTGAAACGTTTAGATTTAAATTGCTTAAAATAAAACGTAAAAGACTTATTTTCAATCAATTAAATGTCGAGGGTTTAATTCCATTTTTTGATAAACGTTGAAGACTTATTTTGGTATTAAGCTGAAAAAAATAATTTTAGGAAAAAAATTCCACATTAGCATAATTTTGACACGTGGAAAAACATTTCCACGTCAACCATCCATGTGGCAAAAAATTCCATGTCAGCATGCCACCTGTACAATGGTAACGTCCGTTTTTGAAATTTAACGGAAATTGATTTAATTCTGTTATTTTTAAACGTTTAGGTTTAAATTGTTTAAAAAAGACGTAGTGGACTTCTTTCCATGCAATTAAACGTAGAGGGCTTAATTCCAGTTTTTGATAAACGTTTAGGACTTATTTGGGTATTAAGCCTATTGTATTTGACCTGATGAATATTTATATGCAGTTCCGGAGATTAGATTGGGAGCAAATCGGATTGCATGATGAGACATCAGTGGAAAGGTTAGACTGTACAGAAAAATGAGGTAAGGAAATTTTGTGAGTAGCTAGAGGTAGCTACGCGTATTTTTAATAGCTTTTGTATACACTGAAAATGTATAAAGATCCTAGAAATTGATTAAAAATTTTAGGGACCCGAGATGGGTAAAAGACTATTTTACCCCTACTGAGGGAAAATTCACTTAAGGATGGTGAAAGCATAACATGCATGAAATGCATGATTTGAGGAATTTTTGTGACTTTTTGGCAAAGTAAATTGGTAGATTGGCCAGTATTTGCATAAATTTCACAAGATAACACTACGTAAGTGTTATTTAGATTTAAATGAAATTTCTTTGGAAAATGGGCCAACTATCAACTTTATATGGAAACAGATGGTGTTGGAGCATTTCCTTGCACTATATCTGAGTTTGTGAGTGTGCATAATGGTGCTGGAGCGATTACTCGCACCGCTTTGTGTGACATCATATGCATGAAATGTGCTAGAGCGGTTGCTCGCACTGATTTTTATTATTGTGAAATGCATGAGAGGTGCTGTAGCCTAGCTCGCACCCTGTTTTGACTTGATATGTATAAAAAGGTGCTAGAGCGATTGCTCGCACTAGCTTTAATGATTTGACATGCATGAGAGGTGCTGGAGCTTAGCTCGCATTCTGTTTTAATATGATAATTGCATAAAAGTTGTACCGGAGCCTTGCTCGTACGTGATTTAATCGATTTAATTGCATAAAAGCCATGTGGGAGAGTAACTCGCACGAGATTTGATTTATTTATGCATGAAACCGTGCTGGAGCGTTGCTCGCACAAAGTTTTGATTTACTTGAGCATTCATTCGTCTTGGAGCATTGCTCGCATGAAGTTTTGAATGATTTATGCATGATGTCGTGCTAGAGCATCGCTCGCATGAGGCTTTGATGGATTTTATGCATAAAACCGCGCTGGAGCTTGCTCGTACGTGATTTTATATGGATTTATAACTCTTTTAAAGTCGTACTGGAGTGCTGCTCGTACATAGATTTTACTGATTTTTATGAAAACGTGTTGAGGTTCGCTCGCACGAGGTTTTCAGATATCATGAATATGCATGGAGCCATGCTGGAGCATTGCTCGTATAGGGATTTATATGACATGCATATAGCTATGCTGGAGCCTCTTGTAGACTGTGTGTAACAGTGAGATGATATGCCCACACGTGCATACTGAGACATAGGTTGGGTGGATAAGACCTACGGCAGACACCCCCTGACTATGATTTAGGTTCACGAAGTACGTTGTATCGTGTATGTCATGCGGAGTATGCTGTACCGTGGGGATTGTTGGAGTAGAGTGGCATTAGCCACGAGGTTGTAAGCCTTGCCCTCACAATCCTGGTATTTATGTTGTTCTGACGGCAGGATTGACCCACCTACCATTTTAGGTGTGATGCCCTGCACACTAGGTACCATGTAGCCAGGGATCACTAGGATATGGTCATAGTCCTCGATGTTACTGATATAGTCATCTACATGTCTCACATGATATAACTTTTGGTCTCGATAGACTAGGGTAGACCCGAGGGAGGGGTCAGGCCCCCGATTTTGTGATTTGCACTGTGATGTGATTTTCTACTATGATGCTAGATTTTTCAGAGGATTTTATAACATGTGACCCTAAAAGAAGGGTGATTTTATAACAGAATTTTATAATAATTTTTTAACGAGTTTGAGATTGATTTATGAGATAATTGACCCAGAGGGGTTATTTTATACTGAGCTTTAATGAAGTGATTTAAATGCAGTAGTATGATGAGTTTTTCATGCTTTAATCACAAATTCATGAAGAGAATTGTCTCTCATGATTTGTTTTACATGACATGAAATAATGCATGATCTTGATTTACTTCATGCGAATTATGATTTTACATAAAATGCCATTGATGCATGAGTTGCATGATTTCTATATGCACGAATAGTTTTTATAAACTATGGCATTGATGTGTGCATGATTTCGTGCTTCAGATTTAAACGAAAAGAAATGGATTTAAGGACATGACATTATGAGCATGTAGATAGTGGAGCTATCTACTTATTTGCATGATTGCTTTACTGAGCACGTGGTTGGCTCACCCCCTTTATTTCCCTCATCTACAGAGTACTTTCAGTAGTTTGAGTGCGGCTGAGGACTTGCATCTTTGGTATCCGCTGCGTCCCATCGAGAGACAGATATACACATTTGTATAGTTTTGTATCTAAATATGTAAATGCACAGTACTGTAAACGTATATGATGTCGGGGATGTAAGGTTATGTAAATCCAATTGTGAATGTATTAGTTAAAGTCAAATGATAGAAAAATCCTAATGTGTAAATGTAACATGGAAATGGAATGGTAAGTAGTGTGAGGGGAATAACACCGAATCATAGCCAAACTGTTGGTAGGATGGTCATGATGAGAGGAAGGTAAGAATTAAATATGAAAGAAAAGCAAAAAAGTTATAGTGATTTTTAGGTAATTTGCGTCGTGACACTTACAAGGTATGATAGCTCTTTGGTAAATACCCTTATACCTCTCGTGTGTATAAGCAATAGCCTGGGGAGAGTCTCGTCCACCAGCCTATGCCATGTGCACAACAGTTACTGTCACTCACTATAAACAATTTGTGGGGGGAGGAAAATGAGGGGGTGAGCTTTCAACTCTCTCAGTAAGGACTGCATATGAGATTTCGCAATCATTAACAAAGCATAAGTGTAATAATCACATAATTTCACATAATTATAAACACATGATAAAAATCACAATTCGTCAAAACATCAATATCTCAAAACAGTTATAGAGACTAGGCATATTATAAATGTCGTGAAAATAATCGTCACATCATATCCTCCTTAACGAGGGCATCCTCAAACGAGGGAATCATCTCACGTTACCAAAACAGAGGCATCTCACACTACCAGAGTGGAGGCATCTCTTGTTACCAAAACGGAGGCATCTCTCGTTACCAAAATGGAGGCATCTGACGCTACCAAAGCGGAGGCATCTCTCGTTACCAAAACGGAGGCATCTCACGCTACCAAAGCGGAGGCATCTCTCGCTACCAAAGCAGAGGCATCTCTCGTTACCAAAATGGAGGCATCTCACACTACCAAAGCGGAGGCATCGATGCACAATTATCATGACGAGTCCTTAGTCTAGAAAACATGCCATTATTATGCTGAAAATCGTTTCACCTTCACATAGCGCTCATATAAGTTTTGCTTTATAAATCTCATTCAATCACAAAAATATATTTGTTCACAACTATTCAAATCACAAAAATGAGCTCAACTCGGAAAAACATGCACTCAAGTAATAAATCTCGGTTAAACACTTTTCTCAAAACAAATGCTCATTGACAAAATATTTTCATGCAACCAAAGCATTTTCATCCGTAAGGAATACATACGCACAAAAGGTTCCATCCCTTACCTCGAACCACGCGTGAATCACTTTTTTTCGTTTTCCAATGCTTGTGATCCGGCTTTATCAGCTCTAATTAAATCTTCAGGAGCTGCAATCATTTGCTACTTACATTAGTATACTTTAATATACTCAATTCTCATTTGCATGAATTTCAATTCAATGCATGAGGCCATTTCACACCAAATTTGACCTTGTTACATCTTTTGGACCTTATATTCTCTTAAGTCCATTTCGATTATTCTATTCGTTTCTTAAGAGTCCTTTAGACTCATCGAGTCTATCGATTCATATTGACCCGGGATTAGCCTCATAATACCTCAAATTTATCATTTTCGTTCTTTATGACATTTTATCAACCACTTCTTATACCCATTTTCAATCATCATCCATTCTAACATATGGATTTCACAAAGTTGTCTTAGAATCCTCTATACATGCTTAATAACATTTCTACATGCTTAAATCATCATCAACTCCATGCCATTTCAACATTCTCTCACTAAACCCATTCTAGGTCATGGTCGTTTAAGCATGTAAATGAACATTTCAACAATATTATATACACCAAATCACTCATCATAATGTCTAGATTAACGTACTAGAAGATGATGTATAGAAATCTTACCTAGCTTGACCTTTCTCCTCTTTTTGCTAAATTGGGGAAAAAATCTCTTTTCTCCTTTAATCCAAGGTTTGAGCTTCCAATCTTTGACCATGTTGTTCTCTTCCTCACTAAGAACAACTTTGCTCAAAGGAACTTCTCTAAAAACTGATTGGAAAGTGGTGATTTTAGAGTGAGAAAGCTAGGTCACTTGTTAAAAATGGAGGGAATAGGTTGTTTCTCATGAAATGCAAGTTCAGTCGATGAGTTTTTATAGAAATGACCTAATGAGATCGATCTCCAAGGGTGGGAGATCGATCTGCCCTTCTTTAAACTCCTTTAGAATTTTGAAAATATAGGCAGGAGATCGATCTGCTCAAGGGGATAGGATCGATCTGGTTCAGGCAAAAGGCTTTAGAGATCGATATGGCCTTAAGAGGAGATCGATCTGGCCTATCCAAAGACCAATAGAGATCGATCTGCCTTATGGGAGGAGATCGATCTTGTCCAAGCTGAGGTAACTTGAGATTGATCTCTCATTGCAATGAGATCGATCTACCCTTCATCTGCAGCATTCCAACTGCAGTTTGTTTTCTAGATTTTCCTAAGGTAACTTCCATTCATTTGCTTTTATACTCATTTTATATTCCATTCTCACTTAGAGCTTAAAAATATCCATTTCTTGAGATTCATATGCAATGTAACTTGTCGTACACTTTGGAATCATAAACATTACATAGAAATTTACAGGTCTTACATTCCTGTCCTCCTTAAAGAAATTTGGTCCTCCAAATTAGAACCAAGTCATTCCTCAAAGAGTTGGAGGTACTTTACTTTCATTAGGCTCTCGAGTTCCCAAGTTGCCTATTCGATTGAGTGGTGTTTCTAGAGAATCTTTACCAACGGGATTTTCTTTGTCTGAAGTACCTTTTCTTTCCTGTCGAGGATTCGGACAGGTTGTTCTACATAGCTCTTATCTCCCTCAATGTCTAACGGTTTATACTTGATGACATGGGAGGGATTCGAATTATACTTCCTCAACATCGAGACGTGGAAGACATTATGAATTACAAAACGCTGTGGGGGCAAAGCTAACCGATAGGTAACATCTCCCACTCTCTCTAATACCTCAAACATACCAATAAAATGAGGACTCAGCTTCCCCTTCTTCCCGAAGCGCATGATACCTTTACTTGGAGACACCTTAAGAAACATAAAATCTCCAATTTAAAACTCAAGTGGCCGTCAACACACATCAGCGTAACTCTTTTGTCGACTCTGAGCAACCCGTAATATATCATAAATAATCTTTACATTATGAACTGCCTGCTCAACGAGGTCGAGAGCATTTACCTTTCTCTCACCCACTTCTTCCCAAGCTATAAGGGATCTACACCTCTTACCATACAGAGCCTCATAAGGTGTCATACTAATGCTTGCATGATAGCTATTGTTGTATGCAAACTTAGTAAGGGGCAGGTGATCATCCCATGATCCCTTGAAGTCCATCGTACACGCTCATAACATATCCTCCAAGGTCTGTATAGTCTCTCGGACTGACCATCAGTTTGAGGATGATAGGCAGTACTAAAATGTAAGACCCACTTTTAAGTATTTGTTGACGCATTTCCTTATGATTCATGTGATTTACACTTCCGCATATTGATTGAATCATAAGAAGAGTTTTGACTGAATTAAATTTGCAAATGGAATGAAACGAAATATCAGTGAAAGTGAATGTATGTAGTAGCTGAATAAGGGCCGAGATGGCCATAGGCCAATCAAAAGGGATCGAAATCAAGTTGACTAAAAATAAGAATTTAAAATAAGAAAAGATTGTAGGTTTATAAAGGAAAGTTGGTTCAATTTGGTCTCGAACACATTGAAGGGTAAACCGATCAAAAGACCAAAATTCGGTATAAATTCGATAAGAAAATTTCATTAAAAATATGGAATTGAGAAATCTGGATCAATAACGAGGAAAATATTGAATTTCGAGTCGAATTGATCAATATATGAATTTATTGGAATTAATCGAAATTTTCACATTGAAAAATTATCCCAAAAATATTGGAAAAATATACCGAAAAGACGAAATAAGACAGATAAATTCATTTATTGATTAAATGAATTAAATATGAATTTTTGGAGATATTTTAAGATTTTTATTATATTTTATTTAATTAAAATAAACTAAAAAAAATCACGAATTTACAAAATCTGAAAATGAAACGGAGGAAAATGAAGTTGCAGATCGAGGACCGTGCGATCGATGATGATTTGATGACCGACGAGGCTAGGTGAAGGCCAAAGAAGAGAGAGGGCAACCTGGCGAACCTGCTGGTACCGGCAATGCATGCCGACGACGCCTCATTCTGGCAAATCGGTGAAAAGAAATCCGAAAGGGAAACCAAGTCGATTCCGGTGATCCACAGCAGCTGGGTGTGATCGGAGGGTACGGGAGTGATCGAGAGGACGTGACGCTTCTTTTGGTACCGGTAGCGGCCGACGAAACGGCCGGGAACGTTGAGGATGGTGAGGAGATCAAAACGACACTGTAGCGGGAAAAAGGAGAAAAAAAGAAAAAGAAAAAAAAGGAAAAAGAAAAGAAAAAAAAGAGAGGAAAATCCCCGAGAATACCTCCAAAATTTGGGTAAGTCGTTACGCGGTCAGATTGATCGAATTGAGTTACGGGAATTTAATATAAAATTATATTTGATCGAAAATTAACCTGGAATTAAATATAAAATTGTGCAGTTCGACGATAAATCGCGTACGTGAGCTCGATCGAACTCCGATTTACGCACCATCGCATAATTTCGGGTAAGTAAAGCTTATTTACGACAATAGTATGATTATTGCACAATTGAAATTTATTTTACGGATTTCAGATTAATTTCTGTATAAAATAAATTATATTCACATTTTTGAATAAATTGTCGTAAATGATATACAGGCTATCCAAAGAATTTGGAACAATGCCCATGGGTATTGATAGGCCCAATGAGCCAATAGACCCTGATGAAGGGAATTAATAAGTGGAAAACGGGCTTAAAATGGAGTAAGGCCCATTATGAATTAAATGGGCCCAATTGACTGTGAATGGGCCCGACACTGTAAATAAAGCCCAGTAAGATTTAAATACAGTTAGAAATGGTAATTAACCAGACATTTGGCTATGTACAGCTCCGCAGAGTTGACTGTGAGAGTATCAGATCGAGCGATACGATATTGTGGGATAAAAGATAAGCTTGTGAAGAGATTCCAGGTAAGGGAATTTTATAAGCATTTAGAGATAGTTGTACGTAGTTTCGAGGGAATATACATTATGTTAAATTCATTAGGCTACCCGAAAACAGAATAATAATTTTTACGGAAAAATGTGGAAATCGTGTCAAATTACCATTTTACCCACAGTTAGGAAAACTTCAAAAAGGGTAGTAAGGCTATGAAATTGCATGAATTTCATGATTTTGATATTTTATGATGACATTGCTTTAATTCAAGCAATTTATGGATAGGCTGGCTATTATTTTCATGTTTTAAGTGAAAAGGCGCAGGTTAGGTGCCAATTGGAGTTCATTTGACATGTTTTAATTAAATTGAGCAACCTACCAATTTTGTATAAGTTTTAATCGTGCTGGAGCATTACCCGCACTAGATTTCATCTTTTAACTCATACACAGAGTGTTGGAGCCTTACTCGTACTATTTTACAGACTTATTTCACATGACTACCGTATTAAAGTTTTTTCTCATACGAGGTTTTCACTGAGTTTTTATACATATCCGTATTAGAGCATTGCTCGTACGTGGATTTTAATTAAATTTATAATTATTTTAAGTCGTACTGGAGCGCTGCTCGTACGCAGATTTCATTGATTTCTATGAAACCATGCTAAAGCTTCGCTCGCACGAGTTTTTTTAAATATCATGAATATACATGGAACCATACTAGAGCTTCGCTCGTATAAGGACTGATATAACATGCATATAACTGTGTTAGAGTCTCATGTAGACTGTATGTCACAGTGAGATGATATGCTCACACGTGTATACTGAGACATAATTGGTATAGGTGTATAAGACCTCTTGCAAGCACCCCATAACTGAGATTGGGTTCATGGAGTACGTTGTACCGTGTATATCACTTGGAGTACTCTGTACCATGGGGATTGTTGGAGTGGAGTGGCATTAGCCATGAGGTAGCAAGCCTTGGCCTCGAAATCCTGATATTATGCTGTTCTAGCGGGTAGGACTAACCCACCTCTCGTTTCAGGTGTGAGACCCCGCAGACTAGGATCCGTGTAGCCAGAGATCACGAGGATATGGCCATAGTCCTGGATATTACCGATATAGTCACCTACATGTCTCACATGATAAATCTTTTGGTCTTGATAAACCAATGTAGACCCGAGGAAGGGGTCAGGCCCCGATTTTCTTATGAATACAATTGAGATTTGATTTTCCCACGAAGGGATTTTATGAAACTTTTTTGACTTGTAACCATGAGAGAAGGGTGATTTATAACAAGTTATTTTGTTGAATTGGATTAGATCCATCGAGTTTATCACATTTTAACCTAGTCTGGGTGTTTTGAATTGATTGATTCAATTGAGCATGAGATGCTTTCACATGAGAATTATTCCATGTTTTAAAAGTCAATTTCCTGTTTTAGAATAGTTTATATATATATATATATATATATATATGTACAGCATATCATTGTTTTTACCTCATGCTCACACATCCTGATTTTTCTATCAGCATGTAGATAGTATAGCTATCTACCCGTTTATATTATTGCCTTACTGAGCATGTGGAGCTCACCCTTTCATTTTCCACCCCCTTTCAGAGTTTCCACCTTAGAGATAGCGGGTGTAGAGAGTAGACGGCATAGCTGATTTCTATGGTTCCCATCGACTGTCAGGTATACACCATGTACAAAATTTTGTATTAGTATGCTTACAGTACAGTATTGTATATGAAGGAATATTTGGGGATGTAAATTTAAGTAGATTAATTGTAAATGTATGAGAATCATGTGATGTATAAAACATATCGACCACTCCATTATATGATAAATGATATCAGTATGCATGTATACGTGTGATATTTCTTAATGGTTAAAATAGGATATCGATATTGATTCACAGCCCACCTGGTCAGAGGGATCTATCACAAGTGGGTAAGAAAGGATTTTTTAAAAGAGAAAAATTTGTACCGATTTATGGTAAGTATTAGGTCGTAACAGAAAAGTGGTATCAGAGCGGGGTCGGTCAGACGTGAATTAGTATTGATAAATATGCAATCAAGAGTTAGAGTTAGTCGGATAAAAGTTGGTAGTGGTCGTTAAGGAAAATTACATCCCCCTTTAGTACCGTGTTGTATGAGATGTCAAAGTGTATACTAGATGAGAATTAAATTAACAAATGATTTTAGATTACAGGATTTACATTATACCCGGTGACCCGCAGTGGTAGAGGGGTTGGTACACGTGCTAGAGGTTGTAGGGGCAGGCCTGAAAGTCGTGGTGATGATATACAGACTGGTCAGGTACCCGAGGTTATTGTTGTGAGACTAGATGAGACTGAGGCACGCGTCGCTAGGCTTGAGCAAAGTATTGAGAGCCTCGTTGAGATTGTAGCGCAGTAGGCAGCGCTTGGGGCTAAGGATAGACAAGATCCGATGGAATAGGCAACAGCTGATCCCGAGATGCCGACACAGGCCGTAGAGTTACCCAAGGTTCAGGCTCAAGCTGCAGAGGCAGTGAGACCCCCGCCAGCTCAGGATGCTGCATACGAGTGTGACCTTTATAGATTTAGACACTTTCAGAAGTTTAGACCTCTAGCCTTCAATGGAAGGAAGGATCCAGTAGTAGCAGAGGATTAGGAGTATCAGATGGAGAAGTTGTATAGGCTTTTCAGGTGCACTACTACCAAGAGGGTTGCTTTTACTGTATTTGTATTTCAGGGGGCGGCAAAGCATTGGTGGAGATCTGCTTAGCCTATTTTGAGAGCTCGACATGCCGAGGTCACATGGGAGATATTTTTGGATGCCTTTAGGAGGCAGTATGTTCCCGCTATTGCATAGCGAAAGCTGAGGATGGAGTTTATGAGTTTGATTCAGGGGAACCACTCTATTGATGAGTATGAGACTCGATTCATTTCTTTGGGGAGATATGATTCAGAGACGATGAGCAGTGAGGACCAAAAGGTGCAAAAGTATATAGATGGACTAAGACTAGCCATCAGGTCTCAGTTGGCTCCCTTTGATGTTTCGACCTATGAGGAGGCAGTACATAGAGCTCAGTTGTGTGAACAGAATTATGAGTGAAATGCCTTCTAGTTAAGAAAGATCAGTAGGAGTAGAGACAGAGACCGAAAGAGATCCGAGAGAGATAGATTTATCAGGAGAGGGGGATGGCTCTTTGATAAGAGGTCGAAGATTGATGAGGTTCAGAAGATGACAGCTAGATCCCCTGTTCATCCGGCTTTACCACCAGCTAGAGGCATTGCCATTGGAGGACCACACCCTACTACTGATTGATGTAGGCGATGTGGCAGATATGATGGTACCAGACCTTATCCAGTGCCTATAGCTACAACAGTATGTTACCATTGTGGGAGGCCAGGGCATGTGGTGAGAGATTGCCTAGAGAGATCAGACACTGCTCCACAAAAGGGCAAGGAGCTAGAGAGAGCTCCAATGCAGGTTCCTGCTCAGAGAAGGAGAGCTACCGTCGAGGAGAAAGGGAAGCAAGTGATGGGTACAGGGCGAGTTCATGCCTTGGACAAGGACACGACAGACCAGTCGTCAGATGTGGTGAAAGGTACCAGCCTAATCTTTGATTTAGAAGCATATGTTTTGATTAATCCTGGTGCCACGCATTCATTCGTATCACCTTTATTTGTATATAAATTGTTTAAGTATGTAAACTTACCCCTCTGAGTAGTAAATTGTTAATAATTACCCCCATAAACACTAGTCAGCTAGTAGAGCATGTATTCAGGGACTATAAATTCAAAGTCGGGGAAAAAGAAATGTCAGTCGACCTTATTTTGATGTATATGAAGAACTTTGATGTAATACTAAGAATGGATTGGTTGGCTGCCAATCGTGTTGTGTTAGATTGCTTTTCTAAAACGTTAACGTTTAACACCCCTGAAAGATGTATTGTAAAATTTCCTTGAAAAGTAATAAAAGCAGTGGTTGTTCTAAATGGAGCAAAGAATTTTGCTAATTTTATGATTTATATTTTGAAGGATTCATCACATATGTGGTTGATACGGACTAGGCACGACCGAATTTGAGAGATATTCCAGTGGTTAAGGAGTTTCCTGATGTCTTTCCACACGATTTACCAAGATTACCACCAGCCAGAGAGATGAAGTTTGGGATAGATTTGGTACCTGGTACAGAACTGATTTCTAGACCACCATATAGGATGGATCCGATTGAGTTGGAGGAGTTGAGAAAGCAGTTATAGGATCTACTTGATAGGGGTTTGTTAGACCGAGCGTGTCACCTTGGGGAGCTCTGGTCTTATTTGTGAGAAAGAAATATGGCAGCCTCCGATTGTGTATAGATTACAGATTGTTGAATAAGGCTACCATAAGAACAAGTATCCCCTTCCACGCATTGACGATTTGTTGGATCAGCTTCGAGGAGCACAGGTCTTTTCTAAGATTGATCTGAGGTCTGGGTATCATCAGCTGAGGATATGGAGGGAGGATGTGCCCAAGACAACATTTAGGACCTATTATGGTCATTAAGAGTTTTTGGTTATGCCATTCGGGTTGACTAATGCCCCAGCAACATTCATGGCTTTGATGAACGATGTGTTCAAGCCATACTTAGATCGGTTTGTGATTGTGTTTATTAATGATATTTTGGAATACTCCATATCCAGGGAGGACCACGAGCAGCACTTGAGGATAGTTCTACAAACCCTCAGAGAGAGACAGTTGTTTGCCAAACTCAGTAAGTGTGACTTTTGGTTGGCAGATTTCTTTTCTAGGCCATGTGGTATCGATGAATGGGGTGTCAGTAGACCCATCTAAGATAGAGGCAGTTGTTCAGTAGGAGCGACCCAGGACAGTCACAGAGATTCAGAGTTTTTTGGGTTTGGCAGGATACTACAGGAGATTTGTTGAGGGTTTCTCCAGATTAGCTGCTCTATTGACACGTCTCACATGGAAGGATGTTGAGTTTGTGTGGGATGATGCCTGTGAGAGGAGTTTTCAGGAGCTGAAGCGGCGGTTGACCACTGCTCTGATTCTCACCATTCCTACCAGCTCAAGAGGTTTCTCAGTATATACAGATGCATCGCATCAGGGATTGGGCTGTGTATTAATGTAGGATGGGAGGGTAGTTGCCTATGGATCTAGACAGTTGAAAGACCATGAAAGGAACTATCCAACCCATGATTTAGAGTTGGAGGTCATAGTGTTTGCACTGAAGATACGGCGCCATTACTTATATGGTGAGCAGTTTCAGATTTTTATAGACCATAAGAGTTTGAAGTATTTATTCTCGCAGAAGGAGTTAAACATGAGACAGAGGAGATGGCTCAAGCTCTTGAAGGATTATGATTACGAGATATTATACCACCCGGGTAAGGCTAATGTAGTTACTGATGCTTTGAGCAGGAAGAGCCTAAGGTTGGTATCATTTATGATGGTTCGGGAACATGACTTATTAGAGCAGTTCGCAAGCCTCAGTTTGGACATAGCACCACCTGAAATCGATAGAGTTGTGATTATTGTGATACTGAGGTTGGAACCGGAGTTGATTGATCGTATCAGGCAGGCTCAACAGAGTGATCAGCGATGTATTGAGTTGATGAGTTAGGTATAGGCAGGTGCAAATACCGATTTTGGATTGAGTACAGATGGATTACTGAGGTTCTGAGGTAGGATATGTGTTCCTGAGGATCCTGAGATCATGGGGATGATTTTATCAGAGGCTCACTCAGCGAGGTATACAGTACATCCGGGGAGTACAAAGATGTACCAAAATCTTTGGAGAGTTTATTGGTGGTCTGGGATGAAGAGAGACATAACAGAGTATGTCGCAAGATGTCTCATCTGTCAGTAGGTAAAGGCAGAGCATCAAAAGCTTGCAAGATTATTGCAGCCTCTACCGATACCGACATGGAAGTAGGAGCATGTCACCATGGATTTTGTGAAGGGATTACCGAGGACTCGCAGAGTCATGATGCCATTTGGGTGATTGTGGATAGATTGACGAAGTCTGCCCACTTCTTAGTTATGAGAGCTATAGATACTCTGAGTACGTTGGCGAACCTATATGTTCGAGAGATTGTCAGGTTACATGGCGTTCCAGTGAGCATTGTTTCTGAGAAGGATGTCCGCTTCACTTCCCATTTTTGGGAACACTTTCAGGAAGCATTATGGACCCAGTTGAGATTTAGCACCGCTTTCTATCCTCAGACAGATGGTCAGTCAGAGAGGACTATACAGACTTTGGAGGATATGTTGAGGGCGTGTGTGTTGGATTTTGGAGGCTCCTCGGATGACCATTTGCCATTAGCCGAGGCACTGTATCAGGATGGCACCGTATGAGGCACTGTATGGTCGTAGATGCCGTTCCCCTATTGGATGGGAAAAGTTTGGTGGCAGACAGTTATTTGCTCCTGACTTGGTTCAGCAGGCCTCTGAGGATGTCAGATTGATATGCGATAGATTGCGGACAGCTCAGAGCCGACAAAAGGGTGATGTTGACAGGAGATGCATACCACTAGAGTTTGCAGTGGGTGAGTCGGTGTTTTTAAGAGTTTCTCCTTCCAAGGATATCATGAGGTTCAGTAATAAAGGTAAACTGAGTCCTTGTTTTGTTGGACCCTTTGAGATTCTGGAGCGAGTGAGAGATAAGGCCTACAGATTGGCATTGCCACCAGTGTTGGCAGGAGTACACAGTGTCTTCCACATTTCTATGCTTCGAAAGTACCATCCGGATCCTTCACATGTGATCAACTACGAGATGTTAGAGCTCAGTGACAGTATGACTTATGTTGAGAGACCGATTTGGATATTGGACAGGAAAGAGAAGGTATTGCAGTCCAATACGATCACCGTGGTGAAAGTTCAATGGCAGTATCATTCTTCGGAGGAAGCTACTTGGGAGTTGGAGAATATGATGCGAGAGAAGTACCCAGAGTTGTTTATCGACTGATTTGGTTCCAATTTGGAGGACCAAATTTTTTTTAGTGGGGGAGATTATGTAAAACCCACTTTTTAAGTATTTGTTGATGCATTTCCTTATGATTCATGTGATGTACACTTCCACATATTGATTGAATCATAAGAAGAGCTTTGACTAAATTAAATTTGCAAATGGAATGAAACAAAATATTAGTGAAAGTGAATGTATGTAGTATCTAAATAAGGGATCGAAAGGAATCGAAATCAAGTTGATTGAAAATAAGAATTTAAAATAAGAAACGATTGTGGGTTTATGAAGGAAAGTTGATTCAATTTGGTCTCGAACACGTTGAAGGGTAAAACAGTCAAAAGACCAAAATTCGGTATAAATTCGATAAGAAAATTTCATTAAAAATATGGAATTGAGAAATCTGGATCAATAACGAGGAAAATATTAAATTTCGAGTCCAATTGATCAAGATATGAATTTATTGGAATTAATCAAAATTTTCACTTCGAAAAATTATCCCGAAAATATTGGAAAAGTATACCGAAAAGACGAAATAAGACAGATAAATTTATTTATTGATTAAATGAATTAAATATGAATTTTTGGAGATATTTTGATATTTTTATTATATTTTATTTGATTAAAAAAATAAAAAAATCCCGAATTTGCGAAATCTGAAAACGAAACAGAGGAAAAAGAAGTGCAGACCGAGGATCGTGTGACTGACGACGATCTGATGATCGACGAGGCCAGACGAAGGCCGAAGAAGAGAGAGGACAACCCAACGAACCTACTGGTACCGACGACGCGCGCTGACGACCCCTGATTTAGGCAAATCGGCGAAAGGAAATCCGAGAGAGAGACCGAGTCGATTTTGGCAATCCACGATAGCTGGGTGTGATCGGAGGGTGCCGATGTGATCGGGAGGACGAGACGCTTCTTTTGGTACCGGTAGCGGCAGGCGAAACGGCCAGGAACGCCGGCGACAGTGAGGAGATCAAAACGGCACCGTAGTCGGAAAAGGGAGAAAAAAAAGAGAAAAAAAAGAAAAAAAGGAAAAAGAAAAAAAAAAGAGTGGAAAATCCTCGGGAATACCTCGAAAATTTGGTAAGCCGATACGCGGTCAGATTGATCGAATTGATTTTCGAGAATTTAATGTAAAATTATATTTGATCGAAAATTAACCCGAAATTAAATATAAAATTGTGCAGTTCGACGATAAATTGCGTACGTGAGCCCGATCGAACATCGATTTGTGCACCATCGCATAATTTTGGATAAGTAAAGCTCATTTACGACAATAGTATGATTATTGCGCAATTGAAATTTATTTTGCGAATTTCGGATTAATTTTTGTATAAAATAAATTATAGTCGGATTTTTGAATAAATTGTCGTAAATGATATACGGGCTATCCAAAGAGTTTGGAACAATGCCCAATGGGTATTGATAGGCCCAATGAGCCAATAGACCCTGATGAAGGGAATTAATAAGTGGAAAACGAGCTTAAAATGGAGTAAGGCCCATTATGAATTAAATGGGCCCAGTTGAGTGTGAATAAGGCCCATTATGAATTAAATGGGCCCAGTTGAGTGTGAATGGGCCCGACATTGTAAATAAAGCCCAGTAAGATTTGAATATAGTTGGAAATGGTAATTAACCAGACATTTGGTTATGTGCAACTCCACAAAGGTGACTGTGAGAGTATCGGATCGAGCAATAAGATATTGTGGGATAAAAGATAAGCTTGTGAAGAGATTCCAGGTAAGAGAATTTTATAAGCATTTAGAGGTAGCTGTACATAGTTTCGAGGGAATTTACATTACGTTAAATTCATTAGGCTACCTAAAAACAGAATAATAATTTTTACGGAAAAATGTGGAAATCGTGGCAAATTACCATTTTGCCCCTAGTTAGAAAATTTTCAAAAAGGGTAGTAGGGCTATGAAATTGCATGAATTTCATGATTTTGATATTTTTATGATGACTTTGCTTTAATTCAAGCAATTTATGGATAGGCTGGCTATTATTTTCATATTTTAAGTGAAAAGGCGCAGGTTAGGTGCCAATTGGGGTTCATTTGACATGTTTTGATTAAATTGAGCCGCCTACAAGTTTTATATGAGTTTTAATCATGCCGGAGCACTGCCCGCACTGGATTTCATCTTTTAACTCATACACAGAGTGCTGGAGCCTTGCTCGCACTATTTTAAAGACTTATTTCACATGACTACTGTACTGGAGTTTTTACTCGTACGAGGTTTTCATTGAGTTTTTATACAAATCCGTACTAGAGCATTACTCGTACGTGGATTTTAATTGAATTTATAATTATTTTAAGTCATACTGGAGCATTGCTCGTACGCAGATTTCATTGATTTATATGAAACCATGCTAAAGCTTCGTTTGCATGAGGTTTTTAAATATCATGAATATGCAAGGAGTCGTGCTAGAGCTTCGCTCGCACAAGGACTGATATAACACGCATATAGCTGTGTTAGAGCCTCTTGTAGATTGTGTGTCACAGTGAGATGATATATTCACACGTACATACTGAGACATAATTGGTATGGGTGTATAAGACCTCTTGTAGGCACCCCCTGACTGAGATTGGGTTCATGGAGTACGTTGTACCGTGTATATCACTTGTAGTACATTGTACCGTGGGGATTGTTGGAGTGGAGTGGCATTAGCCACGAGGTAGTAAGTCTTGCCCTCGCAATCCTAATATTATGTTGTTCTGGCGGGTAGGACTGACCCACCTCCCGTTTCAGGTGTGATACCCCGCACACTAGGATTCGTGTAGCCAGGGATCACGAGGATATGGCCATAGTCCTGGATATTACCGATATAGTCACGTACATGTCTCAAATGATAAATCCTTTTATCTTAATAGACCAGGGTAGACCCGAGGGAGGGGTTAGGCCCCGATTTTCTTATGAATTCAATTGAGATTTGATTTTCCCACGGAGGGATTTTATGAAGCTTTCGTGACTTGTAACCCTGAGAGAATGGTGATTTATAACAAAATTTTATAACAAGTTATTTTTTTTAATTGGATTAGATCCATTGATTTTATCACATTTTAACTCAGTTGGGGTGTTTTAAATTGATTGATTCAATTGAGCATGAAATGCTTTCACATGAGAATTATTCCATGTTTTGAATGTCAATTTCCTGTTTTAGAATAATTAATATATATATATATATGTACAGCATATCATTGTTTTTACCTCATGCTCACACATCTTGATTTTTCTATCAGCATGTAGATAGTATAGCTATCTACCCATTTATATTATAGCCTTACTGAGCATGTGGAGCTCACCCTTTGATTTTCCACCCCCTTTCAGAGTTTTCACGTTTGAGATAGTGGGTGTAGAGAGTAGACGACATAGTTGATTTCTGTGGTTCCCATCGACTGTCAGGTATACACCATGTACAAAATTTTGTATTAGTATGCTTACAGCACAGTATTGTATATGAAGGAATATTTGGGGATGTAAATTTAAGTAGATTAATTATAAATGTATGAGAATCATGTGATGTATAAAACATACCGACCACTCTATTATATGATAAATGATATCAGTATGCATGTATACGTGTGATATTTCTTAATGGTTAAAATGGTATATCGATATTGATTCACAGCCTAACCTGGTCAGATAGATCTGTCACAAGTAGGTAAGAAAAGATTTTCCAAAAGCGAAAAATTTGTATCGATTTATGGTAATATTGGGTCGTGACATAAAATTCAACCAAGATCCCATGGCTTCCTAAAAATGAGTCCAAAATTTGGAGGTAAACCTGGAATCTCTATCAGATGTTATACTCACTGGGGCCCCATGCAGTCGAGCTATCTCTCTAACATATAACTCTGCTAAGGCACTCAAAGTGTCAGTGCTCTTGATTGCAAGGAAGTGGGTACTCTTAGTTAATCTGTCTACTATCACCCAAATTGTATCATGATCTCTCTGGGTCCTCAGTAATCCCATGATAAAGTCCATAGTGATATGCTCTCATTTCCACTTAGGCACTAGCAAGGACTTCAGTAATCCTCCTAGCTTTTGGTGCTCAGCTTTTACATGTTGACACACCAAACACTTCGCTACGAATTCTGCCACTTCCCGTTTCATACCACTCCACCAATACACCTTACGTAGATCTTGATATATCTTAGTACTACCTGGGTGCATGGTGTAACGGGAACAATGAGACTCCCTTAAAATTTGCTGCTTCAAGGCATCATTGGTTGGGACACAAATACAGCCCTTAAACCTCAACAATCCATCATCACTGACCACAAAATCTGGCTGTGGGGTCTTCTCAGCTTGGTTAACCAAATCTAGTAGCTTCTGATCACTTCTCTATCCAGTTCTAATCTGATCCAAATTACTGGGCTCCATCCGTAGGCTAGCCATGAATCTGACCTCTACTTCCTCAACTCTTAGCCTGAGTCCGGTGAACTGTTCTAATAGATCCCATTCCTTGATCATCATAATAGAAACCATGCTCTTTCTGCTCAGGGCATGAGCAACTACGTTCGTCTTCCTCAAATGATATAAAATCTCATAGTCATAGTCCTTAAGGAGCTTCATCCATCATCTTTGTCTCATATTAAGCTCCTTTTAGTCGAAGATATACTTCAGACTCTTATGGTCAGTGAAGATCTGAAACCTTTCCCTATACAGGTAATGCCGCCATATCTTCAATGCAAACACCACTACGGCTAACTCCATATCATGCGTGGGGTAGCTCTGCTCATGGTCCTTCAGCTTACGTGATCCATAAGCGACTACTCTTCCATGCTACATGAGTACACACCCCAAACTCAGATGGGAAGCATCACTATACCCTGCGAAGCCTCCAGATCCACTTGGAATCGTTAAAATAGGTGTTGTAGTCAATCTCCTTTTAAGCTCTTAGAAACTTTGCTCACACTGATCCGACCATATAAACGAAACGTCTTTTGGTGTAAGCTTAGTCAGAGGAGCTACAATCTTGGAGAATCCCTCAACAAACCTCCTGTAATATCCTGCAAGTCCCAAAAAACTTTGAATTTCTTTAATTGTCCTCGGTCTCTCCCAATTAAGTACAACCTCTACCTTGGACGGATCAATTGACACTTCGTCCCTAGATACAATGTGACTAAGAAAAGCTATCTGATACAGCCAAAACTCACTTTTACTAAGCTTTCCATACAACTGCTTGTCTCAGAGTATCTGAAGGACAATCCTCAAATGTTGTTCGTGTTCCTCTTGGAACCGAGAATATATAAGGATAATTTATGAAGACTGTCACAAACTGATCTAGATAGTCTCGAAATACCTCATTAATCAAACTCATGAAAGTAGCAGGGGCATTCGTCAAACCAAAGGACATCACTAAGAACTCGTAGTGGTCATACCTAGTTCTGAAGGCCGTTTTCGAAATATCCTCTTTCCTGATTCTTAACTGGTGATAGCTCGATCTTCAGTCAATCTTAAAAAATACAGAAGCCCCTCTCAACTGATCAAACAAGTCGTCTATCCTTGGTAAGGGATATTTGTTCTTCACTGTAGCCTTGTTCAATAGTCTGTAGTCTATACACAATCTGAGGCAACCATCTTTTTTCCTCACAAACAAAACTGAAGCTCCCTAAGATGATAGACTGGGTCTAATAAAACCCTGGTTAAGCAGTTCTTGCAACTATTTCTGTAACTCTTTCAATTCAACCAATGCCATCTTATAGGGAGGTTTAGAGATTGGTTGGGTGTCTGGCTCTAAATAGATAGTGAACTCTAGCTCTCTCTCCGGTGATAAATCTGATAACTCATCTGGGAACACATCTGAAAACTCGCATACTACCGATATGTGCTCTATCCTCGGAGGTTCCCGACTGATCAAAGATGAATGCGATGTAACCTTCGCATCAATAATCTAATCAATGTTTTCAGGAAATCATAATTATATCAATAAGATTTCTCTCAAAAATCTTTACACAATTTCATTCCTTAACATTCAAACGTACACTAAATTTTTTGGGTAGGGAGAAAGTTACAGTTTCAGTGTAGTAGTCTAGACTCACGCGATTGGCCGCTAACCAATCCATCCCTAGAATCACATCAAAACCACACATATTTAATACAACTAGATCTGCTAACATTACCTTATCTCCCACCTTAATCTCACACTTTCTACATACCATATCAGTCCTCTGCGATTCACGCATGGGTGTACTTACATGTAAAATATGAGCTAGGGGTTCAGGCTCTAAATTCAATTTACTTGCAAAGCTTATAGAAATAAAAGAATGCGTGAACCCTAGGTCAAACAGCACATGAGCCTTATGATTATAGACAAGAAGTGTACCTCGTATAGCCTCAGATGAAGTGTCTACAATCTCCTTATCCAAAGAAAATACACACCCCATAGTAACAGGCTTCTTTCCCTTATCAGTAGTCGTGGCTCATCTCTAGGGGACCACTCTCATCGGCTGTTATCGAAGAGGCTCTTAAGGATGTAGTCTCTATGGCTGCGGCCAATCCTTCACCCTGTAACCTATGTCCTCGCACCTGAAACATCCTCGTAGTATCCGGGAATAAGTACCCTCATGCGACTGTCCACAATCTTTGCAGATCTTAGTGTCGGGTCTGGAACCTCAAGGGGTCTCCATAGTCATAAGAGGGACTTTGGGTCTATCAACTCTCCCTTTAGGTCCCTCAACCATTTTTCTCTTAAAAGAACCCCTCCTGAAGTCAGTGTGGGAAGCTGCAGGTCTCTTACCCTTATCCTTGGTTATCACTCGGGACTGTATCAACTCTAGTCCTCTCTCAACTTCCTGTGCCCGTCTACGAGCATCATTAAACTCAATAATGCAGAACCTCATCAATCTATCTTGAATAGCTAGTCTCAGCCCATAAACAAACCGTTCTATTTGGAGCTCCTTATCCTTAACAGTCTCTGGGTCATATCTCAATAAGGTAGTGAACCGGTTCCCATATTTGTCGACTGTCATGCTGCCCTATACTAGATTTAGAAAATCTACTTGCATCTTCCTCTGGGCAGCACAAGGGATATACTGAGTCTTGAAGGCCAACTGAAAAGTCTCCCAGCTGATCACTGGATTGATGGCAGTCAATATACTCAGGGTGGTATTCCACCAACATCGAGCTTGTTCCTTAAGCATGTAAGTACCCATACTAACCCTCTCTGCATCAGTACATCCCAGAAAGTCAAAGTTTATCCTCATTTTGTTAACCACTCCTCCTCCTCTGTTGGACCTTTCACCCCTCTAAATACTGGCGGATTCATCTTAAGAAAGTCCTTCAACCGGCCCATATTTCTATCATCGGGCCTGGTCTGTGCCGACTGAATGACAGGTGGCACTGGGTTAGTCTGTATAGGAGGTAGAGGCAGATCCTGTGATGGTGTAGGAGCCAGGGTAGGTGTGGTACCTGAGGCATTAGCCCCGAAATGCTGCTCAAATAGTGATGTCATATGCTCAAATCCCTATCGTACATCCTGCTCCGATCGATTAATTTGTGTGAGATCTGAGAATTTTAGATATATTTTAATGATGTAATAAGAACTTGAAGTGTAATTTATTGAGCTAAGTGAATTGTGGAAATTATATTTGGAGATTTATGTGTAAGTGTTTAACAGAAGTGTGAAACTAAGAGGTCAGACCGATCTTGGGGAAGGAGAGATCAATCTGGTGAGTTAAAAATGAAAAGGAAGGAGGAATTTAAGGAGCAGATCGATCTCCAATGGAAGAGGATCGATCTCCTTATGATTCTGTTTGAGAGAAGATCGATCTCCTTAAGGAGCAGATCGATCTCATAAAGCCATAAAGAGATCGATCTCACCCCTCGACAGATTGATCTCCTAGGCATAAAATTGCCCCAAATCGTCCCCAAATTCAAATACAGATCGATCTCACCAAAAGCCAGATCGATCTCCTACCCTCAATCTATATAAGGAACCCCTGTTTTCTCCTGTAATTTTATTTTTTCTCTCTTCCAAACCCCATTTTCACCGAGCCCTAGCTTTCTCACTCATCCAAGGCACCCATTTTCGTCCAAATTAGAGGCTGTGGCAAGAAGGAAAGTTGTTCCTCATCAAAGGGAGAACAACATACTTGGAAATCGTAAGACAGATTGAATCGAGGCAAGAGATAAGCTCTTCACGAGTTTTGGGTAATTTTTAAACCTCGATCTTGATATTTGAGATGATTTTGGTAATGATAGTTGTGGGCATTGTGTTGAAGTAGTTGGAAAAGGATTAGGGATTGATGAAATTACAATGTAGTTGGAGTGATGTTGATATTTAGCAATTTTGGTAATTTTGGGAATTTTGAGCTATAAATGAAAATTTAGACAATGTGGTGAATTAGCATAGATAATTTGGCATAGGAAATGTCGGACGTTGAGATGTTGTGAATGAGATTGTAGTTTGGGGTAGAGTTACGAGAATCAAGAGATTTGAGGTGTTATGAGCAATTATGTTCGATTTTGAGAATTGACGTACTGTGATGATGAATATTGATGTTTTAACATCGTTTGGACAGCTCGGGAGTTCCAGAGTGGAATGCGAGACTAGTCCGTGATAAGGGGGAAACAATTGCACTATACGAGGTGCAAAGAGGTAAGGGAAACTAAACCATTTGTGTATGTGATTTGTGAACTATTATAGCATGATTTGTGATTTATAAAACAAGCATGTTGAGTGTTGTGTTGTGATATAATTGCACACGATTTTTATAGCCGGTTGGAGCCCAATGTTTTTATGAGTTTATAATTGGGCTCTACGTTAAGGCAATCTTGAGATTTGAGAAATGTGTGCGTGTTTTGCCGGTTGGGACTCGGTTTCAATATGTTTTGTGTTGAGTACAAAACGGTTTTAAATGAGTTTTATGAGAGAAAAACCACTATGAGTTCTACGTGAAGGCAAACTAGTCTTATGTGATAAGACTTAGGTGTGTGATTTTGAGTACACACTGGGCATTGCTCTGGTAGCATGTAAGCCTGATTCTTCTTCGTTCTGGTAACGTGAGAACCCTATTTGGTGGCCGTTGCCACGTGAGATCCCCCATTCAGTGGCTATGCCACGTATATTTGGTGGTCGTTGCCACGTGAAACCTTATCCTGTGGCTGTGCCACGTGTGAATTTAAATCAGTGGCTATGCCACGTATGTTTAGTGGCTGTGCCACGTGTGAATTTAAATCAGTGGCTATGCCACGTGTGTTTAGTGGCTGTGCCGCGTGTGAATTTAAATCAGTGGCTATGCCACGTGTGTTTAGTGGCTGCGCCACGTGCATTATTATTACAGTGATTTTATCACGTTTATTGAGAAAGCGATTATCGCATTATTTTCACATGCTTTGTTATTGCTCTAGACTGAGCCTTTTTACTTCATGTTTTCACATGATTTGAGATATGAGAATGTCGTTTTGAGTACTTTCATGCTATAGTTTTCAAATAAGTATAATAAGTTTCACATACAAATAAATATTTTGTGATGTGCAGTTTGGTTTATGAAATGAGTCCCTTACCCCCTTTACTGAGCGATTTAGAAGCTCACCCTGTTTTCTTTCCCCCCAGATTTCTTCAAGTGAAAAAGGGTGTTCCTGTGACGTACGGATTAGTAGCTAGTGGAGGACTTGAGCTCCAGGCCATATATTGTATTTTGAGGTATCTTTTATCTTTTCATGTACCCAGACAATTATTGTAATTGCAGACACTTGATGTATAACATTGTATGGGATGTATTAGGACTAATTAACTTGAGATTGAGTAATGTATACGATATGGTATATACTATTTAATGACGAGATCCTGAGGTAAGATAAGTGTGATGATGTATGACACTGCAAAGGAATGCACTCTTAATTGTGAATCAATAAGTAAAAAGTTTTAAATTGGCCCTATTTTCCGCATTTCCGAGGCGTGACAATTTGAGATTTAGGACTCTCAGGTTGTGGTTCAGGTGGTGGAGGTGGCTATGCCTGCCTCCGGGGATAACCTCTTTTTCCCCTCATATCTTATGTCTTACGTACCTGCGCATGCACATTAAACATCGGTTATAATTTTAAACGTTATATTCAATTCATAACAAGACAAATACAGACACTTGGGATGTAATCTATTTCCAATTACTGGACACTGACAGTACTAGGCAATCTTTGCTCTGATACCACAAAATTCGTGACAGCCCGGAAGCACGAAAAATATGGCTAATTTAAAATTTTCTTAAATTAAACTTCCTACTTAAGGTGCATTCCTGTACAGTGTCAGTTAACCTCTTTAACCGAATATCCCGAGGATCATTCAAATATCCACAATCTCTTAACCAAATAATATGATATCAAAAGAAACCCACTTATCATACATATATCATATTAATTACATCCTAACGTTACTTAAATATAAGTGTCTGTGTTACATAATTGTCTGGATATAAAATAAATTGAATTATACCTCTCGTGTGTACAAGCAAAAGCTTGGGGAGAGTCTCATCCACCAGCCTATGTCATGTACGCAATAGGTACTGTCACTCACTGTAAACAATCTATGGAGGGAGGAAAATGAGAGGGTGAGCTTTCAACTCGCTTAGTAAGGAGTGCATATGAGATTTCGCAATCATTAACAAAGCATAAGTGTAATAATGGCATAATTTCACATAATTATAAACACCTGATAAAAATCACAATTCGTCAAAACATTAATATCTCAAAACAGATATAGAGACGATGCATATTATAATTGTCGTGAAAACAATCGTCACATCACAACCTCCTTAACGAGGGCATCCTCAAACGAGGGAATCATCTCATGTTACCAAAACAGAGGCATCTCACACTACCAGAGCAAAGGCATCTTGCGTTATCAAAATGGAGGCATCTCTCGTTACCAAAACAGAGGCATCTCTCGCTACCAAAGCATAAGTATCTCTTATTACCAAAACAAAGGCATCTCACGCTACCAAAGCGGAGGCATCGATGCGCAATTATCATAACGAGTCCTTAGTCTAAAAAAAATTCATTATTATGCTAAAAATCGTTTTGCCTTCACATAACGCTCATTGTGAGACCTGAGAATTTTATACACATCTAATTTGTAATGTGAACATGAGTGTAATTGATTGAGCTAAATGTGATGTACTCATAAATTGAGGCAATAAGCAATGAAATTTCTAAATGATGAATAAGTATTGAATGAGAAATAATCAATGGAGCAAACTATGGCAATTATATATGGAGTTTTTATGCTAAGTGTACAACCATAGTGTGAAACTATAAGGCCAGATCGATGTTAGAGAAGAGGGGATCGATCTGGTAGGCCAAAGTGACAAGGAATGAAAAATTTAAATGAGCAAAACGATCTCCAATGAAAGCAGATCGATCTCCTTGTGATTCTACCTTAAAGGGATTGATCTCCGATAAGAGCAGATCGATCTCCAAATGTTTCTGTAAAAATCAAATCGATCTCCTCACAGGGAGCAGATCGATCTCCTCAAGATTATGAGATCGATCTTGTCCCCATGACAGATCGATCTGGTAGGCATAAAAGTTACCTAAAAACGTTCCTAATTCAAAGGCAGATCGATCTCCTATAAGAGCAGATCGATCTCCTGCCCTCTACCTAAATAAAGATGTGACGCCCCAAAAACGCGGAAAATATGGCAAATTTAAAAATTTTCACTTATCAAATCACAATTAAGGATGCATTCCTGTGCAGTGTCATATACCATCATACTTATAATGCCTCAGGATCTCATCATAAAATAGTATATATCATATCATATACATTACTTAATTCCGAATTAATTAATCCTAATACATCCCATACATCATTGCACAATAAGTGTCTGTAAATATAACTCTAGTCTGGATACATGAATATTGAATATATATACCTCAACACACAAAATACGGCCTGGAGCTCAAGTTCTCCACTAGCCTCTAACCCGTACGTCGCAGGGAACTCACTTCACTTGAAGAAATCTGGAGGGGGAAGAAAAACAAGGTGAGCTTCTAAATCGCTCAGTAAGGGGGGGGGGTAAGGGAACTGAGTTATATAAACCATATCACACATCATAAATATGTATCTGTATATAAAACTCAGTATACTCATTTGAAATCGTAGCATGAAAGTTCTCAAAATGTCATCATCTCATAGCTTATAAATCATGTGAAAACATGAAGGTAAAGAGGGTCAATATAGAGAATTCACAAGCATGTGTAAATATATACGATAATGGTTTTTTTCGAAATATGTGATAAAAATCACCTCAGTAAATAACACGTGACAAAATCACAAAACACAACTCATGTGTAAAACAAGACTAGGCAATAAAACTCATATAAAACTCGTCATGGCACATCAAATATATATAATCTCCTCTGGGTGCGTATCCTAGGCATCCTCGTAAGAGGGAACGTCGACAATATGGTCGTGTGCATGGTATATTAGACTTATATGTTAACAGAACAAGGCCCAGCCTTACATGTTACCAGAGTAATGCCTTGCCTCATGCACACTATCACGTGGTCACTGGGTCGGTTCCCAGCCGGCCCACTATCTCACATGGTCCCTGGGTCGGTTCCCAGGCGGCCCACCCTATCACATGGTCCCTGGGTCAGTTCCCAGGCGACCCACTATATTGGTCTTGCATGCTACCAAAGCAAGGCCTCCCAACACTACCAAAGCAGAGGAATAATCAGACTTACATGATACCAGAACAAGGCCCGATGTGTATTCAACATGACACGCTTTAGTCTCAATCATTAGCCATTATCATAAAAGAAATCGTTTTGCCTTCACGTAGAACTCATAATGGTTTTCTCTCATAAAACTCATTTAAAACATTCATATACTCAACACAAAACATATTAAGATCGAGTTCCAACCGGCAAAACACGCACACATTTTCTCAAATCTCAATATTGCCTTAACGTAGAGCCCAAGTTACTTTTCACGCAAACTCAACGGTTTATAAAACAATTTCACACTTAGCATATAAACTCATAAAAAAATGGGCTCCAACCGGCTATAAAAACCGTGTGCACTCATATCACGACACAACGTTAAACATGCTTGTATTCTCAAATCAAGGTTCATGCTACAAACAGTTCATTAAAACACATACACAAATGGTTTAGTTTTCCCTTACCTCTTTGCACATCGTATAGTGCAATCGTTCCCCCGTATCGTGGACTAGCCTCGCATTCCACTCTGGAACTCCCGAGCTGTCCAAACGATGTTAAAAACATCAATAACCAAACTCAATTGCATTATCGAGCACACGTTTGTTCATATTCTCATTAATATCTCAATCAACTCAATTCTCACGATTTCATCACCGTTCGTAATCTCATCCACTACATCTCAACCTTCTAGATTTCTCATGCATAATACCTATGCCAAAATCACCTCATTGCCTAAATTTCCAATTTATAAACAAAAATCCCAATTTACCATAAATTGCATAATAACATCTCTACTCCAACCAAATCACAATTTCATCTATTTCTAATCATTTTCCAACTATTTCATCACAATGCCCATGCTCATAATCATCAAAGATTACTTAAAAATCAAAGATCAAGGTTTAGAGATTACCCTAACTTATGGAGTGCTTAACTCACACCTCGATTCGATTCGTCTTTCGATTTCCAAGTATATTGTTCTCCTTTAGATGAGGAACAACTTCCCTTCTTACCGCAACTCTTGATCTGGATGGAAATAGGCGATTAGGATGAGAGAGAAAGCTAGGGCTCGGCTAAAATAGAGGTTTGGAAGAGAGAGAAAAGATGAAATGAAGGAAAACACAAGGGTCCTTTTATAGACGAAGGGTAGGAAATCGATCTGGCTCTTGATGAGATCGATCTGTATTTGAATTTGGGGACGATTTGGGGTAATTTTATGTCTAGGAGATCGATCTGTCGTGGGGTAAGATCGATCTCTTAATGGCTTTATGAGATCGATCTGTTCCAATTATGAGATCTATCTCTAATTTACAGAATGCTTCATGAGATCGATCTGCTCCTTGAGGAGATCGATCTTCTCCCTAACAGAAACATTTTGAGATCGATTCCTTCCTCATGAGATCGATCTTTTCATTACAGAATCATAAGGAGATCGATCCTCTTCCATTGGAGATCGATCTGCTCGCTTAAATTCCTCATTCCTTGTCATTTTTAGCCTACCAAATCGATCTTTTCTTCTCCAAGATCGATCTAACCTCATAGTTTCACAATTTGGTTAAACACTTAACATATAAATCTCCAAATATAATTTCCACAATTTACTACTTTAATTATTTCTCATTCATTACTTATACATTTCACTCAGCTCAATAAATTACACTTCAAGTTCATATTACATAATTAAAATATGTCTAAAATTCTTAGATCTCACATCCTCCTCACCTTAAAAAGAATTTGGTCCTCCAAATTCAACTCAACTCGTCAAGTACATGAGGGTATTTCTCCTTCATGAGACTTTCTGATTCCCACGTTGCCTCTTCGATTGAGTGATGTTTCCACAAAACTTTCACTAATGGGATGCTCTTGGTTCTAAGTACCTTCTCCTTTCTATCGAGAATCCAGACGGGTTTCTCAGTGTAGCTCATGTCCTCTTGTATGTCCATCTCGTCATACTCTATGACATGAGAAGGGTCCGGGTGGTACTTCCTCAACATAGACACATGAAAGACGTTGTGTATTCCAGACATATATGGGGGTAATGCCAATCTGTAGGCTACCTCTCCCACTTTCTCAAGAATCTCGAATGGTCCTATGTATCGAGGACTCAATTTCCCTTTCTTTCCAAATCGCATGATACCCTTACTCGGTGATATCTTCAAAAATACTGCATCACCAATATCAAACTCGAGTGGTCGTCTATGCACATCTGCGTAGCTTTTCTGTCTACTCTGTGCAGCCCGTAACCTCTCACATATGAGTTTCACACTCTGTACAGCTTGCTCAACAAGCTCGGGAACATTTATCTTTCTGTCACTGACTTCTTCCCAAGCTACAGGGGATCTACACCTCCTACATATAGAGCCTCAAAAGGTGCCATTCCAATACTCGCATGATAGCTGTTATTGTACGCAAACTCTACTAGGGGCAGGTAATCATCCCATGATCCCTTAAAATCCATCGTACACGCCCTCTACATATCCTTCAGGGTTTGAATAGTCCTCTTTGACTGACCATCTGTCTGAGGATGATAGGTGGTACTAAAACTCAATCGAGATCCCATGGACTCCTGAAACTGGGTCCAAAATCTGAAAGTAAATCGAGCATCTCTGTCAGAAGTAATACTCACTGGAGCCCCATGTAATCTAGCTATCTCGCTGACATACAACTCAGCTAAGGCATCCACAGTAAATGTGCTCTTGATGGCAAGGAAGTGGGCACTCTTAGTCAGTCTATCCACTATGACCCATATCGCATCACGACCTCTTCGGGTCCTTGGTAAGCCCATAATAAAGTACATGGTGACATGCTCCCATTTCCATGTAGGTACAGGTAAAGGCTGTAGTAGTCCTCCGGGCTTTTGATGCTCAGCTTTCACTTGCTGGCATACTAAACATATGGCCACATACTCTGCCATGTCTCACTTCATACCACTCCACCAGTACACCTTTCTCAAGTCTCGGTACATCTTAGTACTCCTTGGGTGCATAGTGTATCGCGAGCAGTGAGATTATCTTAGTATTTGTCTCTTTAGGGTATTATCTCTGGTACATAAATTCGTCCTCTGAACCTGAATAGTACATCCTCACCGATTGTGAGATCCGACTGCGAAGTCTGCTTAGCTTGGCTGACCATATCTATCAACCTCTGATCACTGTGCTGTCCAGTTCTAATCCGATCCATGATCCTGGGCTCTATTCTCAGGCTAGCCAAAAATCCAATCTCTACCTCTTTAACTCTGATCCGAAGTTCGGTGAACTGCTCCAATAAATTTCATTCCCTGATCATCATAGCAGATATCATACTCTTCCTGCTCAGGGCATCCACAACTACGTTCGCCTTACTTGGGTGGTACAAAATCTCTCAGTCATAATCCTAAAGGAGTTCCATCCATCTCCTTTGTCTCATGTTTAACTCCTTCTGATCAAACAAATACCTCAAACTCTTGTGGTCAGTGAAGATCTAGAATCTTTCCCCGTATAAGTAATGTCGCCAGATCTTCAAGGCAAATACCACAGCGGCTAACTCCAAATCATGCGTGGGGTAATTCCACTCATGGTCTTTCAACTGTCGTGATCCATAAGCATCCACTCTTCCATGCTACATGAACACACACCCCAATCCTTAGTGAGAAGCATCACTATTACACCGAAAATGATCCTGATCCCTCAGGGATAGTCAACACAGGTGCCACTGTCAACCTCCTCTTTAACTACTAAAAATTAAGCTTACATTAATCAGTCCATATAAAAAGAGTCTCCTTGCGTGTGAGCTTAGTCAAAGGAGCGACAATCCTGGAAAATCCTTCCACAAATCTTCTGTAATACCCTGCCAAACCAAGGAAGTTTCGTACTTCAGTAACTGTCCTCGGTCTTTCCCAATTAAGCACAGCCTCTACTTTACTTGGATCCACTGATACTCCTTCCTCAGAGACTATATAACTAAGGAACGCTATCCGATCCAGCCAAAACTCACACTTACTAAGCTTTCCATATAGTTGTTTATCTCGAAATATCTGAAGTGCTAACCACAAATATTGTTCATGCTCCTCATATGACCAAGAGTACACCAGGATATCATCAATAAAGACTATCACGAACTTATCTAGATAGTCTCTGAACACCTCGTTCATTAATCTCATAAATGCTGCAAGGGCGTTCGTCAATCCAAAAGACATCACTAGAAATTCATAATGGCCATACCTTGTCCTGAAGGCCGTTTCGGAATATCTTCTTCTTTAATCCTCAATTGGTGATAGCCCGATCTCAAATCAATCTTAAAAAAGACTGAGGCCCCTCTCAACTGATCAAGTAGATCATCAATCCTCAACAATGGATATTTATTCTTCACCGTGGCTTTATTCAACAGTCGGTAGTCTACGTATAATCTGAGACTACCATCTTTCTTTTCAACAAATAAAGCTGGTGCTCCCCACGGTGAAACATTGGGTCTAATAAATCCTTGATCCAATAACCCTTTTAGTTGTTTCTTCAATTCCTCAAGTTTCACTAATGCCATCCTGTATGGAGGTCTAGAGATAGGTTGAGTATCCGGTACCAAATCAATGGTAAACTTCAGTTCTCTCTCTGGTGGCAAACCTGGTAACTCATCTAGGAAAACATCCAAAAATTCACACACCACAGGTATATCTTCAATCCTTGGATGTTCTCGATCATCATCTGAGATGAGTGTTTCATAACCTTCACATAAACAATCATATTTAGTACTCTCAAGAGCAACATCAAAATTTTCAATTACTTACAAAGTTTCATACGTCTATTTACTCAATATCTCAGATGTACACTATAAGGTTCAGGTAGGGAGAAAGTTATAATCTTAGTGTAGCAGTCTAAACTCACATGATTGGTTGCCAACCAATCTATTCCCAAAATTAAATCAAACCCATGTATATTTAATATTATCATATCTGCTAACATTACTCTATTTCCTACCTTTATTTCACATCTTCTACAGATTAAATCAGTTCTCTGGGATTCACGTATAGGGGTATTTACATGTAGTATATACTCTAGGGGTTAAAACTTCAAGTTTAATCTACATGCAAAATGCTCAGAAATAAACGAATGTGTGGATCCTGGATAAATCAACACATGAGCCTTATGATTACAGACAGAGAGTGTACCTCTTATAGTTTCTGTAGAAGTGTCCGCAGTTTCCTTATCTAGGGTAAACACACGTCCCTGTGTAACAGGTTTTTTCCCTTTCTTTGCAATAGTGGCCCATCTCTGGGGATTCACTCTTTGAGGCTGTTGTCTAGTAGGCTTCGGAGCATGTGGTATCTGAGGTTGAGGACAGTCCTTCACTCTGTGACCCATGTCACCACATCTAAAACATCCACGGATCATCCTAGTACAGCTTCCCTTATGCGATCGGCCATAGTCTCTACAAACCCTTATCTCAAGCCTGACATATCGAGGGGTCTGTTTGATAATAGGATAAGCTCTAGGTCTCTCCAATCTACCCTTCCATACCTCAATCCTTCCCCTCCTGAAGGAACCTCTCCAAACATCTGCCTGGGACATCGCTGGCCTCTTAACCTTGTCCCTAGTCACTGCTCCGAACTCATTTTGGGATTGTACGATTTCAATTCCCTTTTCAATCTCTTATGCTCGTCTCAAAGCATCTCCAAACTCAATAATACACAACCCAATCAATCGATATCTGATGATGGGCTTTAATCCATACACAAATCTCTCAGTACGAAGCTCTTCATTCTTGAAGGTTTCTGGATCATATCTCAGCAGAGCGATAAATCGGCTCTCGTAATCATCCACAAACATGTCGCCCTGTACCAAACTTAAAAACTCTGCTTACCACCTTCTCTGGGCAGCTCGTGGTACGTATTGGGCTCTGGAAACTGTCTGAAACTCTTCCCAAACAATCACATCCTGGTGGGACATCAGAATACCCTAGGTAGTACCCCACCAATCTCAAGCTCTCCTTTTCAACATATAGGCACTCATACTGACCCTCTCAGCATCTGTACACCTAGATAGTCAAATATAACTCTTAACTCCATCAGCCACTTCTCAGCTTCTGTAGGATCCTTTTTTCCCCTAAATACGGGTGGATTCATTTTCAAAAAGTCATTCAGTCGGACCATACTTCGTCATCAGGCTGAGTGAGGGGAGGCACAAGATCCATCTGTATTGGGGGTACGAGAGGCCCTTGTGGTGGTGTAGGAGTAGTACCTGAGGCATTAACTCCAAAATGTTGTGCGAATAGCGCTGCCATTTGCTCAAATCCCTGCCTTACATCGGTCTCAATCCGATTAAACCGAGAGTTAGGGCTCTCTGGTTGTGGGGCAGGTGGCGGAGGGGACTCTGCCTGCCTCCTCGAATGACCTCGTCGTTTACTCATTCTCTATCTCAACTCATCTTTTGTGCGTACATATCAAAATCGATTGAAATCTCAATCCTCAATTTCAGTTCATGACCAGACTTATACAGACACTTGGGATGTATTCTATTTCACTTAACCGACACTGACAGCACTAAACACCCTAAGCTCTGATACCAAGAAAACTCTGTGACGCCCCGAAAACGCGAAAAATAGGGTAAATTTAAAACTTTTCACTTATCAAATCACAATTAAGGGTTCATTCCTGTGCAGTGTCATACATCATTATACTTATCATGCCTCAGGATTTCATCATAAAATAGTATATATCATATCATATACATTACTCAATTTCGAGTTAATTAATCTTAATACATCCCATACATCATTGTACAACAAGTTTCTGTAAATATAACTCTAGTCTGGATACATGAATATTGAATATATATACCTCAACACATAAAATACGGCCTGAAGCTCAAGTTCTCCACTAGCTTCTAACCCGTACGTCGCAGGGAACTCACTTCACTTGAAGAAATCTGGAGGGGAAAGAAAAACAGGGTGAGCTTCTAAATTGTTCAGTAAGGGAGGTAAGGGAACTCAGTTATATAAACCATATCACACATCACAAATATGTATCTGTATATGAAACTCAATATACTCATTCGAAATCGTAGGATGAAAGTTCTCAAAACGTCATCATCTCATAGCTCATAAATCATGTGAAAACATGAAGGTAAAGAGGCTCAATATAGAGCATTCACAAGCATGTGTAAATATATGCGATAATAGCTTTTTTCAAAATATGTGATAAAAATCACCTCAGTAAATAGCACATGACAAAGTCACAAAACACAACTCATGTGTAAAATGAGACTAGGCAATAAAACTCATATAAAACTGGTCATGGCACATCAAATATATATAATCTCCTCTAGGTGCGCTTCCCAGGCATCCTCGTAAGAGGGAACGTCGACAATATGGTCGTGTGCATGGTATATTGGACTTATATGTTACTAGAACAAGGCCCGACCTTACATGCTACCAGAGTAATGCCTCACCTTATGCACACTATCACGTAGTCCCTGGATTGGTTCCTAGGCAGTCCATTATCTCACGTGGTCCTTGGGTCGGTTCCCAGGCAGCCCACTCTATCACATGGTCCCTGGGTTGGTTCCCAGGCGGCCCACTATATCGGTCTTACATGCTACCAAAGCAAGGCCTCCCAACGCTACCAAAGCGGAGGAATAATCAAACTTACATGTTACCAGAACAAGGCCCGATGTGTATTCAACATGACACGTGTAAGTCTCAATCATTAGCCATTATCATAAAAGAAATCATTTTGCCTTCACGTAGAACTCATAATGGTTTTCTCTCATAAAACTCATTTAAAACATTCATGTACTAAACACAAAACATATTAAAACCGAGTTCCAACCGGTAAAACACGCACACATTTTCTCAAATCTCAATATTGCCTTAACGTAGAGCCCAAGTTGCTTTTCACGCAAATTCAATGGTTTATAAAGTGATTTCACACTTAGCATATAAACTCATAAAACAATGGGCTCCAACGGGCTATAAAAACCGTGTGCACTCATATCACGACACAACGCTAAACATGCTTGTATTCTCAAATCATGGTTCATACTACAAACAGTTCAACAAAACACATACACAAATGGTTTATTTTTCCCTTACCTCTTTGCACCTCGTATAGTGCAATTATTCCCCCGTATTGCGAACTAGCCTCGCATTCCACTCTGGAACTCCCGAGCTGTCCAAACGATGTTAAAAACATCAATAACCAAACTCAATCGCATTATCGAGCACACATTTGCTCATATTCTCATTAATATCTCAATCAACTCAATTCTCACGATTTCATCACCGTTCGTAATCGCATCCACTACATCTCAATCTTCTAGATTTCTCATGCATAATATCTATGCCAAAATCACCTCATTGCCTAAATTTCCAATTTATAAACAAAAATCCCAATTTACCACAAATTGCATAATAACATCTCTACTCTAACCAAATCACAATTTCATCTATTTTTAATCATTTTTCAACTATTTCATCACAATGCCCATGATCACAATCATCAAAGATTACTTAAAAATCAAAGATCGAGGTTTAGAGATTATCCAAACTTGTGGAGTGCTTAACTCACACCTCGATTTGATTCGTCTTTCGATTTCCAAGTATGTTGTTCTCCTTTGGATGAGGAACAACTTCCCTTCTTGCCGCAACTCTTGATCTGAACAAAAATGGGCGATTAGAAAGAGAGAGAAAGCTAGGGCTCGATTGAAATGGAGGTTTGGAAGAGCGAGAAAAGATAAAATACAGGAAAACACAGGGGTCCTTTTATAGGCGAAGGGTAGGAGATCGATCTGGCTCTTGATGAGATCGATCTGTATTTGAATTTGGGAATGATTTAGGGTAATTTTATGCCTAGGAGATCGATCTGTCGTGGGGTAAGATCGATCTCTTATTGGCTTTATGAGATTGATCTGTTCCAATTATGAGATCGATCTCTAATTTACAGAATGCTTCATGAGATCGATCTGCTCCTTGAGGAGATTGATCTTCTCCCTAACAGAAACATTTTAAGATTGATTCCTTCCTCATGAGATCGATCTTTTCATTACAGAATCATAAGGAGATCGATCCTCTTCCATTAGAGATCAATCTGCTCGCTTAAATTCCTCATTCCTTGTCATTTTTAGCCCATCAGATCGATCTTTTCTTCTCCAAGATCGATTTGACCTCATAGTTTCACACTTTGGTTAAAACTTAACATATATGTTGGCTCTACCGAGAGAGGGTGAATCGGTTTTCTAAGGTTAATGGCAAATTTAAACTAAATTAAGTCTAATTGCAAATAATAAATAATCAATATAATGTAATGCAATGAATTAAAAGAGGATAAGGGAAGGAAATAGCAAACTCAGTAGTTTATAGAGGTTCGGCCAATCTCTTGCCTACGTCCTCTCTTCTTGACCTCCTTGTCAAGAGCTTTCTTTCACTCTTTCAATGAATGTTACACATTCCCTTTTACAGGTTAAGGAATAACCTCTCTACCCTTTTTACATAAAGATATATTCACCCTTTAAAAAGTTGACTCACAGAGGAAGTCTCCTCTTCTCTCTTAATTTGAGGATGAATATAAAGTGAAGCTTTCTTGTGAGGGTAGGATAAAAATAGCTTTTACACAAAGGCTTATACAACAATATTAATAAATGAAGATTGAAGACAAATAGAATGTTGGAATGAAATTCTTGAGAATATACAGAATTTACAGCAAAAGTGTCTCTCTTTCCAGTGTCTTCAATGCTTGATTTTATACCGGAGGATTGGTAGTTGGAGCCTTTAACGCTGTTTTTCCCGTCGAAGGTTTTGCAGAAAGAGCCATTGGGAACCTCCAGTAGAGTGCCAAATTGATCTCCCATTTTGACCAGATCAATCTCTTAGTTTGATTTCCTGCGATTACAAAGCAACTTGAAGCATGGAGATCGATCTCATATTTGTAGAGATTGATCTTAGAATTTGAAAATATTAGTGAAGATTGATCTGTTGAACCAGCAGATCGATCTTCCAATCTCTTTGTTTGAGGTAAGATCGATCTCCAGATCGATCTAGCAAGTATTCTCGTAGAGAGGAGATCGATCTCTAAACACCCTAGATCGATCTCCTTAACTCTCTGACTTTGAGGAGATCGATCTCTTCCTAAACCAGATCGATCTCATAAACTCTCTGTTTGAGCATAGATCGATCTACAGATCGATCTACTGCCTTTACCCTTTGTTTTAGAGGAGATCGATCTCTTCCTAGACCAGATCGATCTCATAGACATTCTGTAATAAACAGATCGATCTTATAACCCTTATAGATCGATCTCTGCTTCCTCAACACCTTGTACAGATCCTTTGAGATTTCAATCCTTTAGCAGATCGATCTCATATTCTTATGAGATCGATCTCTCATACTAAAAAACCAAGGAGATCGATCTCTCATCTCACCACATCGATCTCTCATCCTTAAATACTTAGTTTCTGGTACTGATAACCTCTAAACATGTTTTTAAATCATTTCTATGTTATTGAATTTACTTGTTTTGTCATTTCAAAATATATTAACTCAACAATCTCCCCCTTTTTGATATGACAAAACTTATTCAATAAACATGTTTAGTTACCCATTTGCATTATACATAAAATATGTTTTGCTTTCACAAACTCCCCTTACTGTAAGCTCCCCTTAACTCCCCCTTAATTTAGGCTTTCCTTTAAAACATTAAACATGTTTTCTTAGCATATTACTTCTCCCATTTTTTGTCATATCAATGGCAATTAAAGGTATAAAGGCAATTAACTTCCAAAAGATATGTCATTTCAAAATGATAACACATTTCAAAATAAACTATCATGTCATTTCACAAAGTAAGCATTCAAGCAAATTATGTTTCAAACAACAAACAGTAAACATGAAAAACTATCTAAAACATTCCTAACAATCATGTCCTAAGGCTGAGGAGAGAAGCGCTCCATGAGTTCCTCGACTCGAGTGCGAGTAACCTGCAGCTCATCGAACATAGCCTGCTGTGTGGCATGAAGGTTTGCAAATCCTTCATCCATCTTTTTGTTAAGCTTCATAATCATTCCCACAATCGATTCCAGCCTGTCGGATGATGATGTAGGTGCAGTGGGCTGAGCATTTGATGAAGACGAAACCTCAGTAGGTTCAGCTGGTGGGGCAGTAGGCTCTGCTGATGGTTCTTCTTCCATGGTTGCCTCAGACTGCTATTCTCGCTTCTTCCTCCATTCCCCTCGAAAGTCCTTATAGTACCCCATGTGGTGAAGTGTGCCAATGTTTAATACGCTCTTTGGAGAAGGCACTTCCCCAATCTCACACGAGCAATCGATCCTAACTAGTTAAAACAAGTACGCAAGTGGTTGTGGAAAGACTATCGTGGATTCTTGGCCGCGTACGATCTTCAGCCAATCTTCGTATATGAAATAAACCAGATTGGGTTTTTGATTTTGGGAAGAGTGGAGGTGGTGGAGCTAAAATTTATCTAGTCTCCTAACCGTGGAGTGACGGGTACCAAAGGGTCTAAGATTCCACGAAATGATAAGGTAGAGTAACCTCGGGTGCATCGGTAGGTCACTCGCCTTATCCCCATGAAGGTCAAATTTTAGAGGAACTTCTTCCTCTTCATTGGTCAACCCCTCATCTTTTATGTTAAACACTCGGGCTAATATGGATGTGTCTATAGGGATTGATTTAGACATAACATACGTTTTAAACCCTAGAATTTTGCAGGTATCATCAAGGTCGTAGATGAGTTCAGCATTAGAAAAGAATGCCCTGATGATGTTTGGAGGTACCAGGGTATTAATTTTAAGAAATGGAAGCCAACCAAATTCTTCCATTTTTGACAGATACGGAAAGTCAATACGATTTAAAAAGGAAAAGTCAATGGTTTGCCAATGTTTAATTGGCATTGTGGAGAAATACTCTTCATATCTTTTCCTTTTTGCAGGTGTTTGAAAACACCTGTTAAAGGTAGTGACAGAAGAGGGAGGAGCCATTTGGGAAGATGACCCTCTATCAACATTTGGTCTATGTGGTTTTTGGCCAACTCTCTTAAGACGAGGCATGATTAAAATTCCAGCTAGACACACTCTAGATTTGTTTTGTAGTTCCTAGATAACAGTTCTCTAGTAACCTAGGCAATGGAACAATTCTAGAATTGCCCTAATGGAGATTTTCAGCACAAACAGAGAGATTTTTGAAGCAAACTTAACAATGTAGGTTACTAGAACACAAATCGATGAAGAGATTTTGACAAGAACCTTACCGAGATCGATCTGGGGGTGAGAATCGAGGGTTGAGGTGCGACAGAGTTTAGGGATTTTGAAAATTTGGATGTATGACATTTGGGGATTTTGAAGCAGTTTTTTAGTCTAGGGCTAAGGAGATCGATCTGTCGAGGTACCAGATTGATCTTCTATTTCCAGAAACCTGAAGAGATCGATCTGGTGTTTCAAAAGATCTATCTTCAGAATACAGAAGCTCAAGGAGATCGATCTGTCGAATGCAGAGATCGATCTCTATATTACAGAGGCTTAACGAGATTGATCTACCAAATGCAGAGATCGATCTGCTATTTTACAGGGGCTTAATGAGATCAATCTGGCAAATGCAAAGATCGATTTGTGAAATACAGAAGCTTAAGGAGATCGATCTTATGGGATAGAAGATCGATCTGCTTAGCTGAACCTTACTGCTTTAGGCCAATTTGGAGCATGAAGATCGATCTATGGTGATAGGAGATCGATCTCTCATACTTTCAGCCCAGAAAAATCATTGAAAAATTTGTTGAAAACACAAAACCTAATTCGTTGAAATCACTTTGAAATCAAGGTTTTGAAGGGAATAAATCTCAAGGAACATTCATGAGTCCTAATTCACCTCTAAGAACACAAAACCTATCTCTATCAAGAGGTTTGGTGAAGATATCAACTATTTGATGTAAAGTATCAATATACTCTAGAATTATATCTCTTTTTTGTACATGGTCTCTAAGAAAATGATGCCTAATCTCAATATGCTTAGTTCTAGAGTGTTGAATAGGATTCTTAGATAGATTAATGGCACTGGTATTATCACATTTGATTGAGACCTGTTTCATGTCAACATCATAGTCTTTCATTTGTTGTTTAATCCATAACACTTAAGCACTACAACTACCTGCTGCTATATATTCAACCTCTGTTGTGGATTGTGCTACACTATTTTATTTCTTAGAGAACCATGAGATTAATCTATTCCCTAAGAATTGACATGTACCGAAGTGCTCTTTCTATCTATTTTACAGCCCCCAAAATCTGCATCAGAAAAAGCATGAAAAGCAAAGGTGGAGTCCTTGGGGTACCAAAGTCCTAGAGAGGAAGTGTCCTTAAGATATCTAAAGATTCTTTTAGTTGCTAATAAGTGTGATTCCCTAGGAGAGGATTGAAATCTAGCACAAAGGCATACACTAAACAGAATATCTGGTCTACTTGCAGTAAGACAAAGCAATGAACCAATCATAGACCTATATAGCTTAGTGTCTACACACTTACCACTTTCATCTTTATCAAGCTTAATGTTGGTGCCCATTGGAGTTGCTTGAGGTTTGCAATTATCCATTCCAAATCATTTGAGCAAATCCTTAGTATATTTTGCTTGATTGATGAAGGTTCCATCTTTATTTTGCTTTAATTAAAGTCCCAAGAAGTAGGTGAGCTCTCCCATCATACTCATTTTAAATTCACCTTGCATGATCTTAGCAAACTCTTAGCATAAAGATTCATTAGTTGATCCAAAAATAATGTCATCTACATACACTTGAACAACTAGTAAATCTTTATTTTTATTTTTGATAAACAAAGTAGTATCTACTTTTCCTCTTGAAAATCCTTTTCTATTAAGAATTTTGACAGCCTTTCATACCATGCTCTAGGAGCTTGTTTCAAACCATAAAGTTTCTTTAGATAGTTTGAAGACATGTTCAGGAAATTCATGACTCTCAAAATCGGGAGGTTGCTCAACATAAACTTCTTCATTAATGAAACCATTTAAAAATGCACTTTTCACATCCATTTGATACAATTTGAAGTTTTTATAACATGCAAAGGCAAGTAGCATTCTTATTGCTTCTAATCTAGCTATCGGTGCATAAGTTTCATCATAGTCTATCCCTTCTTCTTGCCTATAGCCTTGTGCAACTAGCCTAGCTTTGTTTCTTATGATCACACTATTTTCATCCATCTTGTTCTTGAAGATCCATTTAGTTCCAATTATAGAGTGATCACTAGGTCTAGGAACTAGTTTTCATACTTTGCTTCTCTCAAATTGATTTAATTCTTCTTGCATGGATAAAAACCAGTTATTGTCATCTAAGGTTTCATTGACATTTTTAGGTTTAATTTGAGATACAAAGGCTATATATTGACACACATTCCTTAGAGATGATCTAGTTCTAACTCCAAGAGTTGGATCTCCTACTATTTCACAATCTTTTACATATCCTAATTCTCTTGGTGCTCTAGACTCTCTTTCTAATATTTCTAGTTCTTCTTCATCGTCTTTATTAATGTCAAGTTTCTCTAATAGATCATTCTCTATGTTTGAGATTTCTTTCAAGTTTTCATCTAATATTTCAATATCCTCATCATTGGTTGAATTTTTAGACAAATCATTTGACTCATCAAATATTACATGAATTGATTCTTCAACCATCAATGTTCTTTTGTTATATACTCTATATGCCTTTGAATTCAAAGAATAGCCTAAAAAGATTCCCTCATCACTCTTGGCATCAAATTTTCCTAATTGTCTTTTCCATTATTTAAGACAAAGCATTTACAACCAAAAGGGTGAAAATAGCTAATATTAGGCTTCTTACCCTTGCAAAGCTCATAAGGGGTTTTCTTTAAAATTGGTCTAATCATAGCTCTATTAATGATATAGCAAGATGTATTTATAGCTTCAGCCCAATAATATTTAGGTAAATTATTTTCACACAACATAGTTCTAGCCATTTCTTCCAATGTTCTATTTCTTCTCTCAACTACCTCATTTTGTTGTGGTGTCCTAGGGGCTGAAAAATTATGACTAATTCCTTGATCATTGCAATATTCATCAAATCCAATATTTTCAAACTCTTTGCCATGATCACTTCTAATACTAGTTATAGTGTATCCTTTTTCATTTTGAGCCACTTTTGTATAGGCAATGAATTTTTCTAAGGCTTCATTTTTTACTCTAAAAAAGAACACCCAAGTGAACCTAGTTTAATCATCTACAATTACAAACGCATAATGTTTCCCACCTAGGCTTGTTGTTCTAGTTGGTCCAAATAGATCTAGATGAAGTAATTGAAGAGGCCTAGTGGTTGATACACTATGTTTAGGTTTAAATGTTGTTCTTTTATGTTTTCCTTTAACACAAACTTCACATATTTTGTCATAGTCAAAGGACAACTTAGGTAATCCTATAATAAGTTCTTTTCTAGCTAACTTAGATAACACATGCATGCTAGCATGACCTAGTCTTCTATGCCACAACCAAGGTTCTTTTTCCTTGGCTACCATTAGGCATATGTTTTCATTTTTAAGTTCATTTAGATAAACAATGTATATATTACCTTGCCTATGACCTAGGAAAATAACTTTATTAGATTTAGGATCTATAATATGACATTTCAAGCAATCAAAAATTACTTTGTAACTTTTGTCACAAAGTTGACTAATACTTAGCAAATTATGTTTGAGACCCCTAACAAGTAAAACTTTTTCTAGTGAGAAGTAATCATTACCTATTAAGCCACTTCCTTCAACTTGGCCTTTGGAGTTGTCCCCAAATGTGACTTCTCCACCAACTTTTGATTTAAATGAGTTGAAGTGGCTTCTATCATCGGTCATGTGTCTTGAGCATCCACTGTCCAAGTACCAAGCTTCCATTATTTTAGCTTTGTGGCAATGCTCAATCACCTATAATCAAAATTCAAACTCATGTCTTAGGTACCTAAATTCTCTTGGGTCCTTTAGAGTTAGTGAATACAATTCTTGCTATAATATTAATATCTTTTGAATTAACTACCTCTTTTGGAACCCAAATTCTTTTTACTATTTTTCCTCTAAATGTGGTCATCTTCATATTGCAATTATATGATGCATGCCCCTTCTTATTACAATGTGAACAAATAGATAAGGGTTTATGCATGTTCTTTCTAGCTATGAAACTTTTGAGATGGGTCTCTCTACTTTTTCCATCATATCCTAATCCATTCTTATCAAAGAAGGCCCTTTGAGTTTCTAGCATGTTATCTAACTTTTGTTGACCCATATAGAATCTAGTAAAAGAATTATGTAAGTTACTATTTTTTTCTTTTAGGTCACAAATTTCAAGATTTGTAATTTCTAGTTTCTTTTCACATTCTATCTTATCCTTTAGTATTAACTCATTTTCTTTCTTCAATTTAGATATTAATTTTTTGTACTCCATACTCATGCATTCATATTACAATGCAAGATCATCAAAAGCATCTTGCAATTCATCAAAAGAATATTCATTGAGATCTGAAGTTACCTTTTTATTTTCAATAACCATGAAGTAAAGATTGGCAATATCCTCATGTGAATCATCATCGGAGTTGCTGTCGCTCCAAGTTGCCATTATTGCCTTCTTCTTGTGATACCTATCATTTGATCTTTTAAGAAGAGGGCAATTAAATTTAATATGTCCTAGTTTTTTACATTTGTAACATACAATGGCATCTTTCCTACCTAACTCTTCTTAATCTTTCTTGTGGTTTCTCCTACCACTACCACTGGCTTTCATTTTCATAAATTTGTTAAATCTGTTGGCAAACATTACCATTTCAAGATCTTCTTCACTACCACTCTCTTTTTTACTCTCCTCTTGAGTAGCAGATTTCAGAGCTACTCCCACTTTCTTGGGTGGCTTTTCATTTCTTCTTAACTTCATTTCATAAGTGAGTAGTGATCCTATTAATTCATCTAGTGTATGGGGATCTTTAGACTCCTCAATTACAATTACTTTAGCTTCCCATGATTTTGGTAGGCTATTCAAAATTTTCTTAACCATTTCTATATTTGAATAAATTTTTACTAAGGATTTTAACCCATTTATTACATCAGTGAATCTAGTAAACATGCCACTAATTGACTCTCCTTCTTTCATCCTAAACAGCTTATAATCATGTGTGAGCATTCCTACCTTAGTCTCTTTTACTTAAGTTGTCCCTTCATGAGTTATTGCCAATTTGTCCCATATTTGTTTGGCATTGTCACAACCAGAGACTCTATTATATTCATTTGGCCCTAAAGCACAAAATAGGGTGTGCATGGCCTTAGCATTTAGCTGAGCACATTTTACATCATTTGAATCCCACTCATCTTCTTCTTTAGGGATGTCTCTTCCCTCTATTCTTTTAGTTGGGATTTGAGGTCCTTTAGTTATAATCCTCCATACATCATAATCATTCGCTTGAATGAAAAGCATCATCCTAGTTTTCCAATAAGCATAATGTTCACCATTGAACATAGGAGGCCTAACTGTAGAATGCCCCTCTCCTACTAGATTGGTTGCTACATTGTTGTGAGTCATTAGATCGTTTTTAACTCTTAGGAAGTTATTCCTCTATGATCAAAGAGTCCTAGCTCCGATACCAATTGTTGGCTCTACCAAGGGGGGTTAATCAATTTTCTAAGGTTAATGGCAAATTTAAACTAAATTAAGTCTAATTGTAAATAATGAATTATCAATATAATGTAATGCAATGAAATGAAAGAAGATAAGGGAAGGAAATAGAAAACTCAAAAGTTTATAAAGGTTCGACCAATCTCTTGCCTACGTCCTCTCTTCTTGACCTCCTTGTTAAGAGCTTTCTTTCACTCTTTCAATGAATGTTACACACTCCCTTTTACAGGTTAAGGAATAACCTCTCTACCCTTTTTACACAAAGATATATTCACCCTTTACAAAGTTGACTCACAGAGGAAGTCTCCTCTTCTCTCTTAATTTGAGGATAAATATAAAGTGAAGCTTTCTTATGAGGGTAGGATAAAAATAGGTTTTACACAAAGGCTTATACAACAATATCAATAAATGAAGATTGAAGACAAATAGAATGTTGGAATGAAATTATTGAGAATATACAGAATTTATAACAAAAGTGTCTCTCTTTCTAGTGTGTTCAATGCTTGATTTATACTGAAGGATTGGTAGTTAGAGCATTTAATGCTTTTTTTCCCATTGAAGGTTTTGCAGAAAGAGCCGTTGGGAACCTCTAGTAGAGTGCCAGATCGATCTCCCATTTTGACCAGATCAATCTCTTAGTTTGATTTCCTGTAATTACAAAGCAACTTGAAGCATGGAAATTGATCTCATATTTGTAGAGATCGATCTTACAATTTGAAAATATTAGTGAAGATCGATCTGTCGAACCAGCAGATCGATCTTCCAATCTCTCTGTTTGAGGCAAGATCGATCTAGCAAGTATTCTTGTAGAGAGGAGATCGATCTCTAAACACCCTAGATCAATCTCCTTAACTCTCTGACTTTGAGGAGATCGATCTCTTCCTATACCAGATCGATCTCATAAACTCTCTGTTTGAGCATAGATCGATCTACAGATCGATCTACTGCCTTTACCCTTTGTTTTAGAGGAGATCGATCTCTTCCTAGACCAGATCGATCTCATAGACATTCTGTAATAAACATATCGATCTTATAACCCTTATAGATCGATCTATGCTTCCTCAACACCTTGTACAGATCCTTTGAGATTTCAATCCTTTAGCAGATCGATCTCATATTCTCATGAGATCTGTGAGACCCCGTATATGTATAAGGGTATATATGTACATAGAAGTGTAAATAGAGTTGTACTATGAATTCATAAGTGAAGTATATGTGATGTAAGTCCATAAGTAATGTACACACTTGTAATGAGAGTGGTAATCGTACATACAAGTTTCATTATGTATGAATGTGTAGAAATGGACTTAAACATGTGGAGAATGTGTGTAGAGTGGATTATGAATAGTTTGATAAATGGAAGTAGAATTGCATAAGATGTGCACTTCCATTTTCGTTTATATTAAATACCATTAGTCACACAAAGATCCTACACAAGTTTTAATGTGTATGAAGTGAGGATGGATGCCATTCTCAAGTCTCAAAGATGAATGAATGAGGAAATGATCATGGTAGCAAATTAAGGATATTTGGTAAGTGTTGTTGCAGAGGAAATCTGGAAATTTTGAAGGGCAGATCGATCTCATGGGATGAGAGATCGATCTGGAAGAGCCAGAATGCTCTTATTTGGGCGAAAGAATAGAACAGATCGATCTCCAATGGACCAGATCGATCTCCTTAGCTCTCTGTTTGGGAGCAGATCGATCTCATGCCTCGACAGATCGATCTCATGCCTCCACAGATCGATCTCATGCTTCGACAGATCGATCTTAGGCTTAAAAATACCGTGAAAAGAGGGATTTTAAGGGACCAGATCGATCTCCTCTTGGATCAGATCGATCTCCTCAAGCTATTTCTATATAAGGAGTGCTGGAAATCAGAAAATTTCGGGAAAAACACAAACCTTTCACTTTCAACCCAAAAACCTAACATTCTCTCTCAAAAATCAGCCATTTTCAGTGAGGTTTGAAGAGAGACCATTAGAGACAAAGTTGTTCCTATCAAAGAGAAGAACAACATAGTTTGAAAGCAATTTCCCATTGTTGATATTGAAGGATTTAAGGGCATTGCCATTGGAGCAAGAAGAGAAATCAAATTTGGTAAGATTCTAACACTCCAACTATGGTACATTGTTTATTTAATTGATTTTGGAGTTGTTTGGCATGAGTATGGATGGTTAGAAACTATCTAAATACATTGGAATGATTTTGACCTAGAAATGGTCTAGAGTGAGAAAGTGGAATGTATGGAGATTAATGATGAATGAGATATGTAAAAGTTATTTATAGTGTTGTGGTATGATTTTAAGATGTGGTTAGTGGATAAATTGGGAGATTTACCTAAAAGAGGTAAAATGAGGGTTAAGGCATTTGTAAAATGCATAAGTAAATAATGTTGACTAGTGAGGTCAATTATGGGTTAAATACGTTAACTCAATCGATTTAATGAATGAATCGCAGCTTCCGAGGATACGCCGAGGCGAGTTGACCCAAGAGCGTGAGGAGCTAAGAGAAAAGGAGTCACACCAAGTAAATCGAGGTAAGGGAATTGTGTGGACTCTTAGAGATATTGTGAGCAATTTGGGCGCATAAATGTTTTGCTAGGATGTATGAGATTAGGAAATGTTGTTGTTGGGTGATTGAAGGGTAAAAGTTGGGAGTTTGAGAAATGTGCATGAAAACAAAAGCATATTGCTTTGAAAATCATGTTTTATTGCTTTTTAGCAAATGATTGGTAGGTTGGCTAACATTGAAATGATTTGCAAAAGAAATGAGTATGTTTTGGTTTTGATAACCACATTTTGCAAGTTTTGAGCCACCTACATGATTTCGTGAGTATGGAAGAGTGCAAGAGGCACTAGTTTTCACATGGATTCATATTGTTTTGGCATTGTGCTTTGAGTTTGTCTCGCACTAGATGCCCATCTTGTATGTTGCCGTGTTTGGAGCTTCGAGTAGACTTGGTGTCACATCGATTAAATAGGCTCACACGTGCATTGTTTTGAGACATGGCATGTTAAAACAACCTAATGAGCCCGAACGAGGGATAAGGGTTGGAGATCCATCTGATGAGCCCGAACGAGGGATAAGGGTTGGAGGAACAGCTGATGAGCCCGAACGAGGGATAAGGCTGGGGGTCCACGGAGTACGTTGTACCGTGCATGTAGCATGGAGTACATTGTACCGTGTTGTGATGTGATGTGCCGTCTTCGGACGAGATCTGCTATGGACCGACGGGTAGGATTTGACCCACCTCCCGTGTGGAAGCAGATGGTGGTGATATCCCGCACACCTGATCCGTGTAGCCGGTATCACAGGTTATGTACATAGACCTTGAGGTTATTACCTATTGTTGAAACTGCCTATCTCACATGTATAATGGTATTTGAGAATAAATCCATGTTTGAAGTGTTTGTGATCAGGAAAGCCCGAGGGATGGGCTGGGACTTGACGTTGAATTGATTTGTTAATGGTTTTTAAAGTGCACGAATGCATGATGTTTAATGCCATGCCTTATTGTGAAAATGCATGATGTTTAATGCCATGCTTTTATTGTGAACTATGCATGATGATTTATACCATGCTTTGAGTTGAAATGTGCACTGAATTTTAATAGCATGAATGCTTTACATACCATTAACACAATCATACACTCATGTTTTGAGATAAACAATGAATAAAATGCTTTTGAGCATGGCATCACGATCACGTAGATAGTACAGTATCTACCTGTTCGCATGATTGCCTTACTGAGTGTGTGGTTTGCTCACCCCCCTTATTTTCCCCTCTTTACAGAGATTTGAGTATAGATTGGACGTGACTGGAGGCATTCCCTTTTTGGTAATCCGCTGCATCCCATCGCTAAAGGTATACACACTTGGATTATTTTGTATCTAAACTAGACATAGCACAGTAGCATTTTGTATGTAACTACTGGGGATGTAAAACAATGTAAACACATGTAACAACTCTGATATATATACATTTATACAAGTGTTTACTCATAGATAATGTTTCAAATTGAATTGGTATGGTGGAGTGAGTTAGACGTCGACACACAGCCCAACTGTTAAGCGTGTGGTTGTTCACGATCGAGGAAGGATGATTAAGGATTGATGCATGAAAATGCAAAAAATTTGTACGTATTTTGGTAAGTTGAGGGTCGTGACAGAAGTTGGTATCAGAGCTCGAGTTGGTCTGACGTGTGTCGTGTCTAAAATACTTAATAAGTGAAAAAAATTACATCCCCAAGTTACTGTGCTTGTTTAGATACAAATAGTGTATGTCGATGGGTTGACTAAGTAATTGGTTGTGAATGTAGGGAACTGAGTAAGTATGCCTAATACCAGTCGCGGTAGAGGGATGAGAGCACAGGCTCGAGGCCGTAGAGGTAGGCCTGGGGGTCGTGTTGAGCCGGAAACACACGAGGCTCAGGAGGATGTTGAGGTGGAGGTCGACGTTGAGCACGCTCCACAGGGTCCAGAGGAGAGGCCCGAGAGTACTGAGGCTCGCTTCGCGAGGATTGAGCGGAGCATTGAGATGATTTTGGAATTGGTCACTCAATCTTTACCTGGAGTTGGCGGTAGACAGAGTCCCGCTACACAGGGTGATGCCGAGCAGGCAGCTGCTCCCGAGGCACGGGCGAGGCAAGCCCAAGGACCTCAGACGACAGATACCCCACCCTCACAGGATGTGCCTACGCCGGTTGCTACGCCAGGCAATAGAGGTTGGGGATATGGATGTGATTTGGATAGACTGCGGCAATTCCAGAAGTTTGGACCGCTATCTTTCAGTGGAGTAAAGGACCCAGTAGCGGCTGAGGATTGGATCAATGAGATCGAGAAATTATATGGGTTCTTCGAGTGCACTACTACCGAGATGGTAGCATTTGCCGTTTTCATGCTGAAGGGATCAGCAGAACATTGGTGGAAATCCACCAGGCCTATTTTGAGGGCCCGACATACTGAGATCAGCTGGGATGTGTTTCTAGAGGCCTTCCGGAGACAGTATGTCCCAGATACCGCCCAGCGGAAGCTGAAGATGGCATTTTTGGGACTGACCCAAGGGAGCAGGACTGTGGATGAGTATGAGACTGCTTTTATATCCCTGGGCAGATATGATCCCAACACGATGAGTAATGAGGTCGAGAAGATCCAGAAGTTTGTGGATGGATTGAGACCAACCATCAGGTCTAAATTGGTTCCCTTGGATATACCGACCTATGAAGAGGCAGTGCGCAGGGCGCAATTATGTGAACAAGATGTTGATAGAATCGCCTCGGAATTTGGAAAGGTTGGTAAGATGAGGGACAGAGATAAGAAGAGACCTATGATGGATAGAGGCTTCAGCTATAAAGGAAGCAAGAGATTCTCTGGAAGGAGGCCGAGAATTGATGAAATCCGGGAGAAGACAGTTGATACTCCCATGTATCCGGCCATTGCTCCAGCTAAGGGAATCGTGATTGGAGGACCACGGCCTACTACAGAACAGTGTGGCAGGTGTGGTAGGTACCATGGTACTCGACCATGTTACGGACCTCAGGTTGTATGCTTCAGATGTGGGAAGCCAGGCCACGTAATCAGAGATTGCCCAGAGATGATAGAGAGAGCCCCACAGAAGGGCAAGGAGCCAGAGAGAGCTCTAGTTGGTACAGCTGCTCCGAGGAGGAAGGCTACAGCTGAAGAAAAGGGGAAACAAGCAGTGGGTGTAAGCAGAGGACGAGTGCACGCACTGGATCAGGATACTGCAGATCAGTCTTCAGATGTGGTAAAAGGTACCATCCAAATCTTTGATTTAGAAGCTTATGTACTGTTTGATCCTGGTGCCACGCATTCCTTTACTTCGCCATCCTTTGCATGTAAATTGTTGAAGCATGTAAAACCCACGCTGCTTGATAAGATGCTGTTGATATCTACCCCTATGAATGATAGTCAGTTGACTGAGCATATATATAGGGATTGTAAAATGAAGATAGGAGGTAAAGAGATGGCAGCCGATTTAATTTTATTAAACATGAGTGATTTTGATGTTATCCTAGGAATGGATTGGTTGGCTGCCAATCATGTTGTTATGGATTGTCATGCGAAAACTTTGATGTTTCCAAAGATAGACAACCTTGTAGTTAATTTTGTGAAATGAAATTAAAGAACATGATTTTTATAAGTGTGATGAGTATAATCTTGATACATGATGTATGAAAGATAAATTTGATTTCATTTATGTATGTGATGTGATGATTTATGATACTAATGGTGGAAAGAATAATGTGAAGGATTCATCGCTTTTGTGATTGAGATGGATAAGGCACGTCCGAAATTGGAAGACATACCAGTGGTTAGGGAATTTCCAGATGTCTTTCCGGATGAGTTACCAGGATTACCTCCAGATAGGGAGATGGAGTTTGGTATAGATTTGGCACCTGGTACAGAGCCGATGTCCAAGCCACCATACAGGATGGCTCAAGTTGAGTTAGAGGAGTTAAGGAAACAATTACAAGAGTTGCTGGAGAAGGGGTTCATCAGGCCGAGCGTCTCACCTTGGGGAGCACCGGTTCTGTTTGTAAGGAAGAAAGATGGAAGCCTCCGACTGTGTATAGATTACCGGTTGTTGAATAAGGCCACCATCAAGAATAAGTATCCCCTCCTACGCATCGATGATTTGTTGGATCAGCTTAAGGGAGCGCAAGTCTTTTCCAAGATAGATCTGAGATCAGGGTACCATCAGTTGAAGATACGAGATGGAGATGTACCCAAGACAGCTTTTCGCACCCGGTATGGACATTATGAGTTTATGGTTATGCCATTCGGGTTGACGAATGCTCCTGCAGCTTTTATGTCTTTGATGAATGAGGTATTCCACCAGTGCTTGGATCGATTTGTTATTGTGTTCATTGATGATATACTGGTGTATTCAAGGTCTAGAGAGGAGCATGAAAGGCATTTAAGGATAGTGCTACAAACCCTTCGAGAGAAGAAGTTGTACGCTAAACTCAGTAAGTGCGACTTTTGGTTGGAACAGATCTCTTTTCTGGGTCACATAGTATCAAAGGATGGAGTATCAGTGGATCCATCTAAGATTGAGGCCGTAGTTCAGTGGCAGAGACCCCAGACAGTGACAGAGATCAGAAGTTTCCTGGGTTTAGCTGGGTATTACCGAAGGTTTGTAGAGGGATTTTCGAGGTTAGCTGCTCCTTTGACACGTCTCACGAGGAAAAATGTAGAGTTTGTGTGGGACAAAAAGTGCGAAGAAAGTTTTGAGGAGTTGAAAAGGAGATTAACTACAGCTCCAATACTCACCATTCCTACCAGCTCAGGAGGTTTCTCGGTGTATGCAGATGCTTCACACCTAGGACTGGGCTGTGTATTGATGCAAGATGGGAAGGTAGTAGCCTATGGATCAAGACAGTTAAAGGATCATGAGAGGAACTACCCGACCCATGACTTGGAGTTGGCAGCGGTGGTGTTTGCGCTGAAGATGTGGCGCCACTACCTCTATGGTGAGAGATTTCAGATTTATACAGATCATAAGAGCCTTAAGTACCTGTTCTCACAGAAAGAGTTGAACATGAGACAGAGGAGATGGCTCGAGTTGTTAAAGGATTATGATTGTGAAATCCTATACCACCCGGGTAAAGCAAATGTGGTTACTGATGCATTGAGTAGGAAGCATCTCGGGATGGTATCATTCATGATGATCAGGGAACACGAGCTGTTGGAACAGTTCATGAACCTCAGTTTGGATATGACCCCGCCTGACGCTGATAGTGGATTTATGATAGCTAGCCTGCAGTTGGAACCGGATCTGGTAGATCGAATCCGACAGGCTCAGCGAGTTGATCAGTAGTGTAGTGATATTGTCGGGCAGATACAGAGGGGTATAGAGACGGACTTTGGATTGAGTTCGGATGGATTGTTGAGGTTCAGAGGTAGGATATGTGTTCCTGATGACGCAGAGATCAGAAGGTTGATCCTGACAGAGGCTCACTCATCGAAGTATACGATACATCCAGGGGGTACCAAAATGTATCAAAACCTTCGAAAGGTTTATTGGTGGTCGGGAATGAAAAAGCACATTGCTGAATATGTTGCTAAGTGTCTCGTTTGTCAGCAGGTGAAGGTAGAGCATCAGAAGCCTGCAGGGTTATTGCAGCCTCTACCGATTCCGACATGGAAGTGGGAGCATGTCACCATGGATTTTGTGATGGGATTGCCGAGGACCCGGAGAGGTCATGATGCCATATGGGTGATTGTGGATCGGTTGACGAAATCAGCCCATTTTCTAGCTATGAGAGCTACCGATACTCTGAGCCAGTTAGCGAACCTATATGTGCGCGAGATAGTGAGGCTACATGGAATTCCAGTGAGCGTTGTTTCTGATAGGGATGCCCGCTTCACTTCCCACTTTTGGGAACATTTTCAGGAAGCGATGGGGACCCAGTTGAATTTTAGCACCGCGTTTCATCCTCAGACAGATGGTCAGTCAGAGAGGACTATACAGACCCTGGAGGACATGTTGAGAGCGTGTGCATTGGATTTTGGAGGCTCCTGGGATGACCATTTGCCACTCGCAGAGTTCGCGTATAATAACAGTTTTCATGCGAGTATCGGGATGGCACCATATGAGGCATTGTATGGGCGTAGATGCCGTTCCCCTATTGGATGGGAAGAGGTTGGTGACAGACAGATCTTTGCTCCCGACTTGGTTAGACAAGCCTCTGAGGATGTCCAATTGATATGTGAGAGGTTACGGACAGCTCAGAGCAGGCAAAAGAGTTATGCTGACAAGAGACGGAGACCACTAGAGTTTGAGGTGGGTGAGTCAGTGTTTTTGAAAGTTTCCCCTTCAAAGGGAATTATGAGATTTGGGAAGAAGGGAAAGTTGAGCCCTCGATATATCGGGCCATTTGAGATACTTGATAAGGTGGGAGACAAGGCGTATAGGTTGGCATTGCCACCAGAGTTGGCAAGTGTGCATAACGTCTTCCACGTATCCATGTTGAGGAAGTATCACCCGGACCCGGCACATGTGATAAGATATGAGCCTTTGGAGCTCAATGAGGGTATAACCTATGTTGAGAAGCCAGTTCGGGTATTGGACAGAAAAGAGAAAGTGCTGAGGACAAAGACAATTCCCTTGGTGAAGATACTTTGGCAACATCACACTGTGGAAGAAGCCACATGGGAATTGGAGAGTTTGATGCGGGAGAGGTATCCCGAGTTGTTCACAGAATAATTGGTTCCAATTTGGAGGACCAAATTTTCTAAGTGGGGGAGAATGTGAGACCCCGTATATGTATAAGGGTATATATGTACATAGAAGTGTAAATAGAGTTGTACTATGAATTCATAAGTGAAGTATATGTGATGTAAGTCCATAAGTAATGTACACACTTGTAATGAGAGTGGTAATCGTACATACAAGTTTCATTATGTATGAATGTGTAGAAATGGACTTAAACATGTGGAGAATGTGTGTAGAGTGGATTATGAATAGTTTGATAAATGGAAGTAGAATTGCATAAGATGTGCACTTCTATTTTTGTTTATATTAAATACCATTAGTCACACAAAGATCCTACACAAGTTTTAATGTGTATGAAGTGAGGATGGATGCCATTCTCAAGTCTCAAAGATGAATGAATGAGGAAATGATCATGGTAGCAAATTAAGGATATTTGGTAAGTGTTGTTGCAGAGGAAATCTGGAAATTTTGAAGGGCAGATCGATCTCATGGGATGAGAGATCGATCTGGAAGAGCCAGAATGCTCTTATTTGGGCGAAAGAATAGAACAGATCGATCTCTAATGGACCAGATCGATCTCCTTAGCTCTCTGTTTGGGAGCAGATCGATTCATGCCTCGACAAATCGATCTCATGCCTCCACAGATCGATCTCATGCTTCGACAGATCGATCTTAGGCTTAAAAATACCGTGAAAAGAGGGATTTTAAGGGACCAGATCGATCTCCTCTTGGATCAGATCGATCTCCTCAAGCTATTTCTATATAAGGAGTGCTGGAAATCAGAAAATTTCGGGAAAAACACAAACCTTTCACTTTCAACCCAAAAACCTAACATTCTCTCTCAAAAATCAGCCATTTTCAGTGAGGTTTGAAGAGAGACCATTAGAGACAAAGTTGTTCCTATCAAAGAGAAGAACAACATAGTTTGAAAGCAATTTCCCATTGTTGATATTGAAGGATTTAAGGGCATTGCCATTGGAGCAAGAAGAGAAATCAAATTTGGTAAGATTCTAACACTCCAACTATGGTACATTGTTTATTTAATTGATTTTGGAGTTGTTTGGCATGAGTATGGATGGTTAGAAACTATCTAAATACATTGGAATGATTTTGACCTAGAAATGGTCTAGAGTGAGAAAGTGGAATGTATGGAGATTAATGATGAATGAGATATGTAAAAGTTATTTATAGTGTTGTGGTATGATTTTAAGATGTGGTTAGTGGATAAATTGGGAGATTTACCTAAAAGAGGTAAAATGAGGGTTAAGGCATTTGTAAAATGCATAAGTAAATAATGTTGACTAGCGAGGTCAATTATGGGTTAAATACGTTAACTCAATCGATTTAATGAATGAATCGTAGCTTCCGAGGATACGCCGAGGCGAGTTGACCCAAGAGCGTGAGGAGCTAAGAGAAAAGGAGTCACACCAAGTAAATCCAGGTAAGGGAATTGTGTGGACTCTTAGAGATATTGTGCGCAATTTGGGCGCATAAATGTTTTGCTAGGATGTATGAGATTAGGAAATGTTGTTGTTGGGTGATTGAAGGGTAAAAGTTGGGAGTTTGAGAAATGTGCATGAAAACAAAAGCATATTGCTTTGAAAATCATGTTTTATTGCTTTTTAGCAAATGATTGGTAGGTTGGCTAACATTGAAATGATTTGCAAAAGAAATGAGTATGTTTTGGTTTTGATAACCACATTTTGCAAGTTTTGAGCCACCTACATGATTTCGTGAGTATGGAAGAGTGCAAGAGGCACTAGTTTTCACATGGATTTCATATTGTTTTGGCATTGTGCTTTGAGTTTGTCTCGCACTGGATGCCCATCTTGTATGTTGCCGTGTTTGGAGCTTCGAGTAGACTTGGTGTCACATCGATTAAATAGGCTCACACGTGCATTGTTTTGAGACATGGCATGTTAAAACAACCTAATGAGCCCGAACGAGGGATAAGGGTTGGAGATCTGCCTGATGAGCCCGAACGAGGGATAAGGGTTGGAGGAACAGCTGATGAGCCCGAACGAGGGATAAGGCTGGGGGTCCACGGAGTACGTTGTACCGTGCATGTAGCATGGAGTACATTGTACCGTGTTGTGATGTGATGTGCCGTCTTCGAACGAGATCTGCTATGGACCGGCGGGTAGGATTTGACCCACCTCCCGTGTGGAAGCAGATGGTGGTGATATCCCGCACACCTGATCCGTGTAGCCGGTATCACAGGTTATGTACATAGACCTTGAGGTTATTACCTATTGTTGAAACTGCCTATCTCACATGTATAATGCTATTTGAGAATAAATCCATGTTTGAAGTGTTTGTGGTCAGGAAAGCCCGAGGGATGGGCTGGGACTTGACGTTGAATTGATTTGTTAATGGTTTTTAAAGTGCACGAATGCATGATGTTTAATGCCATGCCTTATTGTGAAAATGCATGATGTTTAATGCCATGCTTTTATTGTGAACTATGCATGATGATTTATACCATGCTTTGAGTTGAAATGTGCACTGAATTTTAATAGCATGAATGCTTTACATACCATTAACACAATCATACACTCATGTTTTGAGATAAACAATGAATAAAATGCTTTTGAGCATGGCATCACGATCACGTAGATAGTACAGTATCTACCTGTTCGCATGATTGCCTTACTGAGCGTGTGGTTTGCTCACCCCCCTTATTTTCCCCTCTTTACAGAGATTTGAGTATAGATTGGACGTGACTGGAGGCATTCCCTTTTTGGTAATCCGCTGCATCCCATCGCTAAAGGTATACACACTTGGATTATTTTGTATCTAAACTAGACATAGCACAGTAGCATTTTGTATGTAACTACTGGGGATGTAAAACAATGTAAACACATGTAACAACTCTGATATATATACATTTATACAAGTGTTTACTCATAGATAATGTTTCAAATTGAATTGGTATGGTGGAGTGAGTTAGACGTCGACACACAGCCCAACTGTTAAGCGTGTGGTTGTTCACGATCGAGGAAGGATGATTAAGGATTGATGCATGAAAATGCGAAAAATTTGTACGTATTTTGGTAAGTTGAGGGTCGTGACAAGATCGATCTCTCATACTAGAAAACCCAGGAGATCGATCTCTCATCTCACCACATCGATTTCTCATCCTTAAATACTTAGTTTCTGGTACTGATAACCTCTAAACATGTTTTTAAATCATTTCTATGTTATTGAATTTACTTGTTTTGTCATTTCAAAATATATTAACTCAACAATATAAATCACCAAATATAATTTCCACAATTCATTACTTTAATTATTTCTCATTCATTACTTATACATTTCACCCAGCTCAATAAATTACACTTCAAGTTCATATTACATAATTAAAATATGCCTAAAATTCTTAGATCTCATAAAAGATCCCTGTGTTTTTCTCGAAATTCATCTTCTCTCTCTCTAGAAAAATCAAAAACCTCCATTTTGGCTGAATCCCTAGCTTTCTCTCTCCTTCAAAACGCTCATTTCTGTTCGAATCAGAGGTTGTGGCAATAGGGAAAGTTGTTCCTCATCGTAAGGGGAACAACATACTTGGAAATCGAAGGACGATTCGAGCTGAGGCATGAATTGAGCACTCCACAAGTTTTGGGTAAATTTTTAAGCTTTAATCCTTGATTTTGCATTAGATTTCTGCGATTGTGGCTGTAGATGTTGTGATGAATTGGCTGAAAATGGTTAAGGTTGTTAGAATTATTGAGGTATTGAGAAATTATGGGAGCAATTATGCTTGATGTTGAGATTTGAGACAATGTGATGACGTGTTGATGATATTTTTACATTGTTGGGATAGCCCGGGAGTTTCAGAGAGGAATGCGAGGCTAGTCCGTCGTTCGAGGGAAACGATTGCACTATACAAGGTGCAACGAGGTAAGGGAAAACTTAAACTCATTTGTGTATAAGATTTGTGATGATATTTGTAGCATGAAATGTTTTTGAGAAATAAGCATGTTTTACGAGTTATGATTGTTTTATTGCACACAGTTTTATAGCTGGTTGGGAACCAATTCTTATGAGTTATAAATAAAGTGTGAAATTGTTTTACTAACTGTTTGAGATTAAAAGTGAAAAGGGATTTGGGCTCTACGTTAAAGCGTACTGAGATTTGAGAAATGTGTGTGTGATTTTACCAGTTTGAGCTCAGTTTTGACATGTTTTGTAATGAATACAAAAAGGTTTTCAGATGAGTTTTATGAGAGAAACCATTATGAGCTCTACGTGATGGCAAAACGGTTTTATATGATAATGGTTGTTACTGAGACTTAGGCGTGTCATGTGATCACACATCGAACCTTGCTCTGGTAGCATGTAAGTCCGATATTCCTCCACTTTAGTAGTGAGAGATGCCTCCATTTTGGTAATGTGAGATGGCCCCCGCTCCGATAATGTTGGGTGACTTTGCTTTCGTAGCATGTAAGTCCAGGTCTTGATTTGTTAGCATGTAAGACTGATAGTGTGCATGAGGAAAGGCCTTACTCTAGTAGCATGTAAGTCTTGGCCTTATTCTGGTAACATGTAAGACCAATATACCAAGTACACGACCATATTGTCGACGTTCCCTCTTTTGAGGATGCCTCGGATGCGCACCTAAAGGAGATTATTTTGATGTGCCATGACAGATGTTTTTTTTTAGTTTTAATTGCCTAGTCTCCATCTTTTTATATACATGAGATTGTCTTTTGTGGCTTTGCCCTGTGCATTACTACTGAGGTGATTTTTATCACGTTCTTATGAGAAAAGCCATTATCCCATACTGATTTCCACATGCTTGAAACTATGATTTTTGTACTAAGCTATTTACTCTCTTGTTTCTACATGATCTTAGAGAAATGAGATGATAATGATGTTTTAATGATTACATGCTACGTTTTCTATTAAGTTTTGTAAGACCTGATTTTTTTCGTATTTTCTTATGATTCACGTGATGTAAACATGGTTTTATGCAAATTGAATCATAAGAAGAGTTTTATGTGAATGAAAAATGCAAATGGAATGAATAAAAATTCCCAAATGCATTTAAAGGTCAAATGAAGGATTGAAATGGTCATAAATTAAATGAATGAGATTTAGACCATCTGGACTGGAGATAAGGATTTAAAACATGAAATGAGTGAGTGTTCGTGAAGGGAAGTTGAATTGGTTTGGTCCCGAACACATGCAAGGGTAAAACGGTTAAAAGACCAAAATCCAGTATAAATGCAATAAGAAAATTTTCATTAAAAAATATGGAATTGAGAAATCTTGATCAATAAAGAGATTGAATTTCGAGTCCAATTAATCAAGATATGAATTTATTGGAATTAATCAAAAATTTTACATCGAAAAATTAAGCCCAGAAAATATGAAATACAATTAATTATATTGTATTTGACCTGATGAAAATTTATACACAGTTCCGAAGATTGGATTGGGAGTAAATCGGACTGCGTGATGAGACATCAGTAGAAAGGTCAGACTGTACAAAAAAATGAGGTAAGGGAATTTTACGAGTAGCTAGAGGTAGCTACACGTATTTTTAACAGCTTTTACATACATTGAAACTGTATAAGGATCCTAGAAATGGATAAAAAATTTTAAGGACCCAGGATGGGTAAAAGACTATTTTACCCCTATTGAGGGAAAATTCACCTAAGGATGGTGAAAGCATGACATGCATGAAATGCATGATTTGAAAGATTTTTGTGAAATTTTAACAAACCAAATTGGTAGATTGGCCAATAATTGCATAAATTTCACAAGATAGGACTACGTAAGTGTTATTTATAATTTAAATGAAATTCTTTAGAAATGGGCCAACTATCAAGTTTATATGGAAACAGATGGTGCTGGAGCATTTCCTCGCACTATATCTGAGTTTGTGAGTGTCCATAATGGTGCTAGAGCGATTGTTCGCACTGATTTGTGTGACATCATATGCATGAAATGTGCTAGACCAGTTACTCGCACTGATTTTTTTTATTGTGAAATACATGAGAGGTGCTGGAGCCTAGCTTGCACCCTGTTTTGACTTTATATGCATAAAAAGGTGCTGGAGCTATTGCTCGTACTAGTTTTAATGATTTGACATTAATGAGAAGTGTTAGAGCTTAGCTCACATGAGTTTTGATTTGTGTGATGCATGCATTAGTGCTAGAGCAAGGGCTCGCACTAGAGTTTTATATGCATAGGTGCTGGAGTCTAACTCGCACCAGATTTTCACTTGATTATTATAACACAGTGTTGGAGCCTAGCTCGCACTAGTTTTTCATGATTTTAACAGAGTCCTGGAGCTTAGCTCACACTAGATCTTATGAGATTTTATAATACGCGTGCTGGAGCTTTACTCGCACGAGATTTTCCTTGATTTTATGAGAGTGCTGGAGTATCGCTCACACTGATTTTATGAGACATGCGATGAGCGCGTGGTTTGTTCACCCCCTTATTATCCCTATTTTTCAGAGAACTCACAATAGATAGTGAGCGACTGATGACTTGCATTTTTGGTATCCGCTGCTTCCTATCATCGAGAAAAGGTATACACACTTATATGGTTTTGTATCTAAATATGTAAATGCACAGTACTGTAAACGTATAGGACGTCGGGGATGTAAGGTTATGTAAATGAAATTGTGAATGTAACATGGAAATGGAATGGTAAGTAGTGTGAGGGGACTAACACCGAATCATAGCCTAACTGTTGGTAGGATGGTCACGATGAGAGGAACGTAAAAAAATTAAATATGAAAGTAAAACAAAAAATTTACTCTGATTTTTAGGTCGTTACAATTGGTGGTATCAGAGACATTGTCAGTAATTAGGAAATTAGATCCTCGTGTTACTGTGCTTGGTTAGATACAATCGTGTATATTGAGATGGGTTTTAACTAAGAAAACAAGTTGTATTTGAATGGGATGATAGACGTGACAGGAGTTTTGATGTATTGAAGTATGAACTGACCACCGTAATTATTTTCACCATACCCAATAGCTCAAGAGGTTTCTTAGTATATATGGATACCTCAAAATAATGAGTGGACTGTGTATTGATGCAAAATGGGAAGATAGTCATTAATGGATCTAGACAACTCTAGGATCATAAAAGAAACTATCCGACCCATGATTTTAAGTTGACAGCGATAGTGTTGGTACTGAGTATATGATAATACTATGTACACGGTGAGAAATTTTAGGTATGCACTGATCATAAACGTCCCGAGTATCTGTTTTCACAGAAATTAGCAAAATATGAGATAACATAGAGGGTTAGAGCTTCTGAAGGATTATGATTATGGAAATTGTACCACCCAGGAAAGGCTAATGTAATGGCTGATGCATTAAGTAGAAAGAGCCTTAAGATGGTATCACATATGATGGTCTGGGAGCGTGAGCTGCTAGAGCAGTTGGGAGCCTCTGTAGTGATGTGATCCCTTCTGATGATGACAGTGATTGTGTGACAGCTAGCCTGAGATTAGAATCGGATTTGAGTGACCGAATTTGATAGGCTTAGCTTGATGATCGACAAGGTGTCGATAGTGTAGGTCAGATTCAGATGGGTACAGTGACAGAGTTCACAGTGAATGATGATGGTTTACTGAGGTTCAGAGATAGTATAAGTGTTCCCCATGACCACAGTTGATGAGATAGTGTTATTATCAGAAGCTCACTCTTCGAGATATACAGTGCATCCGAGAAGTAATAAAAATATTGAAATCTCTGAAAAGGGTATTGGTGGTCAGATATGAAAATAGACATTGTAGAGATTGTGGAGAAGTGTTTCGTATGTCAGCAGATTAAAGTAGAGCAATAGAAGTTTGCAGGGTTATTGCAGCCTCTACCTATATAGACATGAAAATGGGAGCAAGTTACCATAGATATCATGATGGGTTATAGAGGATCGGAGGAATCACGAGGCTATCTAGGTGATAGTCGATAGATTAACTAAGTCTACCCACCTTCTGGCTATGGAAATTCCCATATACTCTGAGTGCGTAGGCGGATTTATGTGTAAGGGAGATTGTGGAACATCATGTAGCGTTCCAGGGAGCATGGTACCAGATAGGGATTCCCGCTTCACTTCGCACTTTTGAGAACGTTTTTCAGGAAGCTATGGGAACCCGGTTGAGTGTGAGCACAGCGTTCCATCCTCAGAAAGATGGTCAGTCAGAAAAGACTGTACGGGTTCTGGAAGATATGATGAGAACGTGTGCAATTGAAGTTAGAAGCTCCTGGAAGGATCATTTGTTAATAGCTAAATTGCCCACAATGATAATTATCACTCGAGTATCGATATGGCCTTATATGAGGCATTGTATGGCCATAAGAGTTGTTCCCCAACTTGGATAGGAAGAAGTGGGTGACAGATAGAGAATTGCTCCCGAATTAGTATAATAAGTCTATGAAGGTGTTCAGTTGATTGTGAGTGATGGAGAATACCTTAGAGCAGATAGAAAAGTTATGCTGACAAGAGATGGAGACCGTTGAAGCTCAAAGAGAGTAGGGCGTATGATGAAAAATCGATTCGGGCATTAAATAGGGAGGAGAAAGTGTCGAGGTTTAAAACGATCTCCCTAGTCAAAGTCCTTTCGTAGTATTACACTCCGAAAAAAGTCACATGGGAATTGAAGAGAATGATGCGATAGACGTACTTGGAGTTGTTTATGGACCCATTTGACTTAGTTCTAATTTGAAGTACCAAATTTCTTAAGTGGGAGAGATTATGTAAGACCCAATTTTTATCGTATTTCCTTATGATTCACGTGATGTAAACATGGTTTTATGCAAATTGAATCATAAGAAGAGTTTTACATGAATGAAAAATGCAAATGGAATGAATAAAAAATTTTGAATGCATTTAAAGGTCAAATGAAGGATTGAAATGGTCACAAATTAAATGAATGAGATTCGGACCATTCGGACAGGAGATAAGGATTTAAAACACGAAATGAGTGAGTGTTCGTCAAGGGAAGTTGAATTGGTTTGGTCCCGATCACGTACAGGGGTAAAACGGTTAAAAGACCAAAATTCGATATAAATGCGATAAGAAAAATTTCATTAAAAACTATGAAATTTAGAAATCTTTATCAATAAAGAGGAAAATATTGAATTTCGAGTCCAATTGATCAAGATATGAATTTATTGGAGTTAATCAGAAATTTCACATTGAAAAATTAAGCCCAGAAAATATGAAATACAATTAATTATATTGTATTTGGCCTGATGAATATTTATACGCAGTTCCAGAGATTGGATTGGGAACAAATCAGACTGCTTGACGAGACATCAGTAGAAAGGTCAGACTGTACAGAAAAATGAGGTAAGAAAATTTTACGAGTAGCTAGAGGTAGCTACGCGTATTTTTAACAGCTTTTACATACACTAAAACTGTATAAAGATCCTAGAAATGGATAAAAATATTTAAGGACCCGAGATGGGTAAAAGACTATTTTACCCCTACTGAGGGAAAATTCACCTAAGAATGGTGAAAGCATGACATGCATGAAATGCATGATTTGAAAGATTTTCGTGAAATTTTAGCAAAGCAAATTGGTAGATTGGCCAGTAATTGCATAAATTTCACAAGATAACACTACGTAAGTGTTATTTATAATTTAAATGAAATTCTTTGAAAATTTGCCAACTATCAAGTTTATATGGAAATAGATGGTGCTAGAGCATTTACTTGCATTATATCTGAGTTTGTGAGTGTACATAATGGTGCTGGAGCAGTTGCTCGCACCGATTTATGTGACATCATATGCATGAAATGTGCTAGAGCGGTTGCTCGCACTGATTTTTATTATTGTGAAATGCATGAGAGGTGTTGGAGCCTAGGTCGCACCCTGTTTTGACTTTATATGCATAAAAAGGTGCTGGAGCTATTGCTCGCACTAGTTTTAATGATTTGACATGCATGAGAGGTGCTAGAGCTTAGCTCACATGAGTTTTGATTTGTGTGATGCATGCATTAATGCTGGAGCAAGGGCTCACACTAGAGTTTTATATGCATAGGTACTGCAGTTTAACTCGCACCAAATTTTCATATGATTTTTGTGACAGGGTGTTGGAGTCTAACTCGCACTAGATTTTCACTTGATTATTATGACACAGTACTGGAGCCTAGCTTGCACTAGTTTTACCTAATTTTGACACAGTGCTGGAGCTTAGCTCGCACTAGATCTTATGAGATTTTATAATACGCGTGCTGGAGCTTTGCTCGCACGAGATTTTTCTTGATTTTATTAGAGTGTTGGAGCATCGCTCGCACTGATTTTATGAGACATGCGATGAGCACGTGGTTTGCTCACCCCCTTATTATCCCTATTTTTCAAAGCACTCGCAGTAGATAGTGAGGGGCTGATGACTTGCATTCTTAGTATCCGTTGCTTCCCATTATCGAGAAAAGGTATACACACTTATATGGTTTTGTATCTAAATATGTAAATGCATAGTACTGTAAACATATAGGACGCCGGGGATGTAAGGTTATGTAAATGAAATTGTGAATGTAACATGGAAATGGAATGGTAAGTAGTGTGAGGTGACTAACACCGAATCATAGCCACACTGTTGGTAGGATGGTCACGATGAGAGGAAGGTAAAAAAATTAAATATGAAAAAAAATGAAAAATTTACTCTGATTTTTTAGTCGTGACAAGTTTATTGAGTTTCACCTACAGAACAAAATGATTGTATTGTGTAATTGATGATTTTGTTATAAGTCCCTTGCCCCCTTACTGAGTGATTTAAAAGCTCACATTGTTTTTAATATCCCCTAAATTTCTTCAAGTGAAGTGAGTTTCCTGCGACATACGAAGTAGTGGCTAGTGGAGGACTTGAGCTTCAGGCCGTATATTGTATTTTGAGGTATACTTTAACATTTCATGTACCCAGACTAAAGTTGTAATTACAGACACTTGATGAACAATGATGTATGGGATGTACTAGGATTAATTAATTCTGAATTGGGAAAAGTATATGTATGATATATAAATATTAGATGATGAGATCCTATGGTGAAAGTTTTATAATTCATGTATGATGATGCATGACACTGTACAGGAATGCACCTAAAATTGTGTATTGATGTAAATAAGTTTTAAATTTACCCTGTTTTTCGAGCTTTCAGGGCGTCATAAAGTTTATTTGGTATCAGAGCCTAGGGTGTTTAGTACTGCCAGTGTCTGTCAAGCGAAATAGGGTACATCTCGAGTGTCTGTATAAATCTGATCATGAACTGAAATTGAGGATTGAAATTTCAATCAAGTTTGTTCTGTACGCGCAGGAACGTATTGAGATTGAAAATAAGTGCATGACGAGGTTGTTCGGGGAGGCAGGCAGAGCCATCTCCGCCACCTGCCCCACAACCGAAGAGTCATAACTTTTGAATTAACCGAATTGAGCAAGTGTACGGCAGGATTTTGAACAAATGGCAGCGCTATTCGTGCAATATTTTAGAGTTAATGCCTCGGGTACTACTCCTACACTACCACAAGGACCTCCCGCGCCCCCAGTTCTGATGGACCCAATACCTCCCGCCACTCAGCTCGATGACAGAAGTATGATCCGACTGAGAGATTTTTTGAAAATGAATCCACTCGCATTCAATCAGAGAAAAGATCCCACAAAGGCTGAGGAGTGGCTGACTGAGTTGAGAGTTATATTTGACTATTTGGGATGCATTGATGCTGAGAGGGTCAGTATGTCACGACCCTTAACTTACCAAAATATGTACAAATTTTTCGAATTTTCATGCATTGATCCTTAATCATCCTTCCTCGATCGTGAACAACCACACACTTAACAGTTGGGCTGTGTGTCGACGTCTAACTCACTCCACCATACCAATTCAATTTGAAACATTATTCATGAGTAAACACTTGTATAAATGTATATATATCAGAGTTGTTACATGTGTTTACATTGTTTTACATCCCCAATAGTTACATACAAAATGCTACTGTGCTATGTCTAATTTAGATACAAAATAATCCAAGTGTGTATACCTTTAGCGATGGGATGCAGCGGATTACCAAAAAGGGAATGCCTCCAGTCACGCTCAATCTATACTCAAATCTCTGTAGAGAGGGGAAAATAAGGGGGGCGAGCAAACCACACGCTCAGTAAGGCAATCATGCGAACAGGTAGATACTGTACTATCTACGTGATCGTGATGCCATGCTCAAAAGCATTTTATTCATTGTTTATCTCAAAACATGAGTGTATGATTGTGTTAATGGTATGTAAAGCATTCATGCTATTAAAATTTAGTGCACATTTCAACTCAAAGCATGGTATGAATCATCATGCATAATTCACAATAAAAGCATGGCATTACCCATCATGCATTTTTCTCAAATAGCATGGCATTAACCATCATGCATTTTCACAATAAAGCATGGCATCAAACATCATGCATCCGTGCACTTTAAAACCATTAACAAATCAATTCAACGTCAGGTCCTAGCCCATCCCTCGGGCTTTCCTGACCACAATCACTTCAAACATGGATTTATTCTCAAATAGCATTAGACATGTGAGATAGGCAGTTCAACAATAGGTAATAACCTCAAGGCCTATGTACATAACCTGTGATACCGGCTACATGGATCAGGTGTGCGGAATATCACCACCATCTGCTTCCACACGGGAGGTGGGTCAAATCCTACCCGTCGGTCCATAGCAGATCTCATCCGAAGACGGCACATCACATCACAACACGGTACAATGTACTCCATGCTACATGCACGGTACAACGTACTCCGTGGACCCCCAGCCTTATCCCTCGTTCGGGCTCATCAGCTGTTCCTCCAACCCTTATCCCTCGTTCGGTCTCATCAGGTGGATCTCCAACCCTTATCCCTCGTTCGGGCTCATCAGGTTGTTTTAACATGCCATGTCTCAAAACAATGCACGTGTGAGCCTATTTAATCGATATGACACCAAGTCTACTCGAAGCTCCAAACACGGCAACATGCAAGGTGGTCATCCAGTGCGAGACAAACTCAAGCACAATGCCAAAACAATATGAAATCCATGTGAAAACTAGTGCCTCTTGCACTCTTTCATACTCACGAAATCATGTAGGTGGTTCAAAACTTGCAAAATGTGGTTATCAAAACCAAAACATACTCATTTCTTTTGCAAATCATTTCAATGTTAGCCAACCTACCAATCATTTGCTAAAAAGCAATAAAACATGATTTTCAAAGCAATATGCTTTTGTTTTCATGCACATTTCTCAAACTCCCAACTTTTACCCTTCAATCACCCAACATCATTTCCTATTCTCATGCATTCTAGCAAAACATTTATGCGCCCAAATTGCGCACAATATCTCTAAGAGTCCACACAATTCCCTTACCTCGATTTACTTGGTGTGACTCCTTTCCTTTTAGCTTCTCACGCTCTTGGCTCAACTCGCCTCGACGTATCCTCGGAAGCTGCGATTCATTCATTAAATCGATTGAGTTAACGTATTTAACCCATAATTGACCTCACTAGTCAACATTATTTACTTATGCATTTTACAAATGCCTTAACCCTCATTTTACCTCTTTTAGGTAAACCTCACAATTTATCCACTAACCACATCTTAAAATCATACCACAATCACTATTAATGATTTCTACATATCTCATTCATCATTAATCTCCATCAATTTCACTTTCTCACACTAAACCATTTCTAGGTCAAAATCATTCCAATGCATTCTAGATAGTTTCTAACCATCTATACTCATGCCAACAACTCCAAAATCACTTAATAAATAATGTACCACAGTTGGAGTGTTAGAATCTTACCCAATTTGATTTCTCCTCTTGCTCCAAATGGCAATGCCCTTAAATCCTTCAATATCAACAATGGGAAAATGCTTTCCAACTATGTTGTTCTTCTCTTTGCTAGGAACAACTTTGTCTTTAATGGTCTCTCTTCAAACCTCACTGAAAATGGCTGATTTTTGAGAGAGAATGTTAGGTTTTTGGGTTGGAAGTGGAAAGTTTGTGTTTTTCCCGAAATTTTCTGATTTCCAGCACTCCTTATATAGAAATAGCTTGAGGAGATCGATCTGGTCCAAGAGGAGATCGATCTGGTCCCTTAAAATCCCTCTTTTTCACGGCATTTTTAAGCCTGAGATCGATCTGTTAAAGCATGAGATCGATCTGTCGAGGCATGAGATCGATCTGTCGAGGCATGAGATCGATCTGCTCCCAAACAGAGAGCTAAGGAGATCGATCTGGTCCATTGGAGATCGATCTATTCTATTCTTTTGCCCAAATAAGAGCATTCTGGCTCTTCCAGATCGATCTCTCATCCCATGAGATCGATCTGCCCTTCAAAATTTCCAGATTTCCTCTGCAACAACACTTACCAAACATCCTTAATTTGCTACCATGATCATTTCCTCATTCATTCATCTTTGAGACTTGAAAATGGCATCCATCCTCACTTCATACACATTAAAACTTGTGTAGGATCTTTGTGTGACCAATGGTACTTAATATAAACAAAAATGGAAGTGCACATCTTATGCAATTCTACTTCCATTTTACCAAACTACTCATAATCCATTCTACACACATTCTCCACATGTTTAAGTCCATTTCTACACATTCATACATAATGAAACTTGTATGTACGATTACCACTCTCAGTACAAGTGTGTACATTACTTATGGACTTACATCACATATACTTCACTCATGAATTCATAGTACAACTCCATTTACATTTCTATGTACATATACACCATTATACATATACGGGGTCTCACATTCTCCCCCACTTAGAAAATTTGGTCCTCCAAATTGGAACCAATTATTCTGTGAACAACTTGGGATACCTCTCCCGCATCAAACTCTACAATTCCCATGTGGCTTCTTCCACAGTGTGATGTTGCCAAAGTATCTTCACCAAGGGAATTGTCTTTGTCCTCAGCACTTTCTCTTTTCTGTCCAATACCCGAACTGGCTTCTCAACATAGGTCATACCCTCATTGAGCTCCAAAGGCTCATATCTTATCACATGTGCCGGGTCCGAGTGATACTTCCTCAACATGGATACGTGGAAGACATTATGCACACTTGCCAACTCTGGTGGCAATGCCAACCTATACGCCTTGTCTCCCACCTTATCAAGTATCTCAAATGGCCCTATATATCGAGGGCTCAACTTTCCCTTCTTCCCAAATCTCATAATTCCCTTCGAAGGGGAAACTTTCAGAAACACTGACTCACCCACCTCAAACTCTAGTGGTCTCCGTCTCTTGTCAGCATAACTCTTTTGCCTGCTCTGAGCTGTCCGTAACCTCTCACATATCAATTGGACGTCCTCAGAGGCTTGTCTAACCAAGTCGGGAGCAAAGATCTGTCTGTCACCAACCTCTTCCCATCCAATAGGGGAACGGCATCTACGCCCATACAATGCCTCATATGGTGCCATCCCGATACTCGCATGAAAACTGTTATTATACGCGAACTCTACGAGTGGCAAATGGTCATCCCAGGAGCCTCCAAAATCCAATGCACACTCTCTCAACATGTCCTCCAGGGTCTGTATAGTCCTCTCTGACTAACCATCTGTCTGAGGATGAAACGCGGTGCTAAAATTCAACTGGGTCCCCATCGCTTCCTGAAAATGTTCCCAAAAGTGGGAAGTGAAGCGGGCATCCCTATCAGAAACAACGCTCACTGGAATTCCATGTAGCCTCACTATCTCGCGCACATATAGGTTCGCTAATTGGCTCAGAGTATCGGTAGCTCTCATAGCTAGAAAATGGACTGATTTCGTCAATCGATCCACAATCACCCATATGGCATCATGACCTCTCCGGGTCCTTGACAATCCCATCACAAAATCCATGGTGACATGCTCCCACTTCCATGTCGGTATCGGTAGAGGCTGCAAAATCCTGTAGGCTTCTGATGCTCTACCTTCACCTGCTGACAAACGAGACACTTAGCAACATATTCAGCAATGTGCTTTTTCATTCCTGACCACCAATAAACCTTTCGAAGGTTTTGATACATTTTGGTACCCCCTGGATGTATCGTATACTTCGATGAGTGAGCCTCTGTAAGGATCAACCTTCTGATCTCTGCGTCATCAGGAACACATATCCTACCTCTGAACCTCAACAATCCATCCGAACTCAACCCAAAGTCCGTCTCTATACCCCTCTGTATCTGCCCGACAATATCACTACACTGCTGATCAACTCGCTGAGCCTGTCGGATTCGATCTACCAGATCCGATTCCAACTGCAGGCTAGCTATCATAAATCCACTATTAGCGTCAGGCGGGGTCATATCCAAACTGAGGTTCATGAACTGTTCCAACAGCTCGTGTTCCCTGATCATCATGAATGATACCATCCCGAGATGCTTCCTACTCAATGCATCAGCAACCACATTCGCTTTACCCGGGTGGTATAGGATTTCACAATCATAATCCTTTAACAACTCGAGCCATCTCCTCTGTCTCATGTTCAACTCTTTCTGTGAGAACAGGTACTTAAGGCTCTTATGATCTGTATAAATCTGAAATCTCTCACCATAGAGGTAGTGGCGCCATATCTTCAGCGCAAACACCACCGCTGCCAACTCCAAGTCATGGGTCGGGTAGTTCCTCTCATGATCCTTTAACTGTCTTGATCCATAGGCTACTACCTTCCCATCCTGCATCAATACACAGCCCAGTCCTAGGTGTGAAGCATCCGCATACACCGAGAAACCTCCTGAGCTGGTAGGAATTGTGAGTATTGGAGCTGTAGTTAATCTCCTTTTCAACTCCTCAAAACGGTCTTCACACTTTTTGTCCCACATAAACTCCACATTCTTTCTTGTGAGGCATGTCAAAGGAGCAGCTAACCTCGAAAATCCCTCTACAAACCTTCGATAATATCCAGCTAAACCCAGAAAACTCCTGATCTCTGTCACTGTCTGGGGTCTCTGTCACTGAACTACGGCCTCAATCTTAGATGGATCCACTGATACTCCATCCTTTGATACTATGTGACCCAGAAAAGAGATCTGTTCCAACCAAAAGTCGCACTTACCGAGTTTAGCATACAACTTCTTCTCTCGGAGGGTTTGTAGCACTATCCTTAAATGCCTTTCATGCTCCTCTCTAGACCTTGAATACACCAGTATATCATCAATAAACACAATCACAAATCGATCCAAATACTGGTGAAATACCTCATTCATCAATGACATAAAAGCTGCGGGAGCATTCGTCAACCCGAATGGCATAACCATAAACTCATAATGTCCATACCGGGTGCGAAAAGCTGTCTTGGGTACATCTCCATCTCGTATCTTCAACTGATGGTACCCTGATCTCAGATCTATCTTGGAAAAGACCTGCGCTCCCTTAAGCTGATCCAACAAATTATCGATGCGTGGGAGGGGATACTTATTCCTGATGGTGGCCTTATTCAACAACCGGTAGTCTATACACAGTCGGAGGCTTCCATCCTTCTTCCTTACAAATAGAACCGGTGCTCCCCAAGGTGAGACGCTCGGCCTGATGAACCCCTTCTCCAGCAACTCTTGTAATTGTTTCCTTAATTCCTCTAACTCAACTTGAGCCATCCTGTATGGTGGCTTGGACATCGGCTCTGTACCAGGTGTCAAATCTATACCAAACTCCATTTCCCTATCTGGAGGTAACCCTGGTAACTCATCCGGAAAGACATCTGGAAATTCCCTAACCACTGGTATGTCTTCCAATTCCGGACGTGCCTTATCCATCTCAATCACAAAAGCGATGAATCCTTCACATTATTCTTTCCACCATTAGTATCATAAATCATCTCATCACATACATAAATGAAATCAAATTTATCTTTCATACATCATGTATCAAGATTGTACTCATCACACTTATAAAAATCATGTTCTTTAATTTCATTTTACAAAATTAACTACAGGATTGTCTATCTTTGGAAACAACAAGGTTTTAGCATGACAATCCATAATAACATGATTGGCAGCCAACCAATCCATTCCTAGGATAACATCAAAATCACTCATATTTAATAAAATTAAATCGGCTGCCATCTCTTTACCTCCTATCTTCATTTTACAATCCCTATATATATGCTCAGTCAACTGACTATCATTCATAGGGGTAGATATCAATAACATCTTATCAAGCAGCGTGGGTTTTACATGCTTCAACAATTTACATGCAAAGGATGGCGAAATAAAGGAATGCGTGGCACCAGGATCAAATAGTACATAAGCTTCTAAATCAAAGATTTGGATGGTACCTTTTACCACATCTGATGACTGATCTGCAATATCCTGATCCAGTGCGTGCACTCGTCCTCTGCTTACACCCACTGCTTGCTTCCCCTTTTCTTCAGCTGTAGCCTTCCTCCTCGGAGCAGCTGTACCAACTGGAGCTCTCTCTGGCTCCTTGCCTTTCTGTGGGGCTCTCTCTATCATCTCGGGGCAATCTCTGCTTATGTGCCCTGGCTTCCCACATCTGAAGCATACAACCTGAGGTCCATAACATGGTCGAGTACCATGGTACCTACCACACTTGCCACACTGTTCTGTAGTAGGCCGTGGTCCTCCAATCACAATTCCCTTAGCTGGAGCAATGGCCGGATACATGGGAGTATCAACTGTCCTCTCCCGGATCTCATCAATTCTCGGCCTCTTTCCAGAGAATCTCTTGCTTCCTTTATAGCTAAAGCCTCTATCCATCATAGGTCTCTTCTTATCTCTGTCCCTCATCTTACCAACCTTTCCAAATTCCGTGGCGATTCTATCAACATCTTGTTCACATAATTGCACCCTGTGCACTGCCTCCTCATAGGTCGGTATATCTAGGGGAACCAGTCTAGACCTGATAGCCGGTCCCAATCCATCCACAAACTTTTGGATCTTCTCGACCTCATTACTCATCGTGTTGGGATCATATCTGTCCAGGGATATAAAAGCAGTCTCATACTCGTCCACAGTCCTGCTCCCTTGGGTCAGTCCCAAAAATGCCATCTTTAGCTTTCGCTGGGCGGTATCCAGGACATACTGTCTCCGGAAGGCCTCTAGAAACACATCCCAGCTGATCTCAGTTTGCCGGGCTCTCAAAATAGGCCTGGTGGATTTCCACCAATGTTCTGTTGATCCCTTCAGCATAAAAGCGGCAAATGCTACCATTTCGGTAGTAGTGCACTCAAAGAACCCATATAATTTCTCGATCTCATTGATCCAATCCTCAGCCGCTACTGGGGTCCTTTACTCCATTGAAAGACGGCGGTCCAAACTTTTGGAACTGCCGCAGTCTATCCAAATCATATCCATATCCCCAACCTCTACTGCCTGGCATAGCAACCGGCGTAGGCACATCCTGTGTGGGTGGGGTATCTGTCGTCTGAGGTCCTTGGGCTTGCCTTGCCCGTGCCTCGGGAGCTGCTGCCTGCTCGGCATCACCCTGTGTAGCGGGACTCTGTCTACCGCCAACTCCAGGTAAAGATTGAGTGACCAATTCCAAAATCATCTCAATGCTCCGCTCAATCCTCGCGAAGCGAGCCTCAGTACTCTCGGGCCTCTCCTCTGGACCCTGTGGAGCGTGCTCAACGTCGACCTCCACCTCAACATCCTCCTGAGCCTCGTGTGTTTCCGGCTCAACACGACCCCCAGGCCTACCTCTACGGCCTCGAGCCTGTGCTCTCATCCCTCTACCGCGACTGGTATTAGGCATACTTACTCAGTTCCCTACATTCACAACCAATTACTTAGTCAACCCATCGACATACACTATTTGTATCTAAACAAGCACAGTAACTTGGGGATGTAATTTTTTTCACTTATTAAGTATTTTAGACACGACACACGTCAAACCAACTCGGGCTCTGATACCAACTTCTGTCACGACCCTTAACTTACCAAAATACGTACAAATTTTTCGCATTTTCATGCATCGATCCTTAATCATCCTTCCTCGATCGTGAACAACCACACACTTAACAGTTGGGCTGTGTGTCGACGTCTAACTCACTCCACCATACCAATTCAATTTGAAACATTATTCATGAGTAAACACTTGTCTAAATGTATATATATCAGAGTTGTTACATGTGTTTACATTGTTTTACATCCCCAGTAGTTACATACAAAATGCTACTGTGCTATGTCTAATTTAGATACAAAATAATCCAAGTGTGTATACCTTTAGCGATGGGATGCAGCGGATTACCAAAAAGGGAATGCCTCCAGTCACGCTCAATCTATACTCAAATCTCTGTAGAGAGGGGAAAATAAGGGGGGTGAGCAAACCACACGCTCAGTAAGGCAATCATGCGAACAGGTAGATACTGTACTATCTACGTGATCGTGATGCCATGCTCAAAAGCATTTTATTCATTGTTTATCTCAAAACATGAGCGTATGATTGTGTTAATGGTATGTAAAGCATTCATGCTATTAAAATTTAGTGCACATTTTAACTCAAAGCATGGTATGAATCATCATGCATAATTCACAATAAAAGCATGGCATTACCCATCATGCATTTTTCTCAAATAGCATGGCATTAACCATCATGCATTTTCACAATAAAGCATGGCATTAAACATCATGCATCCGTGCACTTTAAAACCATTAACAAATCAATTCAACGTCAGGTCCCAGCCCATCCCTCGGGCTTTCCTGACCACAATCACTTCAAACATGGATTTATTCTCAAATAGCATTAGACATGTGAGATAGGCAGTTCAACAATAGGTAATAACCTCAAGGCCTATGTACATAACCTGTGATACCGGCTACACGGATCAGGTGTGCGGAATATCACCACCATCTGCTTCCACACGGGAGGTGGGTCAAATCCTACCCGTCGGTCCATAGCAGATCTCGTCCGAAGACGGCACATCACATCACAACACGGTACAATGTACTCCATGCTACATGCACGGTACAACGTACTCCGTGGACCCCCAGCCTTATTCCTCGTTCGGGCTCATCAGCTGTTCCTCCAACCCTTATCCCTCGTTCGGGCTCATCAGGTGGATCTCCAACCCTTATCCCTCGTTCGGGCTCATCAGGTTCTTTTAACATGCCATGTCTCAAAACAATGCACGTGTGAGCCTATTTAATCGATATGACACCAAGTCTACTCGAAGCTCTAAACACGGCAACATGCAAGGTGGGCATCCAGTGCGAGACAAACTCAAGCACAATGCCAAAACAATATGAAATCCATGTGAAAACTAGTGCCTCTTGCACTCTTTCATACTCACGAAATCATGTAGGTGGCTCAAAACTTGCAAAATGTGGTTATCAAAACCAAAACATACTCATTTCTTTTGCAAATCATTTCAATGTTAGCCAACCTACCAATCATTTGCTAAAAAGCAATAAAACATGATTTTCAAATCAATATGCTTTTGTTTTCATGCACATTTCTCAAACTCCCAACTTTTACCCTTCAATCACCCAACATCATTTCCTATTCTCATGCATTCTAGCAAAACATTTATGCGCCCAAATTGCGCACAATATCTCTAAGAGTCCACACAATTCCCTTACCTCGATTTACTTGGTGTGACTCCTTTCCTTTTAGCTTCTCACGCTCTTGGCTCAACTCGCCTCGACGTATCCTCGGAAGTTGCGATTCATTCATTAAATCGATTGAGTTAACGTATTTAACCCATAATTGACCTCACTAGTCAACATTATTTACTTATGCATTTTACAAATGCCTTAACCCTCATTTTACCTCTTTTAGGTAAACCTCACAATTTATCCACTAACCACATCTTAAAATCATACCACAATCACTATTAATGATTTCTACATATCTCATTCATCATTAATCTCCATCAATTTCACTTTCTCACACTAAACCATTTCTAGGTCAAAATCATTCCAATGCATTCTAGATAGTTTCTAACCATCTATACTCATGCCAACAACTCCAAAATCACTTAATAAATAATGTACCACAGTTGGAGTGTTAGAATCTTACCCAATTTGATTTCTCCTCTTGCTCCAAATGGCAATGCCCTTAAATCCTTCAATATCAACAATGGGAAAATGCTTTCCAACTATGTTGTTCTTCTCTTTGCTAGGAACAACTTTGTCTCTAATGGTCTCTCTTCAAACCTCACTGAAAATGGCTGATTTTTGAGAGAGAATGTTAGGTTTTTGGGTTGGAAGTGGAAAGTTTGTGTTTTTCCCGAAATTTTCTGATTTCCAGCACTCCTTATATAGAAATAGCTTGAGGAGATCGATCTGGTCCAAGAGGAGATCGATCTGGTCCCTTAAAATCCCTCTTTTTCACGGCATTTTTAAGCCTGAGATCGATCTGTTGAAGCATGAGATCGATCTGTCGAGGCATGAGATCGATCTGTCGAAGCATGAGATCGATCTGCTCCCAAACAGAGAGCTAAGGAGATTGATCTGGTCCATTGGAGATCGATATGTTCTATTCTTTTGCCCAAATAAGAGCATTCTGGCTCTTCCAGATCGATCTCTCATCCCATGAGATCGATCTGCCCTTCAAAATTTCTAGATTTCCTCTGCAACAACACTTACCAAACATCCTTAATTTGCTACCATGATCATTTCCTCATTCATTCATCTTTGAGACTTGAAAATGGCATCCATCCTCACTTCATACACATTAAAACTTGTGTAGGATCTTTGTGTGACCAATGGTACTTAATATAGACAAAAATGGAAGTGCACATCTTATGCAATTCTACTTCCATTTTACCAAACTACTCATAATCCATTCTACACACATTCTCCACATGTTTAAGTCCATTTCTACACATTCATACATAATGAAACTTGTATGTACGATTACCACTCTCAGTACAAGTGTGTACATTACTTATGGACTTACATCACATATACTTCACTCATGAATTCATAGTACAACTCCATTTACATTTCTATGTACATATACACCATTATACATATACGGGGTCTCACATTCTCCCCCACTTAGAAAATTTGGTCCTCCAAATTGGAACCAATTATTCTGTGAACAACTCGGGATACCTCTCCCGCATCAAACTCTCCAATTCCCATGTGGCTTCTTCCACAGTGTGATGTTGCCAAAGTATCTTCACCAAGGGAATTGTCTTTGTCCTCAGCACTTTCTCTTTTCTGTCCAATACCCGAACTGGCTTCTCAACATAGGTCATACCCTCATTGAGCTCCAAAGGCTCATATCTTATCACATGTGCCGGGTCCGGGTGATACTTCCTCAACATGGATACGTGGAAGACATTATGCACACTTGCCAACTCTGGTGGCAATGCCAACCTATACGCCTTGTCTCCCACCTTATCAAGTATCTCAAATGGCCCTATATATCGAGGGCTCAACTTTCCCTTCTTCCCAAATCTCATAATTCCCTTCGAAGGGGAAACTTTCAGAAACACTGACTCACCCACCTCAAACTCTAGTGGTCTCCGTCTCTTGTCAGCATAACTCTTTTGCCTGCTCTGAGCTGTCCGTAACCTCTCACATATCAATTGGACGTCCTCAGAGGCTTGTCTAACCAAGTCGGGAGCAAAGATCTGTCTGTCACCAACCTCTTCCCATCCAATAGGGGAACGGCATCTACGCCCATACAATGCCTCATATGGTGCCATCCCGATACTCGCATGAAAACTGTTATTATACGCGAACTCTACGAGTGGCAAATGGTCATCCCAGGAGCCTCCAAAATCCAATGCACACGCTCTCAACATGTCCTCCAGGGTCTGTATAGTCCTCTCTGACTAACCATCTATCTGAGGATGAAACGCGGTGCTAAAATTCAACTGGGTCCCCATCGCTTCCTGAAAATGTTCCCAAAAGTGGGAAGTGAAGCGGGCATCCCTATCAGAAACAACGCTCACTGGAATTCCATGTAGCCTCACTATCTCGTGCACATATAGGTTCGCTAATTGGCTCAGAGTATCGGTAGCTCTCATAGCTAGAAAATGGACTGATTTCGTCAATCGATCCACAATCACCCATATGGCATCATGACCTCTCCGGGTCCTTGACAATCCCATCACAAAATCCATGGTGACATGCTCCCACTTCCATGTCGGTATCGGTAGAGGCTGCAATAACCCTGCAGGCTTCTGATGCTCTACCTTCACCTGCTGACAAACGAGACACTTAGCAACATATTCAGCAATGTGCTTTTTCATTCCTGACCACCAATAAACCTTTCGAAGGTTTTGATACATTTTGGTACCCCCTGGATGTATCGTATACTTCGATGAGTGAGCCTCTGTCAAGATCAACCTTCTGATCTCTGCGTCATCAGGAACACATATCCTACCTCTGAACCTCAACAATCCATCCGAACTCAACCCAAAGTCCGTCTCTATACCCCTCTGTATCTGTCCGACAATATCACTACACTGCTGATCAACTCGCTGAGCCTGTCGGATTCGATCTACCAGATCCGATTCCAACTGCAGGCTAGCTATCATAAATCCACTATTAGCGTCAGGCGGGGTCATATCCAAACTGAGGTTCATGAACTGTTCCAACAGCTCGTGTTCCCTGATCATCATGAATGATACCATCCCGAGATGCTTCCTACTCAATGCATCAGCAACCACATTCGCTTTACCCGGGTGGTATAGGATTTCACAATCATAATCCTTTAACAACTCGAGCCATCTCCTCTGTCTCATGTTCAACTCTTTCTGTGAGAACAGGTACTTAAGGCTCTTATGATCTGTATAAATCTGAAATCTCTCACCATAGAGGTAGTGGCGCCATATCTTCAGCGCAAACACCACCGCTGCCAACTCCAAGTCATGGGTCGGGTAGTTCCTCTCATGATCCTTTAACTGTCTTGATCCATAGGCTACTACCTTCCCATCCTGCATCAATACACAGCCCAGTCCTAGGTGTGAAGCATCCGCATACACCGAGAAACCTCCTGAGCTGGTAGAAATTTTGAGTATTGGAGCTGTAGTTAATCTCCTTTTCAACTCCTCAAAACTGTCTTCACACTTTTTGTCCCACATAAACTCCACATTCTTTCTTGTGAGGCGTGTCAAAGGAGCAGCTAACCTCGAAAATCCCTCTACAAACCTTCGATAATATCCAGCTAAACCCAGAAAACTCCTGATCTCTGTCACTGTCTGGGGTCTCTGCCACTGAACTACGGCCTCAATCTTAGATGGATCCACTGATACTCCATCCTTTGATACTATGTGACCCAGAAAAGAGATCTGTTCTAACCAAAAGTCGCACTTACTGAGTTTAGCATACAACTTCTTCTCTCGGAGGGTTTGTAGCACTATCCTTAAATGCCTTTCATACTCCTCTCTAGACCTTGAATACACCAGTATATCATCAATAAACACAATCACAAATCGATCCAAATACTGGTGAAATACCTCATTCATCAATGACATAAAAGCTGCGGGAGCATTCGTCAACCCGAATGGCATAACCATAAACTCATAATGTCCATACCGGGTGCGAAAAGCTGTCTTGGGTACATCTCCATCTCGTATCTTCAACTGATGGTACCCTGATCTCAGATCTATCTTGGAAAAGACTTGCGCTCCCTTAAGCTGATCCAACAAATCATCGATGCGTGGGAGGGGATACTTATTCCTGATGGTGGCCTTATTCAACAACCGGTAGTCTATACACAGTCGGAGGCTTCCATCCTTCTTCCTTACAAACAGAACCGGTGCTCCCCAAGGTGAGACGCTCGGCCTGATGAACCCCTTCTCCAGCAACTCTTGTAATTGTTTCCTTAATTCCTCTAACTCAACTTGAGCCATCCTGTATGGTGGCTTGGACATCGGCTCTGTACCAGGTGTCAAATCTATACCAAACTCCATTTCCCTATCTGGAGGTAACCCTGGTAACTCATCCGGAAAGACATCTGGAAATTCCCTAACCACTGGTATGTCTTCCAATTTCGGACGTGCCTTATCCATCTCAATCACAAAAGCGATGAATCCTTCACATTATTCTTTCCACCATTAGTATCATAAATCATCTCATCACATACATAAATGAAATCAAATTTATCTTTCATACATCATGTATCAAGATTGTACTCATCACACTTATAAAAATCATGTTCTTTAATTTCATTTTACAAAATTAACTACAAGATTGTCTATCTTTGGAAACAACAAGGTTTTAGCATGACAATCCATAATAACATGATTGGCAGCCAACCAATCCATTCCTAGGATAACATCAAAATCACTCATATTTAATAAAATTAAATCGGCTGCCATCTCTTTACCTCCTATCTTCATTTTACAATCCCTATATATATGCTCAATCAACTGACTATCATTCATAGGGGTAGATATCAATAACATCTTATCAAGCAGCGTGGGTTTTACATGCTTCAACAATTTACATGCAAAGGATGGCGAAATAAAGGAATGCGTGGCACCAGGATCAAATAGTACATAAGTTTCTAAATCAAAGATTTGGATGGTACCTTTTACCACATCTGATGACTGATCTGCAGTATCCTGATCCAGTGCGTGCACTCGTCCTCTGCTTACACCCACTGCTTGCTTCCCCTTTTCTTCAGTTGTAGCCTTCCTCCTCGGACCAGCTGTACCAACTGGAGCTCTCTCTGGCTCCTTGCCTTTCTGTGGGGCTCTCTCTATCATCTCGGGGCAATCTCTGCTTATGTGCCCTGGCTTCCCACATCTGAAGCATACAACCTGAGGTCCATAACATGGTCGAGTACCATGGTACCTACCACACTTGTCACACTGTTCTGTAGTAGGCCGTGGTCCTCCAATCACGATTCCCTTAGCTGGAGCAATGGCCGGATACATGGGAGTATCAACTGTCCTCTCCCGGATCTCATCAATTCTCGGCCTCTTTCCAGAGAATCTCTTACTTCCTTTATAGCTGAAGCCTCTATCCATCATAGGTCTCTTCTTATCTCTGTCCCTCATCTTACCAACCTTTCCAAATTCCGTGGCGATTCTATCAACATCTTGTTCACATAATTGCGCCCTGTGCACTGCCTCCTCATAGGTCGGTATATCTAGGGGAACCAGTCTAGACCTGATAGCCGGTCTCAATCCATCCACAAACTTTTGGATCTTCTCGACCTCATTACTCATCGTGTTGGGATCATATCTGCCCAGGGATATAAAAGCAGTCTCATACTCGTCCACAGTCCTGCTCCCTTGGGTCAGTCCCAAAAATGCCATCTTTAGCTTTCGCTGGGCGGTATCCAGGACATACTGTCTCCGGAAGGCCTCTAGAAACACATCCCAGCTGATCTCAGTTTGCCGGGCTCTCAAAATAGGCCTGGTGGATTTCCACCAATATTCTGCTGATCCCTTCAGCATAAAAGCGGCAAATGCTACCATTTCGGTAGTAGTGCACTCAAAGAACCCATATAATTTCTCGATCTCATTGATCCAATCCTCAGCTGCTACTGGGGTCCTTTACTCCATTGAAAGACGGCGGTCCAAACTTTTGGAACTGCCGCAGTCTATCCAAATCACATCCATATCCCCAACCTCTACTGCCTGGCATAGCAACCGGCATAGGCACATCCTGTGTGGGTGGGGTATCTGTCGTCTGAGGTCCTTGGGCTTGCCTTGCCCGTGCCTCGGGAGCTGCTGCCTGCTCGGCATCACCCTGTGTAGCGGGACTCTGTCTACCGCCAACTCCAGGTAAAGATTGAGTGACCAATTCCAAAATCATCTCAATGCTCCGCTCAATCCTCGCGAAGCGAGCCTCAGTACTCTCGGGCCTCTCCTCTGGACCCTGTGGAGCGTGCTCAACGTCGACCTCCACCTCAACATCCTCCTGAGCCTCGTGTGTTTCTGGCTCAACACGACCCCCAGGCCTACCTCTACGGCCTCGAGCCTGTGCTCTCATCCCTCTACCGCGACTGGTATTAGGCATACTTACTCAGTTCCCTACATTCACAACCAATTACTTAGTCAACCCATCGACATACACTATTTGTATCTAAACAAGCACAGTAACTTGGGGATGTAATTTTTTTCACTTATTAAGTATTTTAGACACGACACACGTCAAACCAACTCGGGCTCTGATACCAACTTCTGTCACGACCCTTAACTTACCAAAATACGTACAAATTTTTCGCATTTTCATGCATCGATCCTTAATCATCCTTCCTCGATCGTGAACAACCACACACTTAACAGTTGGGCTGTGTGTCGACGTCTAACTCACTCCACCATACCAATTCAATTTGAAACATTATTCATGAGTAAACACTTGTCTAAATGTATATATATCAGAGTTGTTACATGTGTTTACATTGTTTTACATCCCCAGTAGTTACATACAAAATGCTACTGTGCTATGTCTAATTTAGATACAAAATAATCCAAGTGTGTATACCTTTAGCGATGGGATGCAGCGGATTACCAAAAAGGGAATGCCTCCAGTCACGCTCAATCTATACTCAAATCTCTGTAGAGAGGGGAAAATAAGGGGGGTGAGCAAACCACACGCTCAGTAAGGCAATCATGCGAACAGGTAGATACTGTACTATCTACGTGATCGTGATGCCATGCTCAAAAGCATTTTATTCATTGTTTATCTCAAAACATGAGCGTATGATTGTGTTAATGGTATATAAAGCATTCATGCTATTAAAATTTAGTGCACATTTCAACTCAAAGCATGGTATGAATCATCATGCATAATTCACAATAAAAGCATGGCATTACCCATCATGCATTTTTCTCAAATAGCATGGCATTAACCATCATGCATTTTCACAATAAAGCATGGCATTAAACATCATGCATCCGTGCACTTTAAAACCATTAACAAATCAATTCAACGTCAGGTCCCAGCCCATCCCTCGGGCTTTCCTGACCACAATCACTTCAAACATGGATTTATTCTCAAATAGCATTAGACATGTGAGATAGGCAGTTCAACAATAGGTAATAACCTCAAGGCCTATGTACATAACCTGTGATACCGGCTACACGGATCAGGTGTGCGGAATATCACCACCATCTGCTTCCACACGGGAGGTGGGTCAAATCCTACCCGTCGGTCCATAGCAGATCTCGTCCGAAGACGGCACATCACATCACAACACGGTATAATGTACTCCATGCTACATGCACGGTACAACGTACTCCGTGGACCCCCAGCCTTATCCCTCGTTCGGGCTCATCAGCTGTTCCTCCAACCCTTATCCCTCGTTCGGGCTCATCAGGTGGATCTCCAACCCTTATCCCTCGTTCGGGCTCATCAGGTTGTTTTAACATGCCATGTCTCAAAACAATGCACGTGTGAGCCTATTTAATCGATATGACACCAAGTCTACTCGAAGCTCCAAACACGGCAACATGCAAGGTGGGCATCCAGTGCGAGACAAACTCAAGCACAATGCCAAAACAATATGAAATCCATGTGAAAACTAGTGCCTCTTGCACTCTTTCATACTCACGAAATCATGTAGGTGGCTCAAAACTTGCAAAATGTGGTTATCAAAACCAAAACATACTCATTTCTTTTGCAAATCATTTCAATGTTAGCCAACCTACCAATCATTTGCTAAAAAGCAATAAAACATGATTTTCAAATCAATATGCTTTTGTTTTCATGCACATTTCTCAAACTCCCAACTTTTACCCTTCAATCACCCAACATCATTTCCTATTCTCATGCATTCTAGCAAAACATTTATGCGCCCAAATTGCGCACAATATCTCTAAGAGTCCACACAATTCCCTTACCTCGATTTACTTGGTGTGACTCCTTTCCTTTTAGCTTCTCACGCTCTTGGCTCAACTCGCCTCGACGTATCCTCGGAAGCTGCGATTCATTCATTAAATCGATTGAGTTAACGTATTTAACCCATAATTGACCTCACTAGTCAACATTATTTACTTATGCATTTTACAAATGCCTTAACCCTCATTTTACCTCTTTTAGGTAAACCTCACAATTTATCCACTAACCACATCTTAAAATCATACCACAATCACTATTAATGATTTCTACATATCTCATTCATCATTAATCTCCATCAATTTCACTTTCTCACACTAAATCATTTCTAGGTCAAAATCATTCCAATGCATTCTAGATAGTTTCTAACCATCTATACTCATGTCAACAACTCCAAAATCACTTAATAAATAATGTACCACAGTTGGAGTGTTAGAATCTTACCCAATTTGATTTCTCCTCTTGCTCCAAATGGCAATGCCCTTAAATCCTTCAATATCAACAATGGGAAAATGCTTTCCAACTATGTTGTTCTTCTCTTTGCTAGGAACAACTTTGTCTCTAATGGTCTCTCTTCAAACCTCACTGAAAATGGTTGATTTTTGAGAGAGAATGTTAGGTTTTTGGGTTGGAAGTGGAAAGTTTGTGTTTTTCCCAAAATTTTTTGATTTCCAGCACTCCTTATATAGAAATAGCTTGAGGAGATCGATCTGGTCCAAGAGGAGATCGATCTGGTCCCTTAAAATCCCTCTTTTTCACGGCATTTTTAAGCCTGAGATCGATCTGTTGAAGCATGAGATCGATCTGTCGAGGCATGAGATCGATCTGTCGAAGCATGAGATCGATCTGCTCCCAAACAGAGAGCTAAGGAGATCGATCTGGTCCATTGGAGATCGATCTGTTCTATTCTTTCGCCCAAATAAGAACATTCTGGCTCTTCCAGATCGATCTCTTATCCCATGAGATCGATCTGCCCTTCAAAATTTCCAGATTTCCTCTGCAACAACACTTACCAAACATCCTTAATTTGCTACCATGATCATTTCCTCATTCATTCATCTTTGAGACTTGAAAATGGCATCCATCCTCACTTCATACACATTAAAACTTGTGTAGGATCTTTGTGTGACCAATGGTACTTAATATAAACAAAAATGGAAGTGCACATCTTATGCAATTCTACTTCCATTTTACCAAACTACTCATAATCCATTCTACACACATTCTCCACATGTTTAAGTCCATTTCTACACATTCATACATAATGAAACTTGTATGTACGATTACCACTCTCAGTACAAGTGTGTACATTACTTATGGACTTACATCACATATACTTCACTCATGAATTCATAGTACAACTCCATTTACATTTCTATGTACATATACACCATTATACATATACGGGGTCTCACACAGTATGGGTGCTTATATGTTGAAAGGGAAAGCCCGAGATTGGTAGGATACTACCCAGAGTATTCTGATGTCCTGTCAGGATGTGATTAGCTGGGAAGAGTTTCAGAAGGCCTTTAGAGCCTAATATGTACCACGAGTAGCCCACATAAGGATGCAGGACGAGTTTTCAAGTCTGGTACAGGACAATATGTTTGTGGATGATTATGAGAGCCGATTTACCCTTCTATTGAGATATGATCCAGAGACCTTTAAAGATGAAGAGCTTCGTACCAAGAGATTTATATATGGACTAAATCCCATCATCAGAGATCGATTGATAGGGCTGTGTATTACTGAGTTTGGAGATGTTCTGAGACGAGCACAAGAGATTGAGAGGGGAATCAAAATTGTACAATCCCAAAATGAGTTCAGAGCAGTGACTAGAGATAAGGGCCAGAGGCCAGTGATTTCCCAGACAGATGTTCGGAGAGGTTCGTTCAGAAGAGGAATGATTGAGGTATAGAAGGGTAGATTGGAGAGACCCAGAGCTTATCCCATCATTAGGGAGACCCCTCGAGATGTCAGACCTAAGATAAGGGTTTGTACAGACTGTGGCCAACCACATAAGGGAAGTTGTACTGGGTTGATCTCTGGATGTTTTAGATATGGAGACATGAGTCACAGAGTAAAAGATTGTCCTCAACCTCAAAGACCACATGCTCCAGAGCTTACCAGACAGCAGCCTCAAAGAGTGAATCCCCCGAGACGGGCCATTGCTACAAAGAAAGGAAAGAAGCCCGTCACAGTGGAACGTGTGTTCACTCTGGACAAGGAAACAACAGACACTTCTACAAAAACTATAAGAGGTACACTCTCTGTCTATAATCATAAGACTTATGTGTTGATTGACCCAGGGTCCACGTATTCGTTTATTTCTGAGCATTTTGCATTTAAGTTAAATTTGAAGTTTAAACCCCTAGTGTATATCCTACATGTAAATACCCCTATTCGTGAGTCCTAGAGAACAGATATAATCTGTAGAGGATGTAAAATAAAGGTGGGAGATAGAGTAATGTTAGCAGATCTAATGATGTTAAATATACATGGGTTCGATGTGATTTTAGGAATGGATTGGCTGGCAACCAATCGAGTGAGTTTAGACTGTTATACTAAGATTATAACTTTCTCCCTACCTAAACCTTACAGTGTACGTTTGAAATATTGAGGAAATAAATGTATGGAATATTTGTAAGCAATTTGAAATTTATGATGTTACTTTTTGAGGGCACTAAATTTAATTATTAGTGTGAAGGTTATGAAGCACTCATCTCTGATGATAATCGGGAACATCCGAGGATTGAGGATATACCCATGGTGTGTGAATTTTTGGATGTTTTCCCAGATTAGTTGCCCAATTTACCACCAGAGAGAGAGAGAGCTAGAGTTTACTATTGATTTGGTACCAGATACTTAGCCTATCTCCAAACCTTCGTATAGGATGGCGTTAGTGGAACTAGAGGAATTGAAGAAATAACTACAAGAGTTATTGAATCAAGGATTTATTAGACCCAGTGTCTCACCGTGGGGAGCACCCATGTTATTCGTAAGGAAGAAGGAGTCTCAGATTATGCATAGACTACCGACTATTGAATAAAGTCACGGTGAAGAATAAATACCCATTGTCAAGGATTGACGATATGCTTGATCAGCTGAGAGGGGCCTTAGTATTCTCTAAGATTGATTTAAGATCGGGCTATCACCAATTGAGAATTAAGGAGGAAGATATTTCGAAGACAACCTTTAGGACAAGGTATGGCTATTATGAATTTTTAGTGATGCCCTTTGGATTGACGAACGCCCATGCAGCCTTTAAGAGGTTAATAAATGAGGTGTTCAGAGACTATCCAGATAAGTTTGTGATAGTCTTTATTGATGAGATCTTGGTGTACTCTCGATCTTATGAGGAGCACGCACAACAATTTTGGTTAGTACTTCAGATACTTCGAGATAAGCAATTATATGGAAAGCTTAGTAAATGTGAGTTTTGACTGGATCGAATAGCTTTCCTTGGTCATATAGTTTCAGCAGAGGGAGTATCAGTTGATCTAATTAAAGTAGAGGCTATGCTTAATTGGGAAAGATCGAGGACAGTTACAAAGGTATGAAGTTTCCTTGGTTTGGCAGGGTATTACATAAGATTTGTGGAGGGATTTTTCAGGATTGCCGCTCCGTTGACTAAGCTCACGCGCAAGGAGACTCCGTTCATATAGACTGATCAATGTGAGCTCAATTTTCAAGAATTAAAGAGGAGATTAACAGCGACGCCTGTGTTGACTATTCTTGAGGGATCAGGAGGATTTTCAGTGTATAGTAATGCTTCCCATCAAGGATTGGGGTGTGTGCTCATGCAGCATGGAAGAGTGGTCACCTATGGATCACGATAGTTGAAAGATCATGAGCAAAATTAACCCATGCATGATTTGGAGTTAGCCATTGTGGTATTTGCCTTGAAGATCTGGGGCACTACTTATATGGAGAAAAATTCCAGATCTTCACTGACCACAAAAGTTTGAGGTATTTATTTGATTAGAAAGAGTTAAATATGAGACAAAGGAGGTGGATGGAACTCCTTAAGGATTATGACTGTGAGATTCTATTCCATCCGGGGAAGGAGAACGTAGTTGCTGATGCCTTGAGTAGGAAAAGTATGATATCTGCTATGATGGTCAGGGAATGGATTTATTAAAGCAGTTTGCTGAACTCCGGATCAGAGTTAAAAAGGTAGAGACTGGATTTTTGGCTAGCCTGCGAATAGAGCCTAGGATCATGGATCAAATTAGAACTGGGCAGCATGATGATCAGAGGTTGAATGATATGGTTAGCCAAGCCGAGCAAACTTCGCAGTCGGATTTCATAGTCAGTGAGGATGGGTTATTGAGATTTAGAGGACAAATTTGTGTACAGGACGATGATACCCTAAAGAGACAGATACTGAGAGAATCCCACTGCTTGCGATACACCATGCACCCAGGGAGTACGATGTACCAAGATTTGAGAAAGGTATATTGGTGGAGTGGCATGAAGCGAGACGTGGCAGATTATGTGGCCAGATATTTAGTGTGCCAGCAAGTGAAAGATGAGCATCAGAATCCTGGAGGATTATTGTAGCCTTTGCCTGTGCTTACATGAAAATGGGAGGATGTCACCATGGACTTTATTATGGGTTTACCAAGGACCCGAAGGGGTCATGATGCTATATGGGTCATAGTAGATAGATTGACAAAAATTGCCCACTTCCTTGCCATTAAGAGCACAAATACTGTGGATGCCTGTAAGACCCGTAATTCATGTGTAACTTTATGGATTCATAAATAAGGTAATGTACTCGTAATGTGAAGTAGAATTGATGTAAAGTCCATAAATGTAATGTACATACATGTAATATGAGTTTGTAATGTACATGCAAGTTACATTGTGTATGAATATGAAGAAATGAGCTTTTATAAGTGATGAATATGATTGGAACTCAAAATGAGTGGTGTGGTAAAATGGAATAAAGTTATACTTCCATTTAGTTTGGTATGGGATACCTTTGGCTATATAATAAATGCATGCAAGTTTTAATGTGTATAAGGTATGGATGGATGCCATTTTCAAGTTTCAAAGGTGGAGGAATGAGGAAATGACTATGGCAACAAATTAAGGATTGTTTTGGTGTGAATTACTACAGAAAACTGCAGCAAATCTGGAAAATATGAAGGCCAGATCGATCTCATAGGATGAGAGATCGATCTGGAAGAGCCAGAATGCTCTTATTTGAGCAATGGAATAGAGCAGATCGATCTTCAATGGGGCTAGATCTGTAAGACCCACTTTTTATTTCTTGTTGATGCATTCCTTATGATTCATGTAATGTACACTTCCACATATTGATTGAATCATAAGAAGAGCTTTGACTGAATTAAATTTGCAAATAGAATAAAAATGAAATATCGGTGAATATATGCAGTAGCCAAATAAGGGTCGAGATGGCCATAGTTCAAACGAAAGGGATTGAAATTAAGTTGACGAAAAATACGAATTTAAAATAAGAAAAGATAGTGGATGTATGAAGGAAAGTCGGGTTAAATTGGGTCCGAAACAAGTGCAGAGGTAAAACGGTCAAAAGACTGAAATTCGGTATAAATTCGATAAGAAAAGCTTGGATTTAAACAATATTTGCACATAGGTTGGCTGTTGATTTCATGAATTATACGAAATGGTACAAGTTGGTACCGACTATGATTTTAAAGATGTTTTATCAAGATTGAGCCACCTATCATATTTACCCGAGTAAAAAGAGTGCTAGAGTCTTACTTACACTAAATTTTATTGGTTTATGACTCATAAAAAGTCGTACTGGAGCGTTGTTCATACGAGAATTTTTGTGTGTACAAAAATCATGTTGAAGCTTCACTCGTATGAGATTTTAGATATCATGATATGCATAGCGTCGTGCTGGAGCTTCGTTCGCACTAGAAGTGATGTGACATGCATAGAGTCGTACGGAAGCCTCCTGTAGACTGTGTGTCATAGAGAGTTGATATGCTTGCACGTATACTTTGAGACATGGGTTGGTTATCGACATAGTATGGGGTGGATAAGACCTACGGCAGGTACCCCCATACTATGATATGGGTCCACGGAGTACGTTGTACCGTGTAGTCATGATGACTCGTTGATGTTACTTGATATTCTGGGGGGTAGGATTTGACCCCACCTCCCGTTGCAGTTGTGATACCCCGCACACTGGGATCCGTGTAGCCTGGGATCACAGGGACATAATATGGCCATAGTCCTCGATTTTTCATACAGTAACCTACATGCCTCACATGATATCATACGGTCTGAATAGACTAGGGCAAACTCGAAGGAGGGGTAATGTCCCGATTTATGTTTTTAATGAGATGCGATTTAATGAATCAAGGTATTCCAGAGGGATGGGTTTAGCCTTGATGTGGTTGTTTTATGATGAAACAAATAAGTTTTAACGTGACGAGCATGAGATGTCATACATGATGATTTTTTCATGTTTATTTTATATGTCGATTTCATGATTTCTCTTATATCATATATATATTTATATATATATATATATATATACACATGTGGCATCGTTTTAGTCTTACCTCATGCTCCAAATGTAAACTATTTTATATCATGACATTATCAGCACGTAGATAGTATAGTTATCTACCTGCTTACATTATTGCCTTACTGAGCTAGTTATGCTCACCCTTTCAATTTTCACCCTCCACAGAGCATCTACAGTAGTTAAGAGCGGGTAGAAATTGCATTCCTGGTTGTCCGCTGCTTCCCATTGTGAATCAGGTATACACATAAAAATATAATAGCACAGTTTTGTAACGAATATAATTATGGGGGATTTAAATATATGAAAACATATGTATATACAGTTTTATAATATATGTACTTATTATTACACTGTCTGAAATTCTAACATTATTACCATGGTAAGAATGATATGGTCAAATGGGATAAGAGTTGGAATTATTACTGGCTCATAGCCCAACTCGTTAAAAATGGAATTTGTCACGAGGAGGTGAGAAGTATAGAAAAAGCGAAAAATTTGTAGTGATTTTGGTAGAACGGGTCGTGACAAGATCGATCTCCTAAACATTCTATAATGAAAAGATCGATCCTTAAGCATACAGATCGATCTCCTTAGCTCTCTGTTTGGAGAAGATCGATCTCAAGCTTCGACAGATCGATCTCATGCTTAAAATGTCATGAAAAATAGGGAATTAAGGGGACCAGATCGATCTCCTCCTAGTGCAGATCGATCTCCTCAAGTTATTTCTATAAAAGGAGCGTTGAAATCTGAAATTTTCGGGAAAACAACATCACCTTTCCATTTTTCACCCAAAACCTAAGTTTATCTCTCTAAAATCAGTTCATTTTCTAATAAGAATTGAGGGGAGGCTATTAGATACAAAGTTGTTCATGTTGAGGAAGAGAACAACATAGTTGAAACCCAAAACCTCATTGTTGGTATTGAAGGAGCAAGGAATATTTCCCTTTGGAGCAAGAAGAGAAATTAGATTGGTAAGTTTATAATACTTCAACCTAAGAACATTGGTTGATTTGTTGATTTTGGAGTTGATATATATTTGTATTGATGATTGGAATCACTTAAAAGGTATTAGAGTTAATGTGACCTAGAAAATGGAATAAGTTTAGTGTGAGAAAGTGTAAATTGAATGAGTTGATGAAATTGTGGGTATGCTAAGTTGTTATTTGAGTAAGGTGGACAATTTGAGATAGTTAAATGGGGTTGCATTGTGAGTTTGGGGAAATTATGGAAAACGAGTATGTAAATGCTTGATAAATTCCATAGTGAAGAAATCAAGGAAATATGAACACTATGAGCTTAATATCAATTTAATACCGATTTGGAATGAGTTAATAGGCCTAGTAGAACCCATAGACTCTAGTTATGAGTAGAGTAACGATACGAGGCCTCATAAGCGTTAATAGAGACTATAGGTCAAATCGACTATAGTAAACGCAAGAGTTGCATTATAATGGACTGTACTGATGCGAAATACATTTTGTGCAGTTCCAGAGAGTCCGATTGAGACGAATCGAACCGCACGAGTAAGCAGCTTTAAGGAAGTGGAATCACGCGTCGCAATTCCAGGTAAGGGAATTTTGTAAGTATATAGAGGTAGCTGCTCATATTTTATAGAAATATAGGGTGTTTATGAAATGCATAAATGTTTGAGAAATTGGTTGTTTGGTATGCAAAAATAGTTGCGAATGTTGTATGATTTGATTTTATATGGATGTATAAAAAGGGATAGTAAGGCTAATAATTGTATAAATCACGTGTTTTGAATGTTTTCACAAAACACAATGTTTTGATTTGAGTAAATAAAAGGATAGGCTAGCTAGTGTTTTATTAATGTTATGGAATGGCACATGTGAGGTGCTAAACATGTTTGTGATGTGTTTTGAATGTATATGAGCCGCCTATCGAGCTATGTGAATTAAATCGCGCTAGTGCCTTGCTCGCGCTGGATTTTGATGCTTTGACTTGCATGAAAGTATTGGAGCTTAGATCACACTTTGATTGATTTGTGATGATACTTTATAAACCGTACTAGAGCTATGCTCATACGAGGTGGTATAATTATGATGTATGAGTCGTGCTAGAGATTTGTTCGCACAAGTTTGCACATTGTGATACACATGAGGTCATGAAAGTTGGTAAGACCCTCAAGCCCTACATCCTTAAGCCCGAGGAGGCGAGGAGGCTCTGTTAGGCAGGGAGGCTCTGTACGGTGGGGAGGCTCACTTACAGAAGGATCCTTAAGCCAACATCCTTAAGCCCTGGAGGGGTGGGGAGGCTCTGTTCAGCATGGGTATGAAAAATTCTTGGTTTGGGGTAGATAAGACCTAGGAATGGCACCCCCAACCACGGTATGAGTCCGTGGAGTACGATGTACCGTGTCTATCACATGGAGTATGATGTACCGTGTCTATCACATGGAGTATGATGTACCGCGTGGTGATTATGTGATGAGAAAGTCTGGCGAGGGATAATCCACCTTCGTGCCAGCATGATACCCCGCACACCTGGATGCGTGTGGTCTAGGATGATTTATGATGTAGTTGGCCCACATAGTCACTTGTAATATAATGACCTGATTTTTATACATATGTGTGATTGTGATTGTTCAAGGTAGACCCGAAGGAGGGGTCGAACCTTGTGAACTGGATTTGTGAAATGATAATTGGGTTTGTGATTGAGAATTGATTTCGATGGGATTTTACGCATTGAGAAAGAGATGTAATTTAAAAAGGAGGTTTCTTAAATGACATGCCTTTTTTATGATTTTAATGAGAATAAGCATGAGATGTTTTCACATGTTGATATTCCATGTTTTATATGCCAATTTTTCATGATTTTGATACATGATATATATGTATACTCATATGGCATAGTTTTATTCCTCATGCTCCTATTATAAATGATTTATGTATAACACTATCAGCATGTAGATAGAGTAGTAATCTATCATGCTTGCATTATTGCCTTACTAAGCGTGTGGTTGCTCATCCCTCTCTATTTTCCTCCTCCTATAGAGCGTACATAGCAGCCTAGTGAGGAATGAGGTATTGTATTTTGGATATCCGCTGCCATCCATCGCTAAGAGGTATACTGTCACGACCCTCAACTTACCAAAATACGTACAAATTTTTTGCATTTTCATGCGTCAATCTTTAATCATCCTTCCTCGATCGTAAACAACCACACTCATAACAGTTGGGCTGTGTGTCGACGTCTAACTCACTCCACCATACCAATTCAATTTGAAACATTATTTATGAGTAAACACTTGTATAAATGTATATATATCAAAGTTGTTACATGTGTTTACATTGTTATACATCCCCAGTAGTTACATACAAAATGCTACTGTGCTATGTCTAGTTTAGATACAAAATAATCTAAGTGTGTATACCTTTAGCGATGGGATGCAGCGGATTACCAAAAAGGGAACGCCTCCAGTCACGCTCAATCTATACTCAAATCTCTGTAGAGAGGGGGAAAATAAGGGGGGTGAGCAAACCACACGCTCAGTAAGGCAATCATGCGAACAGGTAGATACTGCACTATCTACGTGATCGTGATGCCATGCTCAAAAGCATTTTATTCATTATTTATCTCAAAACATGAGTGTATGATTGTGTTAATGGTATGTAAAGCATTCATGCTATTAAAATCAAGTGCACATTTCAACTCAAAGCATGGTATAAATCATCATGCATAATTCACAATAAAAGCATGGCATTACCCATCATGCATTTTCTCAAATAGCATGGCATTAACCATCATGCATTTTCACAATAAAGCATGGCATTAAACATCATGCATCCGTGCACTTTAAAAACCATTAACAAATCAATTCAACATCAGGTCTCAGCCCATCCCTCGGACCTTCCTGACCCACAAATCATTTTCAAACATGGATTTATTCTCAAATAGCATTAGACATGTGAGATAGGCAGTTCAACAATAGGTAATAACCTCAAGGCCTATGTACATAACCTGTGATACCGGCTACACGGATCAGGTGTGCGGGATATCACCATTATCTGCTTCCACACGGGAGGTGGGTCAAATCCTACCCGTCGGTCCATAGCAGATCTCGTCAGAAGACGGCACATTACAACTCAACACGGTACAATGTACTCCGTGCTACATGCGCGGTACAACGTACTCCGTGGACCCAATCAACACATCATATCACGCCACATCTCAAACGCACGTGTGAGCCTATTTAATCGGTATGACCTCTTGTCTACCCGAAGCTCCTAACACGGCTAATTAATCATGTCAAAACAATGCACGTGTGAGCCTATTTAATCGATGTGACACCCAGTCTACTCGAAGCTCCAAACACGGCAACATGTAAGGTGGGCATCCAGTGCGAGACAAACTCAAAGCACAATGCCAAAACAATTATGAAATCCATGTGAAAACTAGTGCCTCTTGCACTCATGTGTATAAAACACGTCAAATCTCGTGCGAGTCATACTCTTGCACGCTTTCATATTCACGAAATCATGTAGGTGGCTCAAAACTTTGCAAAGTATGGTTAACAAAACCAAAACACACTCATTTCTTTTGCAAATCATTTCAATGTCAGCCGACCAACCAATCATTTGCTAAAAAGCAATAAAACATGATTTTCAAAGCAATATGCTTTTGTTTTCATGCACATTTCTCAAACTCCCAACTTTTACCCTTCAATCACCCAACAACATTTCCTAATCTCATGCATTCTAGCAAAACATTTAAGCGCCCAAATTGCGCACAGATATCTCTAAGAGTCCACACAATTCCCTTACCTCGATTTACTTGGTGTGACTCCTTTCCTTTTAGCTTCTCACGCTCTTGGCTCAACTTGCCTCGGCGTATCCTCGGAAGCTGCGATTCATTCATTAAATCAATTGAGTTAATGTATTTAACCCATAATTGACCTTACTAGTCAATATTATTCACTTATGCATTTTACAAATGCCTTAATCCACATTTTACCTCTTTTAGGTAAATCTCACAATTTATCCACAAACCACACCTTAAAATCATACCACAACACTATTAATAACTTCTACATATCCCATTCATCATTAATCTCCATACATTCCACTTTCTCACTCTAGACCATTTCTAGGTCATAATCATTCCAATGCATTTTAGATAGTTTCTAACCATCCATACTCATGCCAAACAACTCCAAAATCAATTATATAAACAATGTACCATAGTTGGAGTGTTAGAATCTTACCCAATTTGATTTCTCTTCTTGCTCCAAATGGCAATGCCTTTAACTCCTTCAATACCAACAATGGGAAAATGCCTTCCAACTATGTTGTTCTTCTCTTTGATAGGAACAACTTTCCCTCTAATGGTCTCTCTTCAAACCTCACTGAAAATGGCTGATTTTAGACAGAGAAAGTTAGGTTTTTGGGTTGAAAGTGGAAGGTTAGTGTTTTTCCCGAATTTTTCTGATTTTTAGCACTCTCTATAGAGAAATAGCTTGAGGAGTCGATCTGGTCCAAGAGGAGATCGATCTGGTCCCCTTAAATCCCTTTTTTTTCACGGCATTTTAAGCATGAGATCGATCTGTCGAAGCATGAGATCGATCTGTCGAAGCATGAGATCGATCTGCTCCCAAACAGAGAGCTAAGGAGATCGATCTGGGTGCTTGGGGATCGATCTTTTCACTATAGAATGCTTAGGAGATCGATCTGGCTCCATTGGAGATCGATCTGTTCTATTCCTTTGCCCAAATAAGAGCATTCTGGCTCTTCCAGATCGATCTCTCATCCCATGAGATCGATCTGCCCTTCACAATTTCCAGATTTTCTGCAGTTCTTCTGCAGCAACACTTACCAAACATCCTTAATTTGCTACCATGATCCTTTTCTCATCCATTCATCTTTGAGACTTGAAAATGGCATCCATCATCACTTCATACACATTAAAACTTGTGTAGAATCTTTGTATGACCAATGGTACTTAATATAAACAAAAATGGAAGTGCACATCTTATGCAATTCGACTTCCATTTTACCAAACTACTCATAATCCATTCTACACACATTCTCCACATGTTTAAGTCCATTTCTTCACATTCGTACTTAATGTAACTTGTATGTACAATTACCACTCTCATTACAAGTGTGTACATTACTTATGGACTTACATCACATATACTTCACTCATGAATTCATAGTACAACTCTATTTACATTTCTATGTACATATATACCATTATACATATACGGGGTCTCACATTCTCCCCCACTTAGAAAATTTGGTCCTCCAAATTAGAACCAATTATTCTGTGAACAAATTGGGATACCTCTCACGCATCGAACTCTCCAATTCCCATGTGGCTTCTTCCACAGTGTGATGTTGCCAAAGTATTTTCACCAAGGGAATTGTCTTTGTCCTCAGCACTTTCTCTTTTCTGTCCAATACCCGAACTGGCTTCTCAACATATGTCAGACCCTCGTTGAGCTCCAATGGCTCATACCTTATTACATGTGCCGGGTCCGGGTGATACTTCCTCAACATGGATACGTGGAAGACATTATGCATACTTGCCAACTCTGGTGGCAATGCCAATCTATAAACCTTATCTCCCACCTTATCAAGTATCTCAAATGGCCCTATATATCGAGGGCTCAACTTTCCCTTCTTCCCAAATCTCATAATTCCCTTCGAAGGGGAAACTTTCAAAAACACTGACTCACCCACATCAAACACTAGTGGTCTCCGTCTCTTATCAGCATAACTCTTTTGCCTGCTTTGAGCTGTCCGTAACCTCCTACATATCAATTGGACGTCCTCAGAGGCTTGTCTAACCAAGTCGGGAGCAAAAATCTGTCTGTCACCAACCTCTTCCCATCCAATAGGGGAACGGCATCTACGCCCATACAATGCCTCATATGGTGCCATCCTGATACTCGCATGAAAACTGTTATTATATGCGAACTCTGCGAGTGGCAAATGGTCATCCCAGGAGCCTCCGAAATCCAATGCACACGCTCTCAACATATCCTCCAGGGTCTGTATAGTCCTCTCTGACTGACCATCTGTCTGATGGTGAAACGCGGTGCTAAAATTCAACTGGGTCCCCATCGCTTCCTGAAAACGTTCCCAGAAATGGGAAGTGAAGCGGGCATCCCTATCAGAAACAATGCTCACTAGAATTCCATGTAGCCTCACTATCTCGCGCACATATAGGTTCGCTAACTGGCTCAGAGTATCGGTAGCTCTCATAGCTAGAAAATGGGCTGATTTCGTCAACCGATCCACAATCACCCATATGGCATCATGACCTCTCCGGGTCCTCGGCAATCCCATCACAAAATCCATGGTGACATGCTCCCACTTCCATGTCGATATTGGTAGAGGCTGCAATAACCTTGCAGGCTTCTGATGCTCTACCTTCACCTGCTGACAAACGAGACACTTAGCAACATATTCAGCAATGTGCTTTTTCATTCCAGACCACCAATAAACCTTTCGAAGGTTTTGATACATCTTGGTACTCCCTGGATGTATCGTATACCTCAATGAGTGAGCCTCTGTCAAGATCAACCTTCTGATCTCTGCATCATCAGGAACACATATCCTGCCCCTGAACCTCAACAATCCGTCTGAACTCAATCCAAATTCCGTGTCTGTACCCCTCTGTATCTGCCCGACAATATCACTACACTACTGATCAACTCGCTGAGCCTGTCGGATTCGATCTACCAAATCCGGTTCCAACTGTAGGCTAGCTATCATAAATCCACTATTAACGTCAGGCGGGGTCATATCCAAACTGAGGTTCATGAACTGTTCCAACAGCTCGTGTTCCCTGACCATCATAAATGATACCATCCCGAGATACTTCCTACTCAAAGCATCAGCAACCACATTTGCTTAACCCGGGTGGTATAGGATTTCACAATCATAATCCTTTAACAGCTCGAGCCATCTCCTCTGTCTCATGTTCAACTCTTTCTGTGAGAATAGGTATTTAAGGCTCTTATGATCTGTATAAATCTGAAATCTCTCACCATAGAGGTAGTGGCGCCATATCTTCAGCGCAAATACTACGCTGCCAACTCCAAGTCATGGGTCGGATAGTTCCTCTCATGATCCTTTAACTGCCTTGATCCATAGGCTACTACCTTCCCATCCTGCATCAATACATAGCCCAGTCCTAGATGTGAAGCATCCGCATACACCGAGAAACCTCCTGAGCTGGTAGGAATGGTGAGGATCGGAGCTGTGGTTAATCTTCTTTTCAGCTCCACAAAACTTTCTTCACACTTATCGTCCCATACAAACTCCACATTCTTTCTTGTGAGGCGTGTCAAAGGAGCAGCTAACCTCAAAAATCCCTCTACAAACCTTCGATAATATCCAGCTAAACCTAGAAAACTCCTGATCTCTGTCACTGTCTGGGGTCTCTGCCACTAAACTACGGCCTCAATCTTAGATAGATCCACTGATACTCCATCCTTTGATACTATATGACCCAGAAAAGAGATCTGTTCCAACCAAAAGTCACACTTACTGAGTTTAGCGTACAACTTCTTCTCTCGAAAGGTCGTAGCACTATCCTTAGATGCCTCTCATGCTCCTCTCTAGACCTTGAATACACCAGTATATCATCAATAAACACAATAACAAACCGATCCAAATACTGGTGGAATACCTCATTCATCAATGACATAAAAGCTGCGGGAGCATTCGTCAACCCGAATGGCATAACCATAAACTCATAATGTCCATACCGGGTGCGAAAAGCTGTCTTGGGTACATCTCCACCTCGTATCTTCAACTGATGGTACCCTGATCTCAGATCTATCTTGGAAAAGACCTGCGCTCCCTTAAGCTAATCCAACAAGTCATCGATGCGTGGAAGGGGATATTTATTCTTGATGGTGGCCTTATTCAACAACCGATAATCTATACACAGTCGAAGGCTTCCATCCTTCTTCCTTACAAACAGAACCGGTGCTCCCCAAGGTGAGACGCTCGGTCTGATGAACCCCTTCTCCAGCAACTCTTGCAGCTATTTCCTTAACTCTTCCAACTCAACTTGAGCCATCCTGTACAGTGGCTTGGACATCGGCTCTGTACCAGGTGCCAAGTCTATACCAAACTCCATCTCCCTATCTGGAGGTAACCCTGGTAACTCATCCAGAAAGACATCTGGAAACTCCCTAACCACTGGAATGTCTCCCAATTTTGGACTTGCCTTATCTGTCTCAATGACAAAAGCGATGAATCCTTCACATTATTCTTTCCACCATTAGTATCATAAATCATCACATCACATACATAAATGAAATCAAATTTATCTTTCATACATCATGTATCAAGATTGTACTCATCACACTTATAATAATCATGTTCTTTAATTTCATTTCACAAAATTTACTACAAGATTGTCTATCTTTGGAAACATCAAAGTTTTAGCATGACAATCCATAACAACATGATTGGCAGCCAACCAATCTATTCCTAGGATCACATCGAAATCACTCATATTTAATAAAATTAAATCGGCTGCCATCTCTTTACCTCCTATCTTCATTTTACAATCCCTATATATATGATCAGTCAACTGACTATCATTCATAGGGGTAGATATCAACAACATTTTATCAAGCAGCGTGGGTTTTACATGCTTCAACAATTTACATGCAAAGGATGGCGAAATAAAAGAATGCGTGGCACCAGGATCAAACAGTACATAAGTTTCTAAATCAAAGATTTGGATGGTACCTTTTACCATATCCGATGACTGATCTGCAGTATCTTGATCCAGTGCGTGCACTCGTCCTCTGCTTACACCCACTACTTGCTTCCCCTTTTCCTCAGCTGTAGCCCTCCTTCTTGGAGCAACTATACCAACTGGAGCTCTCTGGCTCCTTGCCCTTCTCTGGGGCTCTCTCTATCATCTTTGGGCAATCTCTGATTATGTGCCCTAGCTTCCCACATCGAAAGCATACTACAGGAGATCCATAGCATGGTCGCGTACCATGGTACCTACCACACTTGCCACACTGTTCCGTAGTAGGCCGTGGTCCTCCAATCACGATTCCCTTAGCTGGAGCAATGGCCGGATACATGGGAGTATCAACTGTCCTCTCCCGGATCTCATCAATTCTTGGCCTCTTTCCAAAGAATCTCTTGCTTCCTTTATAACTGAAGCCTCTATCCATCACTGGTCTTTTCTTATCTCTATCCCTCCTCTTACCAACCTTTCCAAACTCTGAGGCAATCTTATCAACATCTTGTTCACATAGATGCGCCCTGCGCACTGCCTCCTCATAGGTCGATATATCCAAAGGAACCAATCTAGACCTGATGGTCGGTCTCAATCCATTTTTTGGATCTTTTCGACCTCATTACCCTTCTGTTGGGATCATATCTGCCCAGGGATATAAAAGCAGTCTCATACTCATCCACAGTCCTGTTCCCTTGGGTCAGTCCCAAAAATGCAATCTTCAGCTTCCGCTGTGCGGTATCCGAGACATACTGTCTTCAGAAGGCCTCTAGAAACACATCTCAGCTGATCTCAGTATGCCGGGCTCTCAAAATAGGCCTGGTGAACTTCCACCAATGTTCTACTGATCCCTTCAGCATAAAAGCAGCAAATGCTACCATCTCGGTAGTAGTGCACTCAAAGAACCCATATAATTTCTCGATTTCATTTATCCAATCCTCAGCCGCTACTGGGTCCTTTATTCCACTGAAAGACGGCGGTCCAAACTTCTAGAACTGCCGCAGTCTATCCAAATCACATCCATATCCCCAACCTCTACTGCCTAGCATAGCAACCGGCGTAGGCACATCCTGTGTGGGTGGGGTATCTGTCGTCTGTGGCCTCTGGGCTTCCCTTGCCCATGGCTCAAGAGCTGTCGCCTGCTCGGCATCACCCTGTGTAGCGGGACTCTGTCTACCGCCAACTCCAGATAAAGATTGGGTGACCAACTCCACAATCATCTCAATGCTCTGCTCAATCCTCGTGAAACGAGCCTCAGTACTCTCGGGTCTCTCCTCTGGACCCTGTGGAGCGTGCTCAACATCGACCTCCACCTCAACATCCTCCTGAGCCTCGTGTGTTTCCTGCTCAACACGACCCCCAGGCCTACCTCTATGGCCTCGAGCCCGTGCTCTCATCCCTCTACCGCGACTGGTATTAGGCATACTTACTCAATTCCCTACATTCACAACCAATTACTTAGTCAACCCATCGACACACACAATTTGTATCTAAACAAGCACAATAACTTGGGGATGTAATTTTCCACTTATTTAGTATTTTAGACACGACACACGTCAAACCAACTCGAGCTCTGATACCAACTTCTGTCACGACCCTCAACTTACCAAAATACGTACAAATTTTTTGCATTTTCATGCGTCAATCTTTAATCATCCTTCCTCGATCGTGAACAACCACACTCATAACAGTTGGGCTGTGTGTCGACGTCTAACTCACTCCACCATACCAATTCAATTTGAAACATTATTTATGAGTAAACACTTGTATAAATGTATATATATCAAAGTTGTTACATGTGTTTACATTGTTTTACATCCCCAGTAGTTACATACAAAATGCTACTATGCTATGTCTAGTTTAGATACAAAATAATCCAAGTGTGTATACCTTTATTGATGGGATGCAGCGGATTACCAAAAAAGGAACGCCTCCAATCACGCTCAATCTATACTCAAATCTCTTTAGAGATGGGGAAAATAAGGGGGCTGAGCAAACCACACGCTCAGTAAGACAATCATGCGAACAGGTAGATACTGCACTATCTACGTGATCGTGATGCCATGCTCAAAAGCATTTTATTCATTATTTATCTCAAAACATGAGTGTATGATGGTGTTAATGGTATGTAAAGCATTCATGCTATTAAAATCAAGTGCACATTTCAACTCAAAGCATGGTATAAATCATCATGCATAATTCACAATAAAAGCATGGCATTACCCATCATGCATTTTCTCAAATAGCATGGCATTAACCATCATGCATTTTCACAATAAAGCATGGCATTAAACATCATGCATCCGTGCACTTTAAAAACCATTAACAAATCAATTCAACGTCAGGTCTCAGCCCATCCCTCGGACCTTCCTGACCCACAAATCATTTTCAAACATGGATTTATTCTCAAATAGCATTAGACATGTGAGATAGGCAGTTCAACAATAGGTAATAATCTTAAGGCCTATGTACATAACCTGTGATACCGGCTACACGGATCAGGTGTGTGGGATATCACCATTATCTACTTCCACATGGGAGGTGGGTCAAATCCTACCCGTCGGTCCATAGCAGATCTCGTCCGAAGACGGCACATTACAACTCAACACGGTACAATGTACTCCGTGCTACATGCGCGGTACAACGTACTCCGTGGACCCAATCAACACATCATATCACGCCACATCTCAAACGCACGTGTGAGCCTATTTAATCGGTACGACCTCTTGTCTACCCGAAGCTCCTAACACGGCTAATTAATCATGTCAAAATAATGCACGTGTGAGCCTATTTAATCGATGTGACACCCAGTCTACTCGAAGCTCCAAACACGGCAACATGCAAGGTGGGCATCCAGTGCGAGACAAACTCAAAGCACAATGCCAAAACAATTATGAAATCCATGTGAAAACTAGTGCCTCTTGCACTCATGTGTATAAAACACGTCAAATCTCGTGCGAGTCATACTCTTGCACGCTTTCATATTCACGAAATCATGTAGGTGGCTCAAAACTTTGCAAAGTATGGTTAACAAAACCAAAACACACTCATTTCTTTTGCAAATCATTTCAATGTCAGCCGACCTACCAATCATTTGCTAAAAAGCAATAAAACATGATTTTTAAAGCAATATGCTTTTGTTTTCATGCACATTTCTCAAACTCCCAACTTTTACCCTTCAATCACCCAACAACATTTCCTAATCTCATGCATTCTAGCAAAACATTTAAGGGCCCAAATTGCGCACAGATATCTCTAAGAGTCCACACAATTCCCTTACCTCGATTTACTTGGTGTGACTCCTTTCCTTTTAGCTTCTCACGCTCTTGGCTCAACTCGCCTCGATGTATCCTGGAAGCTGCGATTCATTCATTAAATCAATTGAGTTAATGTATTTAACCCATAATTGACCTCAGTAGTCAATATTATTCACTTATGCATTTTACAAATGCCTTAATCCACATTTTACCTCTTTTAGGTAAATCTCAAAATTTATCCACTAACCACACCTTAAAATCATACACAACACTATTAATAACTTCTACATATCCCATTCATCATTAATCTCCATACATTCCACTTTCTCACTCTAGACCATTTCTAGGTCATAATCATTCCAATGCATTTTAGATAGTTTCTAACCATCCATACTCATGCCAAACAACTCCAAAATCAATTATATAAACAATGTACCATAGTTGGAGTGTTAGAATCTTACCCAATTTGATTTCTCTTCTTGCTCCAAATGGCAATGCCCTTAACTTCTTCAATACCAACAATGGGAAAATGCCTTCCAACTATGTTGTTCTTCTCTTTGATAGGAACAACTTTCCCTCTAATGGTCTCTCTTCAAACCTCACTGAAAATGGCTGATTTTAGAGAGAGAAAGTTAGGTTTTTGGGTTGAAAGTGGAAGGTTAGTGTTTTTCCCAAATTTTTTTGATTTTCAGCACTTCTTATATAGAAATAGCTTGAGGAGATCGATCTGGTCCAAGAGGAGATCGATTTGGTCCCCTTAAATCCCTCTTTTTTCACAGCATTTTAAGTATGAGATCGATCTGTCGAAGCATGAGATCGATCTGTCGAAGCATGAGATCGATCTGTTCCCAAACAGAGAGCTAAGGAGATCGATCTGGGTGCTTGGGGATCGATCTTTTCACTACAGAATGCTTAGGAGATCGATCTGGCTCCATTGGAGATCGATCTGCTCTATTCCTTTGCCTAAATAAGAGCATTCTGGCTCTTCCAGATCGATCTCTCATCCCATGAGATCGATCTGCCCTTCACAATTTCTACATTTTCTGCAGTTCTTCTGCAGCAACACTTACCAAACATCCTTAATTTGCTACCATGATCCTTTTCTCATCCATTCATCTTTGAGACTTGAAAATGGCATCCATCATCACTTCATACACATTAAAACTTGTGTAGAATCTTTGTATAACCAATGGTACTTAATATAAACAAAAATGGAAGTGCACATCTTATGCAATTCTACTTCCATTTTACCAAACTACTCGTAATCCATTCTACACACATTCTCCACATGTTTAAGTCCATTTCTTCACATTCATACTTAATGTAACTTGTATGTACAATTACCACTCTCATTACAAGTGTGTACATTACTTATGGACTTACATCATATATACTTCACTCATGAATTCATAGTACAACTCTATTTACATTTCTATGTACATATATACCATTATACATATACGGGGTCTCACATATACACATGAATATTCTTTTTGTATCTAAACAATTGTAAAAGCACAGTTGTCTCTTTGAGCTGTAATTATGGGGGATATAGATGTCAGTAAACATATTCTGTATAAGTGAATGATTTAACTTCAAATGTATGACATCACTTTTATTAACTGAGAATGGATATTGCGAGTGGATTATTATTGACTCACAGCCCAACAGTGTAGTGGTAAGTTTGTTCATGATCGAGTAGGGAAAGGAATAAATGTGAAAAATTTATTGAGATTTTCGGTTAAAAAGAATGAAAAAGGTCGTGATAATGCCTTAGCGGAGTTATATGTCAAGGAGATAGCTAGATTACATGGGGCTCTAGTGAGTATTACTTTTGACAGATATTCCCGATTTACCTCCAGATTTTAAACCCATTTTCAGGAGTCCATAGGATCTTGATTGAGTTTTTGTACCTCTTATCATCCTCAGACAAATGGTCAGTCAGATAGGACTATTCAAAACCTAGAGGATATGTTGAGGGCATGTACGATAGATTTTAAGGGATCATGGGATGAACACCTTCCCTTAGCAGAGTTTGCATACAATAATAGCTATCACACGAGTATTGGAATGACACCTTTTAAGGCTCTATATGGTAGGAGGTCTAGATCCCCTGTAGCGTGGGAAGAAGTGGGTGACAGAAAGATAAATGCTCCTGAGCTTGTTGAACAGGTTGTACAGAGTGTGAAACTTATATGTGAGAGATTAATGCTGCACAAAGTAGACAAAAAAGCTACACGGATGTGCATAGACGACCACTCGAGTTTGATGTTGGTGATGCAGTATTTCTGAAGATATCACCGAGTAAGGGTATCATGAGATTTGAAAAGAAAGGGAAATTGAGTCCTCGATACATTAGACCATTCGAGATTCTTGAGAGAGTGGGAGAGGTAGCCTACAGGTTGGCATTACCACCACAGATGTCTGGAATATTCCATGTATCTATGTTGACGAAGTACCACCCGGACCCTTCTCATATCATAGAGTATGAAGAGATGAACATACAAGAGGACATGAGCTACACTGAAGAACCCATCTGAATCCTCGATAGGAAAGAGAAGGTACTTCGGACTAAAAGCATCCCATTAGTGAAAATTTTATGGAAGCATTACTCAATGGAAGAGGCAACTTGGGAATTGGAAAGCCTCATGAAGGAGAAGTACCCCCATCTATTTGACGACTCGAGTTGAATTTGGAGGACCAAATTCTTTAAAGGTGGGGAGGATGTGAGACCTGAGAATTTTATACAAATCTAATTATGTAATGTGAACATGAGTGTAATTGATTGAGCTAAATGTGATGTACTCATAAATTGAGGCAATAAGGAATGAAATTTCTAAATAATGAATAAGTATTGAATGAGAAATAATCAATTGAGCAAACTATGGCAATTATATATGGAGATTTTATGCCAAGTGTACAACCATAGTGTGAAACTATGAGGCCAGATCGATCTTGGAGAAGAGGGGATCGATATGGTAGGCCAAAGTGACAAGGAATGAAAAATTTAAATGAGCAAATCGATCTCCAATGAAAGCAAATCGATCTCCTTGTGATTTTGCCTTAAAGGGATCGATCTCCTACAAGAGCAGATCGATCTCCAAATGATTCTGTAAAAATCAGATCGATCTCGTCACAGAGAGTAGATCGATCTCCTCAAGATTATGAGATCGATCTTGCCCCCACGACAGATCGATCTGGTAGGCATAAAAGTTGCTAAAATGTTCATAATTCAAAGGCAGATCGATCTCCTACAGGAGCAGATCGATCTCCTACCCTCTGCCTATATGAAGACCCCTGTGTTTTTACTGGAATTCATCTTCTCTCTCTCTAAAAAAATTGAAAACCCCTATTTTGGTCAAATTCCTAGCTTTCTCTCTCCTCTAAAACCTTCATTTTCATTCGAATCAGAGGTAGTGGCAAGAGGGAAAGCTGTTCCTCATCATAAGGGAAACAACATATTTAGAAATCGAAGGACAATTTGAGCTGAGGCGTGAATTGAGCACTCCACAAGTTTTAGGTAAATTTCTAAGCTTTAATCCTTGATTTTGAAGTAGATTTCTGTGATTGTGGCTATAGATGTTGTGATGAATTGGCTGAAAATGGTTAAGGTTGTTAGAATTATTGAGGTATTGAGAAATTATGAGAATGTGAGCAATTATGCTCGATGTTGAGATTTGAGACAATAAGATGACGTGTTGATGATGTTTTTACATCGTTGGGATAGCCCGGGAGTTCCAGAGAGGAATGTGAGGCTAGTTCGTCGTTCAGGGGAAACGATTGCACTATACAAGGTGCAACAAGGTAAGGGAAAACTTAAACTCATTTGTGTATGAGATTTGTGATGATATTTGTAGCATGAAATGTTTTTTGAGAAAGAAGCATGTTTTTACGAGTTATGATTGTTTTATTGCACATGGTTTTATAGCCGATTGGGACCCAATTCTTATGAGTTGTAAATAAAGTGTAAAATTATTTTACTAACTGTTTGAGTTTAAAAGTGAAGAGGAATTTCGGCTCTACGTTAAGGCGTACTAAGATTTGAGAAATGTGTGCGTGGTTTTACCGGTTTGAGCTCGGTTTTGACATGTTTTGTAATGAGTGCAAAAAGGTTTTTAGATGAGTTTTATGAGAGAAGTCATTATGAGCTCTACGTGAAGGCAAAACAGTTTTATATGATAATGGTTGTTACTGAGACTTAGGCGTGTCATGTGATCGCACATTGGGCCTTGCTCTGGTAGCATGTAAGTCTGATATTCCTCCGCTTTGGTAGCGAGAGATGCCTCCGTTCTGGTAACGTGAGATAACCCCCACTCCGATAACGCTAGGTGGCCTTGCTTTGGTAGCATGTAAGTACGAGCCTTGGTTTGGTATCATGTAAGACCGATAGTGTGCATGAGGAGAGGCCTTGCTCTGGTAGCATATAAGTCCTGGCCTTATTCTGGTAACATGTAAGACTAATATACCATGTACACGACCATATTATCGACTTTTGAGGATGCCTGGGATGCGCACCCAGAGGAGATTATTTGATGTGCCATGACAGATGTTTTTTTTTCTGAGTTTTAATTGCCTAGTCTCCATCTTTTTATATACATGAGATTGTGTTTTATGGCTTTGCTCCGTGCATTACTACTGAGGTGATTTTTATCACGTTCTTACGAGAAAAGCCACTATCGCATCCTGATTTCCACATGCTTGTAGCTATGGTTTTTATACTGAGCTATTTACTCTCTTGTTTCTACATGATCTTCGAGAAATGAGATGATAATGATGTTTTAATGTTTACATGCTACGTTTTCTATTAAGTTTATTGAGTCTCACCTACAGAACAAAATGATTGTGTTGTCTAATTGATGATTTTGTAATAAGTCCCTTACCCCCTTACTGAGCGATTTAGAAGCTCACCCTGTTTTTAATATCCCCCAGATTTTTTCAAGTGAAGTGAGTCCTACTACGCACGGAGAAGTGGCTAGTAGAGGACTTGAGCTCTAGGCCGTATATTGTATTTTGAGGTATACTTTAACATTTCATGTACCCAGACTAAAGTTGTAATTATAGACACTTGATGAACAATGATGTATGGGATGTATTAGGATTAATTAACTCTGAATTAAGAAAACTATATGATGATATATAAATATTAGATTATGAGATCCTGAGGTGAAAGTTTTATAATATATGTATGATGATGCATGACACTGTACAGAAATGCACCTAGAATTGTGTATTGATGTACATAAGTTTTAAATTTGCCCTGTTTTTCGCGCTTCTAGGGCATCACACTCATATTAGTTTTGCTTTATAAATCTCATTCAATCACAAAATATATATTTGTTCACAACTATTCAAATCACAAAACTGAGCTCAAACCGGCAAAACATGCACTCAAGTAATAAATCTCGGTTAAACACTTTTCTCAAAACAAATGCTCATTGACAAAATATTTTAATGCTACCAAAGCATTTTCATCCGTAAGGAATACATATGCACAAAAGGTTGCATCCCTTACCTCGAACCACGTGCGAATCACTTTCTGTCATTTTCTAATGCTTGTGATCCGGCTTTATCGGCTCTAATTAAATCTTTAGGAGCGGCAAGCATTTGCTACTTGCATTAGTATACTTTAATATACTCAATTCTCATTTGCATGAATTTCAATTCAGTGTATGGGGCCATTTCACACCAAATTTGGCCTTGTTACATCCTTTGGACCTTATATTCTCTTAAGTTCATTTCGATTATTCTAGTCGTTTCTCGAGAGTCCTTTAGACTCATCGAGTCTACCGATTCATGTTGACCCGGCATTAGCCTCACAATACCTCAAATTCATCATTTTCGTTCTCTATGGCATTTTATTAAATGCTTCTTATACCCATTTTCAATCATCATCCATTCCAACATATGGATTTCCCAAAGTTGTCTTAGAATCCTCTATACATGCTTAATAACATTTCTACATGCTTAAATCATCTTCAACTCCATGCCATTTCAACTTTCTCTCACTAAACTCATTCTAGGTCATGGTCGTTTAAGCATGTAAATGAACATTTCAACCAACATTATATACACCAAATCACTCATCATAATGTCTAGATTAACATACTAGAAGATGGTGTATAGAAATCTTACATAGCTTGACCTTTCTCCTCTTTTTGCCAAATTGGGGAAAAAAATCTCTTTTCTCCTTCAATCCAAGGTTTGAGCTTCCAATCTTTGACTATGTTGTTCTCTTCCTCACTAGGAATAACTTTGCTCAAAGGAACTTCTCTCAAAACTGATTGGAAAGTGGTGATTTTAGAGTGAGAAAGCTAGGTCACTTGTTAAAAATGGAGGGAATGAGTTGTTTCTCATGAAATGTAGGTTCAATTGATGAGTTCTCATAGAAATGGCCTAATGAGATCGATCTCTAAGGGTGGGAGATCGATCTGCCTTTGTCACGACCCAAAACTACCCAAAATCAGAGTAAATTTTTCATTTTTCTTTCATACTTACCTGTCCTCTAATCGTGACCACACTCCACTAACAATTGGGCTGTGCGTCAATGCCAGTCCCACCATTCATTCATCATATAACTTAATTCCTTATTAAAGGAAAGGTAAACACGTGAGTTTTTCATTAATTCTATCCCATTCATTTACAAGTGTTTACAATATCTATACATCCCCGAAAGTTACTTACAAACATGTTACTATGCTATTCTTATTTAGATACAATATGTACAAGTGTATATAACTCAAAATGATGGGCAGCAGCAGATATCAAGAATGCAGTACTCAGTCACCTCAAAGTCTACTGGAGGTAATCTGTGTAGGAAAATGAAAGGGGTGAGCACATCAAGCTCAGTAAGGCAATCCTACGAATAAGTAGGTAACCATACTACCTACATGAACATGGTGTCATGCATAAACCACCCTTTCTCCACACATTTCAAAACAGATGCTATAATTCATGATGTCATGTAAAACAAGTTCGCATGTGGATTTCAAAGAGTATGGAAAATTCAACATGCAACTCTTTTAAATCATTTCTCATTAAAATTTTACAACAAAGTTAGGACTCAACCCATCCCTCAGGTGTTCCTGACTCATACAACAACATGAAATCAAATGCTTTTCAAAGCAATAGTAACATGCGATACAATGAATGTCATGTAAAACCAGTTTACATCATTCATGGGTTTAAATAGCATGGAAATAACATCATGCAAATTTAGTTTAAAACCTAATTTCATTCTCATCAAAATCTTATCTTAGTCAGGATCTAACCCCTCCCTCGGGTGATCCAGACTCATACAAAAATCCACAAAATGAGTTTCTCAAAACATCAACATGCGAGACTAGGCAATATATGTATATATCTCAGGCAAATAACTAAGACTATGGCCATATGTCCTCATGATTCCACTGCTACATGGATCCTAGTGTGTGGGGTCTCACCACGATCGAGAACCGCCCCGGGAGGTAGGTCAGTCCATCCTGTCGATCTTGTCTGATCACTCGCATTCAAAGATGTCATTCGCATCCGAAGATACCACTAGCATCTGGAGATGCCACTCACATCCGAAGATGCCACATAATCAATCCCAACACGGTACAGCGTACTCCATGCTACTTGCACGGTACAACGTACTCCGTGGACCCATATCTCATATCCATACTCATGCCCTGTCTCAAAACGCACGTGCGAGCCTATTTAATCGGTGTGACACGCAGTCTACCCGACACTCCAAGCATTGTTTATCGCATGTTCTCATAAAACTAGTGCGAGCGATGCTCCAGCACTCTCATAAAATCAAGTAAAACTAGTACGAGCTAAGCTCTAGCACTCTGTTACACAAATCATGTGAAAATCTAGTGCAAGCTAGGCTCTAACACCCTGTCACGAAAATCAAGTGAAAATCTGGTGCGAGTTAGACTCCATCACCGTGTTACAAAAATCATGTAAGAATCTGGTGCGAGTTAGACTCCAGTACCTTGTCATGAAAATCATGTTAAAATCTGGTACGAGCTAGGCTCTAGCACCAATGCATGTAAAACTCTAGTGCGAGCTCTCTCTAACACTAATGCATGCATCACACAAATCAAAAACTCGTGCGAGATGAGCTCTAGCACGACACATTTCTATAAAATCACGTAGGCAACTACATTTCTCAAATCAATTTCAGAGAAAATCAACATTGATGAAAGTTATGCAATGTTGTGCATTTTATTTAAAAGTTAGCCAGCCTACCCATGCATGTGTCAAACCACCTCAAAAACAAGTAAGAACCTTTTGTTCTTTCTCCTCCTAACTTTTCCTAATTTTGGAAATTTTACTCTTCACAAGGGTATTTTGGTCATTTCCCATTCGAACACTAAAAATTTTATCTACAAAACTAGACCCTTCAGACAATTTAAGAGACTGCAAATGAAGTTGAAATTGCGTAAAGTCACCTCTAGCAGTCTGTAAAATTTCATTACCTCATTTTTTTGTATGGTCGAACTTTTCCCAACACTACCGATCACTCAATCCGTTTAGCTCCCAATATGTTCTTTGGAGCTATAGATAACCATTTATCGGGTTAAATCCAAGCATATTAATCTATTATTTCACTTTTACTGGGTTTAATTTAAATCATTGGGCCCGTTTACCCCTATTGGGCTCGGTTGTACCTTAATGGGCCTTAATCAGCCTTAAGCCCGCTTCTACTTACTATTCACATTATCGAGGCCTATTGGGCTCATTGGGCCTATCAGTATTTATTGGGCCTCGTTCTAAACTCTCGGATAGCTCAATTAATTATTTACGACAATTTATCTCAAATTTTAGAATTTAATTCATTTTATACAGAATTAATTCATAATTTATGCGATAAATTTCTAACACACATAACTATGCCAATTGTCGTAAATAAGGGTTACCTACCCGAGATTCCATGATAGTACGCATATTGAGGCTGTCTCGAGCTCTCGTTTGACGACAATTGTCGAACTACACAATTACATATTTTCTCGGGTCAATTTTCAGTCGGATATTAATCAAATTAAATATTTCAAAATTTAAATCGGTCAATTTTGACCGCTTACCGACTTACCCGTAGCTCAATTGCATTACCAAAATTTTTTTCTAATTTTTTCTCTTTTTCTTTTTCCCTTTTTTCTCTTTCTTTTTCTTCTTTTCTGGCTGAACCGGTTCGGTTCGGTTCGGTCCAGTTCAGCCCGATTTAGACCGGTTCAATTTTCTTCTTCACCGTTTAGAGCTCTGCCGGTCGGTTCTTCATCGGCTTTCGCCTCTAGCAGCTCTGTGGGGTAGTCCGATTCACGAATCTGGCCTCGGTTTCACCAACGGTGGCCGAAAAGTGGCCAGTCTGGCCTGTTCTCCCTTCGACGTCGGTGCTGGTTCTCTTTTCTCGCTGTTGCCGGTGCTGGCCGCCGTTTTACCGGTCGATCCACCCACCAATCGATTCGTATTTGCCTCAGGAACCTTCGGCTGGTGGTGGTCAGGGCTGATCGGCGCCGGTGGCCGCTGAATCTCTTTTTTTTCCTCGATTTCCTTTTCCCTCGTCGTTGACGCGATTTTCGGTGGCTGGGGTGCGCGTGTTGGCCGATGGAGGCTCCCTTGGTGCCGGCCTTGCTTCGTCGGTCGCTCGCCCTCCATCGTGCCGCCGTTCGCCATCTGCTGGGGAAGCCGCAGACGGTTGTCGCGCGATCAGTTTCGCGCGACACTATTTTCTTTTTCTTTTTTTTTAATTTAATTTTATTTTATTTTTATAATTATTTTATTATTATTTTAATCATTAAAATATTATTAAAAATCTCAAAATATCTAAAAAAATCATATTTAATTCATTTAATCCATAAATGAATTTATCAGTGTTATTTTATCTTTTCGGTATATTTTTCCAATATTTTCGGAATAATTTTTCAAAGTGAAATTTCTGATTAATTTCAATAAATTCATATCTTGACCAATTGGACTTGAAATTCAATAATTTCTCCTTTATTGATCAAGATTTTCTAAATCCATATTTATAACAAAATTTTCTCGTTCAATTTATACCGGATTTTAGTCTTTTGATCGTTTTACCCTTCTACACGTTCAGGACCAATTTAGGCCGACTTTTCTTCTTGGATCCACTAAAATTTCTTATTTACAATTCGTATCTCTGTCCAGACAATTGAAATCTCATAAATTAAATTTGAAATTTCTTAATTGTCCGTTTTCGGATTTAACGTACGTTCGACTACTTCATTCATATTTATATGATCAAATAATCCGTCTTATGATTCCATTAACATTTAACCATATCCATAAAATGTGTGAATCATAAGGAAATACGATAACAATCGGGTCTTACAGCCTTTGTTTAAACTCCTTCAAAATTTTGAAAATACAGGCAAGAGATCGATCTGCTCAAGGGGATAGATCGATCTGGTTCAGGTAGAAGGCTTTAGAGATCGATCTGGCCTTAAGAGGAGATCGATCTGGCCTTTCCAGAGACCAAGAGAGATCGATTTGGCCTATCTAGAGACCAACAGAGATTGATCTTGTCTAAGTCGAAGCAACTTGAGATTGATATCTCCTTGTAATGAGATCAATCTACCTTTCATACAGTATTCCAGCTGCAAATGTTTTCCAAATTTTCCTAAAGTAACTTCCATTCATTTGCTTCTATACTCATTTTACATTCCATTCTCACTTAGAGCTTAAAAACATCCATTTCCTGATATTCATAAGCAATGTAACTTGTTTGTACACTTCGGAATCATAAACATTACATAGAAATTTACAGGTCTTACACTTTACTATTGTTAAACACAAGGTAATCGAAAATAACTATACCCAGTCAGACAAAATAATGGTAATTTAATAATGGGTATGGTGTAGCTATGTTGCAGACTGAGTTAGATTGAAACTCATCGACTCTGTGGAACGACCACTACCACCTCCCTACGTTACTCTTTTTTTTTTCTTAACACAGATCTGGAATGAAATCCAGTAGGAAATCACTGGAAGAGTTCTACGAAAGCATGCATTTATTGTATCAGCTATAGTATAGACATTTGGTAGCATTGTCATCTCTACTACTTGTAAAGGCCATACTATGGGTCCAGTTACAGATCGCCAGACCAATACAAGAGAATCGTCAGGCAATCGACAATTGCAGGGAAGGTTTCTTCAAATATCTGCTTGGGTCCAAAGAAAAATAAAGAATGAAGGTCTCGATTTTTACAAGAACCCAACCTGTAACCGTTGAAGCTAAGTGTTCAAGCTACTGTTTGCTTGAAGCTACTGCAAACTTGAAGCTTTAATTGCTAGGTCGAAGCTGAACTGATGCACTAGTGAACAACTACTCGAAATAAACTCTGCTTTTAGACATGAGCAATGCGTGACTTGCGTTAGTGCCTTGGACTGCTCTGAAACCAAGTTGTTAAACAATCTTAATAATTTCACTTTTGGTTTGTTTCTATTTGAGAGAAAGCTTCTGAAGAAAGTGTTGACGGTAGCTTTGGTGGGGGAAGGGAAAAAGAGATAACAACTAAACCTAAAGAAAAGAATTTTTTTTTCTTTTGGAAAAAAATCCACTTCTTAGGACAGTAGAGCTCTTTTTGTTAGGATGTGCTCATGCCTTATGCAAACACTTCCCCTGGAAATTAAGTACCAAAATTTCTTCATAAGTCGTGCCCACACCTTATTAAAAATCGTCTCCTGTCCACTAAAACAAAAAAAAAATCTTATCTACTACTTATAAAATAAAAAAAATAAGAAAAATATTTGCTAAACATAGAACAAAATAAAATTTTGGGTTGCCTCCCAAAAAACACCTTTCTTTAATGTCTTTGGCTAGACATGGCCATGCTCAGTTGTAGTTTGGATATTCCAAATCAATCCGTTCAACTTCATGCACTTGAAAATCTTCATAAAAAGGCTTTAAGTGATGACCATTGACCTTAAAACTCTTACCTATATCAAAACTTTGAATTGGAATTGCAATATGAGGAAACACATTAGTAACTATAAAAGGTCCTAACGACCTAGAACGCAATTTACTAGGAAATAATTTTAATTTAGAATGATAAAGTATAACTTTCTGACCAACATAAAAAATTTTTCTAGGAACCATACGATCATGAAAGCCTTTATCTTTTCCTTGTAAGTTCTAGAGCTTTTATAGGCAGCATTAATATTAAACTTAATAACTTCACCATCAAATTCCATTGTAAATGTACCATCATGCACATCAATTTTAGTTCTATATGTTCTTAGGAAAGGTCTTCTCAACAAAATTAAAGATTTAGATGAATCATCCTCCTCCATATTAAGCACATAAAAATTAGCAGGAAAAATCAATCCATTCACTTGCACCAAAATATCCTCTAGAACACTCTCAGGATAAACATTAGATCTATCGGCAAGCAGAATAATCACACCAGTTTCTTTTAATAGTCCAACATTCAAAGATCTATAAATAGAGAAAGGCATGACATTAATTGAAACTCCTAGATCCAACATTGCTCTTTCAATTTTAACATTATCTATTGTGCAAGGGATAATAAACATACCTGGGTCCTTGCACTTAGGAGGTAACTTTTTTTGGAGGACAGCTGAAGGATTCTCACCCATACTTACAAATTCATTACCTCTCAATTTCCTTTTGTTGGTACACAACTCCTTAAGAAATTTGGCATTTGAGGTACCTGTTTAATTGCATCAAGTAAAGGGATATTTACCTTAACTTTGCGGAAAGTGTCAAAAATCTCCTTTTCCTCTTCCTCTTTCTTGGATTTAGATGATCTATAAGGAAAATGAGGAGTTAGTACCAAAACTTTTTGTTGCGTGCCATTAGGTTCCTTAGGGGGATCAAGTTGTGGCTAAGATGCAGCAACTTCCTTTTAAGCTTCTTCCTCTGGAATGCGTTTTCGGGTTGTATTGCTAGGCTCCTTCAACTCGGTTCTACTCCTCAAGTTCATTGCACTGACATTTTGTTTAGGGTTAATAACTGTTTGTGAGACCAATTTTTCTTGAGATTCCAATCTACTCACTGAAATTACTAGCTGACTCACTTGATCCTCCAGCTTCTTGATGCTTGTCTTGGCCTCCTATTGAAATTGTTGTGTGTTAGTTATAAGTGATTTAACAATTTCTTCAAGAGACATACTAGAACTTGAAGATGATTGTTGTTGCTGTGGAGCGGGCTATCTATGTTGAAAGTTTTGAAATTGAGGTATTGCTCCATAGCTTAGGTTGGGATGGTCCCTTCTAAGTTGTAAGCATTTGAATTTGGATCATAATTCCTTTGTGGTGGACCTGAAAATCCTTCAACTGCATTGGCATGCTCATAATGTTCATCTCGAAGTATGAGACACATGTCAGTTGGTGACAAGTAGAAGCACAAATTCCATATGCTTTAGCTTGTTGCATATTTCTCATTCCTATGACCAATTGTTGAACAACAAATGTTAGATTTAGCTATTTGATTTTCAAGAGAATACGTACTTACCTCATTTACTCTCCTCTAAGATATATCATGTTTGAATCCAAACTGTTGGGAGTTAGCAGCCATGGTGGAAATCAAATCTCTAGCCTCTCTAGGAGTCTTATTCATTATTGCACCTCCACTGGCTGTATCCATCATCCTTCTTTCCATGGGTAACAATCCTTCATAAAAGTATTGATCAAGAGTTGTTCGAAAATCCCATGTTGAGGACAACTTGCATAAAGTTGCTTAAATCTCTTCCAGTATTCATGAAGAGTCTTAATATTTTTTCTGCTTGATTCCACATATCTCTCTTCTAATGCTGGCAGCTCTTGAAGCAGGAAAAATTTTATCCAAGAACAGTCTCACCATCTCAGTCCATGTGGTTATAAAGCTAGGAAGTAAATAGAATAGCCAATTTTTTGCTCTATCAGCTAGTTAGAAAGGAAAAGCTTATAGTTTGATTTGCTATTCAATAACTCCCTATGGCTTCAAGCTTGAACATACCACATGAAATTCTTTCAATGCTTATGAGGATCTTCATTCTCAAGACCATGGAACTTGGGAAGCAAATGGATCAAAACTGACTTTAATTCAAAATCTGCTTGCAAAATTGGGTATTGAATGCAGAGGGGTTGTTGATTGACAATTGGTGTAGCCAATTGCCTTAAAGTTCGCTCTTCTTCAACCATTATTTCTTCAATCTCAAAATCGTACAAGACTAGATTACTTGCACGAGAAGAACAGAACATTAAAATAAATCTAATTAAAACCAATCCTCGAAAACGGCGCCAAAAATTGGTGGCTGTCGAGACCAACAAATTAAATTCCTGCTAAAAAATAATTTAGAACTTAGTATAGATGAGTAAGGTTGTTTCGCACAGAGATTGGTTAGATTTATTTTTCTGTGAAAGAACGAAAAGAAAAATATGTTAATAGATTTATTATATTGCAAAAGAATGAAAAGAAAAATTAATATGTTAACGCGTAGAAAAGAGAAATTACTATCTAAAATGTTGAAAAGAAAAATCAATATGTGAAGCATCCAACCAAATAAATAATTTTAGAATATGGTCGTAGAATTGATCATTGATGTAAGGATGAATTCTTTTAATATTTACCAAATTGGTTATAGTTATTGGTACGACCTAACAACCTGTCTCTCCTTACCTTTTCGATAATCAGGATGCTATTTCTAATTATTTTTCTTACTAGTAAACAACCTTAGATACGATCTTAAGATTTAATTTACCAACAGCATTAAAAACTAGAGAAACTACCAATTCTAACCAACAAACACACATGTAGGTTTATTTAAGCTAGATTATATATCCCCATAATATAGAATTGAAAACCTCTTTGTAATCAATTATGTTATTTACCACTAATATTAAAATACTCAAACAATTACGGATTCAAGTTTCTAATTGGTGATATATTATCTTGATAATTGAACAAAGGACTCTTTTTACACAATCAATCAAAACAATAATTTCAACAAGCACAGAAGATATATAAATAGCAAAGATATAAAATAACAAAATAAAAACTAATTAGATCTCACAATCCTCGAAGAACCCAAATCTTTAATTATCCTTTGGCTGGACTAAATAGTTTAGCAAGCCATGGAGTTAAGAGAAAAACACCAAAGAAAAAGAGTCTTTAATTGCTTAAAGAAAGAAAATAATAAGATGTTTATTGTGTGTAGCCATCACTCCCCTCTCAGCCTTTTATATTCTAAATATTAAATATCCTAGTCCTAGAATCTTTTTTGAAAGGAAACTTCTCCGATTGAGTTTGATTATAAATCAACTTCTTTCCTTTCTTGACCATTAATTGCTTTTTGCCCAAGAAAGTCATACCATGTGACTTCATCAATAATTAAAATCCCCCACTTGTCATCTTCAGGCCGGTTAAGTCAAATTTAGTCACAGTTGATGAAGCTTGATTTGAATTCACATATTTTTAAGTTATTTTTCTCGTCACTGCCTTAGACGTTCCCACGCCTAACAACACGACATCTTTCAGGTTCTGAGAATTGATCAAAATTTGCAACTTTAGTCTATTTTGCTCTTATTTCTTCATTCAGTAATACAAAATACAAAGTATAAGTCAAATCCAAAAATTAAGCATATAAAAGGATCTAAATCTTGGGAAAATATGACAATTAATATGTTTAATATGCACCCTATCAAATTTCTTGATTCTTTTAGCTTTATCTCCACCAATAGTTACACAACATATTATTGATGTCTTGACATAATGACTTTGAAAATGAAAAACAACTACGTGTATAAATTGAAGTTGTAAGTGACCAGCCCAGCCGGTCATGACCACCCCTCTCTTTGGGCCAACAACATCGAATGTTGTGACATCGTTACTCATCTGTACTGTTCGCTTTGGGTCCACTGACCCACATAATTTTATCGAGGTACCTCATTCACGTCTCACACGGTTCGAACCCAAGATCTTAAGTCTTTTGTTTTTACACACATGATACCAATTGTTCCGTTACGATAATGGAACAAATGGTATCATATGTGTAAGGATTAAGGACTTAAGGTCCTGGGATCGAACCATGTGGGACATGAATTGGGGTATTTACCTCGATAAAATTGTGCGAGTCAGTGGACCCAAAGCGAACATTATAGATGAGTAACGATGTCACAACACATGTTTTATTGTAACGGACCAGCCCAGTCGGCCACGGCCAGCCCTCTCTTTGGGCCCACAACATCGACTGCTGTGACATTGTTACTAACCCGTGTTGTTCGCTTTGGGTCCACTGATGTCACTACCCAAAAATCAGAGTAAATTTTTTTGTTTTTCTTTCATACTTACCTGTCCTCTAATCGTGACCACACTACACTAACAATTGGGCTGTGCGTCAATGCCGGTCTCACCATTCAATCATCATATAACTTAATTTCTTATTAAATGAAAGGTAAACACATGCGTTTTTCACTAATTCTTTCCCATTCATTTACAAGTGTTTACAGTGTCTATACATCCCCAAAAGTTACTTATAAACATGTTACTGTGCTATACTTATTTAGATACAATATTTACAAGTGTATATACCTCAAAATGATGGGCAGCAACGGATATCAGGAATACAGTACTCAGTCACCTCAAAGTCTACTAGAGATGATCTGTGTCAGAAAATGAAAAGGGTGAGCACATCAAGCTCAGTATGGCAATCCTACAAACAAGTAGATAACCATACTACCTTCATAAACGTGGTGCTATGCATAAACCACCCTTTATCCACACATTCAAAACAGATGCGACAATTCATGATGTCATGTAAAAAAAGTTAGCATGTGGATTTCAAAGAGCATGGAAAATTCAACATGTAACTCTTTTAAATCATTTCATTCTCATTAAAATTCCACAACAAAGGCAGGACTCAGCCCATCCCTCGGGTGTTCCTGACTCACATAACACCATGAAATCAAATGTTTTTCACAGCAATAGAAATATGCGATACAATGAATGTCATGTAAAACCAGTTTACATCACTCATGGGTTTAAATAGCATGGAAATAACATCATGCAAGTTCAGTTTAAAATCCAGTTTCATTCTCATCAAAATCATATCTCAATCAGGATCCAACCCCTCCATCGGGTGATCCAGACTCACACAGAAATCCACAAAACGTGTTTCTCAAAAACATCACATGCGAGACTACGCAATAGATATATATATATATATATATATATATATATATATATCTCGGGTAAATAACTAGGATGATGGCCATATGTCCTTGTGATCCCACAGCTACTCGGATCCAAGTGTGCGGGGTCTCACCATGATCGGGGATCGCCCCGAGAGGTGGGTCAGTCCATCCCGTCGGCCCTATCCGGTCACTCACATCCGAAGATGCCACTCTCATTCGAAGATGCCACTCGCATCCGAAGATGTCACATAATCAATCTCAGTACGGTACAGCGTACTCCATGCTACTTTCACGGTACAACGTACTCTGTGGACCCATATCTCATATCCACAATCGTGCCTGTCTCAAAATGCACGTGCGAGCATATTTAATCGGTGTGACACATAGTCTACCTAACGCTTCAAGCACGGATCATCGTATGTCTCATAAAATCACTACGAGCGATGCTCCAGCACTCTCATAAAATCAAGGAAAATCTCATGCGAGCAGAGCTCCAACACGCGTTTCATAAAATCTCATAAATATAGTGCGAGCTAAGCTCCAACACTCTGTTAAAATCATGTAAAACTAGTGCGAGCTAGGCTCTAACACTCTGTTATAACAATTCAAATGAAAATCTGGTGCGAGTTAGACTTTAGCACCCTGTCACGAAAATCATATGAAAATCTGGTGCGAGTTAGACTCCAGCACCAATGCATGTAAAACTCTAGTGCGAGCTCTTGCTCCAGCACTAATGCATGCATCACACAAATCAAAAACTCGTGCAAGCTAAGCTCTAGCACGTCACATTTCTATAAAATCACGTAGGCGGCTTTGTTATCTTAAAACAATTTCCAACCGAATCACATTGTTGAAAATATGCAATGCTGTGCATTTTTATTTAAAAGTTAGCCAGCCTACTCATGCACGTGTCAAAACACCTCAAGAACAAGCAGAAACCTCTTGTTCTTGCTCCTCCCAATTTTTCCTAAATTTGAAAATTTTACCCTTAACAAGGGTATTTTGGTAATTTGCCCATCCGGGGCACTAAAATTTTTATCTTAAATTTAGACCCTTCAAACAATTTTAGGGAATGTAAATGATGTCGAAATTGCGTAAAGTTACCTCTAGCAGCCTGTAAAATTCTCTTACCTCATTTTTCTGTACGGTCTAACTTTTCCCACTGATGTCTCGTCACGTAGTCCGATTTGCTCCCAATCCAATCTCCGGAATTGCGTATAAATATTCATTGGGTTAAATCAAAACATATTAATTCATATTTGATTTTAACTGGGCTTAATTTAAATCATTGGGCTCGTTTACCCCTATTGGGTCTGGTTACACCATAATGGGCCTTAATCGGCCTTAAGCTCATTTTTCACTTATTATTCACATTATCGAGGCCTATTGGGCTCATTGGGCCCATCAGTATTTATTGGCCACGTTCTAAACTCATTGGATCGCCCGTATACTATTTACGATAATTACTTTAAAATTTCGAATATAATCCATTTTATGCACAATTATCCCTAAACTCCGAAAAATAATCTTAACTCTGTATTAAGGACTCTAATTATCGTAATTAAAATGTACTTACCCAATGCTATACAGGGTACAAAAATCAGAGCTCAATCGGCTCTCGTTCGGGCTCTGTCGTAAAACTGCAGGATTAGGTAAATCCGGGTTATTTTTCATTAAATATAATATTAAATTAATTTCAAAAATTTACGCGTAGGTCAATCTCGACCCTCGGTCAACTTATCCGAATCGCGAGTCGTCCCCGGTGATTCTTCTTTCCTTTTTCCCTTTTTTTTTCTTTTCCTTTCCTTCTCTTTTTCCGTCCTTTTCCTTTCCCTTTCCTCTCGGCCAAACGGTGCCGTTTCTGGTTCTTTGTCGTCGCCGACGTTTCCGACCGATTCGTCGGCCACTACCGGTCTCAAAAGGACTGCCTCTTCCTCCCGATCACGTCGGTACCCTCCGTTCATACCCAGCTATCGTGGATCACCGAAATAGGGCCCGTTTTCCTCGCGGTCTTCTCCTCATTTGTTTGTCGGACACAGCCGTCGTCGGCGCGCGTCACCGGTGCCAATGTGTTCACCAACCTCTCCTCTTTCTCCTCCGATCTTCGTTTGGGTCCATCGATCTCCGGTGGCCGTAGGTTGGTCTCGGTCTTGGCTATCATTTCCGTCGATTTTCAGTTTCAGGTTTTTTTCACGATTTCCGCTCTTTTCTTTTTTTTATTATTATTATTTATAATTTATTTTATTATTATTATATTCCTTAAAATAATATAAAATTACAAAATATCCACCAAAAATTTATATTTTAAATAAATTAATTAATTTAATTTATTTATTGTCTTTTAATCCTTTTTTCGGTATATTTTTTTCGTATTTTCGGGATATTTTCCGATGTGAAAATTCTGATTAATTCTAATAAATTCATATATTGATCAATTGGACTCGAAATTTAATTATTTCATCGTTATTGATCAAGATTTCTCAAATCCATATTTTTACTAAAATTTTCTTATGGAATTTATACCGGATTTCGATCTTTTGACCGTTTTACCCTTCTACACGTTCGGGATCAATTTAATCCTACTTTCCATCTTGAACACTCACTCATTTCGTGTTTTAAATCCTTATCTCCAGTCTGAATCTCATTCATTTAATTTGTGATCATTTTCAATCCTTTATAAGAAATTATGATATAATTTCGGGTCTTACATAATCTCCCCCACTTAAGAAATTTGGTCCTCTAAATTAGAACCAAGTCAAATAGGTCCATAAACAACTCCGGGAACGTCTATCGCATCATACTTTTTAATTATCATGTAACTTTTTTCGGAGTGTAACATTATCAAAGGACTTTGACTAGGGAGATCGTCTTAAACCTTAACACTTTCTCTTTCCGTTTAATGCCCGAATCAATTTTTCAACATACGTTATACTTTCATTGAGCTCCCACAGCTCATATCCGATCACATATGCTGGGTCTGGATAGTATTTCTGAAGCATCAAAAGATGGGACACATTGTGGGTGCTTGCTAATTCAGGTAAGAACGCCAACCTACAGGCCTTATCTCTCACTTTGTCCAATCTCTCAAAGGATTCAATCTAACGAAACTCAATTTGCCTTTTTTTTCCAAATTTCATTATGTCCTAAGGGCATGTAACTTCCAACAATACTAATTCACCCTCGGTGAATTTTAATGGTTTCTGTCTCTTATTAGCATAGTTTTTCTGTCTGCTCTGAGGTGCTCTTAATCTCTTAGAATTCAACTGAACATCCTCAGAGATTTGTTATACTGAATCGGGAGCAATTCTCTATCTGTCACCCACTTTTTCTTATCCAAATCGAGGAACAACTCCTACGGTCATACAAATATAAAGTCATCCCGATACTCAAGTGGTAATTGTCGCTATTGACGAATTCGATTTGTAACAACTGATCATCCCAGGAGCTTATCAAATCAATGGCACATGCTCTCATCAGATCCTCCAAAATCTGTACAATCCCCTCTGACTGACCATCTGTCCGAGGATGGAAAGTTGTGCTAACACTCAGTCGGGTTCCCATAGCTTCCAAAAAAATATTCCCCGAAGTGGGAAGTGAAACGGGAATCCCTATCTGATACCATGCTCACTGGAATGCTACATAATGTTCCACAATCTTTCTTACACATAAATCTGCCTACATACTCAGAGTATCTGAGGATTTCATAACCAAAAGGTGGGTTGGGTAGACTTAGTCAATCTATCGACTATCACCCAGATAGCCTTGTGATTCATCCGGTTCCTCTGTAACCCCTCACGATATCCATGGTAACTTGCTCTCATTTCCGTGTTGATATAGGTAGAAGCTGCAATAACCTTGCAACTTCTATTGCTCTACCTTACTCTGCTGACATACGAGACACTTCTCCACAATCTCCACAATGTCTCTTTTCATATCTAACCACCAATACCCTTTTCTGAGATTTCGATACATTTATTACTTCTCGGATGCACTGTATATCCCGAAGAGTGAGCTTCTGAAAATAATACTATCTCATCAACTGTGGTCCTAGGGAGCACTTATACTGTCTCTGAACCTCAGTAAGCCATCATCATTCACCATGAACTCTGTCACTGTACCCATCTGAATCTGACCCATACTATTGACACCATGCCGATCATCACGCTAAGCCTGTCAAATCCAGTCACTTAAATCCGGTGCTAATCTCAGGCTAGCTGTCACATAATTCACTGTCATCGTCAGAAGGGATCACATCACTACTGAGGCTCACAACTGCTCTAGTAGCTCACGCTCCCTGACCATCATATGTAATACCATCCCGAGGCTCTTTCTGCTCAAGGCATTAGCCATTTCAATAGCCTTTCCTGGGTGGTACAATTTTCACGATCATAATCCCTCAGAAGCTCTAACCTTCTTTGTTCTCATATTCTACTCTTTCTGTGAAAACAGATACTCGAGGCTTTTATGATCAGTGCATATGCAAAATTTCTCACCGTATAAATGGTGGTGCCATTCCTTTAGTGTAAACACTACGGCTGCCAATCGCTAAATCATGGGTCAGATAGTTTCTTTCATGATCCTTGAGTTGTCTGGATCCATAATGGACTATCTTCCCAGTTTGCATCAATACACAGCCCATTCATTATTTTAAGGTATCCATATACACTGCGAAATCTCTTGAGCTGTTGGGTATGGTGAAAATAATTATGGTGGTCAGTTCACACTTCAATGCACCAAAACTCCTATCACATTTATCATCCCATTCAAATACCATTTTTCTTAGTTAAACGTGTCAACAAAGTAGTCCATTTCGATAACTCTCAACAAACCATCTGTAAAAACAATTTTCAATTGTTGCTTATAATTTTCCCTGGACTTTAAATACACCCAAAATATCATCAATAAGGATGATAACAAATTGGTCCAGGTAAAGTTTAAATACCTCATCGTAGTTGAGTTCCACTAAATATTTCAATCACCCATATCCTTGACCTATGTACGCATAAACGTATAATGTCATTTCAAAATCGCTTCCGTTCAAGATACTAACCTACATCATTTCATTTTTCTTATATTAACTGTTTTTATAGAATTTTAATTTTTAAACCTTCATGATTAATCGAATTCTATATTTCTTTATCGTACCAGTAAAGGTACCCTAATTTTAAATGTATATATTATGACTGTCAATTTCAATTTATAGGTTATGTGTACTTCTAGATGCTGTCAAGTCTTCAGGCGAGGAGGTATTTTGAAATACCTTTATTAACCCTCAAACTTGACCACATAGACTGGTTATGGATATATCCACCCTTTATCCTTGGTCGCAATTCATATTCACTACATATCGCTTCATCCAAATTACTTCACATATCAACAATATTCTTACTTTGCATGCGCCTCTTATTCTAATATATTTTGTATTTAGAATCTATCACATCTCAAAGCTTATCTAGTTTCGTATATCACTTATAACAAACTCTATCATTACTCATTCCGTGAGTACAATCATTTACTCCTTTAATTTCAATCGCTACACCCCTTTTATTACTTGTCAAAACTTACAGTATACTTTTCAGGGGTAAAACATCACTATCTTAGGATAGAAATCTGAACAGCATAGTTTGCAGCCGACCAATTTATTCTCAAATATTACTTCAAATTATTCATATTCCATTAAATAAAATCGGCTGACTTATACTTCTTCCCCCGTTTTCAACTTATAATCTCTTCATAATTATTCTGTTAGTTAACCCTCCTCTAATAGGGTACTAACTATCAGCATTGTGCCCAAGGGTGTAGGCATTCACGTCTTTTACTAACTTATATACAAATGAAGGCAATATGAATAAATGTGTGGCACCAGGATCAATTAACACAATTACTTCTTTATTCACAATCTGGGTGGTATCTTCCACCACATTGCATGAAACATTAATAGTTGCTTGGTCCAAGGCATACACTCTCCCTCGTCCAACAACCTACTTTCCCCTTTTCTCTTTGGTTGTGGCCTCCCTTTTCTTTGCAGAGATATTAACAGGGTTTTCTCTGTCTCTTTGCCCTTCTGTGTGGCAGTCTCACCCAACTCTGAGCAATCATTAAATAAATGGCTCGTCTTACCACACTTAATGCCTATTTCTAGTCAATAAAGTGTAGGTGTAGGCCCTGCTTCCGTGGTATCTACCACACATCCTACAGTGATCTGTAGCAGGTCGGGGTCCTCCAATCACAATACCCCTCAAAAGTGCTAAAATTGGATACATTGGGGCCTTACCAATCATCTTATCCCATGACTCATCAACTCTAATCTTTTACCAACCTACCTTTTTCTCGTTCTGACATCTCTGTCATTCTCTATTCTCTTCTGTCCCTATTTCGACCCTTACTACCTTTCCCAATCTCAGAGGCGTCCAACATATGATCTTATTCACACAACTGTGCGCGCACTGCCTCGGCATAGGTAGTGATATCTAACGGGGCCAATCGGATTCTAATCGACAATTTGAGCCCTTCCATGAACTTTTAGGCTTTTCGACTCTCACTGCCCATAGTGTTGAGGTAATACCTGCCCAGGGTATAAACTGAGTTTCATACTCGTCAATCAACCAGTTCCTCTGGGTCAGAGTAAAAAAATTTATCTGTAATTTCCTTTAAGCAGTGTCTGGGATATTCTGTCACCGGAATACATCCAAAAATATTTCTCATGTCAGCTCTGGATGTCTAACTCTTAAGATGGGTTGAGCGGACTTCCACCAATGCTCTGACTCGCCCTCAAATCCCATGCATTCTCTGAGCAATTAGCTCTCAAAATATTCTCCACACTCCGCTCCAACGTCGCGAAGTGTGTCTCAATACGGTCTGATCTCTCTGTCGGACTCTGTGGGGCATGCTCAACATCAACCTCCATTTCAATCTCATCCTAGTTCTCATAGGTCGACTCAGCACGACTAGCAGGCTCAGGCCTACCTCTACGACCTCTACCTCGTGCTCTACCTCCTCTACCGCGACTATATTAGGCATAATGCCTATATTCCTGCATTCTCAACCATTTCTTAGTTAAAACCCATCTTGATATACACTATTGTATCTAACCTAGCACAGTAACACGAGGATGTAATTTCCTAATTACTGATACTGACACACATCAGGCTAACTTCGCTCGGATACCACCATTTGTCAGGACCCAAAAATCAGAGTAAATTGTTCATTTTTCTTTCATACTTACCTATCCTCTAATCGTGACCACACTCCACTAACAATTGGGCTGTGCGTCAATGCCAGTCCCACCATTCAATCATCATATAACTTAATTTCTTATTAAATGAAAGGTAAACACATGCGTTTTTCACTAATTCTTTCTCATTCATTTACAAGTGTTTACAGTGTCTATACATCCCCGAAAGTTACTTACAAACATGTTACTGTGCTATTCTTATTTAGATATAATATTTACAAGTGTATATACCTCAAAATGATGGGCAGCAACGGATATCAGGAATGCAGTACTCAGTCACCTCAAAGTCTACTAGAGATGATCGGTGTGAGAAAATGAAAAGGGTGAGCACATCAAGCTCAGTAAGGCAATCCTACGAACAAGTAGGTAACCATACTACCTTCATGAACGTGGTGCCATGCATAAACCACCCTTTCTCCACACATTCAAAACAGATGCAACAATTCATGATGTCATGTAAAACAAGTTAGCATGTGGATTTCAAAGAGCATGGAAAATTCAACATGCAACTCTTTTAAATAATTTCATTCTCATTAAAATTCCACAACAAAGCCAGGACTCAGCCCATCCCTCGGGTGTTCCTGACTCACACAACACCATGAAATCAAATGCTTTTCACAGCAATAGAAATATGCGATACAATGAATGTCATGTAAAACTAGTTTACATCACTCATGGGTTTAAATAACATGGAAATAACATCATGCAAGTTCAGTTTAAAACCCAATTTCATTCTCATCAAAATCATATCTCAGTCAAGATCCAACCCCCCCTTGGTGATCCAGACTCACACAGAAATCCATAAAACGTGTTTCTCGAAAACATCAACATGCGAGACTAGGCAATAGATATATATATCTCGGGCAAATAACTAGGACGATGGCCATATGTCCTTGTGATCCCACTGCTACACGGATCCAAGTGTGCAGGGTCTCACCACAATCAGGGATCGCCCCGGGAGGTGGGTCAGTCCATCCCATCAGCCCTGTTCGATCACTCGCATCCGAAGATGCCACATAATCAATCCCAACACGGTACAACGTAATCCATGGACCCATATCTCATATCCACAACCGTGCCTGTCTCCAAACGCACGTGCGAGCATATTTAATCGGTGTGACACATAGTCTACCTGATGCTCCAAGCACGACTCATCGCATGTCTCATAAAATCACTGCGAGCGATGCTCCAACACTCATAAAATCAAGGAAAATCTCATGCGAGCAAACTCTAGCACGTGTTTCATAAAATCTCATAAGAATAGTCGAGCTAAGCTCTAGCACTTTGTCAAAATCATGTAAAACTAGTGCGAGCTAGGCTCCAACACTCTATTTTAACAATTTAAGTGAAAATCTGGTGCGAGTTAGACTCTAGCACCCTGTCACGAAAATCATATGAAAATCTGGTGTGAGTTAGACTCCAGCACCAATGCATGTAAAACTCTAGTGCGAGCTCTTGCTCCAGCACTAATGCATGCATCACACAAATCAAAAACTCGTGCGAGCTGAGCTCTAGCACGTCACATTTCTATAAAATCACGTAGGCAGCTTTGTTATCTCAAAACAATTTCCAACCAAATCACATTGTTGAAAATATGCAATGTTGTGCATTTTTACTTAAGAGTTAGCCAGCCTACTCACGCACGTGTTAAAACACCTCAAGAACAAGCAGGAACCTCTTGTTCTTGCTCCTCCCAATTTTTTCTAAATTTAGAAATTTTACCCTTAACAAGGGTATTTTGGTAATTTACCCATCTGGGGCACTAAAATTTTTATCTTAAATCTAGACCTTTCAGAAAATTTTAGGGAATGTAAACGATGTCGAAATTGCGTAAAGTTACCTCTAGCAACCCGTAAAATTCCCTTACATCATTTTTCTGTACGGACTGACTTTTCCCACTGATGTCTCGTCACGCAGTTCGATTTGCTCCCAATCCAATCTTCGAAACTGCGTATAAATATTCATCGGGTTAAATCCAAACATATTAATTCATATTTGACTTTAACTGGGCTTAATTTAAATCATTGGGCCTGTTTACCCCTATTAGGCTCGGTTGCACCTTAATAGGTCTTAATCGACCTTAAGCCTGTTTTCCACTTACTATTCACATTATCGAGGCCTATTGGGCTCATTGGGCCTATCAGTATTTATTGGGCCTCGTTCTAAACTCATTGGATAGCCCATATCTATTTACGATAATTACTTTAAAATTTCGAATATAATGCATTTTATGCAGAATTAATCCGTAAACTCCATAAAATAATCTTAATACTACATTAAAGACTCTAATGCTATGCGGGGTACGAAAATCGGAGCTCAATCGGCTCTCTTTCGGGCTCTGTCGTAAAACTGCACAATTAGGTAAATTTGAATTATTTTCCATTAAATATAATATTAAATTAATTTCTGAAATTTACCTGTAGATTAATCTCGACCCTCGGTCAACTTACCCGAATCGTGAGTCGTCCCCGGTGATTTTTCTTTCATTTTTCCCCTTTTTTTTCTTTTTCCTTTCCTTCTCTTTTTCCTTCCTTTTCCTTTCCCTTTCCTCTCGGCCAAACGGTGCCGTTTTTGGGTCTTTACCGTCGCTGGCGTTTCCGACTGATTCACCAGCCACTACCGATCTCAAAAGGACCGCCTCTTCCATCCGATCACGTCGGTGCCCTCCGTTCATAACCAGCTACCGTGGATCGTCGGAATCGGGCCCGTTTTTCTCACGGTCTTCTCTTTCTCCGTTCGCCAAACACAGCCGTCGTCGCGCGCATCACCGGTGCCAACATGTTCGCTAGCCTCTCCTCTTTCTCCTCCGATCTTTGTTTGGGTCCGTCGATCGTCGGTGGCCGTGGGTGCGTCTCGGTCTCAGCTATCGTTTCCGTCGATTTTCAGTTTTAGGTTTTTTTCCTGATTTTCGCTCTTTTCTTTTTCTTATTATTATTATTATTATTATTATTATTATTATTATTATTATTATTATTATTATTATTATTATATTCCTTAAGATAATATAAAATTAAAAATATCCACAAAAAAATTATATTTTATTTAAATTAATTTATTTAATTTATTTATTATATTTTAATCCTTTTTTCGGTATATTTTCTCCGTATTTTCGGGATATTTTTCAATGTAAAAATTCCGATTAATTCCAATAAATTCATATCTTGATCAATTGGACTCGAAATTTAATTATTTCATCATTATTGATTAAGATTTCTCAAATCCATATTTTTATTGAAATTTTCTTATGGAATTTATATCGGGTTTCGATCGTTTGACCGTTTTACCCTTCTACACGTTCGGGACCAATTTAACCCGACTTTCCTTCTTGAACACTCACTCATTTCGTCTTTTAAATCCTTATGTCCAGTCTGAATCTCATTCGTTTAATTTGTGACCATTTTCAATCCCTTATAAGAAATTATAATATATTTTCGGGTCTTACAACTGACCCGCATGATTTTGTCGAGGTAAATACCCCAATTTGCGTCCCACATAGTTCGAACCCAAGACCTTAAGTTCTTTGTTTTACACACATGTATAACAAAGGACTTAAGGTCTTGGGTTCAAACCATGTGGGACGCAAATTGGGGTATTTACCTCGATAAAATCGTGCGGGTCAGTGGACCCAAAGCGAACAACACGAATGAGTAACGATGTCACAACAGTCGATGTTGCGGGCCCAAAGAGAGGGGTGGCCATGGTCGGTTGGACTGGTCAATTACAGAAGTACAGTTTTATGTAAATTTATAGATAAGCTATTATTTTATATTTATGACATATAATCATTAAATTTTTTAATTACTTAAAATTTTAAATATTTTAATTTAATATAAAATAATATATTATTATTTATTAAATATAATTTAAAATTTTTAAATATAAAATAATATTAAAATATGCATGAAAATGAATCCCTTTTCTCTTTCAAGTTTAATATGAAGAACTGCATTTGTGGTATATTCTCTTTTCTCTTTATATATATTTTTATTATGTCATTGTATTTTGTCTATCTTGATATTTGCTAATGTGATTCCAATGACTTGCAAAATATATATAAATAAAATAATATTTATGAAAAAAATGTTTTTGAGTGGATTTTTTCATTATTTTTTAATTATGAAACATTGATTAAAAAAATAAATATGAATTTTTGAGGATGGAATGCTATGAAAATCATAAATATTGATTCCTAAAATATCTCTAGATTAGATAACTCATTTGAATATAAGTAATGGAGTTTTTAATGTGATTACTCAATACAAAAAGGTTTACATTCATTTTCAAAAATCAATAAATAATTTTTTTGGTAAAAGAAAACCAAATTCATTGTAATAAAATGAATTTAGGGAATTCTTTTTTAAAAATCAAATTAAGATCACTTTTACCAAGACTATATTAAAATTCAAATTTAAATATGGAATTTGTATAATAATATACTGTAAATTATAAAAAAATCAAATGTTATATTAACAATATTTTAAAATTTAATAATAATTTAAGCATAAAAAAATATATGAATTTGAAGTTTTTTGAACAACATTAATAACATCATTAACAAATTAACTTTAAATCGTATTTAGTGTTTCAAACGTATAAAAATATTAAATTTACTTCAAAATAAAAACATTATCTTATAAATTAAAATATATTATCTTTAAATTAAAAAAAATGTTACATAACTAAATTAAACAATACAACATCCAAACAGAGTCAAGTAAAAGATGTTCTTCAATTTTTAAAATTAAATAAACACAAATTTTCTATTTTTAAAAACAAAGCATAGTGATAATTCTAAAATATATAAAATTATCATGATAATTAACTGAATGATTTTGCTTAGAATTTGGATATTTATCTGAATTTTCCTAACTAATTAATCTGTAACGACCCAACCCAGTCGGACCAGCCCAGCCGACTATGGCCACCCCATTTGGGCCCACAACATTGACTGTTGTTGACATCGTTACTCATATGTATTGTTCACAGTGCAAGAACTAAGACTTTAAGGTCTTAGGTTCGAGCCTCTGGGGACGAATTTGAGTATTTACCTCGATAAAACTGTGAGGGGCCTATGAGGCTTTCAAAGCGAACAATACAGATGAGTAACGATGTCAACAGCAGTCAATGTTGTAGGCCCAAGAGGGGTGGCCATAGCCGACTGGGCTAGTCCAACTGGGCTGGGCCGTTACAATAAAACACGCATTTTATTGTCAAGGCACAGCCCGTTTCCTTTGCCGTCAGCAGGAATCCCCTTGATCGGCCATGGCCACCCCTCTTGGGCCCACAACATCGATCCCAGGTTTGCCTTGACTCAACTGTACTGTCCGCTCTGGGAACACCAGGTTCTAAATTTAATTTACATGTAAAATGCACTGAAATAAAGGAATGCGTGGACCCTGGGTCAAACAACACATGAGCCTCATGATTACAGACAAGAAGTGTACCTCGTATAGCCTCAGACGAAGTGCCTGCAGTCTTCTTATCCAAAGCAAATATACGCCCCTTAGTGACAGGCTTCTTTCCTTTATCAGCAGCCGTGCCCGTCTCTGGGTGATCACACTCTATGGTTGTTGTCGAGACGGCTCTTGAGGATGTGGTCTCTATGGCTGCGGGCAATCCTTCACCCTATGACCTATATCCCAGCACCTGAAACATCCCCGTAGAATCCGAAAACAAGTACCCTCATGCTACCAACCACATTCTCTGCAGATCTCAGTGTCGGGTCTGGCACCTCGAGGGGTCTCCATAGTAATGGGAGGAACTCTAGGTCTATCAACTCTGCCTTTAGGTCCCTCGACCATTTGTCTCTTAAAAGAACCTCTCCTAAAGTCGGTGTGGGAAGCCGCAGGTCTCTTACCCTTATCCATGGTTATCACTCGGGACTCAGACTAGGACTGTATCAACTCTAGTCCCCTCTCAACTTCCTGTGCCTGTCTTCGAGCATCATTAAACTCGGTAATGCAGAGCCCCATCAATCTATCTCGAATAGCCAATCTCAGCCTATAGACAAACCGCTCTGTTCAGCGCTCCTCATCCTTGATAGTCTCCAGATTATATCTCAACAAAACAGTGAATCGATTCTCATATTCATCGACTGTCATGCTGCCCTGTACTAGATTTAGAAATTCTGCTTGTATCTTCCTCTAGGCAGCGCGAGGGATATACTGGGTTCCAAAGGCCGACTAAAAAGTCTCCCAACTGATGACTGGATAGATGGCCATCAATATATTCTAGGTGGTATTCCACAAACACGGTGCTTGTTCCTTAAGCATGTAGGTACCCATACTAACCCTCTCTGCATCAGTGTATCCCAAAAAGTCAAAGATTATCCTCATCTTGGTCAACCACTCCTCCGCCTCTGCTGGACCCTTCACCCCTTTAAATGACGGTCGGTTCGTCTTAAGAAAATCCTTCAACCAGCCCTTACCTCCATCATCGGACTTGGTTTGTGCTAAAGGCTAAACGACGGGTGGCACTGGGTCAGTCTATGTAGGAGCTGAGGGAGGATCCTGTCGTGGTGTAGGAGCCGAGGTGGGCGTGGTACCTGAGGCATTAGCCCAGAAATGTTGCGCAAATAGCGTCGCCATCTGCTCAAACCCCTACCGTACATCCTGCTCCAGCCGATTAATTTGAGAGTTAGGACTCTCCAGTTGTGGTTCAGGTGGTGGAAGTGGATGTGCCTGCCTCCGAGGACGGCCTCGTTTTCCCCTCATATCTTATCTCTTACGTACTTGCGCGTACACACTAAACATCAGTTATAATTTTAACTGTTAAATTCAATTCATAACCAGACAATTACAAACACTTGGGATGTAATCTATTTCCACTAAATCGACACTGATAGTACTAGGAAACCTTTGCTCTGATACCACCAAATTTGTGACAACCTGAAAGCGTGAAAAATAGTGCTAATTTAAATTTTTTCTTAGATTAAACTTCTTACTCGAGTTGCATTCCTGTATAATGTCAGTTAATTTATTTCTATCTCATCAATCAATATGTAACGACCCATGACCTATAAAATTCAAGGTAATTTTTTTTGAAACTTCGACTTGTAACTTAATCCTTTATTCACTTAGGCTGTATTCTTGTTCAGTGTCAATCCTTAAAAATATTCCATTTCATTTATTCTTATTCAGGTTCCATCCCGACATATTACTTCCAATAGATGTCTGTGCATACAAATGGTCTGGTAAAGAGATAAGAATGTATACCTCGTGCATGTATAAAAGGTAGTCTGGGGAAGCTCATATCCACCAGCCTACATCGTCTACGCAGCATTTATTAACTGTAATTCACTGCAAAGATCTGAGAGGTGAAAGGGTGAGCTTTCGGGAAAAAGCCCAGTAAGAAAGTGCATTTAAAACGATCATAGTGATTAAAGTATACAGAAAAACATAACAATACGTAAAAGGACTTCTTTCTACAACAATATAAAGAACCTCCGAAAATTAAGAAAAATAAAAAACATCATAATTCAAAACGTAATTCTTTATGTACTTGTACTTAACAGTTATCACATAATCTTTTCGTATACTCAGAATTTCAAAAACATGTTTGCATATAAATCACATATCACAAAGTTAAATATGAAATCAGAGTTTAGTTCAGATAGAGACTACGCTGGCCCATATAATTATCATGCGGCAATAACAAAATCATCCTCCGTAGAGGGAATTCAGAACCTATGGCCATGGTAAGGTTGTAGACGGAATCAAGGTCATACAGCGTTCAGACACCCGAAGGTGAAGTTCAGACGCCATGCAGGGTAAAGTTCAGACGCCATGAAGACGAAGTTCAGACGCCACACAGGCGAGCATGAAATGTGTCAGCATGCAACATAAATGACCTTTAGTCTCAAAACATGCTATAGTTTTCATAAATAAAAATATCGAAATAAAATCATCTTATTCAAAAGACAATTTCAGAGAACATGCTCTTGTTTTCAGAAGTCAAATTCAGAAATATGCAATTATTCAAAATACAAATTCAGGAAACACGTTCTTACTCAGAAAACAAAAGCAGAAAACATGCTCGAAAGTTATAGTTCAAATCTTGTAAATTTTCCTTAATCATGGTTTGGAAAGTAACTATTACCATTTTAAATTATACCCCCTTACCTCGATTTATCGAAATTCCAAGTTCGAGTAGTGACGCCTCCGAGTATCTCCCTTAAATCCTTTTACGATTCTCCTACACTGAAATTTGTATTTCTTAGTATCCTATTTATTCGAATTACCTACGATGCGTCAAAATCGTAACCTTGCTTACTTAAGAAAAATATACTTGAAATCATAAAATGCGTACAGTTATATCTAAAACTTGCATAAATTCCTTACCTCGATGTGTGTCCGTAATCCTTAATTGTTTCGACTTAGCGAGTCGGCAAGTCCGATCTACTTGGATTATTTCTATCGGAGCCCCTTTTTCTTGGGTTTCCAAATTCTTTGTGTTCTTTCCTCTATTCCAAATATATATATATAAATCCCCCTTTTTTATTTTTTATTTTTTTCTTTTCTCTCTGCTACTGTTCACTTTTCATCATTTTTTTTTGAATTTGCTTCTCCTTTCCCGCCTACTCTTATCCTTTCTTCTAATCACTATTCACTCCTTACTATTCCCTCATTTATACTTCCTCTGATTCCTCTCCTCGGCACTATTCATCATCGTCTCCATTATCACCGAGAGCATTGTGCTTTGCCTCTGTTCTCCTCATCTGCCTCCTTCCTCTCGGCATCACAAGCTTCTCTTTCACTGTTTCGTTTACTGCCTTCCCGATCTTTCCTCGGCTTTAAGTTCTTCTATTTCTGTCAGTCCCCAGTTTCCTAGTCTCCCACGCAGGCCTCTGTCCTCCAGCACGTCCTGCTTCAGTTTCCTATTTAACCCATCTTTCACCTTCCTCAACCACGCATCAACCTAACTCAAAGGCACCCAAACAGCTCTCAAGACTGCGCCCATCCTGTTTCACCGTTTCTCCATTTCCTGGTCTCGATTCTGCCACCAAGAAAATCGAGAGCCTTCAGCCAACCTCCCGTCTTTTACTTTGGTTACACCAGAGCTACTGTTTTGGTCTTCCAATACCACCTATATATGTCGTCCTTGTCAGTATCTTTATATATATATATATATATATAAACATCTATAAGCTTCGGTTTCTCTGTTTGGTGGCTCTGCCCTCACGCACTCTGTCTCTCCATCGACAGCTACTGCAGTTTCCTTCTCCATGCAGTCATCTTTGTTCCAGTTTTCTTTAATTTCTATCATTGTACCTCCCCTTCTCTCAGCTTCTTTTTTGCTTTAGTTTAAATTTGTTTCCCCTGTAAATTTTTTTAAGTTTCCAAGCCTCGAACGAAATGTACTTGACCATACTTTCCCGATGCTACATTTTGAACTGCTCCCCTTATTGTCCAGTCTCTCATATTCTCCTCGTCCTGTCTCCTCGATTTTCTGATTATGTTTCCTCTAGCGTGCTCTAGAATTTTTCCTCTGTTCCAGCTCTTACTATTGTTCAGCAACCCTTCCCATCTCTTCTGCTGCATCTTTCTTCCACTGCAGCAAGAGTGGTTGTCTCGGGTTTGGCTTCCTATGTGCGTGCAACTTCATTTTTTTTTCTTTTTCAGTTTCTTTGCATCTTCCCTCATACATATATATATATATATATATATATATATATATATATATATATATAAAACTATCTTCCCTCATACATCATTTTCAGTTTTTACTACATATATATATATATATATATATATATATATATATATATATATATATATATAAAACTATCTTCCCTCATACATCATTTTCAGTTTTTACTACATTTTCCCGCTGCTACTACTGCTTTGGTAGGTAATAGTCGACTGTCATCTATCTTTTCCTAGTACATCCTATACATATAGGCTATTATTTCTCTGATTTCTTTTTTTTTTTCCTATTGCCGAGGCCGAGTTCTTCACCAACTCCAATTTCTTTTCTTTTCTTTCGGTGATATCCCTTTCCTAATGCGGCTACCACTGGCAGCAATTTTGGGAGCTGGGGATTGGCCTCATTTTAGAAGCCAATCCACAGTTTTCTTTATTTTAATTTTCCTTTCTCGTTTCCATTACTCTTTTTAATCACTTATATATACATATATTCACACACACCTATTATATGTATATTCCTTTTACAATGCTTGGTTGCACTGCCATCTCCATCAGTTATGTATGTATGTATGTATATATATATATATATATATATATATATACTTTAATATAAAACCCTTGATCCATGTATATACATATATTGTACATATTTGTACTTATCTATATATGTATATTTACGTATATTTTATATGGATGCATTTATTTTTATATTTTTATATTTTATCCGTGAACATTTGGATTCCCTTGCACACATATATTTCTCTATATATTAATTTTGAGAAATAATTGAAATGTTGCATACATATATACGCAAATACATGTATGGCTGCATATTGATTTAATTCTCCATGTAGCGTAAAAATAGAGTTAGTCTAATATTTATTCTCAAATTAATTCGCCCATAATCATGTATTTAATCTCAATCTCTTAATTTATTATTTATTGACAGTACCAAGTACATTGAAATTTTTAGGTATTTACACAATATCCCAAAGATCTCTCAACATCCACTTAATCAAATATCCTAACATCAAAAGAAGTATACTTCTCCATTCATTTACTAATACCAATCTGATTACATCTCAATATTACTCAAATACAAGTGTCTGCATTACACAACTGTCTGGATACAAAATGAATTGAATTATACCTCTCGCATGTACAAGCAATAGCCTAAGGAGAATCTAGTCCACCAGCTTATGTCATGTAAGCCGCAGGTACCAGCGCTCATTGTAAGTAATCTATGGGGGGAGGAAAATGAGGGGGTGAGCTTTCAACTTCACTCAGTAAAGAGTGCGTATGAGCTTTAAAAATCATCATTTAAGCATAAGTATAATAATAATGACATAATTTACATGATAATAAATATGTGATTAAAATCACAGTTCGTCAAAACATTTTTATCTCATTTCACAAATACGCCATATCTCAAAATAATTATGGAGACTAGGCATAGTATAATCGTCATGAAAGCAATCATCACATCACGTCATATCATGTCATCCTCAACGAGGGCATATCGCGTTACCAAAATGGAGGCATCTCACGTCACCAAAACGAAGGCATATCATGTTACTAAAATGAAGGCATCTCACGTTACCAAAACGGAGGCATGATAAGACCCGAGCCTAGTAAAGCCTCGGCATCAACCGAAGTGTAAGTTTCATGACAAGCCTTTTATTCTTGAAAATCACATGTCATTATTATGTAGAAATATAGTTTTGCCTTCACATAGAGTTCATGACAATTTTGCTTATAAATCTCTTTTAAATTAACTCGAATCACAAAACTGAGCTCAAACCGGAAAAACATGCACTCAAGTGATAAAATATCAAATCAAACACTTTTCTCAATAAGTATGCTCATTTGTAAACTCATTTTATGCTACCAAAGCATTTTCATCGGTAAGGAAATACATATGCACAAAAGGTTGCATCCTTTACCTCAAATCACATGCGAATCACTTCCCTTTGTTTTCCAATGCTCGTGATCCGGCTTTATCGGCTCCAACTCAATCTTTAGGAGCTAAAAGTATTTGCTACTCACATTAGTGTATTTCAATAAACTCAACTCTCATTTGCATGAATTTCAATTCAATGCATGGGGCCATTTTACACCAATTTGGCCTTGTCACATCTTTTGGACCTCATATCCTCCCAAGTCTATTTTGATTATTCTATTCATTTTTCGAGAGTCTTTTAGACTCCTCGACTCTACCGATTCATATTGAACCGACATTAGCCTTGCAATACCTCAAATTCATCATTTTCGTTCTCTATGGCATTTTATTAAACACTTCTTATACCCATTTTCAATCATCATCTAATCCCACATATGGATTTCACAAAAGTATTTTAAAATCATCTATACATGCTTACCAACATTTCTACACTCAAATCATCATTAACTCCATGCCATTTCAACTTTCTCTTACTAAGCTCATTCTAGGTCATGGTTACTTAAGCATGTACATGAACATTTAAGCCAATAATGTATATACCAAACCAACTCGTCTAAATGTTTAGATTATCATACTAGAAGTTAGTGCATCGAAATCTTACCTAGCTTAACTTTTCTCCTTTTTGCAAAATGTGAGGAGAGATTCTTTTTCTCCTTGAATCCTTCGATCCAACCTCTAGTTTTCAACTATATTGCTCTCCTCCTCTTAAGCAACAACTTTGCTCAAATATATTTTTCTCAAATCTCTTTGGAAGGTGTTGAAATCTAGAGTGAGAAACTAGGTTTTTACTCAAACATGGAAGGTTTTCAATGTTCAGGACAATAAGGCACGGATTGTTTGGCTTTTTATAGATTTCACATTATGAGATTGATCTCCAAGGGGTGGAGATCGATCTCCCCTTGCTTAAATTCCTTCAAATTTTGATAATTGAAAGCAGGGGATCGATCTGCCTATAGATGAGATCGATTTGCTCAAGGGGATAAGATCGATCTGGTTCAAGCAAAAGGTTTTGGAGATCAATCTAGCCTTAAGAGGAGATCGATCTAGCCTATCCAGAGACCAATAAAGATCGATCTGCCTTATGGAAGGAGATCGATCGCAAAGGCAATAAGATCGATCTCCCTTTGCAATGAGATCAATCTGCCCTGCGTTCTGCAGCATTCCAACTACAGTTTTCCCAAATTTCCAAGGTTAAACTCTCATTCATTTGCTTCTATCCTCATTTTACATTTCATTCATACTTAGAGATTAAAAACATACATTACTTGTGATTCATATGTAATGCAACTTGTCTGTACATTCTGAAATCATACACATTACATAGGAATTTACAGGTCTTACATAATCCATTTTCCTCAAGTGTAGGTGCTAAAAAAAAAAGAAAAGAAATTGGTTAAAGCACAAGAGTCCAAGTGGGAGTGAACTTAGTTGGATAAACATGCAAGAAATAAAAACATAGGAGATAAAGCAAAAAAATAAATCCAAGTAAAAGATATTAGCCAAGGAAGATTTATTTGGAGATGAAGATAAAGACACAATTAAGGATTATTAGCCAAGATTTTGATCTAATCTTAACACCTTCTTACTCTATAAATACCAAGATTCAACAAGAGGAACAACATCTAATCCCACTAAGGGATATAGAAGAAGTAGCTCTAGCTTTGTTTTTAAAATTTCAGTTTTTAATTTTTTTCTTTTTGGTTTTCATAATCATTTCTATTTTAATTTCATGTTCTATAGGAATTTTTTATTATCTCAAAAGCTTTAAATAAATCTTTTTTTCATTATCCCTTCTGAGATCTTTCATCCCCCTTGCTAGTTTATTGCTATTCAAATTTTGAATTTCAAATTTTAATTAAATTTTCATTTTATTTTATTTCCTTTTTTTATGTAAAATGTGATGCCCCGAAAACGCGAAAAAATGAGTTTTTTTTTTTATATCCTTTATTTAAGTTGTATTCCTATCAGTGCCAATTTCTTAATCTTTCGTTAATGTACCGAGACGCAGTTTATAATCGCAACCAGCCGATTTCAATGTCTTTTCCTCTACTTATCAGTACGTCTATTCTCATTCCCACACTTTATATATCCAGAATATACAGTAAGGTTTAAATTGCGTTACTACTACTTTAGTTACATTCATATTTCTTATTTTACATCCCAAAACATTATTACAACATTGTCTATGCTTTACAGGAAGTCTGGTAGATAAAGTAAAATATACCTTACTAGTAATGAGGATAGCCTGGAAGGGCTGAGTCCGCCTGTCCACGACTATTATACGGCAGGTAAGGGTGACAATTTACTTAAGAAAATCTGTGAGGTAAAAATAAAGGGGTGAGCTCTTCAAGCCCAGTAAGACATGCATTTAAGGCAGTCTTAGCATTAAAACATGTAAATGTAAAATATTGTGATATATGCTTTACAAAATATCATGTATGTGAATATTAACCGAAACATATTTAGTTTCGAAAGACAAGTTAAAGTACTTGTGATATCATAACTGGTAGCATGTAATTTATAAATCATGCATCTTATAAAACACGTAGCATGTAAATCATGTAACAAATATCCCGTAGGAAATCATTCACATAGCATATATCACGTAGCTCGTTTAAAGAGCAAATCAAGTCAGAGTACATAATATTTAAATCATAAAATTTAGTACTCTTTCTTTCAAATAATACTGATTCTTTTCATAGAGACTAGGCAGCATTTTCATTACGACAAGAGTCGTATTCATGTATGCATTTCACATAGGAAATTTGCATAGATGCTTCACTTATACTTAGTACCGATGGCCATGGTAAGGGACTGTAGACTGGATCAGGGTCTTACAGAGCTCCTCGCCACTATACATATATTTCTTTTAACGGAGAGTGGCATAAACATCGCACCGAGTGGTACAAATACCCGACGTAGTTCAACATGCACCACAAGGGACTAAACGTACACCAAGTGGTATGAGGCATGTTCCACGACGGTCCAGACCCCACACAGCAATTTAAGATAACTCTCATAGCTTACATATAGCCTTAGTCTCAAAACATTTTTTTAAAATTATTTCTCGGGTCTGTTCACCCGTAAACTTTTAAATCATTTCTCGGGTCCGTACACCCGTAAATTCATAGAAATCATATTTTTAATCATATTTCGGGTCCATTCACCTGTAAACTCGTAGAAATAATGATTTAATCATATTTCGGGTTCGTTCACCTGTAAACTCGTAGAAATCATATTTTTAATCATAATTCGGGTCCTTTCACCCGTAACTTGTAGAAATAATGATTTTTCAATTTTCACATAACAAATTTCATTTAAAAACATTTCACAGATATGAAAAGTATATTTTGAAGAGCTCAAAAAATAAGGCTTTTCTTTCGGGTTTCTCGATTTTCGAGTGCATAGTAATTCTTTTCTGGGTTCAGAATAATTATTCGTAAAAACTAACATGTTCAACACATTTTTAAGCTGAAGTAAGGTACTTAAATACGAATACTACTTTAAATCATATCACTTAAATACGAATACTACTTTAAATCACATCCCTTACCTCGTAGATCGTAGGGCAGCTCAAACTTGTCGGGTCTCGAGATTACCTCGATTTGTGTGTTGAATTCTCAAACTGCCCAAAACGATATTCATTCATCATATATTGATCAATTTCATCTTAACATACTCAATTTTAATTTATCTTCTTGAAGTATGACCAATTTTGACTTTTTGATTAACTTTTTTCGGTTTTCTCGATTTTACCGATTTAGTGCCTTTTTTGGAAAATTTCGTTATTCTAATTTCTCATTTCATTACTTCATTAACCTTATGACTCATTCAAGTTCATAAATCAAGCTAGTCACTTTGTAAAATTTTCAATTCTTTCATTTTTCGATTTTACAATGAGTCAAACTACAATCGGGCTTTCTCGATATAAATTTAACCATTAATAACCTTAGATCCATCAAATTTTTCACATAAACGCATCAACACCTTCCTGTCCAGATCTAAAATCATTCTTAGAAGTTAAATCATCCAAGTCCACTTAACTAAAAATCTTTCAACAACAACAAATAACAACATATATGAACTTCATCATCATCCATCAACTTTACCTCAAGTTTGACCAAGGTTGACCATGTTTTTGATTCTTCCAATTGATCCTAAACTGTTATTTAGCATGTATAGATCTTAGAATCATCAAAAACTACAAGAAACCTCAACCAAAGAATCAAAAATTCGAAGTTCTTCACTTACCAAAAACAGGGCAGATCCATCAACCATTTTTGTTTTGCATTTTTCACCTAGTAAATGAACTTCTTTGTGGCTGAATTTTTTTTTATGTTATAGAGGACTGGATGAGGAATAGTTTATCATTCTTGGCCGACACCTGAATCTAACCAAAAGGTGGCCTAAAAAATCATACACTGAGGCAAAAGGGAGGACACCTGTGGGAAGAAAGGGAGGGGGATATCTCTCGACCTAGAAGTCCTTTGGGGTTGATTTTTATGCCCACGAAAAGATATTTAAGTATAGTTTCAGAATTGAAACACTTGGCACAAATTGAATGCCATAAGGTCTTCAAATTTGACAAACATGAGGTCTGGGTCGGCAGGCTAAAGGGGACAGATTTCTGTCCTCTTCTAGAAGAATTCAAGAAAAATTATTCTAGTCCAAATTTTCTCCAAATTTCCACTTCTCAAGTGTTATAATATGTCTCTATTATGTTTCATAAAAATTTGGGGGTCACTTGTTCAAGAAAAATTACTCGATTGAGCCCATTTTGCGCGATTTGGTCAATACCGAGCAAAATGGCTTAAAGTTTTTAATTTACCTTAACAATTCATTCGATCACCGAAACCTCCATATTTTCACTTGATTTTGATTTATCAAGTAAATTTCATCTTATAATAATTTTCTATGGCCTTAGAATAATTTTGGGAATTTTTAGAATTTATTCCGGATTTATTCTCTTTTCCGAGCCCATTTGCTCAATTTAGTGCAAAACCCGAACCTTACTAACTTTTTCACTTTCAATTCCTTAGTTTTCATTTCTACACATCAATTCATACTCGAACATGTAATTCTTAAGAAATTCTTGGGCTTAGAGCCTTACCTCGATTTACGTGCAAGCGGGCCCCACGTCACTAACCCGAGTGTTTTGGTGGTTTCGGGCTTGCATAATATTATTCCGAGTTTTCAATTACTTCTTAGTTTTCCAAATAAGAAATAAAGTGAGAAATATTTAGGTTTCACATTTCTCGCCACCTTTTAGGAATTCGGTCCTCCAAATTCAAACTGGTCCATCGAATAATTGCGGGTACTTCTCTTTCATGTGGCTCTCTAGCTCCCATGTAGCTTCTTCTGTCGAGTGGTGTCGCCAGAGAATCTTTACCTGTGGAATCATCTTAGATCGAAGTAACTTCTCTTTTCCGTAGAGGATCCGGATCGGTTGTTCAATATAACTCATGTCTTCATGAATCTCCAATGGTTTGTACTCTATGACATGAGAAGGGTCCGGATAATGCTTCCTCAACATGAAAACGTAAAAGACATCATGTATACCTGACAACTTTGGGGGTAGTGCAAGTCGGTATGTAACATCTCCCACTTTCTCCAATATTTCAAATAGACCAATGAAGTGAAGACTGAGCTTCCCTTTCTTTCCGAAACGTGTGACACCCTTCATCAGAGACACCTTTACAAATACAGAGTCCCCAATTTAAAATTCCAGAGGACGTCTTCGCACATCTGCATAACTCTTTTGCCTACTTTGTGCTATCCTCAATCTATCACAGATTAACTGAACACCATTAGCTGCCTGTTCAACTAGTTCGGGAGCAAGTATTTTCTTATCATCCACTTCTTCCCATGCAATCGGGGATCTACATCTCCTGCCATATAGAGCTTCATAAGGAGCCATACCAATGCTAGCATGATAACTGTTATTATAAGCAAATTCAGCGAGAGGAAAATGATCATCCCATGAGCCCTTAAAATCTAGTGCATATGCCCTTAACATATCCTCTAAGGTCTGAATAGTTCGCTCGGACTGACCGTCTGTCTGAGGATGATAGGCAGTGCTCAAATTCAGTCGAGATCCCATGACTTCCTGAAAACGAGTCCAGAACCTCAAAGTGAACTGGGAATCTCTATCAGAGGTAATACTCACAAGAGCTCCATGTAATTGTGTCACCTCTCGGACATACAATTCTGCTAGCTTATCCAGAGAATTAGTGCTCTTAATGGCAAGAAAATGGGCACTCTTTGTCAGTCTGTCCACAATCACCCAGACTGCATCATGACCTCTCTGGGTCTTAGATAACCCCATAATAAAATCCATAGTAATATGCTCCCATTTCCAAGTAGGCGCTGGTAAAGACTTAAGAAGTCCTATTGGCATCTGGTGCTCAGCCTTAATCTGTTGACAGACTAAACATCTAGCCACAAAATCTGCCACATCTTTCTTCATTCCTGTCCACCAATACACTTTTCGGAGATCATGGTACATCTTAGTACTACCTGGGTGTATGGTGAATCGAGAACAATGAGACTCTTTCAAAATACTGTCTCAGGGTGTCATCATGGGGTACATAAATACGGCCCCGAAATCTCAACAACCCATCATCACTGACCAAGAATTCTGACTGCGATCTCTCTTCAGCCTGACTAACCATATTCAATAATTTCTGATCATTCCTTTGTCCTGCTCTGATTTCATCCAATATACTGGGCTCTATCTGTAGGCTAGCCATAAACCCATACTTAACCTCATTAACACTGAGTCTGAGTTCAACGAACTGCCCTAACAAGTCCCATTCTCTAATCATCATATAGGACATCATACCCTTTCTACTGAGGGCATCTGCTACCACATTCGCCTTGCCCGAATGGTACAAAATCTCGCAGTCATAATCCTTCAGGAGCTCTATCCATCTCCGTTGTCTCATATTCAGCTCCTTCTGATCAAAAATATACTTGAGACTCTTATGGTTGGTGAAAATCTAAAATTTTTCACCATACAAGTAATGCCGCCATATCTTCAGTGCAAAAATTATTGCAGCCAACTCCAAGTCATGAGTGGGATAGTTACGCTCATGGTCCTTTAGCTGGCGAGACCCATAAGCAACCACTCTACCATTCTACATTAGCACACAGCCCAAACCCTAGTAGGAGGCATCACTGTAAACTGCAAATCCTCCTGAACTGCTTGGAATGGTCAAGACTGGTGCTGTGGTCAACCGGCGTTTGAGCTCTTGGAAGCTCCACTCACACTGATCAGACCACTCAAAAGGGACATTTTTACTGGTCAATTTAGACAGTGGAGCTACAATCCGGGAAAATCCTTCGACAAACCTTCGATAGTATCCTGCTAATCCTAGGAAACTCTGAATCTCTATCACTGTCCTTGGTCTCTCCCATTTTTAATACTACATCCACTTTGGACGGATCCACAGACACCTCATCCTTAGATACTATGTGTCCGAGGAAGGCAATCTGTTCCAACCAGAATGCACATTTACTAAATTTTTCATACAGTCTCTTCTCACGAAGAGTTTGGAGCACAATTCTCAAATGCTGCTCGTGCTCCTCCCGAGACTTAGAAAAATCAGTATGTCATCAATGAACACAATCACAAATTTATCCAAATATTCTCGAAAAACATCATTCATCAAATTCATAAAGGCAGTAAGGGTGTTTGTCAGCCCAAAGGGCATCACCAAAAATTCATAGTGCCCATATCGGGTCCGAAAGGCTGTCTTCGGTACATCAGCCTCCTTAATCCTTAACTGATGATAACCCGATCTTAGATCTATTTTTGGAGAACACTGATGTCCCTCTTAATTGATCGAATAAGTCATCTATCCTTGGTAGAGGATACTTATTCTTTATCGTTGCCTTATTCAACAGTCTATAATCAATACACAGGCGAAGACTGCCATCTCTCTTTCTGACAAACAGTACTGAAGCACCCCATGGAGACACACTCGACCTAATAAATCCCTTATCGAGCAATTCTTGTAACTATTTTTTCAATTCCTCTAATTCGACCAATGCCATTCGATAAGGTGGCTTGAAAATAGGCTGAGTGTCGGGCACCATATCAATTGCAAATTCAACTTCTCTCTCTGGTGGTAGCCTCGGTAAATCTTCTGGAAAGACATCGAGAAACTCACATACAACCGGAACATCTTGAATACTTGGTGGTTCCCGACTGTTGTCAGAAATAAAGGCAATATAGCCTTTATATGAATCATACTGTTAGCAACTTTTTAATTTTTTTTTACCCAATAACTTCGTAAAATTTAACACCATGCATTTTATTTATTCTTAACAAAACATACATCAAACTTCTCGGCTAAGGAGAAAGTCAGGGTCTTAGTGTAGCAGTCTAAACTTACACGATTAGCAGCTAGCAAATCCATACCTAAAATTACATCAAAACCCGACATATTCAATAAAATTAGATCTGCTAACAGCTTTCTACCTCCTACCACAATTTCACAATTTTTACATATCATATCCGTCAATAGAGAGTCATGCATAGGTGTACTGATACGTAACATGGGATTTAAGGATTCAGGTTTTAAATGCAATTTACATGCAAATTGTAAGGAAATAAAAGAGTATGTAGCACCTGAATCAAATAAAACATGTACGTAGCAATTACAGACCATAAACGTACCTCTGATAGTATCGAAGGAGATGTCAGCTGTCTCTCCGTCTATCGCTCGCACATGTCCCTGTGCAATGGGCCTCTTACCCTTCTCTGCAACTGTTGCTCTCCGCTGCGAGACCTGTCTCTGGGGAATTTGTACTTGCCTCTCAGGCTATTTTGGTTGTTCCCGAGATTCATAAGGTCTCATTAATGGGCAATCCTTAATCATGTGCCTTGCCTCTCCACACCTAAAACAAACATTAGTAGCCCAACGACATTCACCAGCATGTATCTTGCCACAGTTCTTGCACTGTGGCACTACTGTCCCAGGGCTTCGAGCAGTGGCAGCACTACCCATGTGGATCTTGGGCTTCCCAACCCATGTCTGAGGCTCATCTGTTCTTTACCTCTTCGGCTGGCTCTTTCTCATATCATATCGAGATGCCTGTATCCTTTTTCCTTTATCTCGATACTTGGCTTTGAACCCATGCTCAGCTCGAGTCACATCTAAGCCCCTTTCAACTTCTTGAGCCCGACCTAGAGCATCCTTAAAATATTCAAATCAGAATCCCAATAATCTGTCTCGGATCCCTGATCTCAGACCCTCCAAGAATCTCTCAATTCGGCGCGCTTGATCCCTAAGGGTGTCAGGATCATATCTCAAAAGGGTAGTGAATCAACTTTCATATTGATCAACAGTCGAACTGCCCTGAGTCAGATTCAAAAATTTCGTCTGCATCTTCTTTTGTGCTATAAGCGGAATATACTAAGCTCTAAATGCATCTAGAAATGCCTCCCATGTAATATCTGCTGGATTATCAGCTAAGGTTTTCTATGTGGTCCTCTACCAAAATTTGGCCTCTTCCTTGAGTATATACTTCATTCGTTCAACCCAAAGATTGAAATACCGAATCAAGGTCTATTAACCATCTCTCAGCCTTAATTGGATCCTTTACCCCTGTAAATTCTAGGGGACTCATTTTCAAAAATTCTCGCAGCCTTTGGGTGTCTCTAACATCTCTAGGCTGTGGAGCTGTAGGCTGAGGTGCTGGGGCTGCCAGAGGATTCTGTGGTGGTGGAGGAGGAACTTGTGCTGGTGCAGGAGTGGCACAATACCAGGGGGTTTGCCCCAAACTGCTGGGCAATAATGGCAGTCAATGCATGTACTGTTTCCTCGAGCCTCCTTATTCTCTCAGTGGGGCTCTCAGGTTGAGGGGCAGATGGCGGAGCAGGTTATGCCTGTCTCCTTAGACGGCCTCTCCTACCACTCATATTTTCAGTAATCGTTTACCTGCACGTACACCCAATATTTTAATCATGACTTAACAAATATACTTACTTTACAACCAGTCAAGCATAGACAATTTGGGATGTAATCTGACTTTTTGATTTGACACTGACAGTATTAGACAACTTTTGCTCTGATACCAAAAAAATTGTGACGCTCTGAAAACGCAAAAAAATAGGCTATTTTTTTTATATATCCTTTACTTGTATTCCTATCAGTACCAATTTCTTAATCTTTCGTTAATGTACCGAGACGCAGTTTATAATCGCAACCAGTCGATTTCAATGTCTTTTCCTCTACTTATCAGTACGTCTATTCTCATTCCCACACTTTATATATCCAGAATATACAGTAAGGTTTAAACTGCATTACTACTACTTTAGTTACATTCATATTTCTTATTTTACATCCCAAAACATTATTACAACATTGTCTATGCTTTACAGGAAGTCTGATAGATAAAGTAATACCTTACTAGTAATGAGGATAGCCTGGAAGGGCTGAGTCCGCATCTCTACGACTATTGTACGGTAGGTAAGGGTGACAATTTACTTAAGAAAATCTGTGAGGTAAAAATAAAGGGGAGAGCTCTTCAAGCCCAGTAAGACATGCATTTAAGGAAGTCTTAGTATTAAAACATGTAAATATAAAATATTGTGATATAAGCTTTAAAAAATACCATGCACGTGAATATTAACCGAAACATATTTAGTTTCAAAAGACAAGTTAAAGTACTTGTGATATCATAACTGGTAGCATGTAATTTATAAATCATGCATCTTATAAAACACGTAGCATGTAAATCATGTAACAAATATCCCGTAGAAAATCATTCACATAGCATATATCACATAGCTCGTTTAAAGAGCAAATCAAGTCAGAGTACATAATATTTAAATCATAAAATTTAGTACTCTTTCTTTCAAATAATACTTATTCTTTTCATGGAGACTAGGCAGCATTTTCATTACGACAAGAGTCGTATTCATGTATGCATTTCACATAGAAAATTTGCATAGATGCTTCACTTATACTTAGTACAGATGGCCATGGTAAGGGATTGTAGACTGGATCAGGGTCTTACAGAGCCACTCGCCACTATACATATATTTCCTTTAACAGAGAGTGGCATAAACATCACATCGAGTGGTACAAATACTCGACGTAGTTCAACATGCACCACAAAGGACTAAACGTACACCAAGTGGTATAAGGCATGTTCCACGACGGTCCAGACCCCACACGGCAATTTAAGATAGCTCTCATAACTTGCATATAGCCTTAGTCTCAAAACATTTCTTTGAAATTATTTCACTGGTTCGTTCACCCGTAAACTTTTAAATCATTTCTCGGGTTCGTACACCCGTAAATTCATAGAAATCATATTTTTAATCATATTTCGGGTCCGTTCACCCGTAAAATCATAGAAATAATAATTTAATCATATTTCAGGTTCGTTCACCCGTAAACTCGTAGAAATCATATTTTTAATCATAATTTGGGTCCTTTCACCCGTAACTTGTAGAAATAATGATTTTTCATTTTCACATAAAAAATTTCATTTAAAAACATTTCACAGATATCAAAAGTATATTTTGAAGAGCTCGAAAAATAAGGCTTTTCTTTCGGGTTTCTCGATTTTTGAGTGCATAGTAATTCTTTTCTGGGTTCGAAATTATTATTCGTAAAAACTAACATGTTAAACACATTTTTAAGCTGAAGTAAGGTATTTGAATACAAATACTACTTTAAATCATATCCCTTACCTTGTAGATTGTAGGGCAGCTCAAACTTGTCGGGTCTCATGATTATCTCGATTTGCGTGCTAAATTCCCAAACTGCCCAAAACGATATTCATTCATCATATATTGATCAATTTCATCTTAACATACTCAATTTTAATTTATCTTCTGAAGTTTGAACAATTTTGACTTTTCGATCAACTTTTTCAGTTTTCTCAGTTTTACCATTTTAGTGCCGTTTTTGGCAAATTTCGTTATTCTAATTTCTCATTTCATTACTTCATTAACCTTATGACTCATTCAAGTTCATAAATCAAGCTAGTCACTTTGTAAAATATTCAAGTCTTTCATTTTTCGGTTTTACAATGAGTCAAACTATAAATTGGGCTTTCTCGGTATAAATTTAACCGTTAATAACCTTAGATCCATCAAATTTTCACATAAACACATCAACACCTTGCTGTCCAGATCTCAAATCATTCTTAGAAGTTAAATCATCCAAGTCCACTTTACTAAAAATCTTTCAACAACAACAAATAACAACATATATGAACTTCATCATCATCCATCAAATTTACCTCGAGTTTAACCAAGGTTGACCATGTTTCTGATTCTTCCAATTGATCATAAACTGTTATTTAACATGTATAGGGCTTAGAATCATCAAAAACTACAAGAAAACTCAGCCAAAGAATAAAAAATTCCAAGTTCTTCACTTACTAAAAATAGGGCAGATTCATCGACCGTTTTTGTTTTACGTTTTTCACCTAGTAAATGAACTTCTTTGTGTCTATATTGTTTATATGTTATATAGTACTGGATGAGGAAGATTTTATCCTTCTTGGACTAAACTTTAATCTGACCGGAAAGGGGCCTAAAAAATCACGTAATGAGGGAAAAGGGAGGACACTTGCGGGAAGAAAGGGAGGGAGATATCTGTCGGCCTAGAAGTCCTTTGGGGTTTATTTTTATGCCCACTAAAATCTCCTTAAGTCTAATTTCATACTTGAAAAACTTGGCTCGAATTGAATACCGAAAGGTCTTCAAATTTGACAAACATGAGGTCTGGGTCGGAAGGCTGAAGGGGATAGATTTCTGTCCTCTTCTAGAAGAATTCAAGAAAAAATATTCTAGTCTAAATTTTCTCCAAATTTCCACTTCTCAAGTGTTATGCTATGTCTATAGTATATTTCATAAAAATTTGGGGGTCACTTATTTAAGAAAAATTACCCGATTGAGCCCATTTTGCGCGATTTGGTCAATACCGAGGAAAATGGCTTACAGTTTTCAATTTACCTTAACAATTAATTCGATCACCGAAACCTCCATATTTCCACTTGATTTTGATTTCTCAAGTAAATTTCATCTTATATTAATTTTCTATCGCCTCAGAATAATTTTTGAGAATTTTTAGAATTTATTCCGGATTTATTCTCTTTTTCGAGCCCATTTGCTCGATTTAGTGCAAAACCCGAACTTACTAACTTTATCACTTTCAATTCCTTGGTTTTCTTTTCTACACATCAATTCATACTCGAACATGTAATTCTTAAGAAATTTTCGGGCTTAGAGCCTTACCTCGATTTACATGTAAGCGGGCCCCACGTCACTAACCCAAGTGTTTTGATGGTTTTGGGCCTGCATAATATTATTCCGAGTTCTCAATTACTTCATAGTTTTCCAAATAAGAAATAAAGTGAGAAATATTTGGGTTTCACATAAAATTATACATAAAAATTTCAACTGTTTGATTAAAATTAGGATGTTCAAGTTTTAGTACTTAGCAAAATAATTCACACTCTTAATCCTCATGGGATCGACACTCTACTCACTACTTTATTACTTGTTACGATAAGTGCACTTGCGGTACACTCTCAAAAAGATCGATATCAAGTTTTTGGAGTCATTGCTGGGGATTGAAAGATTTTTTTTTTTGCTAATATTAGTACTAAACATACCTATGTGAGACCCAGATTTTCATGAGTAAGACATAATTTTAAGTTAAGATGAGAAGACTAAGACTTATGTGAATTTTATGCAAGCCAAAAGTGATCAAAGCACTCGGGATTGTGGAACGAGGGCTCGATGGCATGAAAATTGAGGTAAAGCTTTGAACCCTAGAATTCACTAAAGAGTGTATGTAAGTTCATGAAATAATGTTAGGAAGTGAAAACTAAAGTAATAGAAGTGAAAAAACTAATAAAACTTGAGTTTACGATAAATAGAGAATAGTGGGCCTAGTTAAGAAATAAATTTGGAATAAATTATAGAAATTCAAGAAAATTATTCTGAGGCCATGGAAGTTATTATAAGGTAATATTTACTTGGAAAATTAAAATCAAGTGGAAATATGGAGGTTTGGATGTTTAAATGAATTTTTAAAGTGAACCGAAAGCTTAAAGCCATTTTGCTCGGTATTTACCCAATCGAGTAAAATAAGCTCAATCGGGAAACTTTTCTTAAACAAGTGAGCCCCATATTTTTATGAGAGATACTAGAGACATAATAGAATATTGGAAAAGTGAGAAATTTGAAGAAATTGGACTAGAAATAGTTTTTTGGGATTTTACAAAACAGGGCAAAAAATTTGGCCAGCACAGTTAACTGACCAGCTTATGTACACCCCTAGATTTGAAGCTCATCCAACAGTCCAAAAATTCCCATATCCTCCAGATTATTACCCCACTTAATAAGCTAACATTATCCCATGGAATCACCCCATTTTCTTTCCTATCCAGAGAGATCCAACCATTTATTTCTCTTCTTCTTCCTGTCGAAATGTGATTGTGCAGTCTTCATTGAGCAATTTTTTCAAGGCTATTCCAGGTAGATTCAGGAACGGCCAAGAAGGATGAAATCTTCTCCTATGAGTCCTCTACAACATATAAAAAATTCAACCCTAAAGGAGTTCATATTCCTGGTGAAAAGTTAGAGAGAAGTTTGGAGGTCAGAACTGCCCTGTTCATGGGCAAGTGAAAGCTTAGATTTTTTTATGAATGTGGTTGATTTTTCTTGGGTTTTTGAGTAAATCTAAGTTGCATATTTGATAATTTACAGTTGAAGGCTGATTTGGAGATTTATTGGAGTGATTAACTTTGGTTAAAGGTAAGAGAAAATTTATGAATGATGAAGATGATGAAATATGTTAACGTTTGATGATATTTAAAGTTTTTTAGTTAAGTGAAATTAATTGGAATAATTTGTAGAATGCTTAATGAATTCGGCCAGCCTAGGGTTTTAATGTTTAAGATGAAATGTGATTTGATTTAAGGTTAATGGATGTTTGAATGATACCGAAGAAAATCAATTTATAGTTCGGTTAAGCAAAAAATCGAAAAAAGGTGAAAAATGAGTAATTTGGGTACTTTGAGTGGTTAAATAAAGTATAGGATAAATGTTTAAGCTATTAAGTTGACAAGCCTTTAATTTTTTCGAAAGAAAACTAATGAAATAGCTTAAATCGAGATTTTATTGGTAAATTCGAGAAAAATGAGCAAAGTTGGCGAAATAGTCAAAATTGGTCAACTTTAAGGAAATAACTACATATTTGAGTATGTTAAAGTAAGATTGAACTATATATGATGACTTGATGTTGTTTTGGACTGCTCAGGAAAATTGACACATCTAACGAGGCTATATCGAATCTCGGTGAAATAACGTTGTTTAAGCCTAGTAGAAGTAAGGGGTATAATTTGGCATAGTTCTGACTATCTATATGTAAATATGAATTGTGAAATTATTTACGAATATATTTATATTCATGAAATGATTTATAAAACATGTTTATGCTTATGAAATGATTTATGAAGCATTGTTATGCTTATGAAATGTTTTATAAAGCATGTTTAAGTTATGAAATAATTTATGAAGAACATTATGAAGTATGAAACTCATGAAAATTTTATAGTTGTCTTTATGACTTTATATTCATGTTTTAAAGGAACTTTTGATGATTTTCAAAAGTATGTGAGTAAAGAAAAAAAGATTTTTGAGACTAGAGGGCTAACCATATGCATGGCTACTGCTTGTGGTGCTCCGGCTCCACCACTTGAGTGCCGATATGTAGGACCCTTGTAGCGCTTGATTTCACCTGTGTTGTGGTAGTCTCGCTACTCGTGGTTTATGATTATGATTTCTAGTAGTATCTTTTACCCGCGCAGCACGTATGAATGTCTCCCGCACGGAGAGTGCCTGTGGTACCCGTGCCCTAGCTATATGCTAGTGAATATATGAAAAAAATAGATACTACCCATGTTTATGAATTGTTGTACGACCCCGATCCAGTCTACAGTCCCCCACCATGCCCATCGGTATGATTATGACCCTCTACGGAGGATGACACATATGATGCATGACTCATGATATAGCCTAGTCTCCTCGTTTATAAATGATGATGATTTCATGAAAGTGTAAATGATGATGATTTCATGAAAGTATGAATGATGATGATATCTGAAAGAAATGATGAATGAAAATGATTTCATGGTAGAAATGATGAAAAATTATGATTATATGAAATGAATCTCGAATGATTATGATTTATGAAAAGGATTATGAATGACGTGGTTTCATGAAAGAAAACTATGCACGAGGATATTTCCCTGATAGGAAGCATGGTTTTATGTTTTCAAACAAAGACATGCATGGTATTAAAAAAGGGAAGTATACACACATGATATTTTTCTGTATGAATATTTTACGTATGAAATGAAGTTTATACGTACATTTGAATGATTAATTTTCAAGTTAGCTTATGATTTGATTTTCCATAAGTACAGTATGAAAGTATACTTTGCATGATTTCTCACATGTTTTTTTATATATAGTCAAAATTATCTTAAATTCATTTCTCACGGAGCTTTTTCCCAAAAGCTCATCCCTTTCTCTTCATTTCAGAGTACCTACAGTAGGATCGTTAGCTATCACAGAGTGTTCAAGTAGCTGGTGGAGTTGGTGCCTCCCAGCCTACTTTTGGCATAAGCTCAGGTAAATCACCGGATATGTATATTACCAGACTTGTATTTGTACAGATACTAGATGTATAATTTTATTTTGGGATGTAATCAAAGACTTATGAGTAGTATGTGATTATTTTTGGGATGTTTGAGTCTTGAGAAGTGAATCAACTTAGGAAATCAATCTTCTTATGGAAGTGGTAGTTGATATGCATGAATTTGTACTGTAATAAAGATAAGAAATATAATCAACTACCTTGCGGATATAAACTGTGCTTATTTGCAAGAGGATAAGGTATAAAATAAGCCGTTATGCTGCTGAAATTTCTGGCAAAATTTAAATGACAAAAAGAATAAGTAAAGGAAAGAAACAGAGACCCTACACTGAATAGGAATGCAACCTAAGTAGTAAATGAGATAAAAGGAAAAAGTTAACTCCTATTTTCGTGCTTCTGGGGTGTGACAGTTAATGTGGTATTAGAGCGAAGGTTGTCTAGTACTGTCAGTGTAGGGTAGTTAAGTGTGATTATATGTAAATACTGCAAATTTGCAATGTACTCGGTATTATCTATTAAAAAAAGAAAGACAATTAAAATTGAATACGCGATTATGGTGGATTAATTTAAATATAAATATTAGATTAACCACATAGATATGTATATGTGTATATATGTATGCCATATTTTGTTTACCTTTCAAGATTAATGTATAGGTATGTATATGTATAAAGGTATACGAATGTATACACATATATAATTGAATATATATGGAAAAGAAGGTACATACATATATATAAATATTTGTGTGAATAGATATATATATATATATATATATATATATATATATATATATTCATAAGCCAACCCAAGAACCCCATTCGGTATACATGCAAATAAATAGGATGAGCGGAAGAGAGGATATGTAAGCTAAATAATACTAAGAATTGGCTTTCAAATGAAGCCAATGCTGAGGGGGTATGAGTTGCTGCCGTCCGCAACAACCAAGAGGAAAAGAAATAAAACCATGGTTAGCAGCATATAGGATTATATTAATGTAAAATGTATTAAGAAGACTCGGTATGAAGAGGACTGAGATTCTTAAAGCATGAGGTTTGGCTTCAAATGAAGCCTAATCCGTGAGGTATACTGTAATGTCCCAAATTACACATATTTCGGTTGGGCTACAAGTCGATATTATGTCAAAACAATAATTTCGTCTGATTAATTTTCTTTCTTAGTAACAAAATTTAAACAGAAATATATTCACATTCCTTAGACACATCTTGTATTCATTACTGTACTTACAAAAATTTTATATACAAAAGAATTTCTTACAACTAGGTATACCTTCGATGCAAAAATATGCTCCTCGAAATTATAACTGTGCGAAATGCCTTACTAACGAAAACAATCCCAGCTACAGAGGGACTCTGTGGAGGAAAGTAAGGGGGGTGAGCTCAACATGCTCAGTAAGAAAAACCTAATAGCAGATAGATAAATACACTACCTATAAAAATATATATTTTTATATTTATCAAATCCGAAATATTTTCACAAGGTATATAGATTATTTGGTAATTTCTTAGATACCATATTCAGAATTCGAAAAACAGATTTAGTATCAGCAAAAACACAAATACCAAGAACATATTTTCAGAAACAGAATGTGTATCAGTAATACATTTAGCTACTGTTGTAAATCCAGAAAGTTTAGAGTTTTCCAGTAGTAAGACAAACAGATTTTCAGATATCTCAATTCAAGCAGACGAATTCAGAAAAATATTTCAAATAGACACAGAAGCACTGCCTGTTCCAAAAAATCAAAGTCAAAAAATCCATGGCAAATTCAGTATGAAAATGGAATTGAAATCAATACCATTTTTAAAACCTTAAACAGCTTTTAAAAGCGACGACGATGTGGCACTTTGCTCCCGCATGATTCAAGAGGTGGCCCCTACGGCCTTTTATGCATTAAAATAATTAGTTCCATACGATATAAAATCATGAGTCAATTCATAAGTTCAAATAGACGAGACAAGGTAGACATGCAATATCAGATATCAGAAATGACTATTGGCCAATGTCGGTAACTCAGGCAATTCACGGGCCAGGTGTATCGGGATGTCAATCGTCGTGGGAGTGGTCAGCTATCCAAACGGCTCACATATCAGAATGTTCAAAGACCAGAAACAAAATCAGAAACACGGTACATCGTACTCGTGGACCACAGATACAGATACAGAACAGAAGTGCAGCATGATCTCACTAACGCCTTTATCTCAAAATCGGTTCCAGACAGACCGTACAACACACAGTCAGTACGCGCTCAAGCACATTTCATCAGAATAACTTTATAACATATCATTTTTCCTTAAATCATATATAAATTCATTTGTTTAATGAAATCGTTCAAAACAGAATGATTAGCCCTTTTTCAAAAAAAATCCCAGAAAACAGCATATGAAAATTTAAAATTTAGAATTTTCGATATTTAAAATAGAATTCAAGCCATATCATAATTTATGCAAACAATTTAAATTCAATTCGTAAAATTTGATTGTTCAACTAAGCTAAAATCACTAATTTTCAGAGTCATAAAATTCAACCTAGTCTTTTCGGTAATTTCGGTACTGCGAAATTCAGCCTAACTTTTATATCTACAAATATACAAAAATTACACATATTTATCTCTAACAGCGACGAGAATTTTTCTTACCTCGGTTGTCTATTTACAGTCCTCGGTTGCCTGGACGTTGCCAGTCGGTGGGTCCGATCCACTCGGTTTATTTCCCCGAAATTTGTACCACTATTTTTTGAAATTTCAAACCAATATTCTCGACTATCTTTTCCGGAGAATTTTTTGAAATTCTCGGTGCACTTTTTTTTTTCTATTCTATATATATATATATATATAATTCTAAATATATATATATATATATATATATAAAAGAATTTTCCTTTTTTCCTGTTACTGTTCACTTTTTTTCTTAACATTCCCTCCATTTTCTCTTCTTCTTTCTCTTTTCTACTTCTTCTTCCCGACTACCCAGTTCACCTTTCCTTCCACGACGCCGTCGTTCCTCCCTCTCTCTCGGCCATCACCTCCTTCCTCCCTGCTCTGTCTCCCCTAACGCCGACCTTCCCTTCCGATCTTACTCCGTCCAGCTACCTTTCTGCCCCCCTCCTCACTGCCCCTGTTTGAACTTTCGGCACCCAGACAGCCGATAACTCCCCTACTCCATCCGTCGTGCTTTGCTCCAGCTGACCTCCAACGCTTGTTCACACCTCTGTCCCACATATCTCCCCCTCTGTTCAATACCGAGAAATGAAGGCAGAATTGCCTTAGCACTCCTCTCACGTTGTTGCAGTTTTCTAGAGGTGGAACCTCCTCTATTCTAACCTCTCCCTCTCGGTCTCCTGCTCGAGCCTCCGTTTCTAGCCTCTTTTCCCCCATCATTTTTGTTTAGCCGTGTTTCTTTCCCCGCTTACAGGACTGTTTCCTTCATTTTTTTCGCATTCTCTCGGCTTCCTTCTCTACACTGTTTCTTTCCTTCATTTTCTTTTTAAACGAAACCAGAGAGTTAACGTGATGATGAAAACCATAAAAGATGAAAAATGAGAGAGGGGGCTGGGGTAGCTTTTCCTTTTTCCTATTAGTTTTCCTTGTTTTCCTCGGTTTGCCTTCTTATTTTTTTTTTCTAACTGCCTCATCTTCTCATCATCATCATTTCTTTTTTTTTTCTTCTTTCTGTCATGATTTTCAGACTCCCAATGTTCTTCTGTTCTGTTTCTGGCTCACCTCAGTATCTATGTATTATATATGTATATATATATATACATATATCATTCCAATACCCTGCCAGCCTTCAGTATGCTTTTGCCCATACTCCAACAGTCGGGTTTAGCCTCTAATTTCCATTTCATTTTTCCAGATTTCTCATTCATGTTTCCTTATGTATTAGTTTGTACCTTGGTTCACCTTTTTCATCCCTTAACACCTGCTCCCATAAACTATTGTTTTAAATATTGTTTCATCCATATTTCTTAAGCAGTTGGCATCATCAATCGTCCTTTCTTCTTCACGTTTCCTGCTGCAGTAAAACTGCAACAGGAATGATTCTGTCTCCTTACTTGCTCTCCATCATTTCCGTTTTCTAGAGTTAATATATTTTGAAATGACAAAACAAGTAAATTCAATAATATAGAAATGATTTAAAAAAATGTTTAGAGGTTATCAGTACTAGAAACTAAATGTATAAGGATGAGAGATCGATCTGGTGAGATGAGAGATCAATCTTCTGGGTTTTCTAGTATGAGGGATTGATCTCATAAGAATATGGGATCAATCTTCTAAAAGATTGAAAACTCAAAGGATCTGTACAAGGTGTTGAGGAAGCAGAGATTAATTGATAAAGGTTATAAGATCGATCTGCTTAACTACAGAATGTCTATGAGGTCGATCTTATCTAGGAAGAGATCGATCTCCTTTAAAATAATGGGTAAAGGCAATAGATCGATCTATGATCAAACAGAGAGATTATGAGATCGATCTGGTATAGGAAGAGATCGATCTCCTCAAAGTCAGAGAGTTAAAGAGATTGATCTAGGGTGTTTAGAGATCGATCTCCTCTCTACGAGAATACTTGGTAGATCGATCTGAAGATCGATCTTGCCTCAAATAGAGAGATTAGAAGATCGATCTGCTTGTTCGACATATCGATCTTCACTAACATTTTCAAATTACAAGATCGATCTCTACAAGTATGAGATCGATCTCCATGCTTCAAGTTGTTTTGTTTTCGCAGGAAATCAAACTAAGAGATCGATTTGGTCAAAATGGGAGATCGATTTGGCACTCTACTGGAGGTTCCCAACGGCTCTTTCTGCAAAACCTTCAACGGGAAAAACAATATTAAATGCTCCAACTACCAATCCTCCAGTATAAAATCAAGCATTGAAGACACTGGAAAGTGAGAGACTATTGTTGTAAATTTTGTATATTCTCAAGAATTTCATTTCAACATTCCATTTGTCTTCAATCTTCATTTATTGATATTGTTATATAAGCCTTTGTGTAAAAGCTATTTTTATCCTACCAAAGCTTCACTTCATATTCATCCTTAAATTAAGAGAGAAGAGGAGACTTCCTCTGTGTGTCAACTTTGTAAAGGGTGAATATATCTTTGTGTAAAAAGGGTAGAGAGGTTATTCCTTAACCTGTAAAATGGAATGTGTAACATTCATTGAAAGAGTGAAAGAAAGCTCTTGACAAGGAGGTCAAGAAGAGAGGACGTAGGCAAGAGATTGGCCGAACCTCTGTAAACTACTGAGTTTGATATTTCCTTCCCTTATCTTCTTTCAATTCATTGTATTACATTTATATTGATTATTCATTATTTGCAATTAGACTTAATTTAGTTTAAATTTGTCATTAACCTTAGAAAACTGATTCACCCCCCTCTTGGTAGAGCCATCACGTTTCCTTTTTCCTTCAACCAAATTTTACATGCATATCTATATACTAACCGACGGGGTTTTTCAATCCCTTACATGAGCATGTAAAAAATATATTATTTTATGTATTTATATATATAATATTTATATGTATATACATATATACATATTTAAATATATTTATATATACACATTTATTTATGTACGTGTGTACATTCATTTCCACATAAATGTATTTATATACCTTGTACACATTATATATATATATATATTCATTATACTTGAGGAATACATGAAATATTATATACATATATACACATGTATTCCTATACACTTAATTTAATTTTTCCTTATAGTAATAATGTTAGCCCAATGTTTATGCTTGAACAAAATTACCCATAGTCACATACCAAATCTCATTTCCTACATGGCCAATCATGAACAACACCTAATACATGAAAATTCACGATATTTACATGTACAGAGCAGCTTGCTGTAGTTTTACTGCGCAAGAAACTTAGTGAAGAGATGGTAAGTTGGTAAGGTAGTGGAGTCTAATCAATATAGGAGTATAGGAATACCTGAACCAAATTGAATGGAGAGCAGAATTTACTGTACTTGCAGCTGAATGACAGGCAAGAAAATCGATAGAAGTAGTTAGTAGTGGCTGGAAAACCCAAAGAGAAAGTTGTGAAGAGGTTTGAAAAACTGATGAGAAAGGTGGCCAGTGAACTGAAAATCGAGGAGTTGGAAATTGCAGTGCATGGGACAGACCAAAACTTAAGTGGGAGTGGCCAGAAATAAAAGAAGGAAAGAGAAGAAAGATGATGGATTACTCGGTGGAAAAAAAATGAAGTGGGAGCAGTTGGAACAATCCGAAACACGAAAAGGGAAAGAAATAGAGAAGACGTGAAAAGGCTGGATGGACTGAGAAATTAGGGACTGGGAGCCGTGCGTTCTGCTACTAGAAACAGGGGAAACTGATGCGAATAAATATGCATAGGAAACGAAAGAAAGAAGAGTATAAGGCTAAGATTTAGAAGGGAAATAAATCGAGAGTTAGAAAGGGAGATAGGAAACAAAAACAGGTAAGAGGATAAAAAAAAGAGACCGACCGAAGCATGATGCGACAGAAAAGAAAGGAGAAGAAACTGAGTATATGTATATAAATATGCATGAGACAAAGAGGACAAAACGAAACTGAGTGAAGGGGGCAGAAGGCAGTGACGATCGAGGGATGCTGCAGGCGCCAAAAAAACTGTGAAATAGAAACTAGAATGAGCAAGGAAAAGGTAGGAAGCAAAGACACGGGAGCAGGGAGGTCCGTGAGGAAGAAGACCGGAGACTGGAAATTGGAAAACTATGGCTGGTGCTGGGACGTGGTGATAGAGATGATAGCTGAAAAGGGTGAAGGTTTGAACAGGCTGGAAGTCGACGGTGGCCAAAATAATGGTGAAGCCGAACTGAGGTGTGTGAGAAACCAAAATAGAGGCTAATAGGGGACTGGAGCAGTGAAACCGAGAGAGGCAGGAGTGAATGAGGGAGAACGATCGTGGTAGCTGGAGAAATGGAGTTTGGTGCTGAACGGGGATAGTCAGAGAAGAAGAATGATGAGTAAGGATGGAAGGCAGAGGACTGCTGTACAAATGGGAGACTGAAACCGAAGCTGGAACAGAGATGGTGGCTATAGGAGAAGGGTCATCCTTTCGTGGATGGGTGACTAGAAACTGGGACTTGGACGGGAGAAGGTGACAGAGCAGCCAACCTAGAGTGAAGGAAAAGAGAAGAGAAGAGAGGCGTGAGGCCTCTCGGTAAAGGGGAAGAGGAATAACGATGAACAATGCATCGTGTAGCAGTGAAGAAGAAGGAAAGAAAATAAGTTGGGCGGGAAGGAAATAAAAAAAAAAAGATGAACAGTAAAAAAGAAGAAAAGGAGGTTATTTTTGATATATATATATATATATATATATATATATATAACCACATGGAAAATATGTAAGACCTTTAATTAAAACATGAAATGAAAAATGTAAAAGGATTGAAATAGAATTTCCGAACACGTTAAAGGGTAAAACGGTTAAAAGACCGAAATTCGGTAGTAATCGGGAAAAGAAAATTTAATTAAAAATAATGGCTTGAGAAATCTTGAACAATAACGAATAAATAATTAAATTTTGGGTTAAATTGATCAAGATATGAATTTATTGGAATAAATCAGAATTTTCACTTCGAAAAATAATCTTCAAAGTATTCGAAATTTTTTTTCGAAAGACGAAATAATACCGAGAAATTCATTTATTGAATAAATGAATAAAATAATAATTTTCAGATATTTTGGATTTTTAATAATAAAATATTGATTAAAATAATAATAAAAATAAATAATAAAAAAGAAAGAAAGAAACGAAAAACGCAGAATCGCGAAATCGCAATTCTGCCAAAGAGAAGCTGATCCGTCCGATGAAGCATTGGCCGGCGGTAGCCCAAGCAAGAGGAAGCCCAGCCGAGCCACCACCGGCACCAGTGACCCGAAAGAATGCCGAACGGCGGTCGGCGAAACGGAAGAAAGAGAAACCGAAAGAGGAAATGAGGATTTTCGACGACCGGCGCTGATTCGAGCCCAGCCACCGCCAGCCGAGGGAGCTCCATGCGAAGACCTACCGATTGGTGGCAGCCTTGGTCGGTAGAACGACGGCCAATGCTGGAAAACGGAGGAAGAAAGGAAAGCACCGACGCCGGAAAGGAGAACAGGCCGGACCGGCCACTTTCCGGTGACCTTGGACAAAACTGAGACCAGATCCGAGCTGCGAACGACCCCGCGAAGCTACTGGCGATGAAAACCGGCGGAGACTCGACCGACAAGGCACTGAACTGGTTGAACCGATTTGAACTGACGGTCTGAACCGGGTTGAACCGGACCAAATCGGTTCAGCCAAAAAGAAAAGGAAAAAGGGAAAAAGAAAAAGAAAAAAATTGGAGAAAATTCCAGTGATACAATCGAGCTACGGGTAAGTCGATAAGCGGTCGAATTGACCGATTTAAATTTCAAAATATTTAATTTGATTAATATCCGACTGAAAATTTACCCAAAAAAATATTTAAATGTGTAACTCGACAATTGACGTCAAACGAGAGCCTGAGACAGCCTCGATTTACGTACTATCATGGAATCTCGAGTAAGTAACCCTTATTTATGACAATTTGTATCGTTATGCGTGTTAGATAAATTTCAGATTTAATTTTCGCATAAATGAATTATATTCTGAAAATTGAGATAAATTGTCGTAAATATTTAATTGAGCTATCTGAGAGTTTAGAATGAGACTCAATAATTACTGATGGGCCCAATGAGCCCAATAGGCCTCGATAATGTGAATAGTAAGTGAATAACGGGCTTAAGGCTGATTAAGGCCCATTATGGTACAATCGGGCCCAATATGGGTAAATGGGCCCAATGATTTAAATTAAGCCCAAAAAATATGAAATATAATTAATTGTATTGTATCTGACCTGATGAACATTTATCCACAGTTTCAGAGATTTGATTGAGAGCAAATCGGACTGCGTGACGAGACATCAGTGAAAAGGTCAGATTGTACAGAAAAATGAGGTAAGGGAATTGTGTGAGTAGCTAGAGGTAGCTACGTGTACTTTAAAAAGTTTTTGTATACATTGAATATGTATGTATACATTGATATTGTATAAAGGTCCTAAAAGTGGTTTAAATTATTTTAAGGATCGAAATAGGAAAACTATTTTACCCCTATTGAGGGAAGTTCACCTAAGGATGGTGAAAGCATGACATGCATGAAATGCATGATTTAAGAATTTTCTGATCTAAGGGATTTTCGTGGTTTTAAGCAAAGCAAAACGGTAGTTTGGCCTGTAATTGCATAAATTTCATAATATAACACTACGTAGGTGTTATTTATATTTAAATAAAATTTCTTTGGAAAATGGGCGAACTATTAAGTTTATATGGAAATAGATAGTGTCGGCACATAGCTCGCACTATATTTGCATTTGTGAGTGTGCATAAATGTGCTTGAGCAGTTGCTCGCACCGACTTGTGTGACATCATATGCATGAAATGTGCTAGAGCGGTTGCTCGCACTAATTTTTATTATTGAGAAATGCATGAGAGGTGTTGGAGCCTAACTCGCACCTTGTTTTGACTGTTTTGATGGTTTTGATAGTTTTGACTTGATATGCATAAAAAGGTGTTGTAGTGCTTGCTCGCACTAGTTTTAATGATTTGACATGCATGAGAGGTGCTGGAGCTTAGCTCGCATCCTATTTTGATATGATATTTGCATAAAAGTCGTGCTGGAGTGTAACTCGCACGAGATTTGATTTAATTATGCATAAAGCCGTGCTGGAGTGTTGCTCGTACGAAGTTTTGATTTACTTGAGCATTCATTCATGCTGGAGCATTGCTCGCACATGATTTTATATAGATTTATAACTCATTTTAAAGTCGTACTGGAGTGTTACTCGTATGCAGATTTCATTGATTTCTATGAAACCGTGCTAGAGCTTCTTTCGCACGAGATTTTTTGATATCATGAATATGCATGGAGCCGTGCTTAAGCTTCGCTCGCATAGGGATTTATATGACATGCATATAGCCGTGTTGGAGCCTCTTGTAGACTGTGTGTCACAGTGAGATGATATGCTTACACGTGCATATTGAGACAGAGATGATATGGGTGGATAAGACCTATTGCAGGCACCCCTGATTGAACTTGGGTTTATGGAGTACGTTGTACCGTGTATGTCACGCGGAGTACGCTGTACCGTGGGGATTGTTAGAGTGGAGTGGCATTAGCCATAAGGCAACAAGCCTTGCCCTCGCAATCCTAGTACTATGCCGTTCTGGCGGGTAGGACAACCCACCTCCCGTTTCAGGTGTGATACCCCGCACACTAGGTATCGTGTTGCCAAGGATCACGAGGTTATGGCCATAGTCCTATGTTGTTACTGATAGTCACCTACATGTCTCACATGATATAACTTGTGGTCTGATAGACCAAGGTAGACCCGAGGGAGGGGTCGGCCCCCGATTTTACGATTTTATGATTTTATGATATGTGACCCTGAAAGAATGGGGTTTTATAATCGAAGTTTTATAATGAATTTTAATGAATTGTTTTATGAGATGATTGACCCGAAAAGGTTAGTTTATACTGCCGTTTTAAATGAAATGATTTAAATGCAGTAGCATGATAATGTTTTCCATGCTTTCATTTCAAATTCATGATTTGTCTTACATAACATGAAAGAATGCATGATCTTGATTTAATTCATGCTAAGTATGATTTAATGATGTCACATAAAAAGCTATTGATGCATAAGTAGTATGATTTATATATGCACAAACAGTTTTATAAACAAAGTCATGATGAAATACATGATTTTGTGCTTGAGATTTTAATGAAAAGAAATTGATTTTAAGGGCATGGCATTATGAGCATATAAATAGTGGAGTTATCTACTTACTTGCAAAATTGCTTTACTGAGCGTGTGGTTTGCTCACCTCTCTTATTTTCTCATCTTTTCAGAGCACTCACAGTAATTAGTAAGCGGCTGAGGACTTGCGTGTATTGGTATCCGCTGCGTCCCATCGAGAGACAAGTATACACATTTGTATAGTTTTGTATCTAAATATGTAATGTACAGTACTGTAAACAGATATGATTTCGGGGATGTAGAGTTATAAATACCATTGTGTATGTATTTAATTAAAGTCAAAAGATAGTAAATTCTGATATATGAAGGTGAATATGGAAACGGAATGGTAAATAGGTGAGAAGTGACTAACACCGAATCATAGCCCAACTGTGTTGTAGGATGGTCACAATGAGAGAAAGGTAAGAATTAAACAATAAATGAAAAAGCGAAAAAAATTTACTTTGATTTTTAGGTAATTTGGGTCGTGACAAAATAGAATAAGAGGCATCGAGAAAATTGAGAAAACCCAAGGGAAAGGTGATCAAAAATATTTATTCGAAATTTTTGATGAAAATAAGTCAGAAGGGCCGAGCTCACCAACTCGCTAAGTCAAAGAAATCAAGGATTACAGACAGACACCGAGATAAGGAATATATGCAAGTTTTAGAGATAACTGTACGTATTTTATGATTTCAAGTGTATTTTCCCTAGGTAAGCAATGTTACAATTTTGACGCATCGTAGGTAATTCGAATAAATAGGATACTAAGAATACAAATTTCGGTGTCGGAGAATCGTAGAAGGATTTAAGGGAGATACTTGGAGGCGTCACTACTCGAACTTGGAATTTCTGATAAATCGAGGTAAGGGGGTGTAATTTAATTTAGTTCTGATAATGAACACTCATTGCATTGATAAAAAGATTTTTGTGAAGCAATGTTATGTTTTGGAATGATTTATGATTATTTTCACACTTATGGAATGATTTATGAAACATGATTTCGTTTTATGAAATGTTCACTAAGTATATCTATGTTTATGAAATGAAATTCCTGAAGTATGAAAATGAATGGAAGTTTTATGATGGTTTGAAAACCTATATTTATTCTTGTGAAAGGAACTTTTGGCATTTTCAAAAGTATTTAAGAGAAGGGAAAAGAATTTTTTAGACTATAGGCTTCATGCAAGGCTACTTCTGGTGGTGTTCCGGCTCCACCACTTGAATGCTGGTACGTAGGGCCCCTGTAGCACTTGACTCTACCTGTGTGGTAGATGTCTTGCTACTTGTGGTTAATGATGATGATGTTTTGGTAGTATCTCGTGCCCGTGTAGCACACATAAATGTTTCCTACACGGAGAGTGCCTTTAGTGCCCGTGACCTAGCTAGGTGCTAGAGAAAGTAAGAAAGCTAGATACTACCCATGTTTTTATGAAAGTGTTATACGACCCTGATCCAGTCTACAGCCCCCTGCTCACCCTGACCATAGCTATGATGACTCTCTACGGAGAATGACACGTATCGCATGACTTAGTTATAGCCTAGTCTCCATGATTATGATTATGATGATGATGATGATGAATGACTATGTTTATATGAGATTATGACGAAATGTTTACGAATAATCATGATTTATGACAAAATGTTTAAGAATGATTTATGTTTTATGAAACGTTTATGAATGACGATGATTTTATGAAATTATCCATGGACTATGAAGATTTTATGAAACGGTTTAAGCATGCTATTTGATTTAAAGAACCCATGCTTCATATTTTCTTATGATGACTATGCACGTAACGAAAGTTTTACATATCTTCTAAATATTAGTTTCTAAAAGAATCTTATGATCAGTTTTTCTGAAGCAAAGTTTGTTTCATGAATGATTCTTGCATGCTTTTACATATCAGAACTACTTTAATTGTATTTTTTTACTGGGTTTTTTCTCTAAAACTCACCCCTTCACCTCTCAGATTGGTTGCAGTGAACTACAGTTAATAATTATTGCGTAGACGACATAGGCTGGCGGATACGAGTTCCCTCAGACTACCTTTTATACATGCGTGAGGTATACATTTTTTATCTCTTTACCAGACCATTTGTATGCACAGACATCTATTGAAAGTAATGTGTCGGGATGTAATCTGTATAAGGATAACTGAAACGAAATATTTTTAAAGATTGACACTGAAAGGAATACAGCCTAAGTGAATAAAGGATTAAGTTGCAAGCCGAAGTTTCAAAAACAAAAATTTCCCCGAATTTTTATAGGTCACGGGTCGTTACATTATATCCCAAGTATCTGTACTTGTCTGGTTATAAATTTCATATACTTGTGATAGTTGTAGCTAATGTTATTGGTATTAGTATAGGTAATTCATATTAGCTACCATGAGTGGTAGAAGAGGTCGCCCAAAGAGGCAAAATTGACCACCTACGCCATCTCCCCCTCAGCCAGAAAGCCCTGACGCCCAGATGAGGAGACTGGAGCAAGATATGCAAACTATGAAAGAGGGACTCAGTGCCCTCACAGCTATGTTTGCCCAATAGTTTAGTGCAAACACTTCAAATATCGGTGCTACTATGCCTGCACATCCTCCTCCTCCACAAGCCCCTCAAGCACCTCCAGTAGCTCAGCCCAGTTACGAATTGGGGCAGATAATAGGGACAAAGGCAAGATGAAAGACTTTCTGAAAATACACCCTTTAGAGTTTAAGGTTGTTAAGGAATTGATCCAAGCTGAGGAATGGTTGACCGACTTGGAAAGAATATTTGAATATTTAGAGTACACAAATGCAAAAAGGGTCAAAATGGCTACATATATGTTGATTGGTCAGGCTGGTGTATGGTGGAGAGCCACTAGAACTCATCTGATGTCCGACATCCAAAGATTACTTGGGAGACTTTTCTGACTGCTTTTAGGGGTCAGTACGTACCGCCTATTGCCCAGGAGAAGATGCAAACAGAGTTTTTAGGGTTAAAATAGGGCAGTATAACTGTTGATGAGTACGAGAATAGATTTACTTCACTCATGCAGTATGACTTAGAAACTGTTAGAGATAAGTAACGTCGAACCCGAAGATTTTTGTCTGGATTGAGACTTGCTATTCTAGATAGACTGCTTGGTCTCCGTATCACAGAATATAGTGATGCCCTAGAGAGGGCACAAGATGTAGAGAGAGGTCTTGATGTTACTTAGGCATAATATGGAACCAAAGGTAAAGTAAAGAGCAAGGGTAAGAGAGTGGAGATCTCTAGAATAGAATCAAGGAGGAGTCAGCCAAAGAGATTGAGACGTGGTTAGGCTCCAGTGAGAGCCGATAGGCCTGTGGCCCCTACTATTACCCCTACAGCCACCCAAGAGCAATTGATGACCAGAAAGAGTTGTCAAGAGTGCAGCAAGATGCATAGTGGTCTTTGCCTCATGAGATCGAGTATATGTTTTAGATGTGATGAGAGAGGACATCTGATGAGAAATTGTCCACAACAGCAGACTCCATAGCCATGAGATCAACCTCCCCCATCGCTTGAGAGACTGCCTGAAAGACAGACACGAGAGTGTCAAAGATAGGCCCCTTAAAGATGGGCTACAACAGAAGAAAAGGGTAAGAAGCTCATCACCAGAGGATGAGTCTTTACGATAGATCAGGAGACAGCAAATGCCTCATCCGATGTTATCAGAGGTAATCTCCTTGTCTACAATGATATAACTAATGTGTTATTTGATCCCAAATCCACACACTCATTCATATCACCTCAATTTGTAAAGTGTTTGCATGTAATGTCTGAACCTCTAGATTATGTATGTCACATTAGCACTCCCCTGCATGAGACACAAATAACTGATAGAGTGTGTAGGAACTGTGAAATTAAGGTGAGAGATAGGGCTATGATAGCAGATCTAATTTTGTTAAATATGGATGACTTTGATATAATTTTAGGGATGGATTGGTTAACCACCAATCGGGTAAGTTTAGACTGCTATACCAAAATTGTAACCTTCTCCTTACCTGATAGGTTTGAAGTATGTTTTGCCAGTAAGAAATAAAATGAAATACCTGATGTTTATGTGAATATTTTATGTTCTATTGTGGTGAAGGATTTATAGCTTCTGTTTCAGATACGAATCGGGAACATCCAAGTATCCATGATATACCGATAGTATGCGAGTTTCCAGATGTGTTCCTGGATGAACTACCGGGGTTACAACCGAAAAGAGAACTGGAGTTCACTATTAATCTAGTACCAGATACCCAGCCAATCTCTAAGACTCTGTATAGAAGGGCACTAGTGGAATTGGAAGAGCTGAAGAAGCAACTAGAAGAATTGTTAGACAAGGGTTTTATTAGACCCAGCGTGTCACCGTGGAGAGCTCCTGGTTGCGTCCTTCCTAGACGTGTATACCGCAAGTGCACGGGTCGCACAAGTAATAAAGGGAACTGAGTCCCAGATTATCATCCCACAGAGAACATAGTTAGCCTAACTAAGTACCAATTAATTTTACCCAAAGTATATCCTAGCAAATTATGAATATTAAGAGGGTGATCTACAAGGTTCAATTTGAAAATACTGGAAAGCAAGGAAAATAATAAAAACACTAAAATAAAGCAAAATAGAGCAAAAATTACACATAGATCTCTGAGCAAAATAAAAGCGAGAGCAAAGAAAGAAAATACTAAAATTAGAATTAATTAGTGAAAAAGGACTAAAGATGCAAATATAAGAAAATATAGACTAAAATATAAATTGATTAAAACTAGAAAATCCTAATATGAAAATAAAATTTGCATGTGATTAATCTAATTGATAAAAATGCAAAATAATTTAACCTAAGGTTTAAAGGAATAAAATTCTAATAAAAATTCTAAAAATTCCTAAGTATAACTTTAAACCTAAATGCCTAAATTGGTGATCCTAAATTATATATAGCTCTAGATAATACTAATTTAATAAAATGTCTAAATAAATAATAAAATCTATTCTAAATAATGCATGAGAAATAAAATATTTTTAAGCTTTTAAAATTTAAGATGAAAACTATCCTAAATATGCATAAAATGATTCTACCCCTAATCTAACTCTAAATGCAATACATAAGCTGTCAGGACCCGTTCTCAATCCATGACTTTAACCAAAAACCACTACAAATTTTTTGCATTTTTAACTTACCTTTCCTCTCATCAATGGTTGGGCTGTGATTCGATGTCAGAATCCTCGCTTACCGCATTATCCATTATTATACATACATATCAATATACTGTTACTGACTGTAACTACTTTTATAATACATGTGAGATTATATAAAATCTAACACAATTACATTCCCCAAAATATATATCGTATACTTCACTGTGCTGTTTCTATGTTTAGATATATAACCGTACAAAATCTGTATACCTGGCGATCGATAGGAACTAGCAGTGGACTCAGGAACACTATCCCTCAATAGCTCTTGCTCTACTACTGATGCTCTGTAGAGAGATGTAAAGAAAGGGGGTGAGCATACAACGCGCTCAGTAAGGAAATCAGGCAAGCAAGTAGATATCTACACTATCTAATTAAAATAATGCTATGCCTTGAAAACATTATTTCCTTTACTCACTTTAAAAGCATGTCCTTAAATATATATATATATATATATGTATACTTGTACAGATTAAATCCCATGTACAGAAATCATGCTTTCTTTCTCAAATGTAGGCATGTAGTGCAAAACAATGTATCTTTATATAAATCATGCCTTTATGTAAATCATGCCATGTATATTTAAATCACAATAAATATGGCATTTAAATCATTCACATCACAAAATCGGAGTCCAACCCATCCCTCAGGTCTGTCTGCAATTTAAATCAGTCAATCAATGTGATATATCATGTGAGACTCTATGGTGAAATGCAAATAGTATCATGGACTATGATCATACCCGACATGTGATCCCAAGCAACAGAGATCTCGGTGTGCGGGGCATCACTGCTGCAACGGGAGGGGGGTCAGTCCATCACAACCGTAAGCTATATCCTCCTCAACTCCACAACAACACACGGTACAGTGTACTCCCATGCCACATGCACGGTACAAAGTACACCTGTGGACCCTACATCACAGTCGGGGTGCCTGCCATAGGTCTTAACCCTCAAACCATGGAATATCATACCACATCTCTAATACCCTCATACGGCTATTCTCTCACATAATGTGACACTCAGTCACATAAGGATACAGGCATGGGTTTGTAACATGTATTATATATCACATACAGTGCGCGCCTTTGAGTGCGACTCACAGTCGACACTCCGCTCAAACACTGTTTCACATCACAAACTCAACTCTAGTGCGAGTAAACCTCCAACAACTAGGTCAATGCATAGTTCATGTATTAAATCAAGTACGAGCAATAGCTCCAGTACCATGCTATGCACAATATCATCAAATCAAGTACAAGCAATAGCTCCAGTACTACGTCATGTATAAATCATGAAGAATTGAGTACGAGCAACGCTCCAACACTCTGTCATGTATCTCATGTAAAACTCGAGTACTCGCTAATCGCTCCAGCACTCTGTCATGCATATATCATATAAAACTGAGTACGAGTAATAACTTCAGTACTCTATCATACATGTCATGGAAATCTAGTGTGAATCAAAATCCAGCACTAATGTATGTGGAAAATATATGAAATCCAATGCGAGCTGTGCTCCAGCACGATTCATTCTCACAAAATATGATAGATAGCTCTTTAAAAAGGGATGGTTTACAAAACATCAAAATTAGCACTATAAAGTGTGCTTAATTCACATGAACCTTAAAATCATTAGCCAATCTATTTATTCTCCTGCTAAACAGCAGTTAAACACTCAAAATAGTGGTTTCCATGCTTTTTACAACTTTCTACAACTTTTCACGAAAGTTGACTTTTTGACTAACTAGGGGTAAAATCGTAATTTGTCACTATCGGGTCGCAATAATTATTACTCACTTTCTCTGACCCTCAGAGTTTTTAAGTGAATGTAAAAGCAGATGAAAATACGTGCAGGTATCTCTAACTACTCACAAAAGTCCCTTACCTGTAATCACTCGAGAAATTTCACTTTCTCTGCGCTGCTCGTTTTAGCAGTCTAATTTGCTCCTCCAATACTCTCTAGAGCTGCATATAACCATTTATCAGGTTAATTACACTTTTCCTACTGTATTTCACATTAAATACAGTCTATTTCCCTTAATGGGCTTTAAAAATCCTTAATGGGCCTAACTATGCCTTAGTCCATTTTCATTTTACTATTCATTTTCGTTGGGCCTATTGGGCTTGTGAGGCCCACCAACTCTTATTGGGCTTATCCTAGACCCATTACATCATATTGGGCCTAAAATATTTGGGCTTGGCCCATCGGGCCTCTCGGCCACGTGCCATGACCGAGAGCTACCCATGCCATCAGTTATGCCATGGCATGCCATCCATGCCTATTTCTTAGCCAATTCACTTAGGCATTTTCACAAACACTTGGTTGGCAACATTCCTAAACATCATATAGTTCATTTAGGCATTTTATCAAACATCTTGATTGCCAACTAATTACATGTATTAATTAATCAAATTGATTAATTCTAATTACACCATAATTATTAACACATGTACATTAATCCATTTATGCCTTAAAATCATATGGACATAAATCAATGTCTCACCATTCACTCTCGGCCTAACCAACATGATAGTGATTTAATATGTTTCAATGCTTAAAACATATATTAATATACTTATAATCATTCATACATTAACATATATGAAATTGAAAACTAGAAAATATACCAATTGTTGTGTTCACCCTTTGGCCGAATCTTTGAAGGCTCTCGGTTTGCACTCTATGGCTCCTTGATAGCCAATTCCAACATATGTCACTCTCCTTTCAATTTGGAACAACTTCCATGAAGGATTCAAATTCCAATTATGCCTAATTCCTAGTGATTTCTAATGAGAGAAAGCTTGGATAATATGTTTCAATGGTTTCTTCTTCTAGCCGAATTTGGTGTGATGAAGATGACAATGGTGTGGCTGAATTTATAAGCCACTTACTTAGCCATTAAGCTTTACTTTCCAAGCCTTAGCCATGAGTCACCTAATGAGTCACCTTATGAGTCATGGTTAGCTTTAACTATGGTTAGATATTTATCTCATGGGCTTTCCATTTGGGCTTCTCGATTTGGGCTTTCTTAATGGGCTTTTGGGCTGAAATTTTTACTGTGTCTCGGGCCTTTAATTATCTCAAAATTTGGCCAATCAATTGGTCCAATAATTCGGTCTAAAGGACCTAAGAATTTCGATATACGTTTAGTATACCTTAATGGGCTTTAAAATTTTCACCTTAGGCCCATTACGTTTTTAACCATTAAATTTATTCCGAAATCCTTCCGAATAAATTTTCCTTACTTCCGAGGATGATTATCTTGTATTCTGGCCAAGAATATTTTTCCCCAAATTTTTCTCCACACTTAGGTTAATTTTTAACCATGATTAGTCAACTATGGTAAAAGTCTACTTTCTTAACTATAGTTGACTTTTTCCTTAACCATTGACCAAGTTGACTTTTCTCAAAATTTTGAAAGTGTCATATCTTATGTCTTACACTCTCGTCTTTATGTTTCAACCGTTCCCGGTGGATAATTATACCCGAAACAGCTTTTTCTTGCCAAAATGGTCCATTTTACCCTTTTTAGCTTTTACTCTTGTTTTCTATGTTCGGGACTAAATCAAGCTGACTTTCCTTCATGAGCTCTCTATGCCCTCTCATTTTAAGTTCTTATTTTCAGTCAGGATGATTTCGATTCACTCGGTTTAGCCTGTGACGCTTATAGTCCACATTAGGCTTTATATGTAGCTTTTGAGTGTTAAATCATTTCACTAACACTTTAAGTCTAGTAAATACTCTTCTTATGATTCAACTATAATAACAGAGCATTCATACATATAGGAATCATAAGGTACAAGCTACAAAAAATACGGGTCTGACAATCCTCCCCTACTCAAAAAATTTAGTCCTCCAAATTAGAGCCAAGTCAGTCATCAAATAGGTAGGGTACTTCTCTCGCATTAGACTCTCTAGCTCCCAAGTAGCTTCCTCTGAAGTGTGATGCTGCCCGAGAATCTTCACTAACCTAATGGTCTTCGATCTCAAAACCTTCTCCTTCCTATCCAATATCCAAATCGGTTTCTCAACATATGACAAGTCCTCTCGGAGCTCCAAAGGCTCGTAACTAATCGCATGTGCCAGATCCAGGTGATACTTCCGAAGCATCGATATTGGAAGACGTTATGGACACCTGATATGTCCGGTGGCAATGCCAACCTATACGCCTTATCTCTCACTTGATCAAGTATCTCAAAGGGTCTAATATAGCGAGGACTTAATTTCCCTCTCTTCCCAAATCTCGTTATGCCCTTGGAAGGAGAAACTCTCAAAAACACGGATTCACCAACTGCAAACTCTAGTGGCCTACGTCTCCTGTCAGCGTAACTCTTCTGTCTACTCTGAGCCATCCTCAGTCTCTCTACTATCAAGTGGACATCCTCAGATGCCTGTGTAGCCATGTCAGGAGCGAAAATCTTACGATCACCCACTTCTTCCTATCCAATAGGGGAACGACATTTACGGCCATACAAAGCCTCATACGGTGCCATCCCGATACTCGAATGATAACTATTGTTGTAGGCGAACTCGGCTAGTGGCAGGTGGTCATCCCAGGAGCCTCTAAAATCTAGCACACATGCTCTCAACATATCCTCCAGAGTCTGTATAGTCCTCTCTGACTGACCATCTGTCTGAGGATGGAAAGCAGTGCTCAAACTCAACTGGGTTCTCATGGCTTCCTGAAAATGTCCCAAAAAGTGGGAAGTGAAGCGGGAATCCCTATCAGAGACTATGCTCACTGGTACACTGTGTAACCTCACTACCTCGCGTACATACAGTTCTGCTAATGAACTCAGAGTATCAGTCGCTCTCATAGCTAGGAAGTGGGCTGACTTCGTCAGTCTGTCGACGATCACCCATATAGCATCGTGATTCCTACGGGTCCTTGGTAAACCCATCACGAAATCCATGGTAATATGCTTCCATTTCCATGTCGGTATAGGTAGAGCCTGCAATAACCCTACAGGTTTCTGATGCTCTACCTTCACTTGCTGACATACGAGACACCATGCCACAAAGTCTGCTACATCTCTCTTCATACCTGACCACCAATATACCTTTCGGAGGTTCTGATACATCTTATTACTCCCCGGATGTAACGTATACCTCGATGAATGAGCTTCCGCCAATATCAATCTCCTGAGTCCTGGATCCTCAGGAACACACAATCTACCTCTAAACCTCAGTAGTCCATCAGAACTCAACTCAAAGTCAGTCACGGTGCCCTTCTGCATTTGACTACTCACATCCATACAAAATGGATCAGTCTGCTGAGACACTCTAATCCTGTCCAACAGGTCCGACTCCAAGCGTAGACTAGCTATCACATAGCCTGTATCCATGTCAGAAGGTACGACTCCTAAACTGAGCCTAGCAAACTGCTCTAGCAAATCATGTTTCCTAACCATCATATATGATACCATCCCTAGGCTCTTCCTACTCAAGGCATCAGCTACAACGTTAGCCTTACCTTGATGATAAAGTATCTCACAATCGTAGTCCTTCAGAAGCTCTAGTCATCTTCTCTGTCTCATGTTTAGCTCTTTCTGTGAGAATAGATACTTGAGGCTCTTGTGGTCGGTAAATATCTGGAACTTCTCGCCATATAAGTAGTGGCGCCATACATTCAACGCAAACACTACTGCTGCCAGCTCCAAGTCGTGGGTCGGATAGTTCTTCTCATGATCCTTCAGCTGTCTGGATCCATAAGCAACTACCTTCCCATCCTGCATCAATACACAGCCCAATCCCTGATGTGAAGCATTGGTGTACACTGCAAATCCTCCTGAGCTGGTAGGGATAGTGAGAATTGGAGCGGTAGTCAATCGACACTTCAACTCCTCAAAACTCTTCTCACAATCCTCGTTCTATACGAACGGTGCACTCTTTCGAGTAAGACGTGTCAACGGAGCAGCCAACTTCAAAAATCCCTTAACGAATCTCCGATAGTATCCAGCTAAACCCAGAAAACTCCTGATCTCGGTGACTGTCCTTGGCTGTTCCCACTAAACTACAACCTCTATCTTAGATGGATCAACTGATACACCATCTCTCGATACAACATGTCCCAAAAATGAGATCTGTGACAACTAAAAGTCACACTTACTGAGCTTAGCATATAACTCCTGCTCTCGTAGAGTTTGCAACACGATCCTGAGATGTTCCTTATGCTCCTCCTTGGATCTCGAGTATATCAATATGTCATCGATAAAGATGATAATAAACTGGTCCAAATATGGCTTGAACACATCGTTCATCAAAGCCATGAAAGCAGCTGGAGCATTCATCAATCCGAACGGCATGACCAAGAACTCATAATGGCCATATCGGGTATGAAATGCTGTCTTGGGTACATCTCCACTCTGAACTTTCAGCTGATGATACCCAGACCTCAGGTCAATCTTGGAAAAGACATGTGCTCCCTGAAGCTGATCTAACAAGTAGTCAATGCGTGGAAGGGGGTATCTATTCTTGATGGTGGCCTTATTCAACAATCGGTAATCTATACACAATCGGAGGCTCCCGTCCTTCTTCCTCACGAACAAAATCGGTGCTCCCCAAAGTGAAACACTCGGTCGAACAAAACCCCTATCCAATAGCTCCTGTAATTGTCTCTTAAGCTCCTCCAGCTCAACTAAGGCCATGCGATATGGTGGTCTCAAAATAGGCTCCGTACCAGGTACCAAATCTATACAGAACTCCATCTCTCTGTATGGTGGTAATCTTGACAATTCATTCGAAAAAACATCTGGGTATTCACTGACCACAGTAATATCTGACAACTCCAGATGTGCCTTATCCATATCTACCACGTACGCAATGAAACCTTGATATGTTGAAGGTTTTCTAAGTCAATAAATTATATCATAATCATAACTTCCCCTTTCATTTATTCTCATTAAACTTTACAACATATCTAGTAGGGTTAGGAAACATAACTGTCTTAGCATAACAATCTAAAACAGCATGGTTTGCAGATAGCCAATCCATTCCTAATATTATATCAAAGTCACTCATACTTAGTAATATTAGATTGGCTGTCATCTCCTTATTCCCTACTCTCAACTTGCTTCCCCTTTTCCTCTGCCGTCGCTCTACCTCTCTGAGCAAACGTACCAACTGGAGTTCTATCAGGCTCCCTACCCTTCAGTGGTGCAGTCACAAATGTCTCTGGGCAATCTCTAGCCATATGACCCTGTTTCCCACATCGAAAACATACAATAGGAGTCAGCGGACACGGTTTATCTCCATGTGGTCTACCGTATCTTCTGCACTGATCGGCAGCAGGTCTCTGTCCTCCTATAACAATGCCCTTTGCTGGGGCTACAGTCAGATAAGCAGGAGGTCTAGCATATCTCTCTCGTCCCTCCTCCACCCGTGATCTCTTATCGAAGAGTTTCTTCACTCATCGATAACCAAAATCTCTAGCCGACCTCTTCTTCTGTATATCTCAGCTACGGCTAAACTTCCCAAACTCAGAAGCATTCCTCTCGTAATCTTGCTCACACAGTTGCGCCCTGCGCACTGCTTCCTCATATGTCGCTATGTCTAATGGAACCAACCTGGACCGCAGAACCGGTCTCAACCCATCGATAAACCTGTGGACCTTTCTGGCCTCACTATACATGGTATCTAGGTCATATCTCCCTAAGGATAGGAATCGAGTCTCATACTCGTCCACTGACAAACTCCCCTGGTTCATCCCAAAAACTCTGCCTGTAGTTTCCGCTGTGCGGTGTCGGGAACAAACTGCCTCCTAAAGGCCTCCCGAAATATCTCCCAACTAATGTCTGTGTGTGGGGCTCTCAATATAGGTCGGGTGGACTTCCACCAATGCTCTACAGCTCCCTTCAGTAGGAACGCAGTAAATGCGACCATCTTCGAGGTCGTACACTCGAAGAATCCATAAAGCTTCTTCATCTCTGCCACTCACTCCTCAATAGCTACAGGGTCCTTGACCCCACTAAAAGATGGAGGTCTAAACTTCTAGAATTCTCGCAACTGATGTAGATCACATCCGTACCCTTATCCACTACCACCTGAAACCGGTGGGGGTGTAGGAGTCTCTAATGTCCTCGATGCATGAGTCGCCTGTGTAGGTGTATCAGGGGCAACTGCCTCTCCTGTCGCAGCTCCTGCCTCCTGTCTCTGCCTACTTGGCATCGTCTGTGCCAACATCTCTACAATCGTCTCAAGACTACGCTCTAATCTTGTAAACCACCTCTCAGCACACTCGGGTGCCTCAGTAGCACCTGGAGTCTCAGGTATAGGTAATGGTTCAGTAGCAGCTCGTCTCTCGGGCCCATCTTCCCGACCTCGAGCCCTACCTCTCGTACCTCTACCACTACGCGTATTTGCTATATAGGCAAAGTTCCTGCATTCATAATCATGAATTAGTCCGCCTCCTATATGGTATACACAGTTATATCTAAACACAGCATAATACTATGGGGATGTACACTTTCCTATTTTCTAACACCTACTCACATCAGACTAACCTCGGCTCTGATACCATTCTGTCAGGACCCGTTCTCAATCCATGACTTTAACCAAAAACCACTATAAATTTTTTGCATTTTTAATTTACCTTTCCTCTCATCAATGGTTGGGCTGTGATTCGATGTCAGAATCCTCGCTTACCGCTATATCCATTATTATACATACATGTCAATATACTGTTACTGACTGTAACTGCTTTTATAATACATGTGAGATTATATAAAATCTAACACAATTACATTCCCCATAATATATATCGTATACTTCACTGTGCTGTTTATATAACCGTACAAAACCTGTATACTTGGCGATCGATAGGAACTAGCAGTGGACTCAGGAACACTATCCCTCAATAGCTCTCGCTCTACTGCTGATGCTCTGTAGAGAGATGTAAAGAAAGGGGGTGAGCATACAACGCGCTCAGTAAGGAAATCAGGCAAGCAAGTAGATATCTACACTATCTACTTAAAATAATACTATGTCTTGAAAACATTATTTCCTTTACTCACTTTAAAAGCATGTCCTTAAATATATATATATATATGTATACTTGTACAGATTAAATCCCATGTACAGAAATCGTGCTTTCTTTCTTAAATGTAGGTATGTAGTGCAAAACAATGCATCTTTATATAAATCATGCCTTTATGTAAATCATGCCATGTATATTTAAATCACAATAAATATGGCATTTAAATCATTCACATCACAAAATCAGAGTCCGACCCATCCCTCAGGTCTGTCCACAATTTAAATCAGTCAATCAATGTGATATATCATGTGAGACTCTGTGGTGAAATGCAAATAGTATCATGGACTATGATTATACCCGACATGTGATCCCAAGCAACAGAGATCTCGGTGTGCGGGGCATCACCGCTGCAATGGGAGGGGGGTCAGTCCATCACAACCGTAAGCTATATCCTCCTCAACTCCACAACAACACATGGTACAGTGTACTCCCATGCCACATGCACAGTACAAAGTACACCTATGGACCCTACATCACAGTCGGGGTGCCTGCCATAGGTCTTAGCCCTCAAACCATGAAATATCATACCACATCTCTAATACCCTCATGCGGCTATCCTCTCACATAATGTGACACTCAGTCACACAAGGATGCGGGCATGGGTTTTTAACATGTATTATATATCACATACAGTGCACGCCTTTAAGTGCGACTCACAGTTGACACTCCGCTCAAACACTGTTTCACATCACAAACTCAACTCTAGTGCGAGTAAACCTCCAGCAACTAGGTCAATGCATAGTTCATGTATTAAATCAAGTACGAGCAATAGCTCCAGTACCATGCTATGCACAATATCATCAAATCAAGTACGAGCAATAGCTCTAGTACTACGTCATGTATAAATCATGAAGAATCGAGTACGAGCAACGCTCCAGCACTCTGTCATGTATCTCATGTAAAACTCGAGTACGAGCTAATCGCTCCAGCACTCTGTCATGCATATATCATGTAAAACTGAGTACAAGTAATAACTTCAGTACTCTATCATGCATGTCATGAAAATCTAGTGCGAGTCAAAATCCAGCACTAATGTATGTGGAAAATATATGAAATCCAGTGCGAGCTGTGCTCCAGCACGATTCATTCTCACAAAATATGATAAATGGCTCTTTAAAAAGGGATGATTTACAAAACATCAAAATTAGCACTATAAAGTGTGCTTAATTCACATCAACCTTAAAATCATTAGCCCATCTATTTATTCTCATGCTAAACAGCAGTTAAACACTCAAAATAGTGGTTTCCATGCTTTTTACAACTTTCTACAACTTTTCACGAAAGTTGACTTTTTGACTAACTAGGGGCAAAATCGTAATTTACCACTATCGGGTCGCAATAATTATTATTCACTTTCTATGACCCTCAGAGTTTTTAAATGAATGTAAAAGCAGATGAAAATACATGCAGATATCTCTAACTACTTACAAAAGTCCCTTACCTGCAATCACTCGAGAAATTTCACTTTCTCTGCGCTGCTCGTTTTAGCAGTCCAATTTGCTCCTCCAATACTCTCTGGAGCTGCATATAACCATTTATCAGGTTAATTACACTTTGCCTACTGTATTTCACATTAAATACAGTCTATTTCCCTTAATGGGCTTTAAAAATCCTCAATGGGCCTAACTATGCCTTAAGCCCATTTTCATTTTACTATTCATTTTCGTTGGGCCTATTAGGCTTGTGAGGCCCATCTACTCTTATTGGGCTTGTCCTAGACCCATTACATCATATTGGGCCTAAAATATTTGGGCTTGGCCCATTGGGCCTCTCTACCACATGCCATGACCGAGAGCTACCATGTCATCGGTTATGCCATGGCATGCCATCTATGCCTATTTCTTAGCCAATTCACTTAGGCATTTTCACAAACACTTGGTTGGCAACATTCCTAAACATCATATAGTTCATTTAGGCATTTTATCAATGGCAACATTCCTAAACATCATATAGTTCATTTAGGCATTTTATCAAACACCTTGATTGCCAACTAATTACATGTATTAATTAATCAAATTGATTAATTCTAATTACACCATAATTATTAACACATGTACATTAATCCATTTATGCCTTAAAATCATATGGTCATAAATCAATGTCTCACCATTCACTCTCGGCCTAACCAACATCATAGTGATTTAATATGTTTCAATGCTTAAAACATATATCAATATACTTAAAATCATTCATACATTAACATATATGAAATTGAAAACTAGAAAATATACCAATTGTTGTGTTCACCCTTTGGCCAAATCTTTGAAGGCTCTCGGTTTGCACTCTATGGCTCCTTGATAGCCAATTCCAACATATGTCACTCTCCTTTCAATTTGGAACAACTTCCATGAAGGATGCAAATTCCAATTATGCCTAATTCCTAGTGATTTCTAGTGAGAGAAAGCTTGGATAATATGTTTCAATGGTTTCTTCTTCTAGCCGAATTTGGTGTGATGAAGATGACAATGGTGTGGCTGAATTTATAAGCCACTTACTTAGCAATTAAGCTTTACTTTCCAGCCATTAAGCTTGACTTTCCAAGCCTTAGCCATGAGTCACCTAATGAGTCACCTTATGAGTCATGGTTAGCTTTAACTATGGTTAGATATTTATCTCATGGGCTTTCCATTTGGGCTTCTCGATTTGGGCTTTCTTAATGGGCTTTTGGGCTGAAATTTTTAATATGTCTTGAGCCTTTAATTGTATCAAAATTTAGCCAATCAATTGGTCGAATAATTCGGTCTAAAGGACCTAAGAATTTCGATATACGTTTAATATACCTTAATGGGCTTTAAAATTTTCACCTTAGGCCCATTACGTTTTTAACCATTAAATTTATTCTGGAATCCTTCCGAATAAATTTTCCTTACTTCCAGGGATGATTATCTTGTATTTTGGCCAAGAATATTTTTTCTCAAATTTTTCTCCACACTTAGGTTAATTTTTAACCATGATTAGTCAAGTATGGTAAAAGTCCACTTTCTTAACTATAGTTGACTTTTTCCTTAACCATTGACCAAGTTGACTTTTCTCAAAATTTCTAAAGTGTCATATCTTATGTCTTACACTCTCGTCTTTATGTTTCAACCATTCTCGGTGGATAATTATACCCGAAACACCTTTTCTCACCAAAAAGGTCCATTTTACCCTTTTTAGCTTTTACTCTTGTTTTCTATGTTCGGGACTAAATCAAGCTGACTTTCCTTCATCAGCTCTTTGTGCTCTCTCATTTTAAGTTCTTATTTTCAGTCAGGATGATTTAGATTCACTCGGTTTAGCTTGTGACGCTTATAGTCCACATTAGGCTTTTTATGTAGCTTTTGAGTGTTAAATCATTTCACTAACACTTTAAGTCTAGTAAATACTCTTCTTATGATTCAACTATAATAACAGAGTGTTCATACACATAGGAATCATAAGGTACAAGCTTCAAAAAATCTGGGTCTGACATAAGCAGTGCACTAATATTTTGCTAACATTAAAATTTCAATTGTATACAAACTAAAATTTAATCTAAACTAACATCTAAAGAAATTAAATCTAATAAACTTAAACATATACAAATTAATTAAACTATTAAAATATTATCTAAGCTAAATTAAAAGATGTACTAAATTAAAATATTACTAAACTACTAGTATTAAACTATTGCATTGTTGTAACTAAAATCACTAAAACAGCAGCTGCCACGCATAGCAATCTGCCGCCAACATTCCTGCATTATACCCTGCAGCTACTTCAGTTAAGACTAGCCTTAAGTTTTTGTGCTTGTACTTCTGCTTCAGCAAAGTCTTGCACCTTTCTGCCCAGCATAGCTCAGCACTGATTCACACCAGCCTGGGACAAAGTAACCTAGTGATCATTCGCCAACCTTCCTGCCTCAACGCAGCAGCACGCAGCAAAGGACGCACCAGCAGGCAACTTAAACTGCAACTCAGGGAGGCCACGTCCAGCCTGCTTCAGCCACGACACACAACTTTAGTCCATAGTTAACTGCAATACAGCAGGCAGAAACCAAAACAATGGAGAAATGAACTGCAGAACAGACAGGCAACACAGTAGTAAAATGAAGAAAAAGGAATATGGCAATTGATGCAGAACATAAAATGAACTAAAGTAGAATAAAGTAGAATAATAATTAAAAACAAAAATATGAGATGTTAAACCAAGATTTAAAGCAACATAAACAACAAATATTAAAAGGCAATAAAACAGTACCCTAAAATAAAAGGCTGAACATGGGAATAAACATAAGAAAAGCTGTATTTTATTCAAGTTAACTTCTGAAGAAAACTGATTTTTAACTTTGATCTTATTTAAAACTAACAACAAAATCCTAAAACAATATAAGTAAACCGAGATTAAAAACAACAATAGAAGACACGAAAAACAAAGGAGATAAGGCTGCTGTCACTAGCCAATCTCTCACCATTCACTTTCATGCAGCAACCTCGACTCTAGCAAAAAAAAACTTACAGAACAGTACATGAGACAAGAAACAGAGCATAACAGAGGAAGATAATGGCTGCGAGTATGAGACAGTAATGCCAGTAAGGACAGGCACACTAATACGAGCCTAGTGCCCACTCTGAGTGACCTAGACATTCTATTCGCAAGTGCACGGGCCGTACAAGTAATAATGGGATTTGAATCCCGAATTATCGTCCCACAGTAAATTTGATCAGCCTAATTAACTACCGATTAGTCTTACCGTAAGTATATTCTAGCAAATTATGAAGTTTTAATGGGTGATCTACAAAGCTAGAATTAAAAATATTGAAAACAATAAAAATTATAAACTGATGAAAATAAAACAAAGCAAAAATTACTTACAAAACTCCGAGCAATTAAAAAAAACAACCTACAAAAGAAAATTAAAACAATTAAAATTAATTAACGCAAATTAACTAAAATGCAAATATGCAAATAAAGAAACAAGATTAATTAAACTAAAATTAAACAAACCTAAAATAAAATATGCATGTAATTAAACTACTTAATAAAAAATACAAATTCAACTAACTTAAAATTTAATGGAATAAAGTCCTAAGAAAATAACTATGACTCTAAATATCTAAAATATTAATTCTAAATTAATCCTAATTATATCTAATTACTAACTTAACAATGAAATCCAAATAATGCAAGAGAAATAAATATTTTTGAATTTTTAAATTTTAATATGAAAATTAATTAACAAAAATTCCATAAAATAATCTTACTCCTAAATTAACTCTACATGCTAAATATGACACTACTTAAATTAAAGCTTTAAATCCTATTAACTATTGATAAAGTTAAAACAAAAAATTAAACTAACATGCAAATCAATTTATACCTAAGATAACAAATACTAACAGAAATAATAACAATTAAAATAACAATATTGCATAAAACATTAAATTGAGAATTGCCCCTTAACCAAACACAGCCTTAAGTTAATTTCTAGCTGTCTCGATCCCCCTTGTGCAGGTACTGTACATCTTCTCCATTTCCAGATTTACTCAGTGTTGTCCTCGCCTGCCTGACTGCCAATTTGCTGCTACAATCCAACACCACACTCTTACGCAGCACCTGCTCAGCTCCTACTGCCGTGCACCAGCCTCTGTCCATGACTATGCAATGTCCTGCACTGTATGTGCTTCAGTCAATTCTGCTCCAGGCGATGTTCGGCACCTGCTACATTCCCTGCAACAAAACCCACATCCCTACCCAGCTAGTGTCTGCTTCAACTGCCCGTAAAATTCCTCGCTAGTCCAGCACATGTCCTTCTCACTGTACAGCTTTGTACTGATATCTGTAAGCATGACTGTTAAAATAGGATTATCTTTCTAGCGTAAACAGCACCAAGCAGTAGACAGATGCGCTAACAGTTGCTGCTGTAAGTTGCCATGCAGTGCACTACATTTTTCTCTTGCATTCTATGTAACTCAGCTGTAGAACCGAGCAACATCATCACAAGCCTCCTTGCAGCATGCACTACCAGACTACATCAATAGCAATAGAAATCGAGGTGAAAAATTAACCAAAGAAAATCACAACATTAAGTTAAATGAGAAACATAGAAGAAAAGATTAATGGATGAATATTAAAACAACACTGAAACAAAAGAAGAACACAGGATGAAATAAAGGCAAAAACATATGAGCAAAAAATGAAATAAGCAGATACCCTCTGTCTACTGCAACCACGCACTCCAACGCTGTTCCAGGCAAGGGAACTAGTAGCACATCGACACCATTCGGTCTGTCACCTAGGCACGCCACTAAACTTCTCCATTTGCTCCTCTCATCCCAGCAACACAGCGGGAACGAAAAATAGACAGCCACGCAGCTCAGCAACCTAGAGCAATGACAACAAACAATACGAGTGATAGAGAATAAAAACAAAACATAGATGAACAGTACAAAAGTAATAAAACAGGGTTAAACAGAGGCAACCAACGGAAGCTACAAAAAAAATAAACTAAATTACAGCATTGTTAAAGGGACATGCGTGTCTAATGTACTAAAGCAGTAAGTGAAAATGCAATATTCATCAAGGCTAAAATCGAGGACATAAACTATGGTTCCCAGCTCCTCACGTTACTCAAAAAGTTACAACAAACAATATAACATAATGAAATTGCAAACGAAAGGAATGGATGATCAAATAGATTAGGAATGCAACAAAGCAAAGAAGGGGATGTTTAACCGCTGTCACCAGTCACGCCCTTGACTCTACCCGAAAACAAAGTTTCTCCGAGCAACAACAATAGTATACTCACAGTGATGAATAGTGCAATTAATAACTAGCAAAATAAAAACCAAATGGGCAATCGAACTGAGATTTAAAACATAGCAAAGAGTAGAAGAAATTAGCTTCTGTCACCAGCTTTCTTCAATAACCCAATGCACTGTAATGAGAGACTAAAATCATCAAGCACACAACTGTTCAAATCAGTCTCGAATCAAATCAGTTGCACCGTGAGAGCAAGAAGAAAGAAAGAAAAAATGTAGCTATATGAACAGTAGCAGAACACTTAATAACCGAAAAGAAATTGCTCCATTAAAGAGAATTTGAAACTGATAAATTAAAAGTGCTTAAAGTTTGCTAAAACAATGGTGTTTAAAGGAAAATAAACTAATGAAAATTCTAAACGGAAACAAGAAAATAAAACATAGCAATGAAAATTTAAAATAAAACTATTCTAAAAACTACTCCTAAATTGTGAGATCTGAGAATTTCAGACATATTTTATTGATGTAATAAGAATTTGAAGTGTAATTTATTGAGCTAAGTAAATTGGGGAATGATAATTGGAGATTTATATGTTAAGTGTGTAAAATAAGCATGAACTATGAGGACAGATCGATCTGGGAGAATGAGAGATCGATCTGGTGAGTTATAAACGACAAAGAAGGAGAAATTTAAGGAGCAGATCGATCTGGGAGAAGGAGAGATCGATCTGGTGAGTTAAAAATGACGAAGAAGGAGGAATTTGAGGAGCAGATCGATCTCCAATGGAAGAGATCGATCTCCAAATGATTCTGTTTGAGAAAGGATCGATCTCATGAGAAAGAGATTGATCTCCAAATGATTCTGTTTGGGAGAAGATCGATCTCCTTAGGAGCAGATCGATCTCATAAAGCCATAAAGAGATTGATCTCACCCCTCGACAGATCGATCTCCTAGGCATAAAATTGCCCAGATCGTCCCCAAAATTCAAATGCAGATCGATCTCACCCCTCGACAGATCGATCTCCTACCTCCAGTCTATATAAGGAACCCGTGTTTTTCTCCTGCAAACTCACTTTCTCTCTCTTCCAAACCCATTTCCACCGAAAACCTAACTTTCTCACTCATCCAAATCACCCATTTCCGGCTGAATCAGCTGTTGTGGTAAGAAAGAAAGTTGTTCCTCATCAAAGGGAGAACAACATACTTGGAAATCGAAGGACGAATCGGATCGAGGCATGGGTTGTGCGTCTCACAAGCTTTGGGTAATTTCTAAACCTCGATCTTGATATTTGAGCTGATTTTGATGATATTGGTGGTTGTCATTGCGTTGAAATAGCTGAGAAATGATTAGGGATTGATGAAATTGCAATGTGGTTGGAGTAATGTAGATATTTGGTAATTTTGAGAATTGTGCTATAAATGGAAATATAGACAATGTGGTGAATTAGCATAGATAATTGGCATGAGAAATGTAGGATGTTGAGATGTTGTGAATGAGGTTGTAGTTTAGGGTAGAGTTATGAGAATCGAGAGATTTAAGGAGTTATGAGCAATTATGCTCGATTTTGAGAATTGAGGTTTATGTGATAATTGAGTATTGATGTTCTAACATCGTTTGGACAGCTCGGGAGTTCCAGAGTGGAATGCGAGGCTAGTCCGTGATACGGGGGAAACGATTGCACTATACGAGGTGCAAAGAGGTAAGGGAAATCTAAACCATTTGTGTATGTGAATTGTAAACTATTTTAGCATGAATTGTGGTTTATAAAACAAGCATGTTGGGTTTTGTGTTGAGATTTAATTGCACACGATTTTTATAGCCGGTTGGAGCCCAATGTTTTTATGAGTTTATAACTGGGCTCTACGTTAAGGCAATATTGAGATTTGAGAAATGTGTGCGTGTACTTTGCCGGTTGGAACTCGGTTTTATTACGTTTTGTGTTGAGTACAAAACGATTTTCAAATGAGTTTTATGAGAGAAAAACCATTATGAGTTCTACGTGAAGGCAAGCCAGTCTTATGTGATAAGACTTAGGTGTGTAGTTGTGAGTACACACCGGGCATTGCTCGGTAGCATGTAAGCCCGATTTTTTCTCCGTTCTGGTAACATGAGAATAACCCATTCAGTGGCTGTGCCACATTGAGAAACCCCATTGGTGGCTGTGCCACGTTATACCCCATTGGTGGCTGTGCCACGTTGAGAAACCCCATTGGTGGCTGTGCCACGTTATACCCCATTGGTGGCTGTGCCACGTTGAGAAACCCCATTGGTGGCTGTGCCACGTTATACCCCATTGGTGGCTGTGCCACGTTGAGAAACCCTATTCTGTGGCTATGCCACGCGAGAAATTAAATCAGTGGCTTTGCCACGCGTGTTTTGTGGCTATGCCACGTGAGAATTTAAATCAGTGGCTATGCCACGAGTGTTTAGTGGCTGTGCCACGTGCATTATTTTTACTGTGATTTTATCACGTTATTTGAGAAAGCGTTTAACGCGTTATTTTCACATGCTTTGTTATTGCTCTAGAGTGAGCCTTTTTACTTCATGTTTTCACATGATTTGAGATATGAGAATATCGTTTTGAGTACTTTCATGCTATGGTTTTCAAATGAGTTTCACATACAAATAAACCTTTTGTGATGTGTATTTTGGTTTATGAAATGAGTTCCTTACCCCCTTTACTGAGCGATTTAGAAGCTCACCCTGTTTTTCTTTCCCCCCAGAGTTCTTCAAGTGAATAAGGACTTCCCTGCGACGTACGGAGTAGTGGCTAGTGGAGGATTCGAGCTCCAGGCCATATATATTGTATCTTGAGGTATATTTATCTTTTCATGTACCCAGACTATTATTGTAATTGCAGACACTTGATGTATAACATTATATGGGATGTATTAGGATTGATTAACTTGAGATGGATTAATGTATTTGATATGATATATAAATCCTAGTGATGAGATCCTGAGGAATGATAATTATGATGATGTATGACACTGCACAGGAATGCACTCTTAATTGTGAATTAATGAGTAAAAAGTTTTAAATTTGCCCTATTTTCAACATTTTCGGGGCGTGACAGAGTTTTCTTGGTATCAGAGCTTAGGGTGTCTAGTACTGTCAGTGTCGGTTAAGTGAAATAGAATACATCCCAAGTGTCTGTAATAGTCTGGTCATGAACTGAAATTGAGGATTGAGATTTCAATCGATTGTGATATGTACGCGCAGGAGACGAGTTGAGATAGAGAATGAGTAAACGACGAGGTCGTTCGAGGAGGCAGGCAGAGTCCCCTCCGCCACCTGTCCCACAACCAGAGAGTCCTAACTCTCGATTTAATCGGATTGAGACCGGTGTGAGGCAAGGTTTTGAGCAGATGGCAGCGTTATTCGCGCAACACTTTGGAGTTAATGCCTCGGATACTACCTCTACAGCCCACAAGGACCTCCCATGCCCCCAGTGCCTCCCGTCGCCCAGCCTGAGGATAGAAGTATGGTCCGACTAAGGGATTTTTTGAAGATGAATCCACCCGCATTTAGGGGAAAGAAGGATCCTACAGAGGCTGAGGAGTGGTTGACGGAATTAAGAATTATATTTGATTTCCTGGGGTGCACCGATGCTGAGAGGGTCAGTATGAGTGCCTATATGCTGAAGGGGAGAGCTCGAGATTGGTGGGGTACTACCCAGGGTACTTTGATGTCCCACCATGGTGTGATTGGTTGGGAAGAGTTCCAGACAGCCTTTAGGACCCAATATGTACCACGAGCCGCCCAGAGAAAGAAACAGGCCGAGTTTTTGAGTTTAGTACAGGGTGACATGTCTGTGGATGACTATGAGAGCCAATTCACAGCGCTATTGAGATATGACCCAGAGACCTTCAAAAGTGAAGAGCTCCGCATAGAGAAGTTTGTGTATGGGTTGAAGCCCGTCATCAGAGATAGATTGATAGGGCTATGTATTACTGAGTTTGGAGATGCTCTGAGACGAGCACAAGAGATTGAAAGAGGGATTGAGATGGTACAATCCCAGATTGAGCTTAGAGCGGTGAATAGAGATAAGGGCAACAGGCCAGCACTTTTCCAAACAGAGGCTCGGAGAGGTTCCTTCAGAAGAGGAAGGATTGAGGTACAGAAGGGCAGATTAGAGAGACCCAGAGGTTACCCTAATATCAGAGAGACCCCTCGAGATGTCAGGCCTGAGACAAGGTTTTGCAGAGATTGTGGCCGAATGCATGAGGGAAGTTGTACTGGGTCGATCCATGAATGTTTTAGATGTGGTGACATGGGTCACAAAGTGAAGGACTGTCCCCAACCTCAGATACCACATGCTCCGGAGCCCACTAGACAACAGCCTCAGAGAGTGGATCCCTGGAGACGGGCCACTGCGGCAGAGAAAGGGAAGAAACCTGTGGCACAAGGACGTGTGTTTGCCCTGGATAAGGAGACCACAGACACTTCGGCAGAAACTATAAGAGGTACACTCTCTGTCTGTAATTATGAGGCTCATGTGTTGATTGATTCAGGATCCACGCATTCGTTTATTTCTGAGCATTTTGCATGTAGATTAAACTTGAAGTTTGAACCTCTAGAATATATACTACATGTAAATACCCCTATGCGTGAATCCCAGAGAACTGAGTTAATCTGTAGAGGATGTGAGATAAAGGTGGGAGATAGAGTGATGTTAGCAGATCTAATCATGTTGAATATACATGGGTTTGATGTAATTTTGGGAATGGATTGGTTGGTGACCAATCGAGTGAGTTTAGACTGCTACACTAAGATTGTAACTTTCTCCCTACCTGAGCCTTACAGTGTACGATTGAGATATTGAGGAAATGATTATGTGGATTTCTAGTAAGTAAATTGAGAATTTTGATATTATTTTGGAGAATATTAAATATGATTGTTCATGTGAAGGTTATGAGACACTCATCTCAGACGATGAGCGGGAACATCCGAGGATTGAGGATATACCTGTGGTGTGTGAATTTCTGGACGTTTTCCCAGATGAATTGCCAGGTTTACCACCAGAGAGAGAGCTGGAGTTTACCATTGATTTGGTACCAGATACTCAGCCGATCTCTAAACCTCCCTACAGAATGGTATTAGTGGAACTTGAGGAATTGAAGAGACAACTTCAGGAGTTATTGGATCAAGGGTTTATTAGACCCAGTGTTTCGCCGTGGGGAGTGCCAATACTATTTGTTAAGAAGAAGGATGGTAGTCTCAGATTATGCGTAGACTACCGGCTGTTGAATAAAGCCACGGTGAAGAATAAATACCCACTGCCCAGGATTGATGATCTACTCGATCAGCTAAGAGGGGCCTCAGTCTTTTCTAAGATTGATTTGAGATCAGGCTATCACCAATTGAGGATCAAGGAAGAAGATATTCCAAAGACGGCCTTCAGGACAAGCTATGGCCATTACGAATTTCTGGTGATGTCCTTTGGATTGACGAACGCCCCTACAGCATTTATGAGATTGATGAACGAGGTGTTCAGAGACTATCTGGATAAATTTGTGATAGTCTTTATTGATGATATCTTGGTGTACTCTCGGTCGTATGAGGAGCATGCACAGCATTTGTGGTTAGTACTTCAGATACTCCGAGATAAGCAATTATACGGAAAGCTTAGTAAGTGTGAGTTTTGGCTGAACCGGATAGCTTTCCTTGGTCATATAGTCTCAGAGGAAGGAGTATCAGTGGACCCAAGCAAGGTGGAGGCTGTGCTTAATTGGGAGAGGCCGAAGACAGTTACTGAGGTGCGAAGTTTCCTTGGTTTGGCAGGGTATTACAGAAGATTTGTAAAAGGATTTTCCAGGATTGCCGCCCCTTTGACTAAGCTCACGCGCAAAGAGACTCCATTTATATGGACTGATCAATGTGAGCTCAGTTTTCAGGAATTAAAAAGGAGATTGACAGCGGCACCTGTGTTAACTATCCCTGAGGGATCAGGAGGATTCTCGGTGTATAGTGATGCGTCTCATCAAGGATTGGGGTGTGTGCTTATGCAGCACGGAAGAGTGGTCGCATATGGATCGCGACAGCTGAAAGACCATGAGCGGAATTACCCCACGCATGATTTGGAGTTAGCCGCTGTGGTATTTGCTTTGAAGATCTAGCGACACTACTTATATGGGGAAAGATTCCAGATCTTCACTGATCACAAGAGTTTGAGATATCTCTTTGATCAGAAAGAGTTAAACATGAGACAAAGGAGATGGATGGAACTCCTTAAGGATTATGACTGTGAGATCCTTTATCATCCGGGTAAGGCGAATATAGTTGCTAATGCCCTGAGCAGGAAGAGTATGATATCTGCTATGATGATCAGGGAATGGGATTTGTTAGAGCAGTTCGTCGAACTTTGGATCAGAGTTAAAGAGGTAGAGACTGGATTTTTGGCTAGCCTGCGGATAGAGCCCAGGATCATGGATCAGATTAGAACTGGGCAGCGCAGTGATCAGAGATTGATAGATATGGTTAGCCAAGCTTAGCGGAGTTCGCAGTCGGATCTCACCATCAGTGAGGATGGATTATTGAGGTTCAGAGGACGGATTTGTGTACCGGACGATGATACCCTAAAGAGACAGATACTGAGAGAATCCCACTACTCGCGATACACCATGCACCCTGGGGGTACTAAGATGTACCGAGACTTGAGAAAGGTGTATTGGTGGAGTGGTATGAAGCGAGACGTGGCAGAGTACGTGGCCAGGTGTTTAGTATGCCAGCAAGTGAAAGCTGAGCATCGGAAGCCCGGAGGACTACTACAGCCCTTACCTGTACCCACATGGAAATGGGAGCATGTCACTATGGACTTTATTATGGGTTTACCGAGGACCCGAAGAGGTCATGAGGCTATATGGGTTATAGTGGATAGATTGACCAAGAGTGCACACTTTCTTGCCATCAAGAGCACAGATACTGTGGATGCCTTAGCTGAGCTGTATGTCAGTGAGATAGCTAGATTACATGGGGCTCCAGTGAGTATTACTTCTGATAGAGATTCCCGATTTACTTCCAGATTCTGGACCCAGTTTCAGGAGTCCATGGGATCTAAATTGAGTTTTAGTACCGCCTATCATCCTCAGACAGATGGTCAGTCAGAGAGGACTATTCAGACCCTGGAGGATATGTTGAGGGCGTGTACGATGGATTTTAAGGGATCATGGGATGATCACCTGCCCCTATCAGAGTTTGCATACAATAACAGCTATCATGCGAGTATTGGAATGGCACCTTTTGAGGCTCTATATGGTAGGAGGTGTAGATCCCCTGTAGCTTGGGAAGAAGTCGGTGACAGAAAGATAAATGCTCCCGAGCTTGTTGACCAAGCCATATAGAGTGTGAAACTCATATGTGAGAGGTTACGGGCTGCACAAAGTAGACAGAAAAGCTACGCGGATGTGCGTAGACGGCCACTCGAGTTTGATGTTGGTGATGCAGTATTTCTGAGAGTATCACCGAGCAAGGGTATCATGCGATTTGGGAAGAAAGGGAAATTGAGTCCTCGATACGTAGGACCATTCGAGATTCTTGAGAAAGTGGGAGAGGTAGCTTACAGATTAGCATTACCCCCACAGATGTCCGGAATACACAACGTTTTTCATGTGTCTATGTTAAGCAAGTACCACCCGGACCCTTCTCATGTCATAGAGTATGATGAGATGGACATACAGGAGGACATGAGCTATACTGAGGAACCCTTCCGGATTCTCGATAGAAAGGAGAAGGTACTGAGAACCAAGAGCATCCCATTAGTGAAAGTTTTGTGGAAACATCACTCAAGGGAAGAGGCAACGTGGGAACTAGAGAGCCTCATGAAGGAGAAATACCCCCATCTATTTTGACTAGTTAAGTTGAATTTGGAGGACCAAATTCTTTTTAAGGTGGGGAGGATGTGATATCTGAGAATTTCAGACATATTTTATTGATGTAATACGAATTTGAAGTGTAATTTATTGAGCTAAGTAAATTGGGGAATGATAATTGGAGATTTATATGTTAAGTGTGTAAAATAAGCATGAACTATGAGGATAGATCGATCTGGGAGAAGGAGAGATCGATCTGGTGAGTTATAAACGACAAAGAAGGAGAAATTTAAGGAGCAGATCGATTTGGGAGAAGGAGAGATCGATCTGGTGAGTTAAAAATGACGAGGAAGGAGGAATTTGAGGAGCAGATCGATCTCCAATGGAAGAGATCGATCTCCAAATGATTCTGTTTGAGAAAGGATCGATCTCATGAGAAAGAGATCGATCTCCAAATGATTCTGTTTGGGAGAAGATCGATCTCCTTAGGAGCAGATCGATCTCATAAAGCCATAAAGAGATCGATCTCACCCCTCGACAGATCGATCTCCTAGGCATAAAATTGCCCAGATCGTCCCCAAAATTCAAACGCAGATCGATCTCACCCCTCGACAGATCGATCTCCTACCTCCAGTCTATATAAGGAACCCGTGTTTTTCTCCTGCAAACTCACTTTCTCTCTCTTCCAAACCCATTTCCACCGAAAACCTAACTTTCTCACTCATCCAAATCACCCATTTTCGGTCGAATCAGCTGTTGTGGTAAGAAAGAAAGTTGTTCCTCATCAAAGGGAGAACAACATACTTGGAAATCGAAGGACGAATCGGATCGAGGCGTGGGTTGTGCGTCTCACAAGCTTTGGATAATTTCTAAACCTCGATCTTGATATTTGAGCTGATTTTGATGATATTGGTGGTTGTCATTGCGTTGAAATAGCTGAGAAATGATTAGGGATTGATGAAATTGCAATGTGGTTGGAGTAATGTAGATATTTGGTAATTTTGAGAATTGTGCTATAAATGGAAATATAGACAATGTGGTGAATTAGCATAGATAATTGGCATGAGAAATGTAGATGTTGAGATGTTGTGAATGAGGTTGTAGTTTAGGGTAGAGTTATGAGAATCGAGAGATTTAAGGAGTTATGAGCAATTATGCTCGATTTTGAGAATTGAGGTTTATGTGATAATTGAGTATTGATGTTTTAACATCGTTTGGACAGCTCGGGAGTTCGAGAGTGGAATGCGATGCTAGTCCGTGATACGGGGGAAACGATTGCATTATACGAGGTGCAAAGAGGTAAGGAAAATCTAAACCATTTGTGTATGTGAATTGTAAACTATTTTAGCATGAATTGTGGTTTATAAAACAAGCATGTTGGGTTTTGTGTTGAGATTTAATTGCACACGATTTTTATAGCCGGTTGGAGCCCAATGTTTTTATGAATTTATAACTGGGCTCTACGTTAAGGCAATATTGAGATTTGAGAAATGTGTGCGTGTGCTTTGCCGGTTGGAACTCGATTTTATTACGTTTTGTGTTGAGTTTTATAAGAGAAAAACCATTATGAGTTCTACATGAAGGCAAACCAGTCTTATGTGATAAGACTTAGGTGTGTAGTTGTGAGTACACACCGGGCATTGCTCTGGTAGCATGTAAGCCCGATTTTTTCTCCGTTCTGGTAATGTGAGAATAACCCATTCAGTGGCTGTGCCACATTGAAAAACCCCATTGGTGGCTGTGCCACGTTATACCCCATTGGTGGCTGTGCCACGTTGAGAAACCCCATTGGTAGCTGTGCCACGTTATACCCCATTGGTGGTTGTGCCACGTTGAGATACCCCATTGGTGGCTGTGCCACGTTATACCCCATTGGTGGCTATGCCAAGTTGAGAAACCCCATTGGTGGCTGTGCCACGTTATACCCCATTGGTGGCTGTGCCACGTTGAGAAACCCTATTCTGTGGATATGCCACGCGAGAATTAAATCAGTGGATTTGCCACGCGTGTTTTGTGGCTATGCCACGTGAGAATTTAAATCAGTGGCTATGCCACGAGTGTTTAGTGGCTGTGCCACGTGCATTATTTTTACTGTGATTTTATCACGTTATTTGAGAAAGCGTTTAACGCGTTATTTTCACATGCTTTGTTATTGCTCTAGAGTGAGCCTTTTTACTTCATGTTTTCACATGATTTGAGATATGAGAATATCGTTTTGAGTACTTTCATGCTATGGTTTTCAAATGAGTTTAACATACAAATAAACCTTTTGTGATGTGTATTTTGGTTTATGAAATGAGTTCCTTACCCCCTTTACTGAGCGATTTAGAAGATCACCCTGTTTTTCTTTCCCCCCAGAGTTCTTCAAGTGAATAAGGACTTCCCTGCGACGTACGGAGTAGTGGCTAGTGGAGGATTCGAGCTCCAGGCCATATATATTGTATCTTGAGGTATATTTTATCTTTTCATGTACCCAGACTATTATTGTAATTGCAGACACTTGATGTATAACATTATATGGGATGTATTAGGATTGATTAACTTGAGATGGATTAATGTATTTGATATGATATATAAATCCTAGTGATGAGATCCTGAGGAATGATAATTATGATGATGTATGACACTGCACAGGAATGCACTCTTAATTGTGAATTAATGAGTAAAAAGTTTTAAATTTGCCCTATTTTCCGCATTTTCGGGGCGTGACATAAATTACTCTACACTACTCTACCCTAGGCTACTTCTAAAAACTACACTACCCTACTTACACTACTTGATTCTTTTCAATTGCCATCATGTTCTATTTATACACACACTTAGGGGTACATTGGTAATTTTTCATCTTAGATGAGTTGGCATTGTTTGGCCACTTGTCTTCATTTTATTTGTTACAGAGTAGATATTTGCACGTCATTAGTCTTTTTGTCCAATTGACTGTGCGATGTGGCCCGACATGTGTCTTTTAGAGGGTTGGCACGGTGTCCGTCGATCTTATCATTTCGAAGCGAATAAAATACGGACACCTGGCATCATGGGTGTCCAGACGACTGGTGACTCGGTCTGTAAATTGGAAGTGGTCCAGTCTCCTTTAACTTGTTTTCAGTCCAATTTTGACTGAAACGACTGAGTTTCATTTGAATTTAATTTTTCTGCACATTAAAGAATTTTAATTAAATAAAGGGGATAATTAATAAAATAAATTGTGGATTTAAATAATTAATTAAGAAATTAAGCACAAATAATTCTATTAAAAATAGAATTATCACACACAGCGACGCAAGATCAAACTAGAGCAGAAAATCGTGAGTTCTAACCACCAAACAGCCCAGCACCGCACGCTTCTACCCCTACAACCATGTCTTCTGTAGTCATGTCTCCTACTTTGCCATGCAACAACCTCAAGCAATGGTGAGTGCCAGGCAACAAACGAATGATGCAAACAAGAACAGAACTGAAGACCCGAACAAGTGGAGAAACCAACACATGAAAACAAAAAAATAAATGCAGAAAACAGAGGGGCAATTTAGTGTGGAAGCCTAAAAATGTGCAAGCATCAAAATTAAAGACCAATACAGAACATGAATAATAAAGCAAAATCTGAATTTTAAACCAGAAACTAAAAGAACCAAAGCAAGAGATAGCAAGAAACAATAAAATAGTAACTAACGTAAAAACAGAGTCTTGAAAGAAACGAATGAAGAATCGTATTTCATTTCATCTAAATTCATAAAGAAAGCATTATGATTTAATGTAATCTTAAGTAAAATGTTTAAAAATAATATGAAAACTTCAAACAAAACCTAAGGAACTTGAAAACTAAAAACAAACACAGTAAAGGAATTAGAAAAATGCAGAATACTAGAAGGAGAAGCTACTGTCACCAGCCTCCATCATCCCGAATGAATAGCAACGGAAATGGAAAAATAGAGTAGTAAAGGAAACTAGTAAAAACAGAAATAAAAGCTTTTCATTCAAGAAGCTTAAAATGTGCCAAATACCATAAATGAAAACTTGCCAATCCTAGACAATGGTGGCTACTCTAGCCAATGTGAAGAACCTAAAAAAACTAAAGAATATATAAAACTAACCTAAAACCTAGCAGCCAACATTAAAAAAAAAAACTTTAACCTAAAAAAAACACTCTAAAAACTACTTGGTAAAATTGTCTCATCTTTTTCTTTTTATACACATCAAAATGGGGGTACAAAGGGAAATTCTAATCCTTGATGAGTTGGCATTGTTTTGCCACTTGTCTTCGTACCATTGGCTTCAAAGAAGATATTTTCATGTCATTTGTCTTCTTGTCCACTTGGATGTACAAAATGGCATGTGGTGGCCAAGGTGTCATTTTTAGCCCATTTATAGTCCATTTTCTACTGAAATGACTGAAATTCATCCGGATTTAATTTATCTGCAAACATGAGATTTTTAATTAAAATAAGGAAATAATTAATAAAATAATATAGGGATTAAAATAGTTAATTAAGAAATTAAATATAAATAATTCTATTTTAATAGAATTATCAGCTCTAGTTTTATTTGTCAGGAAAAAGGATGGTAGGTAGCCTCCGGTTATGTATAGACTACAGAATGCTAAATAAGGCCACAGTGAAGAACATGTACCCCCTGCCTAGAATCGATGATTTATTTGATCAGTTGAGAGGGTCTTCAGTGTTCTCGAAGATTGATTTAAGGTCTGGCTACCACCAGTTGAGGATCAAGAAAGAAGATGTGGCCAAAACAACATTCAAGATAAGGTATGGCCACTATGAGTTCTTGGTAATGCCTTTTGGCTTGATTAATGCCCCTGCTGTTTTTTATGAGCTTGATGAATGAAGTATTTCGAGATTTCTTGGATCGATTTGTGATTGTCTTCATTGATGATATATCTGTGTACTCTAAGACCAGAGACGAACATAAGCAGCATTTGAGGATAGTGCTTCAGACCCTTCGGGAGAAATAGTTATATGAGAAACTAAGTAAGTGTGAATTTTGGTTGGAGCAGATAGCCTTTCTCAGTCACATTATATCTAAGGACGGGGTATTAGTCGATCCGTCCAAGGTTGAGGCAGTACTCAAATGGGAAAGACCGAGGACTATAACTGAGATTCGAAGTTTTCTGGGGCTGACGAGGTACTATCGAAGATTTGTTGAGGGCTTTTCTATGCTAACTGCTCCACTGACTAAGCTCACGTGTAAATGGACACCTTTTGTATGGTCAAAAACTTGTGAGCAGAGTTTTCAAGAGCTTAAACAGAGATTAACTATCGCACCTATCCTAACTCTCCCGAGTGGTTCAGGAGGATTTGCGGTATACTATGATGCTTCTCACTAGGGATTGGGATGTGTACTAATGCAACATGGTTGACTAATAGCTCACGGTTATAGACAATTGAAGGACCATGAGCAAAATTATCCTACCCATGATTTGGAGTTAGCTACTGTAGTATTTACTTTAAAGATTTAGCAACATTAACTATATGGTGAGCAATTTCAGATATTCATTAATCACAAGAGTTTGAAGTACATATTTAATCAGAATGAACTGAACATAAGACAAAGATGGTGGTTAGAGCTTCTTAAGGATTATGATTGTGAGATTGTGTATCATCTGGGTAAAGCGAACATGGTGGCAGATGCTCTCAGCAGGAAGAGCATAGTGTCGTACATGATGATCAGATAATGGGAGCTTTTAGATCAGTTCGTCGGACTCTGGATTAATGTTGAAGAAGAAGAAATTGGGTTTATGGCTAGCCTACGAATTAAGCCCAGCATCTTAGATCGAATCAGAGCAGGGCAGAGAAATGATCAGAGGTTACTGGATATGGTTAGCCAAGCAGAACAAGCTTCGCAGTCAGATTTTATGGTCAATGAGGATGGTCTGTTGAGGTTTAGAGACCGAATTTGTGTACCGAGAAATGATGCCTTAAGACAGCAGATTTTGAAAGAGTCTCATTATTTTCGTTACACCATGCACCCAAGTAGTACCAAGATGTACCATGATTTACGTAAGGTGTATTGGTGAAGTGGCATGAAATGGGATGTAGCGAAATTTGTGGCCAGATGCTTAGTGTGCCAACAGGTTAAGATTGAGCACCAAAAACCCGCAGGACTACTTAAGCCCTTACCAGTGCCTACGTGGAAATGAGAGCACATAACAATGGACTTTATTATGGGTTTACCGAGGACCCAAAGAGGTTACGATGTAATCTGGGAATCGTAGACAAATTGACTAAGAGCGCCCACTTCCTAGCTATGAAAAGTATAGATTTTTTGAGTGCCTTAATAGAATTGTATGTCAGAGAGGTAGCTCGATTGCATAGGGTTCCCGTGAGCATCATGTCTAATAGAGATTCCAAGTTTACCTCGAGATTTTGGATCCACTTTTAGGAAGCCATGAGATCTCAGTTGAATTTCAGCACCGCCTACCATCCTTAGACTGACTGTCAGTCCGAGTGGACTATACAGACCTTGGAGAATATGTTGAGGGCGTGTGTATTGAATTTTAAGGGTTTATAGGATGACCATTTGTGTCACGACCCTTTTTATCCAATTCGTCTGAAAATCACTGCAAATTTTTTGCTTTAACCACTAACTTACCCGGTCGTGAACAACCCTCACCAATAACAGTTGGGCTATGAGTCAATATTAATCATCATTTCTCATTCGTTTCCAATTAATCAAAAAACAAAGTCATACATTTGATAGTTGAGTTACATGTCTATACATGACATGTTTCCTAACAGTTACATCCCCCATATTACAATTCAAAATGACTACTGTGCCTTTACAAGTTTAGATACAAAAAGAATCCCTGTGTGTATACCTATTTGCAATGGAGTGCAGTGGATGTCTAAATACAACACCTCAATCCTCACTGGGCTACTATGTGCACTCTGTAGAGGGGGAAAGTATAGGGATGAGCAACCACACGCTCAGTAAGGCAATAATGCAAGCATGGTAGATAACTACACTATCTACATGTTGATAATGTCATGGCATAAATCATTTATAATCGGAGCATGAGGAAATAAAACTATGCCGCATGTATATACATATATCATGTACTAAAACCATGGAAATAGGCATGTAAGACATGGTAAAATCATCATGTAAAACCTCTCAAGCTCATCGTTATTAAAACTCATCATAAAAAGGGAAATTCAATGTGAAACATCCTTTAAGATTTATCACTTTCTCAAAAGACATCAAATCTATTCACAAATAGAATATCATTTCTTTAAACAAAATCCCACAAGGCTCGACCCCTCCCTCGGGTCTACCCTGGACAATATAATCACACTTAGTGTATAAATCCATGTGGTACTATGTAATATTATATGACACAGGCGGTCGCTAGATCTCAAGGACTATGTTGGCCAACTATGTCATAATTATCCCAGACCACACGGATCCCGGTGTGCTGGGCATCATGCTGAAATGAAGGTAGGTTAGTTCTTCGCCAGACTTTCAAATCAACGTCACAACCACGTGGTACATCATACTTCATGTGATTTAAACGGTACAACGTACTCCGTAGACCTATATCATGGTTAGGGGTACCAACTGTAGGTCTTATCTACCCCATACCATGCATAACCTACACAGTCTCAAATGCACGTGGGAGCATTTCGTTTCCACCGAACAGAGCCTCCCCACCCCAATGAGCTTAAGGATGTTGGGTTTGAGGATCTTACCGTCTCCACGGCATGATACATACCATAGTGTGAAAACCTGTGTGAGCTAAGCTCTAGCACAATTCATGCATCATCAATAAATCTCCTCGTACGAGCAACGTTCTAGTACGGCTTTATAAAATCATGAAGAAATCACGCACGAGTATAGCACCAGTATGGTTATATGCATAAGAAAGTCAATCAAAATCCACGTATGAGCAGAAGCTTCAGTATGGTTTATAAAACATCATCATAGTTCAAATCAAGGTGCGAACTAAGCTCCAGCACATTTCATACATGTCAAAACATCAAAATCCCGTGCGAGCGAAGCTCTAGTATGATTTAACTCATTTAATTACGATAGACGGCTCTATTTCAACAAACCACTCTCAGAAACCATGGTTAGCACCTCACTTGTGCTTTTTCACAAAATCAGGAAATCTTTAGCCAACTTATCGATCATTTTGCTTAAACCAAAGTAATGTGTTTTCATAAAAACATCAAAACATGTGATTTATGCAATTATTAGCCTTACTATCCCCTTTTATAAGAATCACTTTAAAACTAAATCATATACTAAAATACTTGTAGTCATTCACACATACCATTGACCACTTTCTTAAATAACCATGCATTTTACAAAGCCCTATATTTACCCATAAAATATGAGCAACTATCTTTATACACTCATAGAATTCCCTTACCTCGAATTGCGTCGAGTGATTCCACTTCCGTAAAGCCGTTTGATTGCGCCGTTCGATTCACCTCTAACGAACTCTCCAATACTGCACAAAATCATATTCCATGTCAATTAGGTCTAATATAACACAATTCTTGCGTTTACTATAGCCGACTCGACCTATAGTTTCCATTAACGCCTATAAGGTCTCATTTTCTCTTAAGTCTTTTTTGATCGCTTGATAGTTTCTCGAGAGTTTATTAAACTCCTTTTAGTCATTGATTCATACTTAATCGATATTCAAGTTCATCGAGTCTCTAATCCATCATTTGACTCACTATGGCATTTTGTCAAACACCTCATATGTTCATTCACTTAACTAGGCCAATCTAACAATGTAGCTTCATTCAACCTTCTAAAAATCATTCATATTAACTCATAAACACTTTAGCATACTCCATTTATCATCAATTCACCCATATCACATTTTCTCATACTAGACTCATTTTAGGTTTTACTTGTTTCATCACATCCTAGGTAGTTTCTATCATTAATATACACACCAATCAACTCAAGGTCAATAACTAGATCAATGTACATTGGATTGGTATATTAGAAACTCACCTAGTTTGATTTTCTCCTTGCTCCAAATGGGAATGCACTTTTGCTCCTTCAATCCAACCAATGGGGTATTGATTCCAAACTATGTTGTTCTTCTCTTTATAATGAACAACTTTGCTCTAATGGCTTTTTCTTAAATCTTTATAGAAATGGGATGATTTTAGAGTAAGAAATTTAGGTTTTAGATTAAAAATGGAAGAATGAAGTTGTTTCCCGTGAATTGCAGATCCAACTGCTCCCCTTTTTATAGAAATAGCTTGATGAGATCGATTTGCATAGGGTGGAGATCGATCTGGCCCTCTTGAATCCTTCATTTTCTCGACATTTTACTGACATGAGATCGATCTATTGAATGCATGAGATCGATCTGCCATGCTGAATGGGATCGATCTGCTCAATGAAACAAGATTGATCTGTCTAAGGCAGAGAGCTTAGGAGATTGATCTGGCTTTAAGGGGAGATAGATCTGGTCCAGCCTAAGAGTAATGGAGATCGATCTGCTTGAGTAAGGGATCGATCTTCCTCATCCAGAATGCTTGAGATTGTGTTTTCCAGGCATTGAGATCGATCTCCCCTTGCATGGGATCAATCCGACCTTTATCTTGCACCCATTTTTGCTGTAAATTTCCCATCTAAACTCATACTTAATCACTTCAACACTCATTTATCAATTCATTCACACTTAGAACTCAAAAACATTCATTTCTTGTAATTCATATGTAATGTAACTTGTCTGTACATCAAATAATTATATACATTACATCAAAATTTAATAGTCTTACAATTTATCCCTTGCAGAGTTTGCCTACAATAACAGTTACCATACTAGTATTGGGATGGCACCTTATAAAGCTCTGTATGGCAGTAGTTGTAGATCCCCAATTGCTTAGGAAGAAGTGGGTGACTGAAAGATTGTGGCTCCCGATTTAGTGGAACAAGCAACAAAGGGCGTTCAGGTTATATGTGATAGATTAAGGGCTGCTCAGAATAGGCAAAAGAGTTACGTCGATATGCATAGATGGCCACTCAAGTTTTAGGAAGGGGACTTTGTGTTTCTGAAGGTATCTCAAAGTAAGGGCATCATGCGTTTTTGGAAGAAAGGGAAGTTGAGTCATCGCTACATCGGTCCATTTGAGATACTAGAGAAAGTGGGAGAAGTTACTTACCGGTTAGCTTTACCTCCACAGCTTTTCGAAATCCATAATGTCTTCCACATCTCAATGTTGAGAAAATATAATCTGAATCCCTCTCATGTCATCGAGTATAAAGCCTTAGATATTCAAGGAGATATAAACTATGCGGAAGAACCTATCCAGATCCTCGACGGGAAGGAAAAGGTACTTCAGACGTAAAGGATTCCATTGGTTAAGGTTCTCTGGCAGCACCACTCTATAGAAAAGGCGACGTGGGAACTAGAGAGCCTTATGAGAGAGAAGTACCCTCGATTATTTGACAAACCAAGTTGAATTTGGAGGATCAAATTCTCTAAAGGTAGGGAGGAATGTGAAACCCATATTTTCATGACTAAACTTAATTTTAAGCTAAGATGAGAAGTCTAAGACTTATATGAATGTTATGCAGACCCAAAGTGATCAAAGCGCTCGGGATTGTGGAACGAGGCTTGGTGGCATGAAAATCGAGGTAAGGCTCTGAACCCAAGAATTCACTTCAGAATGTATGTAAGTTCATGAAATAATGTTAGGAAGTGAAAACTAAAGTAATAGAAGTGAAAAAGCTAATAAAACTCGAGTTTACGATAAACCGAGAAAAGTGGGCCTAGTTAAGAAATAAATTTGGGATAAATTATAGAAATTCAAGAAAATTATTTTGAGGCCATGGAAAGTTAGTATAAGGTTATATTTACTTAGAAAATTAAAATCATGGGGAAATATGGAGGTTTGAATGCTTAAATGAATTTTTAAACTGAACCGAAAACTTAAAGCCATTTTGCTCGGTATTTACCCAATCGAGTAAAATAAGCTCAATCGGGGAACATCCCCAAAACTCTTATGAGAGATACTATAGACATAATAGAATATTGGAGAAGTGATAAATTGAAATAAATTGGACTAGAAATATTTTTTTGGGACTTTACAAAACAGGACAGAAAATCTGCCCAACACAGTCAATTAACCAGCTTATGTACACCCTTAGATTTGAAGCTCATCCAACGGTCTGAAAATTCCCATCTCCTTCAGATTATTACCCACCTTAATAAGCTAACAGTGGCCCTTGGAATCACCCCATTTGCTTTCCTATCCCGAGAGATCTAACCATATCTTTCTCTTCTTCTTCTTACCGAAACATGACTGTGCAGTCGTCATTGAGCAATTTTTTTGAGGCCCTTCTGGCCAGATTTAGGTAATGGCCAAGAAGGAAGAAATCTTCACCTGTGAGTCCTCTGCGACATATAAAAATTTAGCCCATAAAGAGTTCATTTACATGGTGAAAAGTTAGAGAGAAGTTTGGAGCTCAGAACTGCCCTATTCATGAGCAAGTGAAAGCTTGGATTTTTTATGAATGTGGTTGATTTTTCTTGGGTTTTTGAGTAAATCTAAGTTGTATATTTGATGATTTATAGTTGAAGGCTGATTTTGAGATTTATTAGAGTTCTTGGCTTTAGTTAAAGGTAAGAGAAATTTTATGAATGATGAAAATGATGAAATATTTTACTGTTTGATGATTTTTAAAGGTTTTTAGTTAAGTGAAATTAATTGGAATAATATGTAGAATGCTTAATGAATTTGGTCAGCCTAGGGTTTTAATTTTTAAGATGAAATCTGGTTTGATTTAAGGTTAATGGATGTTTGAATGATACCGAAGAAACTCTATTTATAGTTTAGCTAAGCGAAAAACTGAAAAAGAGTGAAAATTGAGTAATTTGGGTACTTTGAGTGGTTAAATAAAGTATAGGATAAATGTCAAATCTATTAAGTTGACAAGCCTTTAATTTTTTGGAAAGAAAACTATTGAAATAGCTTAAACCGAGGTTTTATTGGTAAAATCAAGAAAGTGAGCAAAATTGGCGAAATAGTCAAAATTGGTCAACTTTAAGTAAATAAATGCATATTTGAGCATGTTAAAGTAAGATTGAACTATATATGTTGACTTGATGTTGTTTTGGACTACTCGGGAAAATTGATACGTCTAAGAAGGCTATATCGGATCTCGGTGAAATAACGTCGTTTAAGCCTAGTAGAGGTAAGGGGTATAATTTGGCATAGTTCTGACTATCTATATGTACATATGAATTGTGAAATGATTTAAGAATATATTTATATTCATGAAATGATTTATAAAGCATGTTTATGCTTATGAAATGATTTATGAAGCATGGTTATGCTTATGAAATGTTTTATAAAGCGTGTTTAAGTTATGAAATGATTTATGAAGAACATTATGAAGTATGAAACTCATGAAAATTTTTATAGTTGTCTTTATGACTTTATATTCATGTTTTAAAGGAACTTTTGACGATTTTCAAAAGTATGTGAGTAAAGAAAAAGAGATTTTTGAGACTAGAAGGCTAACCATATGCATGGCTACTGTGCTCCGACTCCACCACTTGAGTGTCGATACATAGGACCCTTGTAGCGCTTGATTTCACCTGTGTGGTGGTAGTCTCACTGCTCGTGGTTTATGGTTATGATTTCTGGTAGTATCTCATGCCTGCGTAGCACGTATGAATGTCTCCCGCATAGAGAGTGTCTGTGGTGCTCGTGCCCTAGCTATGTACTAGTGGATGTATGAAAAAAATAGATACTACCCATGTTTATGAATTATTGTACGACCCTGATCTAGTTTACAGTCCCCCACCATGGTCATCGGTATGATTATAACTCTCTACGGAGGATGACATGTCTGATACATGACTCACGATATAGCCTAGTCTCCACGTTTATAAATGATGATGATTTCATGAAAGTATAAATGATGATGATTTCATGAAAGTATGAATGGTGATGATATCATGAAAGAAATGATGAATGAAAATGATTTCGTGGTAGAAATGATGAAAAATGATGATTATATGAAATGAATCTTGAATGATGATGATTTTATGAAACAAATTATGAATGACGTGGTTTCATGAAAGAAAACCATGCACGAGGATATTTCCCTTATAGGAAGCATGGTTTTATGTTTTCAAACAAAGACATGCATGGTATTAAAAAAGGAAGTATACACACATATGATATTTTCCTGTATGAATGTTTTACGTACGAAATGAAGTTTATACATACGTTTAAATGATTAATTTTCAAGTTAGCTTATGATTTGATTTTTCGTAAGTAAAGTATGAAAGTATACTTTGCATGATTTCTCACATGTTTTTTTATATAGTCAAAATTATCTTAAATTCATTTTTTACTGAGCTTTTTCCTAAAAGCTCACCCCCTTCTCTTCTTTTCAGAGTACCTACAGTAGGATCGTTAGCTATCACAGAGTATTCAAGTAGCTAGTGGAGTTGGTGCCTCCCTGTAAGACCCAAATTTTTATCATATTTCCTTATGATTCATGCGATGTAAACATGGATATATGTAAATTGAATCTTAAGAAGAGTGTTAAGTGAATGTAAAATACAAATGGAATTAATAAAAATTTTCGAATGCATTTAAAGATCAAATGAAGATTTAAATGGCCACATATTAAACGAATGGGATTCGGACCATTCGGATTGAAGATAAGAATTTAAAACACGAAATGAGGAAGTGTTCGTGAAGGGAAGTTGTATTGATTTGGTCCCGAACACGTTAAAGGATAAAATGGTCAAAAGACCCAAAATTCAGTGTCAATTCGGTAAGAAATTTACACTGTAAACATGGATTCAAGAAATCTTGATCAATAGAGGAAAAATAATTAAATTTTGGATTAAATTGATCAAGATATGAATTTATTGGAATAAATCGAAATTTTCACCTCGAGAAATTATCTCGAAAATATTGAAAAAATACCTGGGAAATAAATAAGATAAATATATATTTAATTGATTTATATATATATATTTAAATAGTTTAGGTATATAATATATTATATTATATTTTAATAAAATATAATATAATAATAATAAAAAAAGTCAAAGTCAAAGTCAATAATAATAAAAAAAAGATACAGAATCGTGAAATTGCGATTCTATAAACAAAGAAACAGAGATAAAGGAAACAGCAGACGCGCAAGGGAGACCAGCTCCCTTCTGCCTCATCGACGGAGGTCGCCACCTAGGAGAAGCCGGACGAGAGGAAGCAGCTGAGGCCACCGCCGACGCTAGCAGAGGGAGGAGAGCCGCGGCCGGTGAAAGAGGGAAAGAAACTGAGAGAAAGAGAGGGAAAAAGAGGAAAGGGAGACGATCGACGGTCGAGGAAGGGGGAATGACTTGCTACCGGCTAGAGGGGGTGACGACAGAGCCGATCCAGGCGCAGATCAACCAGAAACGGCGCCGATCGAAAGAGAAAAAAATGGGTATCGATGTCAAGGAGAGAAGAGGCCGGACCGGCCACTTTCCAGCGAGCTTTGGCGAAACCGACCCCATATCCATGCATCGGACTACCCCACAGATCTACTGGAGGTGGAAGCCGACGGAGAACCGATCGACAAAACTCTGAACGGCGAGGGAGAAAGTTGGACCAGACTGAACCAGGCTGAACCGGACCAATCTGAACCGGGTTGAACCGGACCGAACCGGTTCAACCAAAAAAAGAACAAAAAAGAAAGAGAAAAAGAAAAAGAAAAATGGAAAAAAATTCGGCGATACAATCCAGCTCCGGGTAAGCCGGTAAGTGGTCAAATGGATCAATTTAATTTTTGAAATAATTATTTAAATATATATTTAATCGGATTTAACCCAAAAAATATAAATGTGTAGCTTGATAATTGGTAAAAAACGAGGGCTCGAGTCACCTTGATTTGAGTACTATCACGAAATCTTGGGTAATTAACCCTTATTTACGATAAATTTCATCGTTATGCGTGTTATAAATTTACCGCATAAATTACAGATTTCATTCTGCATAAAATGAATTATATTCTGGAATTTGAGATAAAATGTCGTAAATAATTATTGGAGTTATCCAAGAGTGTAGAACGAGGCCCAATAAATTGTTAGTTGGCCCAATGAGTCCAACAGGCCTCGATGATGTGATTAGTAAATGAAAAATGGGATTAAGGCCGATTAAGGCCCATTAAGGTGCAATCGAGCCCATTAAGAGTAAACGAGCCCAATGCTGTAAATTAAACTCATTAAAAGTGAAATACAAATAACATTTATTGTATTTAACCCGATAAATGATTATTTGCAGTTTCAAAGAACATATTGGGAGTTAAACGGATCGGGTGATCGGTAACGATGAAAAAGGTAGAATGATCAGAGAAATTGAGGTAAGGGAATTGTGTGAGTAGCTAGAGGTAGCTACACGTATTTTTTGGTAGAGTTTCGAATAATTAATTTGTATATGAAAAATATCGGTAGAGACCCGACAAAGTAAAAATTATCATTTTGCCCCTACTAAGGGAAATTTTAGAAAAGTTAGGATTGGATTGAAATATGCATAAATATCATGTTTTGAGTGTTTTCAAATTGAAATATTGCTTTTTAGCACATGATATAATATTTATTTTGACTCAAGAGGGTAAATGATGATTTTACCTCTGTGAAGGGTAAATATTTTCAGTTTTAAAAAAAGTCATGAAAAGCAAGAACTGAGTGTTCTTGATGTATTTTAATACTTTTCAACAAGAAATTGGGTAGGCTGGCTGAAGTTTTATCAATTGACATGAAATGGCACGTAGGAGGTGCTGATTTTGGTTTTTGAAAACCATTCTTTGAAAACTGAGCCACCTACATGATTTATGTGGAAACAAAACGTGTTGAGAGCATTACTCGCATGAGATTGACATGATTTGTGCATGTGACAGAGTGCTGGAAGCTTGGCTTGCACTCAATTTTTACATGATTTTATACATGACATTGTATTGGAGCCTAGCTCGCACTAGTTTTCATACGAGTTTTAACCTGGTGTTGGAGCATAGCTCGCACTAGATGTCCACTATACTTGTTGTCGTGCTTGAGAATACTCGTACGTGGTTTTATGACATGCATAGGGTCGTGCTGGGAGCTTCGGGTAGGCTGTGTGTCACACTGATTAAATAGGCTCGCACGTGCTTATTGAGACGTGGCGTGATATGATATGTTGATATGGGACCATGGAGTACGCTGTACCATACAGGTAGCATGGAGTACGTTGTATTGTGTCAAGATTGTGATATGCCATCTTCGGACGATGTTCAAATCTGCTATGGATCGACGGGTTGGACTTGACCCACCTCCCGTGTGGAAGCAGATGTGGTGATACCCCGCACACCTGATCAGTGTAGCCTAGGATCACAGGATATGGCCATAGTCCTAGAGTTATTACCCTAATTCTTGCCTAGTCTCACATGTCACTTACTTTATGAAATTGCATGTCACTTACTTTGCGAAATCGCATATTATTTGCTTTGCGAAATCACATATTACTTATTTCTTGATTTTGTTATTTCATGATTATATATTGTGGGACTGAGTCTTGATGATTTTGGGGTGGATCTGGATTTGAAATAAATGGCATGTTTTGATATAATGCGCATTATTTAAATAGCATGATGCATAATTCCATGCTTTATCTGTCATTTCACGAAATGAATTGTCAATTTGAAATAAATGGCATGTTTTGACAGAATGTGCATTATTTAAACAGCATGAAGTATAATTCCATACTTTATCTGCCATTTCACGAAATAAATTGTTTTATACGAATTATTTTACCTGGTATAAAAGTACGCATGAAATTCGTATTTAAGAACGATTTCGAAAGAGAATGATTTAATGCATGGCATCATGATCATGTAGATAGTATGGTTATCTACTTGCTTGCATGATTGCCTTACTGAGCGCGTGGTTTGCTCATTCCCCTTATTTTCCCCTCTTTTTAGAGCACTTGCAGTAATTAGTGAGCGGCTGAGGACTTGCATTCTTAGTATCCGTTGCTTTCCATCATCGAAAGGTATACACTTCATATGATTTTATATCTAAACATGTAATAGCACAGTAATCAATTTGGAATATAATATGGGGGATGTAAATATTAGTAAACACGTACAAGTATAGAGTCTCAATTATAAAGTATACGTGTTTGCATTTAAATAAATTAAAAGATACATGTCATGGTAGATGGTAAAGGGTGATTAATACTGACTCATAGCCCAACTGTTTGGGTGGTGAGAATGTTCACTACAGGGAAAGGAAAGGAAAAAAGGGAAAAATTTGTAGCGATTTTTAGTAAAAATGGGTCATGACAGGGTGGTATCAGAGCTGAGTTGGCCTGATATGAGTCGGTATTAGTAAGTAAGAAAGTTACATCCCCATATTACTGTGCTTTGTTTAGATATAACTGTGTATACCGAGATGGGATCAGACTAATAAATGGTTATGAATGCAAGAATATAATCATTATATGTGATAGCCGCTACGGTAGAGGGGCGAGTACATGTATTTGAGGCCGTAAAGGTAGGCCTAAGAGTAATATTGAGTCATCACATGAGACTCGGGATGAGATTGAGGTGAGGGTTGATGTTGAACATACTCCATAGGGTCTCACAGTGAGACCGGACGATATTGAGACATGCTTCATGAGGTTGAAGCGGAATGTGGAGAATATTTTAGAGTTGTTTACTCAGTATATGCAGGGAGCTAAGGGTTGACAAGTGTGAGACCCCGTATATGTATAGCTGTATATAGTAACATAGAAATGTAAATGAAATCATAAGTACGATGATACATTTGTAATGTGATGTATATGCAATGTAAGTCCATAAGATTATGTACGCACTTGTAATAAGAATCGTGATTATACGTACAAGTTGCATTATGAATGAGTATGAAGAAATGAACTTAAACCGAGAAGAATGTGAATGAAATGGAATATGAGTAGTGTGGTAAAATGGAAGGAAGGATTTACATAAGTTGTATACTTCCATTCGGACAATATCGTGTATATCTGGTTATACAAAGATTGCCCACAAATCTTAATATGTACTAAGTGTGATTGGATGGCATTTTTAAGTCTCAAGGAGGGATGAATGAGGAAAGGACTATGGAGGTAAATTGAGGAAGTTTTGAATGAAGTTGTTACAGAAAAACTGCAAGAAATCTGGAAATGTGAAGGCCAGATCGATCTCATAGGATGAGAGATCGATCTGGAAGAGCCAGAATGCTCTTATGTGAGTAATGGAATGGAGCAGATCAATCTCCAAAGGAATCAGATCGATCTCCTTAGCTCTCGGGTTGGAAGCAGATCGATCTCCCCTAAGACCAGATCGATCTCCTTAAGCTTCTGTTTGACAGCAGATCGATCTCAAGCCTCAACAGATCGATCTCCTGCTTTTAAAATGTCTTAGAAAAGAGGGGTTTTTAGAGGACCAGATCGATCTCCACCTAAGGAAGATCGATCTCATCAAGTTAAATCTATAAATAGAAGCAGTTAGATCTGCAGATTTCGGGATAAACCATTTCTTTTCACTTCAACTCAAAAACCTAGCTTTCTCACTCCTAAATCCAGCCATTTTCAGTAAGATTTGAGGAAAAGCTATTAGATACAAAGTCGTTCACATCTAAGAGAATAACAACATAGTCTAGAGGCATTTCCCCATTTGACGGATTGAGGGAATAAAGGGCATTTCTAATTGGAGCAAAGAGGAAATCCAAGGAGGTAAGTTCTAGTGCACAAATCCAAGTACATTGGTCTAGTTAATGATTATGAAGTTAATTGGGTGTGCACCTTGTGGGTAGAACTACCTAGAATGGCATGAAATGAATATAACTTAGAAATGGTCTAGTGTGAGAAAGTGGAATGTAGAAGTGTTAATGATGAATGAGATATCTTGAGAGGATGATTATGTTGTGGGCATGGTTTGGGTATGTTGATATTGGGATAAAATTATGAGATTTACGACAATGGGTAAAATGTGTAGGCATTGGATAAATGCTTAGTTGAACAAGAGTTAGAAATGTTAACTCGAGTGTTTGATGGATGAATTTCAGTTTCAGATGATACATCGGAGCAAGTCGAGAGGAGAACGCGAGAAGCATAAAGGCGGATAGTTGCACACAAGTAAAGTGAGGTAAGGGACTGTGTGTTAGCTATAGAGATATTCGTGCGTATTTTACAGCAATTTCGTAGATATATTGCTAGAACCAGTACGATATTATAATTCTATGAAATGATATGGAAGCATGAAAAGTACTATGATGTATATATGTATTGAGAAATGGGATAGGGTAAGGAAATAGCATGATATGCATGTTTTCAATGTTTTCTCTATTTTACATTGATCTTGATGTTTGAGAAACGTTGATGATAGGTTGGCTAATTTTACATGTTTTAGCATGAAGAGGCATGCTGTATGAATAAACATGTTTTGAGTTTTAAAAAGAGAAAATAGCCATCTATCAGTTTTGAGATGAGATTTGGTGTTGAAGCGCTAGCTCACACCCGTTTTAATGCCTTTGATGTACCGTGCTGGAGTCTTAACTCGCACGATGGTTTTGAGAAAGTGCGGGAGCTTTGTTCACACCTGTTTTATTGAGTTGAGGTAAACCTGGGGGTTTGGGACCCAAGGGGATACCAGCTGACGGCCATTTGAACGAGCTGGGCCTTAACGATAGATTGTACCGCGCTGGAGCCTTGCGATGACTGTGTGTCACACTGCTTGCTCGCCTGGTATATGAGACATGGTTTAGGATGAAAAGTCCATCGGAGTTAGAGTATGGACTTGGGTCCACGGTCGTACGTAGAACAGTGTAGTTATTTGTTGGTATACTATGTACCGTGCTGGGTGCACGTGAGTACGAGTATCGCATAGAGGACACACGGCGTATCTTTACCATGAGTATACGAGGAGATGAGGTTGATTGAGATGAGCCGAAGGGTAGGACTGACCCATTCCCCTTCAGGCGAAGTGATACCCTGTGCACACCTGATCCGTGAGGCTTGGGATCACTGACTATGACCATATGTCGTGGATATTTGATTGCCGAAAATTCCATACCTGTCTCAGAGATTCTAGAAACAGAGATAATCTCAGAAAAGAAAGAGATTTGCAGAAAAAGTGAATTAAGAGAAGAAAGAGATTTTGTGTCTTTGATAAATCTCTGATTTCACATTTGTGCCGTGAGGGCACTATTTATGAGCATGTTTTAAATGGAAGCTTGATATATTTGATTTACACGAAAATGCTATTGAGAAAAATATGTTTAAATGCATTTTTCGTATGATATTTCCATTTATAATGAAACATGGTCTTAGTTTATACATGCATGGGCTATATAGGTAGTACGATATCTACCTACTAGCATACATTTTCTTACTGAGCTGTGGTTTGCTCATCCCACTATTTTTCCCCTCCAGGTACTGAGAAGTAAGGGAGCGATGGTCTCTAGGATTTTTGTGTTGAATAGCTCCCATAATTCCGTAAAGGTATAAGATTGTATACACGAGTATTTTGTATCTAATTTACCGTATCGCACAGTTATATCTTAGAATTGTAAACAGTATCATGGGGATGATATGTAAGCACATGGTATTTATACAATTGATTTTGTATATCTACACACACACACCTGGGAGTGTGAATTAAAGTTTTAAATCTTCCGTTGTAAATGAATGAATTTTAGTAATTGCATCTTCTCACAGCCCAACCGTAGTAGAGTAAGTATGGATAGAAGGGTTCCTGGAAGTGGGGTGTGACAACAAGACCTAGCTGCATAGCCTGCAAAGATGTCTCAGACTATAGAAATTCCAACACCTCACCGGTTTGGATATGTCTTTGCCTGCAGCTATAAAGCAGAGTGGTAATGGTTTGGAATATGATTATGAGCTGGACAGGTTAAGGCAATTTTAAAAGTTTATACCACCGGTAATTCCCGAGGTAAAGGACCTAGTAGCTATTGAGTACTAAATGAATAAGATAGCGAAATTTCATGGGTTCTATCGGTGTATGTCGACCGAGAAAGTAACTTTTGATGTGTTTATGTTGGAGGGCGAGATGGAACATGGGTGGAAGTCCGCTCGACCCATCTTAAGAGTTAAACATCCAGAGTTGAAATGAGAGATAATTCTAGATGCACAGAGATAATATATTTCGGACTCTGACCCAGAGGAACAGATCAATTGACGAGTATGAATCTCGATTTACATCCTTGGGCAGGTATTATCCGATATTATGAATAGTGGAATCGAAATGTCCGAAAGTCATGGAAAGACTCAGACCGTCAATCAGAGTCTGATTTGCCCAGTTAGATATCATTACATACGATGAGGTAGTGCGCAGACTACAGTGGTACTAATAAGATTATGAATTGTACTCCTCAGAGTTTGGGAAAGATAATAAGGGCCGAAATAGAGATAGAAAAGAATATTGGATGACCAAGGTGTCAGAGTGGGAAAGAGGCCATTTGACAAGAGATTTAAAGTTAATAAGACATGAGGTAAGATGATTAATAAGCCCTTAGTGTATCTAGTTTCAGTGTTTACGATGGGTATTGTGAATAAAGGACCCCGACCTACTACTGAACAATGTAAGATGTATGGTAGATACCATGAAAATAGGCCCCGCATCTTATTGGCTAAAACATGCGTTAAGAGTGGTAATACGGGCCATTTATTTAAGGATTGCCTAGAGTTGGGTGAGATTGCCCCACAGAAAGGCAAAGAGCTTGAGGAAGCCTTGCTGATACCTCTGTACCAGAAAAGAATGTCACAGCCGAAGAGAAAGGAGAAATAGGCTGTTAGTTGAGGGCGATTGTATGTCTTGGACCAGGACACTATTGATGCTTCATCTGATATGGTGGAAAGTATCACCCTAATTATGAATATTGAACCAATTGTTTTAACTGATCCTAGTGCCACGCATTATTCAAATCACCGTCGTCAGCATATAAGTTAGCAAAAGATGTGAAGCCTATACCTTTAAGCAAAATGCTGATAGTTAGCACCCCAATGAATAATAATCAGCTAACTGAATGTGTATGTAAAGATTGTAAGTTGAAAGTGAGGGAAAAGGATATGTCAGCCGATCTTATTCAATTAAATATGAATGATTTTGAGGTAAACCAATCCATTCTCAAATTGGTCGGTTGCAGACTATGCTGTTTAGATTGCTATTCTAAGATAGTGATATTTTCACTTTGAAAAGTGTATAGTATGTTTTGACAAGTGATGAAAGAATATAATAGTTGTAACTAAAGGAATGAATGATTGTACTAATGGAATGAGTAATGATGAGAAGATTTCATCGCTTATGTCATTGATATGTATAAGATATATCCGGAGTTGACAGATATCCCAGTAGTCAGAAAGTTGCCTGATGTCTTTTCGGATGATCTACCAAGGTTGTCACCAGTTAGAAAGATGGAATTTTGTATTGATTTGGTACCTGGTATTATGCCGGTATCCAAACCACTGTATAAAATGGCTTCAGTGGAATTGAAGGGACTAAAGAAGAGTGTCTCACCACGAGGAGCACTGGTCTTGTATGTGAAAAAGAAAGATTAAGCCTCCGACAAGGAATTTATTATGGGTTGTCGAATGAGGATATCATCAAGAATGAGTGTTCCCTTCCATGTATTGATGAGCTATTGGATTAGCTTTGGAGAGCATAGATCTTTTCGAGATCGATTTGAAGTCTGGGTATCATTTGTTGAGGATTTGAGATGTGGATGTACCCAAGACAATTTTTCGTACCCATTATGACATTAATGAATGTGATATTTAAACTTCACCTGGATCGAATTATTATCATCTTTATCGATGATATGATGGTACATTTGAAGTCCAGGGAAGATTATGAGCAACAATTGAAAACTGCTGTACAGGTGATTTGTTGAGGATTTCTCGAAATGGGCTGCTCCATTGACACGTCTCACTCAAAAGAAAGTTATATTTAAGTGGGATGATAAGTGTGAAAGTAACTTCTGTGAGAGTTGGTAAATTGAAACATAAACTGACCACCACATTTATTCTCACCATACCTAATAGCTTATGAGGTTTCTCAGTATATATGGATGCGTCAAAACAAGGATTAGGCTGTATACTGATACAAAACAGGAAGATAGTCATTTATGGATTTAGACAGTTTAAAGATCATGAGAGAAACTATCCGACCCATAATTTAGAAATGGTAGCCATAGTGTTTGCACTGAGGATATGGCGCCACTACTTATACGGTGAGAAATTTCATGTATGCACTGATCATAAACGCCCTAAGCATTTGTTTGCACGAAGAGAATTGAATATTAGATAACAAAAAGGGTTAGAGCTTCTGAAGGACTATGATCATGAGATATTGTACCACCCGAGTAAGGCTAATGTAGTGACAGATGCCTTGAACAGAAAAAGCCTCGGGATGGTATCACATATGATGGTCAGGGAGCGTGAGCTGTTAGAGCAATTTGTGAGCCTCAGTAGTGATGTGGTCCCTTCTGATGTTGACAGTGATTATGTGACAGCTAGCCTTACATTAGAACCAGATTGGATTAACTGGATTCGACAGGCTTAGCGTGATGATCGGCAGGATGTCGATAGTGTGATTCAGATTTAGATGGGTACAGTGACAGAGTTCATAGTGAGTGATGATAGCTTACTGAGGTTCAGATGAAAAATAAATGCTCCCAAGGACCCACAGTTAATGAGATTTTTATTGTCAGAAGCTCATTCTTCAAGATATACAGTGCATCGGGTGAGTAATAAAAATGTATTAGAATCTCAAAAAGGGTATTGGTGGTCAGATATGAAAAGAGACATTGTAGAGATTGTAGAAAAGTGTCTCGTATGTCAGTGGATTAAGGTAGAGCACCAGAAGTCTGCAGGATTATTGCAGCCTCTACCTATTGTTGACCTTTTATGGAATACTACTGCAAGTGCACAGGTCAGTTTTCGAGTATAGAGTAAATATGAGTATCGTCCCATAGGGAACTGTATCTACCGCAAATCACTGTAATCAACAACCTTGAGCTTTATTTAGAAAATTAATGAATGTTGGTGAAAATCCTATTTATTACTTTAACAATTAACTACGGAACAATTTAATTAAAATGAGTCACAATAATTAAGTATAAAAATATCAATGGTAAAATATTCCTAGAACTCGATTTCACCTAACTAGGGTTCATACAATTCCTTTGATCAATTGTTCTTTTGATTTCCACTTGTTTATAGCCAAAACTAATTCCTGTTTATCTCTCCCGAGTTTTAAACAGTCATACCCAAATTATCTAATCCTAACCTCCCGATTCAGAATTAAATAATAGAGTTCATTAAGCGATAGTAATTCTGTTTCTCTATGACTCATACGATTTGTCAACCTCCCAATTCAACAAAGTCCTATGTTTATCTACCCATGTGCATATAAATAATCCCCTCTCCCGAGTGTCGGATTCCTATACTAATTCATCCAATTGGTGGCCAATCAATTAGAGCATTAAGAGCAAGTAGATTAAATAAACATAATTGAAATCATCCAAACAATCATCACAAAGTAATTGTAATTAGCCTAAAATTGTTACATCGATTCTAGGAAAAAGGAGTTTAGTTCCTAGAAATCATAATAAACATCCAATAATTCCAATTTATCATACCAAGAATAAACATTAGTAGAAAAAGATGTAAAAGATAGAGTTTCTATGGAGCTAAATCAATCTTGAAGTCTTTTGCCGCCGCCTCCCTCGAAATTCTGATAAAACGACTATTTATAAGGTTTCCAAGCACTAAAACGCAGAAGGCCACGTGGAAAAACAGTGTTGCCCTAATCAGACTGCTATGCTGCGACAATGGTATTAATTCCTCAGATCTGCTCTGCACTGTCCAGTTTCTTCTATTGTTGCAGCATAAGTCACGATCAGCATCCTGCAATTTCACTTTTTCACGGAATCATCAGAACCAGCTCCAAAAGCTTTAATTTCTCCAAATTGTTCTTTTTCCTACACAAATGCACAAAACACATAAAACATACCTAATATTGCAAAGAACAAATCAAAAAACTAAGTAAAAAGGGTCATAAACATATATAGATTTCAGTGCTAACAAATACCCCCAAGCTTAGAAATTTGCTTGTCCTCAAGCAAAGACATACTAGACACAAAACAATTAAAGACTCTCAACCATACTCAGCTCACATACTTGTCATACTAAATTGGGATTTTCCTCAAGAATTTACAAGGTTCTCAACTTAAGACAAATTTCAGATTTATATTGTTTAAGTCAATCAAAGCAAACCAATCTCCCTTCACTCTTCACTTTCCACATGTGTGTGTACAATCATTTACTCAAATTCATGCACTCAAGTGTTAATGCGAAACCTAAATGAGAATTAAACAGAAGACTTCATATGCTTGATTTAACTACTACTCTCCACTAATAAAGACTCATGCATAACCAAGAATCAAAAGGACTTTTCAAAGGTTGTAACGTAAGGCTCGGGTTTAGGTGGGATAAAGGGTATAATATGAAGTTTAATCCACCTAAAGCACTGTAATCACCTTTAGATTTAATTTGTTTTGAGCTCATGAATCACTACCCAACTTTACTCATTCTCGAGTTTGAATTTTTTTTTCACAGTGTCATACTTCAGAATTTAAGATTTATTTTTCACTACTTGTAACTGTATATGACACTAAATTTTCATCAAGACCCGAGATCAAACCCTTGTTTGTAACATTCAAGTTCTCAAACCAACAATTTACAAACCACCCCTGTTTTCTTTTGAGCTCATCCCCCAATCCAAAAATTTTGATTGATAGTACTTTAAGTAAGGGACCAAAAGAATAGGATAATCAAACAATTAGGCAATGGCTTGTAATATGGTTATATAACAACAAAATGGAAAAATTAGGCTCAAAGGGTTTTCCAAAGGATTAATATAATTGGGTAGGCTTGAAAGGCCCAATCTCAAAACAAAAATGGCCTAGATCATTTTCCTAATCATGCATGGCCTATCAATTTCGCCTCAAGTAATAACTAATCAAGTTCTAGAGTCTTTTTGGTTTCACATATCAACACAGTAAGTACGTAAACTGAATATGATTGGTGCATAGTTTGAGTGAAAAGATTCAAGTGAAGCTTTCTATCCACATACCAATACTCAAATAATAAAAATCATCCATTTAAACAAAATTTGATCAGTTCCTTGCGAAATCCATCATCGGCCACAATCTAGAAAACTAATCTGTAAAACTGAGTATAATTGCACACAAACATATAAATCTGAAATAAATAAAAATTGCTAAAAATATGAAAACAGGCACATAAAACATAACAAAGCGTGGCAAACATAACAACAGGCATGGCAAACATAGCAAAGCATGACACAGAGCATAGCCAATAACTCCCCCAAACTTAAGATTTTCATTGTCCTCAATGAATTGAAAAAAGTAATAAAGAGGACTTCCCTGGGGTAGTCTAACTGTCCGAATCCTCCTCTCAGCCATCTTCAGCATCAGCTTCCTCTGGGGCATTTTCTTCCATGTCATCATCATTATCAACTGCCTCTCCCTGCTGTGGCATACACCATAGTGGTGGTAAGGGAAATACCACCTCTCCCTCACGACCCCTCATATTTAGGTAGTCTACTAATGAATGATTGTAGTAGGCAACATATGCACAGAAAGTTCGATAGTCTCGGTCATTGTTGCGCATCTCCATCCACAACTCCCTAATCTCATTAAGCACAGTGTTAATGGAGCCGAAAGTGGTGGAAGGTGCAGCGGATGGACCAACAGAAGTACCGACAGAAGGTGGTTGTGGTGGTGCAGCAGGAAGAGCAGTTTCTCGCTGAGTCAGAAGTACCCGAGGATTTTTGAAAGTGATTACAGATTTTCATGCCAGTCTTGGCTCTAGCACAGTCCAATATACTCCATATTTCTTACAGAGTCCACAGACCAAGAAGGGTGAGGTAAACCCCTTCTATTTTCCCGGCGTATGAACTCTTGCATGGATCGAAAGATAATGGCTCCAAAATCAACAATCTTGCCAGTTAGAATACAGTAAAGGAGAGCAGCTCTATCCACATCGACGTTACTTTTATGAGTTGTAGGCACGATTCTAGAACAAATAAAATTATACCATTCATGGAGACCATATTGAAGTCGATTGGAAGGGAATGCCATAGATTCGTGTGTGGAATTATTAGTTCGTTAATAACCCAGACCAGCTCATCAGAATCAGTGTGGAGAGCTGTGACATAACTGATATATTCATCTTGCACCCCTTGTGGAAGGTCCAGATATAGATTAATGGCGTTGGCGTTGTAAGGAACAAGAATACCCTTGACTTCAGAAGTCGAATGGGTGCTCTCCATTGCATTGGCATAGAATTTGCAGACTACATCAAGGATGGCGTCGTCAGGTTGTCCTGCTAATTTCAACAACCCGAAATCCCTCAACAACTCAGAATACATATCCCAGCCACCAATATCAGGTCGAAAACTCCTTTCGATAATAATGTTTTTGCCCATGATTTTCTTAAAATTTTTTGCGGCTTGGCTGTTTACAAATCTAGAGGGATCATAACTGGTGATGACTGGCTCTTCCCTCTGTGGAGATGAGGCTGAGCTATCAGTTGCCTGACTCGAACTCTCCAGGTTTCATCTAGCTCGGGCTTTGGGTGCCATTCCCAATGGAAGCACAAATTGATAAGAATAGTGTTCAGCTGACCCCAGTCGGACAAGCACACAAACTAAACCCAACAATCGCGTCACAACTAGAATTTCTCCAATAACAATTTATCAAACTGAGAAGAGTTTCAAAAATCCAAGTTGTAGAAACCAAAAGGATGGCCGTGAGAAGATCGAGAACAATTGAAGAGACAAGGAAAATACCCGAAACGGAAATCAAGTAAGATTGAGTTGGACCACTTTGTGTCTGTATCACAATTAAACAAGAAAACGCTTTCTGCTTCCCCCAAAGGTTTCGGGACCACCAGAATAGCGAAACTACAAAAAATTTGATGGTGAAACTACCAAATCAGCAGAAGACAATAAGATTGAAAAAGAGAAAAATAATGGCAGTGGGGTTTGTCGGGGTACTTCCAAGGGAACAAAGGAAAATGCAGGACTATAAAAAGAGAGTCTGCGTAAGTAAAAGGTTCGGCCGCCTCTTTCAAATTAGTTTGGTAGGGTTCTTTGGCTTAACCGAATGGTAAGTGGGGTTGACAGGATAAGGGAATCTGTCTTCCAATAAGACATTGACATATGTATTCCATTCACCTCACTATTGTAGACATTTGTTTCCTATGTTGACAGAATTTCATCTCATCCCCTTTCTGACTTTCTTTCTTTTTCTTACCGTTATTGACATTATTCTGCCCTCTCTTCTTCAATTAAAGAATTTAGTCTTCCAGCTTAGTTACTGTTCACGTACTTCTTCACTTTTGTTCTTGAAAAACCATTTTCGTTTCTTTTCTGTTCTATCTGTCTACACTGAAGCTATTAAGTCCTTGCAAATTTTTTCTTGTCCTTTCAATAGTCACCACCCATGCATTCTTTCTTGAAGGATCACGACAACTAAACTTCCAAACTGTGTTCTTCTTATGCATATGCCTGAAAAATAAAACACAAACTAATCAAATAAAATAAAAATAAAAACAACTACTAAAATCAAAGAAAATAAAACGAGATGAAAAACTAAGAATCCTAAAAAGATAAATTGGGTTGCCTCCCAAAAGCGCTGAATTTCAAGTCTTCAGCCAGACTGCTTTCAGTCTCCTTAATTCGGTTCACCAAGGGGAATGCTTTCTAATTTATACACTCCCTCTCCATAATAATGCTTTATACGCTGCCCATTGACCTTGAACAAACTCCCATTTGATTTCTTCAACCCCCATATGGGAAAACTTAGTTTATCTCAAACGGTCCTGACCACCTTGACTTCAATTTGCCAGGAAATAATTTAAGCCTTGAATTATACAATAGAACTTGTTGTCCAGGACTGAATTCTTTTCTCATTATCATCTTGTCATGCCATCTTTTGATCCTGTCCTTGTAAATTCTTGCATTGTTATAGGACTCATTTCTCAGCTCATCAAGCTCATTCAATTGGAGTAACCGATTTGCTCCAGCCTTGTTATAGTCAAAATTGAGCTTCTTAATGGCCCAATAAGCTTGATGCTCAAGCTCTACAGGTAGATGACATGCCTTACCAAATACTAACCTATAGGGAGACATTCCAATTAGAGTCTTATAGGCTGTCCTGTATGCCCAAAGTGCGTCATCTAACTTGTTAGCCCAATCTTTTGTATTTAGATGGATAGTCTTCTCCAATATCAACTTCACTTCTCGGTTTGAATTTCAGCTTGGCCATTTGTCTGCGGATGATAATCGAGAGCTACTTTATGTCGAATTCCATATTTTGACATCAAACTATTGAAGACTTTGTTACAAAAATGAGTGCCTTCATCACATAAGATGGCTCTTGGAATACCGAATCTTGTCAATATATTCTTATGCAGAAACTGAATCACCACTTTTGCATCATTTGTTGGTGTTGTTATTTCCTCCACCCACTTGGAGACATAATCAACAGCAAGGAGAATTACCATAAGATAGATTCTCATGGTTTCTGAATCCTTGCTGGTAATAGTTAGGAACCCGATTTCCCTGAAAACTAAAGTTGCTATTATTAACATAATTCACCTGCTCCAAATTCGTCCCCATCAAGTTAGGATTTGTGTTGTCAGGATGAATCATAGCTTACTGCCCTTGTATACCCATTGAAGAAATTTGTGTCGAAATCTGCTCAAGTCTTGCTAGAATGGCTGTCTGCGTATCTAACTCATGCATACCTGCTACTCTTCTGACATTAGCTCTTTCACGTGGCCATTGGCTACTGTTTATAGCCATATCTTCAATTAACTGCATAGCTTGATCAGGTGTCTTAGACCATAGTGAACCTCCTGCTGAAGCATCCACAGTAGCTCGTGTCTACGGAGTCATGCCTCTGTAGAAAACTTGTATCTGGTTTCCTTCATCATATCCATGCTGAGGGCATCTACACAATAACTCTTTAAATCGCTCTTATGCCTCATGTAATGGTTCTTGGTCTAACTGTGTGAACTGGGTAATCTCTAATCTCATCTGCATTGTCTTTCCTGGTGGAAAGTACTTTGCTAAGAATTTCTGTGCCATCACTACCCATGTCGGAATGCTTCCTGCTAGTAGATTTTGATACCAACTCAAGGCTTTATCCCAAAGAGAAAAAGGAAATAATCTTAACTGAATAGCATCATCAGGGGCTCCATTAATCTTAATGGTGCTGCAAATCTGTAGAAAACTTGTCAAATGTGTATTAGGATCTTCCAAGGCCGAACCTCCAAATCGGTTTTGCATAACCATATTGATCAATGCCGGCTTCAGTTCAAAATTGTTGCAATTCACAGGAATCTCTCTTATAACAGTAAAATTTTGGTTCACAACTGGGGTAAAGTAATTGCGTATAGCTCGTTGCTGCTGATTTTCATCTGCCATAATTAAATTTCGATCTTTCTCTTCAAATCTGTTCTGCTGAATTTGTCTGATGGTTCTCTTCGGTTCTTGATCTGACTCTTCTTTTACATCTGTATTTTCACTTTTGTGAGTTTTTATCATTCACCTTAAAAAAATAAAATAAATATTCGTAGATAATAAAGTAAAACAAAAATAAAAATAGAAATCTAAATTAAAGTAAAGGCTATTGGGAAACAGTGTCAACGAAAAACTAAACAACAGATTCCCGACAACGACGCCAGAAAACTTGTTGTCCTTTTGTGGAACACTACTGCAAGTGCACATGTCAGTTTTCGAATATAGAGTAAATATGAGTATCGTCCCACAGGGAACTGTGTCTACCGCAAATCACTGTAATCAACAACCTTGAGCTTTATTTAGAAAATTAATGAATGTTGGTGAAAATCTTATTTATTACTTTAACAATTAAGTACGGAACAATTTAATTAAAATGAGTCACAATAATTAAGTATAAAAATATCAATGGCAAAATATTCCTAGAACTCGATTTCACCTAACTAGGGTTCATACAATTCGTTTGATCAATTGTTCTTTTGATTTCCACTTGTTTATAGCCGAAACTAATTCTTGTTTATCTCTCCCGAGTTTTAAACAGTCATACCCAAATTATCTAATCCTAACCTCCCGATTCAGAATTAAATAATAGAGTTCATTAAGCGATAGTAATTCTATTTCTCTATGACTCATACGATTTGTCAACCTCCCGATTCAACAAAGTCCTATGTTAATTTACCCCTGTGCATATAAATAATCCCCTCTCCCGAGTGTCGAATTCCTATACTAATTCATCCAATTGGTGGCCAATCAATTAGAGCATTAAGAGCAAGTAGATTAAATAAACATAATTGAAATCATCCAAACAATCATCACAAAGTAATTGCAATCAGCCTAAAGTTGGTTACATCGATTCTAGGAAAAAGGAGTTTAGTTCCTAGAAATCATAATAAACATCCAATAATTCCAATTTATCATCCCAAGAATAAACATTGGTAGAAAAAGATGTAAAAGATGGAGTTTCTATGGAGCTAAATCAATCTTGAAGTCTTCTGCCGCCGCCTCCATCGAAATTCTGATAAAAAGACTATTTATAAGGTTTCCAAGCACTAAAACGCGGAAGGCCACGTGAAAAAACAGTGTTGCCCGAATCAGACTGCTATGCTGCGACAATGGTATTAATTCCTCAGATCTGCTCTGCACTATCCAATTTCTTCTATTGTTCAACATAAGTCACGATCGCATCCTGCAATTTAAATTTTTCACGGAATCATCAGAACCAACTCCAAAAGCTTAACTTCTCCAAATTGTTCTTTTTCCTGCACAAATACACAAAACACATAAAACATACCTAATATTGCAAAGAACAAATCAAATAACTAAGTAAAAAGGGTCCTAAACATATATAGATTTCAGTGCTAACACCTATATCGACACAGAGATGGGAGCATGTTACCATGAAATTCGTGATGGGATACACAGGACCCGCGAGAATCACAAGGCTATTTGAGTGATAATCAATAGATTGACTAAGTCTACCACTTACTAGCTATGGAAGCTACTGATACTCTGAGTGTGTGGGCAGATTTATATGTTAGGGAGATTGTGGAATACCATGTAATTTTCCAGTGAGCATCGTATCAGATAGGGATTCTCGCTTCATTTCCCACTTCTGGGAACATTTTTCAAGGAGTCATGGAACCCAGTTGAGCATTAGCACAGCTTTCCGTCCTCAGACAGATGGTCAGTCAAAGATGACTATACAGGTTCTGGAGGATATGTAGAGAGTTTGTGCGATTGATGTTTGAAGCTCCTAGAATGATCACTTGTCATTTGCTAAATTCCCTACAACGATAGTTATCACTCTAGTATCGGGATGACATTATATGAGGCATTGTTTGGCCGTAAGGATTATTCCCCGATTTGAATGGGAAGAAGTGGGTGACTGACTGATAATTGCTCCCGATTTGGTAAGAAAATCCTCTGAGGATGTTTATTTAATGTGTGAGAAATTAAGAACACCTCAGAGCAAACAGAAAAGTTATGCTGATAAGAGACGGAGACCGTTGAAGCTCAAAGAGAGTAGGTCGGAAGATGAAAAGTCGATTCGAGTATTATACGAAAGGAGTAAGTATTGAGGTTTAAGATGATTTTCCTAGTCAAAGTCCTTTGGAAGTATTACACTCTAGAAAAAAGCACATGGGAATTAAGGAGTATGATGCGATAGATTTACTCGGAGTTGTTTATGGAAACATTTGACTTGGTTCTAATTTGGAGGACCAAATTTCTTAAGTGGGGGAGATTATGTAAGACCCGAAGTTTTATTATATTTCCTTATGATTCATGTGATGTAAACATGGATATATGTAAATTGAATCATAAGAAGAGAGTTAAGTGAATGTAAAATGCAAATGAAATGAATAAAATTTTTCGAATGCATTTAAAGATCAAATGAAGAATTAAATGGCCACATAATAAACGAATGGGATTCGAACCATTCGGATTGAAGATAAGAATTTAAAACACGAAATGAGGAAGTGTTCGTGAAGGGAAGTTGTATTGATTTGATCCCGAACACGTTAAAGGGTAAAATGGTCAAAAGACCCAAAATTCGATGTCAATTCTGTAAGAAATTTACACTGTAAACATGAATTCAAGAAATCTTGATCAGTAAAGGAAAAATAATTAAATTTCAGGTTAAATTGATCAAGATATGAATTTATTTGAATAAATCAAAATTTTCACCTCGAGAAATTATCCAAAAAATATTAAAAAAATACCCGAGAAATAAATAAGATAAATATATATATTTAATTGATTTAAATATATATATTTAAATAGTTTAGGTAAATAATATATTATATTTTAATAAAATATAATATAATAAAAAAAAGTCAAAGTCAAAGTCAATAATAATAATAATAATAATAATAAAAAGATATAGAATCGCGAAATCGTGATTCTGTAAACAAAGTAACAGTGATGAAGCAAATAGCAGACGCGCAAGGGAGACCAGCTCCCTTCTGCCACATCGACAAAGGACGCCACCGAGGAGAAGCCGGACGAGAGGAAGCAGCTGAGGCCACCGCCGACGCTGGCTGAGGGAGGAGAGCCGCAGTCGGCCGGAGAGGGAGAGAAACCGAGAGAAATAAAGGGAAAAAAAGGAAAGGGAGACGATCGACGGTCGAGAAAGGGGAGAATGACTCGCTACTGGCCAGAGGGGGCGACGGCGGTGCCGATCTAGGCGCAGATCGGCCAGAAACGACACCGATCGAAAGAGAAAAAAAGGGTACCGACACCGAGGAGAGAAGAGGTCGCCATCGGCCACTTTTCGACGACCTTTGGCGAAATCGACCCCAGATCCATGCACCGAACTACCCCGTAAATTTGCTGGAGGTGGAAGCCGGAGGAGAACCGGCCAACAAAGCTCCGAATGGCGAGGGAGAAAGTTAGACCGGACTGAACCAGGCTGAACCGGACCAGTCTGAACCGGGTTGAACCGGACCAAACCGGTTCAGCCAAAAAAAGAAGAAAAAAGAAAGAGAAAAAGAAAAATAAAAAAAAGAAAAATAGGAAAAAATTTGGTGACGCAATTGAGCTCCGGGTAAGCCGGTAAGTGGTTAAATAGACCACTTTAATTTTCAGAATAATTATTTAAATATATATTTGATCGGATTTAACCCAAAAAATATAAATGTGTAGCTCGATAATCGGTGACAAACGAGGGCTCGATTTAACCTCGATTTGCATACTATCATGGAATCTCGGGTAATTAACACTTATTTACGATAAATTTCATCGTTATGCGTGTTAGAAATTTACAGCATAAATTACAAATTTAATTCTGCATAAAATGAATTATATTATGAAATTTGAGATAAAATGTCGTAAATAATTATTGGAGTTATCCAAAAGTGTAGAACGAGGCCCAATAAATTGTTGGTGGGCCTAATGAGCCCAATAAGCCTCGATGATGTGATTAGTAACTGAAAAATGGGATTAAGGCCAATTAAGGCCCATTAAGGTACAATCGGGCCCATTAAGAGTAAACTGGCCCAATGCTCTAAATTAAGCTCATTAAAAGTGAAATACAAATAAAATTTATTGTATTTAACCCGATAAATGATTATTTGCAGCTTCAAAGAACATATTGGGAGTTAAACGGATCGGGTGATCGGTAACGACGACAAAGGTAGAATAATCAGAGAAATTGAGGTATGGGAATTGTGTGAGTAGCTAGAGGTAGCTACATGTATTTTCGGGTAGAGTTTCGAATAATTAATTTGTATATGGAAAATATCGAAAGAGACCCGACAAAGTAAAAATTATCGTTTTGCCCCTAGTAAGGAAAATTTTGGAAAAGTTATGATTGGATTGAAATATGCATAAATATCATGTTTTGAGTGTTTTCACATTGAAATATTGCTTTTTAGCACATGATATAATATTTATTTTGACTCGAGAGGGTAAATGATGATTTTGCCCATATGAAGGGTAAATATTTCCAGTTTTAGAAAAGGTCATGAAAAGCAAGAACTGAGTGTTCTTGATGTATTTTAATGCTTTTCAATAAGAAATTGGGTAGGTTGGCTGAAGTTTTATCAATTGACATGAAATGGCACGAAGCATGTGCTGATTTTGGTTTTTGAAAACCATTCTTTGAAAACTGAGCCACCTACATGATTTATGTGGAAACAAAACGTGCTGAGAGCATTACTCGCACGAGATTGACATGATTTGTGCATGTGATAGAGTGCTGGAAGCTTGGCTTGCACTCGATTTTTACATGATTTTATACATGACATTGTGCTGGAGCCTAGCTCGCACTAGTTTTCATACGAGTTTTGACATGGTGTTGGAGCATAGCTCGCACTAATGTCCACTATACTTGTTACCATGCTTGGGCCGTACTGGTAGCTTCAGGTAGGCTATGTGTCACACCGATTAAATAGGCTCGCACGTGCTTATTGAGATGTGGTGTGATATGATATGTTGATATGGGTCCACGGAGTACGTTGTACCATGCAGGTAGCATGGAGTACATTGTACCGTGTTGAGATTGTAATATGCCATCTTCGGACAATGTTCAGATCTGCTATGGACCGACGGGTTGGACTTGACCCACCTCTCGTGTGGAAGAAGATGAGATGATACCTCGCACACCTAATCAGTGTAGCCTGGGATCATAGGATATGGCCATAGTCCTAGAGTTATTACCCTGATTCTTGCCTAGTCTTACATGTCACTTACTTTATGAAATTGCATGTCACTTACTTTGTGAAATCGCATATTATTTGCTTTGCGAAATCACATATTACTTATTTCTTGATTTTGTGATTTCATGATTATATTGTAAGACCCGGTATATGTATAATGGTAATGTGTGTAATTGGATCAAATAATATGAATGGACTTGTAATGTAAAGTATGATTGATGTAAGTCCATGGATTCAATGTATGTATGTGTAATATGAATTGTAACGTACATACAAGTTTCATTGAGTACGAATATGAAGAAATGTGTTCTGGCAAGTGATGGATGTGATTGAAACTCAAGATGAGTAGTGTGGTAAAATGGAATGGAGTTATGCTTCCATTTGGTTTCATGTAGCATACCTTTGGACATACAATGAATGCACACAAGTTTCAATGTGCATAAGGTATGAATGGATGCCATTTTCAAGTTATAAAGGTGGATGGATGAGAAAATGGCCATGGAAATAGATTAAGGATGTATTGGTATGAGTTGCAGCAAGGAAACGACAGGAAATCTGGAAAACTTGAGGGCCAGATCGATCTCATAGGATGAGAGATCGATCTGGAAGAGCCAGAATGCTCTTATTTGGGCAAAAGAATAGAGCAGATCGATCTCCAATGGAACCAGATCGATCTCCCAAGCATTCTGTAGTGAAAAGATCAATCCCCAAGCACCCAGATCGATCTCCTTAGCTCTCTGTTTGGGAGCAGATCGATCTCATGCCTCGACAGATCGATCTCATGCCTCGACAGATCGATCTCATGCTTCGACAGATCGATCTCAGGCTTAAAAATACCGTGAAAAAGAGGGATTTTAAGGGACCAGATCGATCTCCTCTTGGACCAGATCGATCTCCTCAAGCTATTTCTATATAAGGAGGGCTGAAAATCAGGAAATCTCGGGAAAAACACTAACCTTTCACTTTCAACCCAAAAACCTAACTTTCCCTCTCTAAAATCAGTCATTTCCAGCAAGAATTAAAGAGAGACCATTAGAGACAAAGTTGTTCCTATCAAAGAGAAGAACAATATAGTGTGAAGGCATTTTTCCATTGTTGGTATTGAAGGAGTTAAGGGCATTGCCATTTGGAGCAAGAAGAAAAATCATATTTGGTAAGATTCTAACACTCCAATCCAAATACATTGTCTATTTAATTGATTTTGGAGCTGTTTGGCATGACTATTGATGGATAAATTATCTAGGGATGTGGTGGAATTGGTGTAACCTAGAAAACCTAGAATGGGTATGATGTGAGAATATATGGGTTGAATGAGTTTATGATTTATGGGCATTGCTAAAGTTGTTATTGAGGTAATGTTTATGATTTTAGATGGTTAAATGAGATTACATTGTGAGTTTGGAGGAATTGTGAAAATGGGTATGTATATGCTTGATAAATGCCATAGTGAGGGAATTCATGGAATATGAACACTATGAGCTTAATGTCGATTTAATATCGATTTTGAATAAGTTAATAGGCCTAAGAAGATCCATAGACTCGAGTTATGGATAAAGTAATGAAACGAGGCCTCACAAGCATTAATAGAAAACTATAGGTCGAATTGACTATAGTGAACGCACGATGTCATATTATATGGATCGAATATAATGCGGGATACGATTTTGTGCAGTCCCGAAGAGTTCGTTGAAGACGAATCGAACCGTACGAGTAAGCAGCTTAAGGAAGTGGAATCACGCATCGCAATTCCAGGTAAGGGAATTTTGTGAGTATATAGAGGTAGCTGCTCGTACTTTGAACTTGTGGGTGAATATTGGGTGTTTTATGAAATGCATGGTTGCTCAAATAAATGATTGATGGTATTCGTGAATGATGAGGAGTATATGCGTGGTTTTGGATTTGAAGTGGATTTTATGAAATGGGATAGTAAGGCTAATAATTGCATAAATCTAATGTTTTGATGCTTTTCAAAACGAAATTGCTTGGTTTTAAGCAAGCTAGTAGATGGGTCGGCTAGTATTGTATGGTTGTTATGGAAAAGCATTTGTGAGTGCTAAACCCGATTGCCGAGATTGTTTGATTATGTATGAGCCGCCTATCGTATTTGTATGACATAAATCGCGCTAGAGCCTCGCTCGCGCTGGATTTCTATGTTTTCATTTGTATGAAACGTGCTGGAGCTTAGCTCGCACCTTGATTTGGAAACTATGATGATGTTTATAAACCGTACTGGAGCTTCTGCTCGTACGTGGATTTTGAGTGGTTGTCTTATGAGTATAACCGTACTAGAGCTATGCTCGTACTCGTCTCTGTATGAGAGGATGCCTGAGTCATGCTAGAGCTTTGCTCGCACAAGTTTGCACATTGTGACACGTATAAGGTTGTGAAAGTTGGTAAGATCCTTAAGCCTTACATCCTTAAGCCAACATCCTTAAGCCCAAAGAGGCGGGGAGGCTCTGTTAGGCGGGGAGGCTCTGTTCAGTGGGGAGGCTCTCTTACGGTGGGATCCTTAAGCCAACATCCTTAAGCCCTGGAAGGGCGGGGAGGCTCTGTTAGGCAGGGAGGCTCTCTTACATGGGTACGGTAAGATCCTTAAACCCTACATCCTTAAGCCAACATCCTTCAGCCCAAAGAGGCGGGGAGGCTCTGTTAGGCGGGGAGGCTCTGTTCGGTGGGGAGGCTCTCTTACGGAAGGATCCTTAAGCCCTACATCCTTAAGCTAACATCCTTAAGCTAACATCCTTAAGCCCGAGGAGGCAGAGAGGCTCTGTTAGGCGGGGAGGTTCTGTTCGGCAGGGAGGCTCTCCTTCACGGATATGGAAAACTCTTGGTATGGGATAGGTAAGACCTAGGAATGGCACCCCCAATCACAATATGAGTCTGCGGAGTACGCTGTACCGTGTATATCACATGGAGTACGATGTACAGCAGGATGGTTATGTGGTAAGAAAGTCTGGCGAGGGATAATCCATCTTCGTGCCAGCATGATACCCCGCACACCTGGATGCGTGTGGTCTGAGATGATTTATGATGTAATGGTCCACATAGGCACTTTTGATATAGTGACCTAGTTTTTATACACATGCGTGAATTGTGAAATGAAAATGTGGTTGTGATTGTGAGTTGATTTGGTGGTAATTATGTGTTGAGAAAGAGGTTTATGATGTTGGTTTAAAAAGGAGGTTTCTTAATGAATTGCCCTTTTTATGAATTTAAATGAGATTGAGCATGAGATGATTTATACATGATGTTTCTACCATGTTTTATATGCCAATGCACATGATTTTGATACATGATATATATGTATATTCACATGGCATAGTTTTATTCCTCATGCTCCTACCATAAATGATTTATGCATAACACTATCAGCATGTAGATAGAGTAGTTATCTACCATGCTTGCATTATTGCCTTACTGAGCGTGTGGTTGCTCATCCCACTCTATTTTCCCCCTACAAAGTGTGCATAGTAGCCCAGTAAGGACTGAGGCGTGGTATTTTGGACTCCACTGCATCTCCATTGCTAAGAGGTATATACGTGATTCTTTTTGTATCTAAACAATGTAAAAGCACAGTATTCTTTTGAGTTGTAATTATGGGGATGTAGATGTCAGTAAAACATGTATTCGTATAAGTACACGATTAAATGTAAATGTATGATATCGTTTTAATTAATTGAGCATGAATGAGATGTGGTGTTTATTATTGACTCACAGCCCAATAGTGTGTGGTGAGTTTAGTTCACGACCGGGTAAGGTAACAGTAAAATGCAAAAAATTTTCAGTGATTTTCGGTTAAAGAGAATGGAATTGGGTCGTGACATATATATTGTGGGACTGAGTCCTGATGATTTTGGGGTGGATGTGGATTTGAAATAAATGACATGTTTTGATATAATGCGCATTATTTAAATAGCATGACCCATAATTCCATGCTTTATCTGCCATTTCATGAAATGAATTGCCAATTTGAAATAAATGGCATGTTTTGACAGAATGTGCATTATTTAAATAGCATGAAGTATAATTCCATGCTTTATCTGCCATTTCACGAAATAAATTATTTTATACGAATTATTTTACCTGGCATAAAAGTATGCATGAAATTCGTATTTAAGAACGATTTCAAAAGAGAATGATTTAATGCATGGCATCATGATCATGTAGATAGTATGGTTATCTACTTGCTTGCATGATTACCTTACTGAGTGCGTGGTTTGCTCATTCCCCTTATTTTCCCCTCTTTTCAGAGCACTTGCAGTAATTAGTGAGCAGCTGAGGACTTGCATTCTTGGTATTCGCTGCTTTCCATCATCGAAAGGTATACACTTGGTATGATTTTATATCTAAACATTAATAGCACAGTAATCAATTTGGAATATAATATGGGGGATGTAAATATTAGTAAACACGTACAAGTATAGAGTCTCAATTATAAAGTATACGTGTTTGCATTTACATAAATTAAAAGATAGATGTCATAGTAGATGGTAAAGGATGATTAATACTGACTCATAGCCTAACTATTTGGGTGGTGAGAATGTTCATGACAAGGAAAGGAAAGGAAAAAAGCGAAAAATTTGTAGCGATTTTTGGTAAAAATGGGTTGTGACACTCCCAGCCTACTTTTGGCATAAGCCCAGGTAAATCACCGGATATGTATATTACCAGACTTGTATTTGTATAGATACTGGATGTATAATTTTATTTTGGGATGTAATCAAAGACTTATGAGTAGTATGTGATTATTTTTGGGATGTTTGAGTCTTGGGAAGTGAATTAACTTAGGAAATAAATCTTCTTATGGATGTGGTAGTTGATATGCATGAATTTGTAAGGTAATAAGGATAAGAAATAAAATCAATTGCCTTGCAGATATAAACTGTGCTTATTTGCAGGAGGATATGCTATAAAATAAATCGTTATGCTGCCGATATTTCTGGCAAAATTTAAATGAAAAAAAGAATAAGTAAAAGAAAGAAATAGAGACCCTACACTGAGCAAGAATGCAACCTAAGTAGTAAATGAGATAACAGGAAAAAGTTAGGCCCTATTTCCACTCTTCTGGGGTGTGACAACCTAGATGTAATTCAAGTATTTTATTTATTTATTTTTCTTCTTTATGTTCTTGTTACGAATAATTTTCTTTTGTTTTCTTGCAAGGTACATCGGCCTAGTGCATGAGTCGAGTGAGAAGTGGTGAATTGGTTCCCCTTGACCCTGAAATTAAAAGAAACTTAGAAGAATCAAGGAAGAGAACAAAGAAGCCCTTGTTGAAACAAATACCATGGAAGAAGTGGTAGATGCCAGAGCTCTTCGAGACTATGCAATGCCTTCGGTGAATGGATTTGAGATGAGCATAAGAAATCTAGCGATTTAAGCAAATAACTTTGAAATCAAACCAGCTATCATCCAAATGCTCCAAACTTTTGTTGTTGCTGGATAGCTGCGTGTAAAAGATCGCAGGACAGACGCAGCTTATATACTCTACTAAAATGCTCTGTAGAGGAGGAAAAAATAAAGGGATGAGCATAACGCACTCAGTAAGAAATATATGAAAGTAGATAGATAACCACATTGTCTACGATGCTCATAATGCATGTTTTATCATCTCGTAAAACAAATGCATTTACTTTTCAAAACACTCGCATTAATATATGAAAGCAAGTAGATAATCAAACTATCCACGATGCTCATGATGCATGGTTTATGCCGAAAAACTCATGGCATTCACAAAACCATTATAATAAAACACATAGCAATTTACTGCCAAAACCTGAATATCAAAACTCATTCAGAGTAAAATATTTATGTGTTCAGTATTGAAACTCACTTTAAAATCATATTCTCATTTCAAACGGTTTCATCATAGAAATCAAATCACAATTAGTTTCATCACCGAAACCAATAAAATAGATGAGACTAGGCAGGGATTTCAACATAAATCCAAGGGACAATTGGCCAAAGTTCGAGACCCACAAGCTATCACGGATCAAGTGTGCCAGGGTGTCTCTGAGTCCGAAGAGGGGATTAGTCTATCCATCGGCTCCTATCTAAGGACTATCACAAAACAGAGCAATGACAAAGTGTCACGCACCGGAAACGCGAAAAATAAGGCTAATTTAAAACTTTTTATTCATTCATTCACAATTAAGAGTGCATTCCTATGCAGTGTCATACATCATCACCTATATTATACCTCAGGATCTCGTCATTGAATAGTATATATTATATCTTATACATTACTTGATCTCAAGTTAATTAATCCTAATACATCCCATACAATGTTATACATCAAGTGTCTGCAATTACAGTAATTGTCTGGGTACATGAAAAGATAAAAGATACCTCAAAATACAATATATGGCCTGGAGCTCAAGTCCTCCACTAGCCACTACACAAACCCTTTTCACTTGAAGAAATCTGGGGGGGGGGGGAGAAAACAGGGTGAGCTTCTAAATCGCTCAGTAAAGGGGGTAAGGGACTCATTTCATAAACCAAAATGCACATCACAAAATATTTATTTGTATGTGAAACTCATTAATCTCATTTGAAAACCATAGCATGAAAGTACTCAAAACGACATTCTCATGTCTCAAATCATGTGAAAACATGAAGTAAAAAGGCTCAGTCTAGAGCAATAACAAAGCACGTGAAAATAATGCGATAATCAATTTCTCAATGAACGTGATAAAATCACTGAAATAGTAATGCACGTGGCACAGCCACTAAACACACGTGGCATAGCCACTGATTTAAATTCACACGTTGTACAGCCACAAAGCACACGTGGCATAGCCACTGAGTTAAATTTGCACGTGGCACAGCCACAGGATGGGGTTTCACATGGCAAAGGCCACCAATTAGGGTTTCTCACGTGGCAACGGCCACCAAATGGGGTTTCTCACGTGGCAACGGCCACCAAATGGGGTTCTCACGTGGCAACGATCACCAAGTATACGTGGCATAGCCATAGAATGGTTTATTCTCACGTTACCAGAACGGAGAAGAATCGGGCTTACATGCTACCAGAGCAATGCCCGGTGTGTACTCAGAATTACACACCTAAGTCTTAATCACATAAGACTAGTTTGCCTTCATGTAGAACTCATAGTGGTTTTTCTCTCATACAACTCATTTGAAAACCGTTTTGTACTCAACACAAAACATAATAAAACCAAGTTCCAACCGGCAAAGCACGCACACATTTCTCAAATCTCGATATTGCCTTAACGTAGAGCCCAATTCATTACTCACACAAAATTCAACGGTTTATAAAGCAATTTCACACTCAGCTTATAAACTCATAAAATAATGGGCTCCAACCGGCTATAAAAATCTTGTGCAATTGTATCACAACACAACACTCAACATGCTTGTTTTATAAATCACAAATCATGCTATAGTAGTTCGCAAATCACATACACAAATGGTTTAGTTTCCCTTACCTCTTTGCACCTCGTATAGTGCAATCGTTTCCCCCGTATCACGGACTAGCCTCGTATTCCACTCTGGAACTCCCGAGCTGTCCAAACGATGTTAAAACATCAATATTCAACTATCACATCAACCTCAATTCTCAAAATCGAGCATAATTGCTCATAACACCTCAAATCTCTTGATTCTCGTAACTCTACCCCAAACTACACTCTTATTCACAACATCTCAACGTTCTACATTTCTCATGCCAATTATCTATGCTAATTCACCACATTGTCTAAATTTCCATTTATAGCTCAAAATTCCTAAATTGCTAAATATCATTATCACTCCAACCACATTGTAATTTCATCAATCCCTAATCATTTTTCAGCTATTTCAGCACAATGACAACAACCATTATCATCAAAATCATCTCAGATATCAAGATCGAGGTTTAGAAATTACCCAAAACTTGTGGAGAGCTTATCTCTTGCCTCGATTCGATCCGTCTTTCGATTTCCAAGTATGTTGTTCTCCCTTTGATGAGGAACAACTTTTCTTCTTACCACAACTTTTGATTTGGGCGGAAATGGGTGCTTTGGATGAGTGAGAAAGCTAGGTTTCGGTGAAAATGGGGGTTGAAATAGAGAGAAAGTGAGATTGCAGGAGAAAAACAGGAGTTCCTTATATAGGCTGAGGGTAGGAGATCGATCTGGCTCTTGATGAGATCGATCTGCATTTGAATTTTAAGGACGATTTGGGCAATTTTATGCCTAGGAGATCGATCTGTCGAGGGGTGAGATCGATCTCTTTATGGCTTTATGAGATCGATCTGCTCCTTGAGGAGATCGATCTTCTCCCAAACAGAATCATTTGGAGATCGATCTCTTCCTAATGAGATCGATCTTCTCTCAAACAGAATCATAAGGAGATCGATCCTCTTCCATTGGAGATCGATCTGCTCCTCAAATTCCTCCTTCCTTGTCATTTTTAACTCACCATATCGATCTCTCCTTCTCCCAGATCGATCTGTCCTCATAACTTCACACTTATTTTAAACACTTAACATATAAATCTCCAATTATCATTCCCCAATTCACTTAGCTTAATAAATTACACTTCATGTTCACATTACATAATTAAAATATGTCTGAAATTCTCAGATCTCACACAAAGCATGCCCGAGTCCAAAGACGCAATCCTCACAACCCATAGTTGCACCGTACAGTGTACTCCAAGTTGTCTACACGGTACGACGTACTCCGTGAACCAGAGTAATATTACCATATAGTTGTAGGTGCCTGAGTCACAAGCTCACCACCATAACCAAATAAATTATCAACCATAGCCTGTCGTCTCAGATCTAGTGCGAGCAAGTCAGTGTGACACACAGTCAACACGAGGGCTCTAGCACGATCTCAATCACAAATCACAACAGAATCCAGTGCGAGCAGTGCTCCAGCACGGTCTGTACATATGCAATACCAAAATCAAGTGGGGAGGATCTGTATAAATCCACAGATCTCATCATAGCTCCAGCACGATTTCACACACACAAAATAGACAGCTGGCTCTATTTCCCACCACAGTGGTACTCAAAACCGAGTGCAATATGCAAAACGGTACAAAACAGAGTGAGAGGGTAACATCCCATTAAATCACTCGTCAATCAAATCACATTTTAGAAAAAAATATGCAATTTAATGCATACAGTCAAATAATGAGCCAGTCTATCATTTCAGCTTCACAAAAATCTCTTTTTCATAGAGAAAACATGTATTTCATGCACTTTATGCATTTTTAAAAATTCCCTAGTCTAAGGGTATTTTCGTAATTTTCCCATATTTGGGTGCTATCCAGAATTTCATATCTATACGCTATACAAAATTTAATTGACTATAAACGACGATGAAAATACGTACAGCTATCTCTAATAGCTCGCATAGATCCCTTACCTCGGATCACGTAGTGTGACCTCTCTTCCTCTGTACTGTCCAAATCTCGCAGTCCGGTCAACTCTCAATATGACTCTGGAGCTGCATTTAACCATTCACTGGATTAATTTCACGTTTCCCACTGTATTACATATTTAATACAGTTCATTTTACTTAATTGGGCCTGTTTACTCTTAATGGGCCTAAATACTTTAATTGGGCCTTAATCCGTATTAAGCCCGTTTTTCACGTATTATTTCCCTTCATCAGGGTCTATCGGCTCATTGGTCTATCAATACTTGGGCTTTATTCCAAGCTCTTTGGATAGCCCGAATATCATTTACGATAGTTTATTCAAAATTTCGAATATAATTCACTAAATCCGGAAATTAAATCTGAAATGCATAAAATAAATCTTAAATACGCGTTAATCACATAAATTGTAGTAAATGAGCTTTACTTACCCGAGATTATGCGATGGTGCATGAATCGAAGTTCGATCGGGCTTCCGTTCGGAATTAATTGTCAAACTACACAATTTCATATTTTTTAACTCCGGGTCAATTTTCGATTAAATATAATTTAAATAAATTTATCAAAAAATTAAATCGATCACTTTTGACCTCGTATCGACTTACCCGAAGTCTGATGAAATCTCGAAAAAAAAAATTTCTCTCTCTTCTCTCTCTCCTACTGAATCAGTTCGGACCGGTTCAGTCCCTTTCACACTGAATCGGTCCGAACTGGTTCAGTGGCCATTTTACCGTTGCCGGAGCTGGCAGCCGGTTCCCGACGCGATTCCACAGCCAATCGACTTTGCTCAAGTTGGGGAGCATTCTTTTGGCCTGGGCTGGGGTCGATCGGCGCCGGATTCCATCGATTTTCTCCCTCTCTCCTGCGACTCTCCCTCCTCCGATCTCCTCACCGCCGGCGATCTGGGGCGCGTGGTGGCTGGCGAGCATTCCCTCGGTGCCGGTCAACCCTTCTCCGGTCACCCCTCGCGCCATCTCCGCCTGTGTTGCCACCGGTGAATAAAAAATCAGGGGAGATCGATTTTCTCCCCTGTTTCGCGATTATGCTGTCTCTTTTTTTTTCTTGTTTTTTTTTCATTCCGTTTTTTTTCCAGTTTTTCATTTTTTTATAATATATTGTTATTATTATTTTATTCTTAAAATAATAATAAAAATCCTAAAATATCCCAAAAATATACCAAAATTCATATTAAATTCATTTAGTCTATAAATGAATTTATCAGTCTGATTTTACCTTTTCAGTATATTTTTTTACTATTTTTGAGCTCATTTTTCGAGACAAAAATTCTGAAAATATTAAATAAATTCATATCTTGATCAGTTGGACCTGAAATTTAATTATTTCTTCTTTATTGATCAAGATTACATAAATTCAAGTTTACAAATAACAATTTCTTAAAAATGACACCGAATTTTCGGGTCTTTCATTCCTCTCCACCTTAAGAAATTTGGTCCTCCAAATTAGAACCAAGTTAATTCTCGAATAACTGTGAATATTTTCTCGCATCAAGCTCTCTAATTCCCACATAACTTCTTCCGAAGTGTGGTACTGCCCGAGAACCTTAACCAAAGAGATCGTCTTAGATCATAACACTTTCTCTTTCCTATCCAATATCCGAATTGACGTCTCTACCTACGACATATTATCTGTGAGCTCCAACGGCTCATATTGAATCACATGTGCCTGATATAGATGATACTTCTAAAGCATCAATGTGTGGAAGACGTTATGAATGCCTGCTAGCTCAGGTGTCAAGACTAGCCTACAGGCCTTATCTCTCACTCGCTCCAGTATCTCATTATCCCTTTCGAGGGAAAAACTTTCAAGAATATTGATTCACCTACAATGAATTTCAAAGGTTTATGCCTCATCTCAACGTAGCTTTTCTGTATGATCTGAGGTGTCCTCAATCTCTCACATATCAATTGGACATCCTCAGAGGCTTGCTTCACTAAATCGGGAGCAAACATCTTTCGGTCACTCACTTCTTCCCATCCAATCGGAGATCGACACCTACGACTATATAATGCCTCATACGGTGTCATCCCAATACTCGAGTGATAGCTATTGTTATAGGCGAATTCGGCAAATGGCAAATGGTCATCCCAGGAGCCTCTAAAGTCCATCACACAAGCTCTCCACATATCCTCCAAAGTCTGGATGGTTCTCTCTAACTGACCATCGGGCTGAGAATGGAAAGCTGTACTGACACTCAATCAGGTTACCATAGCTTCCTGAAAATGTTCTCAAAAGTGGGAAGTGAAGCGAGAATCCATGTCAAACACAATACTCACTGGAATGCCATGTAGCCTCACAATTTTTCGTACATACAGATTCGCCAACGCACTTAGAGTATCCATAGCCTTCACGGCTAAGAAGTGAGCTGACTTCGTCAATCTTTCCACAATCATTCAAATGGCATCATGGTTCCGTCGGGTCCTCGGTAAACCCATGATAAAATCCATGGTGATATGTTCCTATTTCCATGTCGGTATAAGTAGAGGTTGCAATAATTCTACAGGTTTCTGATGCTCTACCTTAATCTACTGACATGTAAGACACTTAGCCACAAACTCTACAATATCTCTTTTCATGTCTGACCACCATTACACTTTTCAAAGATTTTGATACATCTATTACTCCCCAGATGCACTGTATACCTCGATGAATAAGCTTTTGTCAAAATCAATCTCTTTAGCTGTGGGTCATCGGGAACGCAATTTCGACCTCCGAATCTCAGCAGGCCATCATCAGTAACTGTGCACTCAGTCACTCTACTTATCTATATCTGACTATGCATATCAACACAACAGCGATCAATACGCTGAGCTTGTCTGGTTCGGTTTATCAAATCCGATTTCAATCTCAGACTAGCTATCACACAATATGCGTCAGTATCAGAAGGGTCTATATCTAGACTGAGACTAATAAACTGCTCTAACAGTTCATGTTTCCTGACCATCATGTACGATACCATCCTGAGGCTCTTTCTACTCAAGGCATTAGCGACTACATTTGCTTTACCCGGATGATAAAGTATCTCACAATCATCATCTTTTAGAAGTTCTACCCATCGTCTCTGCCTCATATTCAATTCTTTCCATTAAAAATAGATACTTGAGGCTCTTATGATCAGTAAATAACTGAAATTTCTCACCGTACAAATAGTGGCGCCATATCTTCAGTGCAAACACTACGACTATCTACTCTAAATCATGGGTCGGATAGTTCTTCTCATGGTCCTTAAGTTGTCTGGATCCATAAGCAACTATCTTCCCGCTCTGCATCAATACACAGCTCAGTCCCTGTTCAAAGGCATTTGTATATACAGAGAAACCTCCTGAGCTGGTCAGAATGGTGAGAATCGATGCGGTGGTCAGTCACTGCTTTAGTTCGTGAAAACTCTTCTCATATACACTGTCTCATTCAAATGCAACATTCTTTCGAGTGAGACGTGTCAATAGAGCAGCCAATTTAGAGAAACTTTCTACAAATTGGCGGTAATATCCAGCCAAACCCAAAATGATATCTGTTTCAACTAGAAATCACACTTACTAAGCTTCGTATATAGCTTCCTCTCTCTGAGGGTTTGTAGCACAATGCTCAGATGCTAGTCATGCTCTTCCCTAGACTTCAAATACACCAGAATGTCATCTATAAACACTATGACAAATCGATCCAAGTATGGATTGAACACTCCATTCATCAATATCATAAAAGCTGTAGGAACATTCGTTAGCCCAAAAGGCATAACCAAGAACTCAAATGTCTATAACAGGTATGAAAAACTATCTTAGGTACATCTCCACTCCGGATTCTCAACTGATGGTACCCAGACCTCATATCGATCTTGGAAAAGATCTTTGCTCCTCGAAGTTGATCCAATAGATCATCAACATGTGGAATGGGGTACTTGTTCTTAATGGTCGCCTTATTCAACAACCGATAATCAATTCACAGTCAGAGACTTCCATCCTTCTTTTCAGCTGTAGCCCTCTTCTTCGGGGCAGAAGTACTAGCTGTATCCTTCTATGACTCTTTGCCCTACTGTGGGGCTATCTCAGCTAACTCTGGGTAATCCCTTATCATATGCCTCGTCTTGCCACATCTAAAACATGTTCCAATCAATACGTGGCATGACCTACTACTAGATTGGTATCTACCACATGCTCTACATTGATTTGTAGTCTGTTGGGGTACTTCAAACACTATACCCCTAACTAAAGTCTAGACCTGATGTACTAGGGTTTAATCATCCTACCCCGTGACTCATCAACCCTCGGTCGTCTAACAAATGACCTCTTCCCCACTCAGACATTATGGTCCTCTGTTGATCTCTATTCCTGCCCTTCACGACCTTACCAAACTAAAGGATGTGCATCTCATAGTCTTGTTCACACAATTAAGTTCTACGCACGGTCTCCTCGTAAGTCATGACGTCAAATAGGGCTAATCTAACTCTGATGGAAGGTCTCAATCCTTCCATAAACTTACGGACCTTCCGCATCTCACTGCTCATGGTATCGGGGTCATATCTTCCCAATGATGTAAATCTAGACTCATACTCATCTACCAATTTGTTCCCTGGATCAGACCAAGAAATTTCCATCTGTAATCTCCGCTGAGCAGTGGCTAGGATGTACTGCCTCCTGAAGGCATCCAAAAATGTCTCCCAGTCAATCAACTGATATACATAGCTTTCATGATGGGTCAGGCAATTTCCACCAATGTTCTGCTACTGCCATCGTTCCGGGTTGCAAGAAATTCTAGGGGCCAAGCTCTCTGTCTTCACGCATAGCCCTCTGCTTTAGCATCATTTTCAGTTCACCGGCCTTTCCAACTGGTCCAATATGTTTTTTTTTTATGCTTAGGTCATCCACTCGGCCTCTCTTCCTCTGCTGCAGTGCAGGCCTATATAACCTATACCACTGATGTTATCTTTATATTTATATATATATATATATCAGTACTCTATCTTTCCTCCTGCTCTCTTACTCTTTCTTTTGTTCTTTCGATCGGTTGATCCCTTACTACCGTGCCTAGGTAGAAATAGGCACCACATTGTTGTAGCTACCGAACAGCTATCCTTCTTCATTTCCCCACGGTTCCTTTCCCACTTTTCTTTTCGATTTCTTCATATTCTAATAGCCGTTCTACATTTTTTTCCTATACCTCGGGTTTTTCTTTCACCTAAACGCCCCATCCCTATTAATTTAGTCTGCTATATCTCATTAACTATGATGCAAATTTACAGCAGTGGCCAAGCAGCCTACTCTCCTGCTCCATCACTGCTGTAAACAACAGTCACATGTCTGTATCTTTTCCTTCTCTATCTTCTGTACTGTCAGTTCAATCTGTTGTCTTGCATTTCCTCTGCAGTTCAGTCACAGTTAATATTATACTTATTCTTTCGTCCTTCCAGACATTAACATCTCACCAACCCTGCTTTGTTTCAAGCTTTCCCGCTCCATGCTTCCTGTTTTCACGTTTCCCCTTCATTTGTCCGGGTGCTTTACATACATATCTTTGTACACCTATATCTTTATTGGGATCTCTTAGGATTGGCTTCATTTTAGAAGCCAATCCTCGAACTCTTATTTCCACTTGTGTTTCTATGTGTGTATATATATATATATATATCTATGTACCATACCTATGTACCTTAATTGAAGAATACCCTTAGCAGCACATGTAATTATTTATATATATACATACATGTGTACACCCATGTACTTAAATAAATTATTTATTTATTTATTTAGTTGTTTATTTATTTACTCATTTAATTTATTTTATTAATAAATTTTAAGTAGTTATTTTATACTTCACCATGTATTATGTTCAAAGCGTAATCAGCCTATTATTAATACTTATCTAGTACAGAGGAATATACACACATTAAATCTAGCTCAAAAATTTTATTTTTACACCTCATAATTATTTATTCCTCAAATCAAAATATTTTAGTAATTTAGTCTCATCCAAGTTTCTCATATCATAATTCAACTTAATTATCCACCAATAAGCACATTCTCCATTATTATTTAAACCGGGTACATGAAAATTCTTGGGGTTTACATTATCCCCCTCTTAAGAAATTTGGTCCCCCAAATTTAAAATTACCTCCGTTTTCAAACAAGTGTGGTTATTTCTCGCGTATTAGACTTTCTAATTCCCACGTGGCCTATTCCAAAGTGTGATACTGCCACAAAACTATGACCAGAGGACTCGTCTTAAACTGCAATATCTTTTCTTTCCTATCCAGTATCCAAACCGATTTTCCATATACGTCATATCCTCTTACAATTCCAGTAGTTCATACTTAATCATATGCGTCTATTTTGGATGATATTTATGTAGCATTGAAACGTGGAAGACACTATGGAAAACATTATGAATATTCGCTAATTCCAATATTTTTCTCTTATCATACTTGATGATTACTGTACTTTCAGGAGAGTTGATAAGTTTGTACTATTCTCCGGATGCAGAATATGTCTCTATAAATGAGCCTTTGACAACATCAATTCCTTTGACTATAGATAATTGGGTACACAATTCTATCTTTAAATCTCAATAAATTATCAGTACCAATATTCAAGCAAGTTGTAGCACCCATCTAGGCCTGATTAGCTACATCCATACGGTACTTATTAATATGCTGAGCTTGCTCAATTAGATCAATCAATTATAGTTTTCAACTCTCAAGCTTGCAACCATGAGATAAATGTCAGTACCCTCCAAAGTGGATCACCTGGTCTGAAAATCTCATTTTCGTGCAATTCTTGTAATTTTTTTCTCAGCATTTTTAATTCAATCAAAGTCACTGAGTACAATGGTCTAAATAATTAATTCGGTATCAGGTGCTAAATCAATTTCAAACTTTACCTTTCAATTTATTGGTAACTCTGATAGATCCTCCGAATACGTGTCGAAAATCCCTCCGTCTACTGGGGTGCCTTTTTATTTCGAGCAGGCCTTGACTTTATCAATTATGCAAGCAGTGTAACCTTCACTTATACTTTTAGTCCCGCAATTCATCTTTTCAGTTATAGTGGCTTTACTTTATCACTCTCACTGCTTCTTTAGTACATCACTTTTCTGTCACTCTCTTTACCTTTTCATTATCTTAGTAACCTCGAAATATGCATTTCTGTGAGATCTGAGGATTTCAGACATATTTTAATTATGTAATATGAACTTGAAGTATAATTTATTGAGCTAAGTGCATTGGGAAATGATAATTGGAGATTTATATGTTAAGTGTTTAAAATAAGTATGAAGCTATGAGGACAGATCGATCTGGGAGAAGGAGAGATCGATCTGGTGAGTTAAAAATGACAAGGAAGGAGGAATTTAAGGAGCAGATCGATCTCAAATGGAAGAGGATCGATCTCCTTATGATTCTGTTTGAGAGAAGATCGATCTCATGAGGAAGAGATCGATCTCCAAATGTTTCTGTTTGGGAGAAGATCGATCTCCCCAAGGCGCAGATTGATCTCATAAAGTCATAAAGAGATTGATCTCACCCCTCGATAGATCGATCTCCTAGGCATAAATTGCCCCAAATCGTCCCCAAATTCAAACGCAGATCGATCTCATCAAGAGCCAGATCGATCTCCTACCCTCAGTCTATATAAGGAATCCCTGCTTTCTCCTGTAATTTCACTTTCTCTCTCTTTCAACCCCCATTTTCACCGAGCCCTAGCTTTCTCACTCATCCAAAGCACTCATTTTCGTCCAAATCAGAAGTTGTGGCAAGAAGGAAAGTTGTTCCTCACCCAAGGGAGAACAACATACTTGGAAATTGAAAGACAGGTCGAATCGAGGCAAGAGATAAGCTCTCCATAAGTTTTGGGTAATTTTTAAACTTCGATCCTTATATTTGAGATGATTTTTGGTGATAATGGTTGTTGGCATTGTGTTGAAATAGTTGAAAAATGATTAGGGATTGATGAAATTACAATGTAGTTAGAGTGATGATGATATTTAGCAACTTTGGTAAATTTAGGAATTTTGAGCTATAAATGGAGATTTAGACAATGTGGTGTATTAGCATAGATATTGTGACATAGGAAATATAGAATGTTGAGGTGTTGTGAGCGAGATTGTGGTTTGTGATGGAGTTATGAGAATTGAGAAATTTGAGGTGTTATGAGCAACTATGCTCGATTTTAAGAATTGAGGTTAATGTGATAATGAGTATTGATGTTTTAACATCGTTGGATAGCTCGGCAGTTCCAGAGTGGAATGCGAGGCTAGTCCGTGATACGGGGGAAACGATTGCACTATACGAGGTGCAAAGAGGTAAGGAAAAACTAAACCATTTGTGTATGTGTTTTGATGAATTGTTGTAGCATGAACCATGATTTGAGAATACAAGCATGTTTGGTGTTGTGTTGTGATATAATTGCACACGGTTTTTATAGCCGGTTGGAGCCCATTATTTTATGAGTTTATAAGCTGAGTGTGAAATTGCTTTATAAACCTTTGAGTTTGCGTGAAAAGTAAATTGGGCTCTACGTTAAGGCGATATTGAGATTTGAGAAAATGTGTGTGTGTTTTGTCGGTTGGAACTCGGTTTTAATATGTTTTGTGTTGAGTACACAAATGTTTTAGATAAGTTTTATGAGAGAAAACCATTATGAGTTCTATGTGAAGGCATAACATTTTATAAGATAATGGCTAATGATTGAGACTTAGGCGTGTCATGTTGAATACACATCGGGCCTTGCTCTGGTAGCATGTAAGATCGATATAGTGGGACGCCTTGGAACTGACCCAGGGACCACAGGCCTTGTTCTGGTAACATGTAAGTCTGATTATTCCTCCACTTTGGTAGTGTTGGAAGGCCTTGCTCTGGTAGCATGTAAGTCTGATATTCCTCCGTTTTGGTAACGAGAGATGCCTCCATTTTGGTAACGTGAGATGACCCCCGTTCTGGTAACGCTGGGTGGCCTTGCTTTGGTAGCATGTAAGACTGAGAGAGTGGGCCACTTGGGAACCGACCCAAGGACCACGTGATAGTGTGCATGAGGCGAGGCATTGCTCTGGTAGCATGTAAGTCCGAGCCTTGTTCTGGTAACATATAAGTCCAATATACCATGCATATGACCATATTGTCGACGTTCCCTCTATACGAGGATGCCTGGGATGCGCACCCAGAGGAGATTACATATTTGATGTGCCATGACGAGTTTTAATTGAGTTTTATTGCCTAGTCTCGTTTTACACATGAGTTGTGTTTTGTGACCTTGTCACGTGCTATTTACCGAGGTGATTTTTATCACGTATTTTGAGAACAGCCATTATCGCATATATTTACACATGCTTGTGAGTGCTCGATATTGAGCCTTTTTATCTTCATGTTTTCACATGATTTATGAGTTATGAGATGATGATGTTTTGAGAACTTTCATGCTACGATTTCAAATGAGCTTTTTAAACAAATACATATTTGTGATGTGTGATATGGTTTATATAACTGTGTTCCCTTACCCCTCTTACTGAGCGATTTGGAAGCTCACCCTGTTTTCTCTCCCCCCCCCCAAGATCGCTTCAAGTGAAGTGAGTTCCCTGCGACGTACGGGTTAGAGGCTAGTGGAGGACTTGAGCTCCAGGCCGTATTTTGCATATCGAGGTAGATATTTAATATTCATGTACCCAGACTAGAGTTATATTTATAGACACTTATTGTACAATGATGTACGAGATGTATTAGGATTAATTAACTTGGAATTGAGTAATGTATATAATACAATATATACTATATTATGATGAGATCCTGAGGCATGATGATTATGATGATGTATGACACTGCTCAGGAATGCACCCTTAATTGTGAATTAATGAGTAAAAAGTTTTAAATTAGCCCTATTTTCTGAGCTTCCGAGGCATCACAGAGTTTTCTTGGTATCAGAGCTTAGGGTGTTTAGTACTGTCAGTGTCGGTTAAGTGAAATAGAATACATCCCATGTGTCTGTAATAGTCTGGTCATGAACTGAATCTGAGGATTGAGATTTTAATCGATTTTGATATGTACGCGCAAGAGACGAGTTGAGATAGAGAATGAGTAAACGACGAGGTCGTTCGAGGAGGCAGGCAGAGTCCCCTCTGCCACCTGTCCCACAACCAGAGAGTCCTAACTCTCGATTTAATCGGATTGAGATCGATGTGAGGCAAGGTTTTGAGCAGATGGCAGCGTTATTCGCGCAACACTTTGGAGTTAATGCCTCGGGTACTACTCCTACACCCCCACAAGGACCTCCCATACCCCCAGTGCCTCCCGTCACTCAGCCTGATGATAGAAGTATGATCCGACTGAAGGACTTTTTGAAAATGAATCCACCTGCATTTAGGGGAAAGAAGGATCCTACAGAGGCTGAGGAGTGGTTGACGGAGTTTAGAGTTATATTCGACTATCTGGGGTGCACCGATGCTGAGAGGGTCAGTATGAGTGTTTATATGTTGAAAGGGAGAGCTCGAGATTGGTGGGGTACTACCCAGGGTATTTTGAAATCCCACTAGGATGTGATTGGTTGGGAAGAGTTCCATACAGCCTTTAGAGCCCAATATGTACCACGAGCTGCCCAGAGAAGAAGGCAAGCAGATTTTTTGAGTTTAGTACAGGGTGACATGTCTGTAAATGATTACGAGAGCCGATTTACCGCTCTGCTGAGATATGATCAGAGACTTTCAAGAATGAAGAGCTCCGCACAGAGAGATTTGTGTATGGATTGAAGCCCATCATCAGAGATCGATTGATTGGGTTGTGTATTACTGAGTTTGGAGATGCTTTGAGACGAGCACAAGAGATTGAGAGGGGAATTGAAATTGTACAGTCCCAGAATGAGTTTGGAGCAGTGATTAGGGACAAAGGCAAGAGGCCAGCGATATCTCAAGCAGATGTTCGGAGAGGTTCCTTCAGGAGAGGAAGGATTGAGGTACAGAAGGGCAGATTGGAGAGACCCAGAGCTTATCCTATTATCAAGGAGACCCCTCGATATGGTAGGCCGGAGATAAGGGTTTGTTGAGACTGTGGCCGATCGCATGAGGGAAGTTGTACTGGGTCGATCCGTGGATGTTTTAGATGTGGTGACATGGAGTGAAGGACTGTCCTCAACCTCAGATACCACATGCTCCGGAGCCTACTAGACAGCAGCCTCAGAGAGTGAATCCCCAGAGACGGGCCACTGCTGCAGAGAAAGGGAAGAAACCTGTGACACAGGGACGTGTGTTTGCCCTGGATAAGGAAACTGCGGACACTTCAGCAGAAACTATAAGAGGTACACTTTCTGTCTGTAATCATAAGGCTCATGTGCTGATAGATCCAGGATCCACGCATTCGTTTATTTCAGAGCATTTTACATGTAGTTTAAATTTGAAGTTTAAACCTCTAGAGTATGTACTACATGTAAATACCCCTATACGTGAATCCCAGAGAACTGAGTTAATCTGTAGAGGATGTGAAATAAAGGTGGGAGATAGAGTGATGTTAGCAGATCTAATCATGTTGAATATACATGGGTTTGATGTAATTCTGGGGATGGATTGGTTGGCAACCAATCGAGTGAGTTTAGACTGCTACACTAAGATTGTAACTTTCTCCCTACCTGAACCTTACAGTGTACAGCTGAGATATTGAGGAAATGAATATAAGGAATTCTAGTAAGTAATTTGAGAATCTTAATATTATTTTTGAGAGTATTAAAAATGATTGTTCATGTGAAGGTTACGAAACACTCATCTCAGACGATTAGCGGAAACATCCGAGGATTGAGGATATACCTGTGGTGTGTGAATTCCTGGATGTTTTCCCAGATGAGTTATCGGGTTTGCCACTAGAGAGAGAGCTGGAGTTTACCATTGATTTAGTACCAGATACTCAGCCGATCTCTAAACCTCCCTACAGGATGGCATTAGTGGAACTTGAGGAATTGAAGAAACAACTACAGGAGTTATTGGATCAAGGGTTCATTAGGCCCAGTGTTTCACTGTGGGGAGCACCGGTTTTATTTGTCAAGAAGAAGGATGGTAGTCTCAGATTATGCGTGGACTACCGGCTGTTGAATAATGCCACGGTGAAGAATAAATACCCACTGCCTAGGATTGATGATCTACTTGATCAACTAAGAGGGGCCTCAGTCTTTTCTAAGATTGATTTGAGATCGGGCTATCACCAATTGAGGATCAAGGAAGAAGATATTCCCAAGACGGCCTTCAGGACAAGGTATGGCCATTACGAATTTCTGGTGATGTCCTTTGGATTGACGAACGCCCCTGCTGCATTTATGAGGTTGATGAACGAAGTGTTCAGAGACTATCTAGATAAATTTGTGATAGTCTTTATTGATGATATCCTGGTATACTCTCGGTCGTATGAGGAGCATGCACAGCATTTGTGGTTAGTACTTCAGATACTCCAAGAAAAGCAATTATATGGAAAGCTTAGTAAGTGTGAGTTTTGGCTAAACCGGATAGCTTTTCTTGGTCATATAGTCTCAGAGGAAGGAGTATCAGTGGATCCAAGTAAACTAGCAGCTGTGCTTAGTTGGGAGAGATCGAGGACAGTTACTGAGGTGTGAAGCTTCCTTGGTTTTGCAGGGTATTACAGAAGATTTGTGGAAGGATTTTCAAGGATTGCCACTCCTTTGACTAAACTCACGAGTAAAGAGACTCCGTTCATATGGACTGATCAATGTGAGCTCAGTTTTCAGGAGTTAAAAAGGAGATTGACAGCGGCACCTGTGTTAACTATTCCTGAGAGATCAGGAGGATTTTCGATGTATAGTGATGCATCTCATCAAGGATTGGGGTGTGTGCTTATGCAGCACAGAAGAGTGGTCGCATATGGATCACGACAGCTGAAAGACCATGAGCAAAATTACCCCACGCATGATTTGGAGTTAGCCGCTGTGGTATTTGCTTTGAAGATCTGGCGACACTACTTATATGGGGAAAGATTCCAGATCTTCACTGATCACAAGAGTTTAAGATATCTCTTTGATCAGAAAGAGTTAAACATGAGACAAAGGAGATGGATGGAACTCCTTAAGGATTATGACTACGAGATTTTATATCATCCGGGTAAGGCGAATGTAGTTGCTGATGCCCTGAGCAGGAAGAGTATGATATCTGCTATGATGATTAGGGAATGGGATTTATTAGAGCAGTTCGTCGAACTTCGGATCAGAGTTAAAGAGGTAGAGATCGAATTTTTGGCTAGCTTACGGATAGAGCCCAGGATCATGGATCAGATTAGAACTGGGCAGCGCAGTGATCAGAGGTTGATAGATATGGTTAGCCAAGCTGAATAGAGTTCGCAGTTGGATCTCACAGTCAGTGAGGATGGATTGTTGAGATTCAGAGGACGGATTTGTCTACCGGACAATGATACCCTAAAGAGACTGATACTGAGAGAATTCCACTGCTCGCGATACACCATGCACCCAGGGAGTACTAAGATGTACCGAGACTTGAGAAAGGTGTACTGGTGGAGTGGTATGAAGCGAGACGTGGCAGAGTATGTGGCCAAGTGTTTAATATGCCAGCAAGTGAAAGCTGAGCATCGAAAGCCTACTACAGCCCTTACCTGTACCTACATGGAAATGGGAGCATGTCACCATGGATTTTATTATGGGTTTACCGAGGACCCGAAGAGGTTGTGATGCGATATGGGTCATTGTGGATAGATTGACCAAGAGTGCCCACTTCCTTGCCATCAAGAGCACAGATACTGTGGATGCCTTAGCTGAGCTGTATGTCAGCGAGATAGCTAGATTACATGGGGCTCCAGTGAGTATTACTTCTGATAGAGATTCCTGATTTACTTCCAGATTTTGGACCCAGTTTCAGGAGTCCATGGGATCTCGATTGAGTTTTAGTACCGCCTATCATCCTCAGACAGATGGTCAGTCAGAGAGGACTATTCAGACCCTGGAGGATATGTTGAGGGCGTGTACGATGGATTTTAAGGGATCATGGGATGATCACCTGCCCCTAGCAGAGTTTGCGTACAATAACAGTTATCATGCAAGTATTAGAATGGCACCCTTTGAGGCTCTATATGGTAGGAGGTGTAGATCCCCTGTAGCTTAGGAAGAAGTCGGTGACAGAAAGATAAATGCTCCCGAGCTTGTTAAGTAAGCTGTACAGAGTGTAAAACTCATATGTGAGAGGCTACGGGCAGCACAAGGTAGACAGAAAAGCTACACGGATGTGCGTAAATGGTCACTCGAGTTTGATGTTGGTGATGCAGTATTTCTGAAAGTATCACCGAATAAGGGTATTGTGCGATTTGGGAAGAAAGGAAAATTGAGTCCTCGATACATAGGACCATTCGAGATTCTTGAGAGAATGGGAGAGGTAGCCTACATATTGGCATTACCCCCATAGATGTCCAGAATACACAACGTCTTTCTTGTGTCTATGTTGAGGAAGTACCACCCGGACCCTTCTCATGTTATAGAGTATGACGAGATGGACATACAGGAGGACATGAGCTACACTAAGGAACCCGTCCGGATTATCGATAGAAAGGAGAAGGTACTGAGAACCAAGAGCATCCCATTAGTGAAAGTTTTGTGGAAACATCACTCAAGGGAAGAGGCAACGTGGGAACTATAGAACCTCATGAAGGAGAAATACCCCTATCTCATTGACTAGTTGAGTTGAATTTGAGGGACCAAATTCTTTTAAGGTGGGGAGGATGTGAGATCTGAGGATTTCAAATATATTTTAATTATGTAATATGAACTTGAAGTATAATTTATTGAGCTAAGTGAATTGGGGAATGATAATTGGAGATTTATATGTTAAGTGTTTAAAATAAGTATGAAGCTATGAGGACAGATCGATCTGGGAGAAGGAGAGATCGATCTGGTGAGTTAAAAATGACAAGGAAGGAGGAATTTAAGGAGCAGATCGATCTCCTTATGATTCTGTTTAAGAGAAGATCGATCTCCAAATGTTTCTGTTTGGGAGAAGATCGATCTCCCCAAGGCACAGATCGATCTCATAAAGCCATAAAGAGATCAATCTCACCCCTCGACAGATCAATCTCCTAGGCATAAATTGCCCCAAATCATCCCCAAATTTAAATGCAGATCGATCTCATCAAAAGCCAGATCGATCTCCTACCCTCAGTCTATATAAGGAATCTCTGCTTTCTCCTGCAATTTCACTTTCTCTCTCTTTCAACCCCCATTTTCACCGAGCCCTAGCTTTCTCACTCATCCAAAGCAGTCATTTTCGTCCAAATCAGAAGTTGTGGCAAGAAGGAAAGTTGTTCCTCACCCAAGGGAGAACAACATACTTGGAAATCGAAAGACGGATCGAATCGAGGCAAGAGATAAGCTCTCCACAAGTTTTGGGTAATTTCTAAACTTTGATCCTTATATTTGAGATGATTTTTGGTGATAATGGTTGTTGGCATTGTGTTGAAATAGCTGAAAAATGATTAGGGATTGATGAAATTACAATGTAGTTGGAGTGATGATGATATTTAGCAACTTTGGTAAATTTAGGAATTTTGAGCTATAAATGGAGATTTAGACAATGTGGTGTATTAGCATAGATATTGTGGCATAGGAAATATAAAATGTTGAGGTGTTGTGAGCGAGATTGTGGTTTGTGATGGAGTTATGAGAATTGAGAAATTTGAGGTGTTATGAGCAACTATGCTCGATTTTGAGAATTGAGGTTAATGTGATAATGAGTATTGATGTTTTAACATCGTTGGATAGCTTGGCAGTTCCAGAGTGGAATGCGAGGCTAGTCCGTGATATGGGGGGAACGATTGCACTATACGAGGTGCAAAGAGGTAAGGGAAAACTAAACCATTTGTGTATGTGTTTTGATGAATTGTTGTAGCATTAACCATGATTTGAGAATACAAGCATGTTTGGTGTTGTGTTGTGATATAATTGCACACGGTTTTTATAGCCGGTTGGAGCACATTATTTTATGAGTTTATAAGCTGAGTGTGAAATTGCTTTATAAACTTTTGAGTTTACGTGAAAAGTAAATTAGGCTCTACGTTAAGGCGATATTAAGATTTGAGAAAATGTGTGTGTGTTTTATCGGTTGGAACTCAGTTTTAATATGTTTTGTGTTGAGTACACAAATGTTTTAAATGAGTTTTATGAGAGAAAACCATTATGAGTTCTACGTCAAGGCATAACATTTTATAAGATAATGGCTAATGATTGAGACTTAGGCGTGTCATGTTGAATACACATCGGGCCTTGCTCTGGTAGCATGTAAGACCGATATAGTGGGACGCCTAGGAACCGACCCAGGGACCACAGGCCTTGTTCTGGTAACATGTAAGTCTGATTATTCCTCCACTTTGGTAGCGTTGGGAGGCCTTGCTCTGGTAGCATGTAAGTCCGATATTCCTCCGTTTTGGTAACGAGAGATGCCTCCGTTTTGGTAACGTGAGATGACCCCCGTTCTGGTAACGCTGGGTGGCCTTGCTTTGGTAGCATGTAAGACCGAGAGAGTGGGCCGCCTGGGAACTGACCCAGGGACCACGTGATAGTGTGCATGAGGCGAGGCATTGCTCTGGTAGCATGTAAGGCCGGGCCTTGTTCTGGTAACATATAAGTCCAATATACCATGCATACGACCATATTGTCGACGTTCCCTCTATACGAGGATGCCTGGGATGCACACCCAGAGGAGATTACATATTTGATGTGCCATGACGAGTTTTAATTGAGTTTTATTGCCTAGTCTCGTTTTACACATGAGTTGTGTTTTGTAACCTTGTCACGTGCTATTTACCGAGGTGATTTTTATCACGTATTTTGAGAACAGCCATTATCGCATATATTTACACATGCTTGTGAGTGCTCGATATTGAGCCTTTTTATCTTCATGTTTTCACATGATTTATGAGTTATGAGATGATGATGTTTTGAGAACTTTCATGCTATGATTTCAAATGAGCTTCTTAAACAAATACATATTTGTGATGTGTGATATGGTTTATATAACTGTGTTCCCTTACCCCCCTTACTGAGCGATTTGGAAGCTTACCTTGTTTTCTCTCCCCCCCTCCCCCCCGATCGCTTCAAGTGAAGTGAGTTCCCTGCGACGTACGTGTTAAAGGCTAGTGGAGGACTTGAGCTCCAGGCCGTATTTTGCATATCGAGGTAGATATTTAATATTCATGTACCCAGACTAGAGTTATATTTACAGACACTTATTGTACAATGATGTACGAGATGTATTAGGATTAATTAACTTGGAATTGAGTAATGTATATAATACAATATATACTATATTATGATGAGATCCTGAGGCATGATGATTATGATGATGTATGACACTGCTCAGGAATGCACCCTTAATTGTGAATTAATGAGTAAAAAGTTTTACATTAGCCCTATTTTCTGCGCTTCCGGGGCGTCACAATTTCATATCATCATAGTTGCGCCTTGTGCACTGTTCCCTCAAAATAACATCAAGTGGAGCTAACTTAGCTCGATTGAGAATCTCAGTACCTCCTATGAGTTTCCTGGATTTTCTCCGTTTCACATCTCTACTTATCCGAATTATTCTTCTTCCAAAGCTATAAATTTAATTTCATAATCATCCATAGACTTGCTACTTCATGTTCGATTGTAATCATTTCATTCATAATTACCACTTTATTTCATCCGAAATATGCTGCCGCCTAAGGGCCTTCGAAATATATCTTATGTAATTTTCTGATGTCGGCTCTTAGATTAAATTGGGGAACTTCTCTCCGAGTTCGACTTTCCATCTTGATATTGATGCTACAAGGGCACTTCTTTATAGTGGCACACTCTGAAAATCCGTGTAACTTCTCCAATTCTTTAACACAAAAGTTGCAAAAGCAACTTTCTCGGTAGAATTACTTCTAAAATCATCAAGCTTTTCTATCTCATTCATTCAACACTCTGAATCGCTGAATTCTTAACCTTGTTGAAAAATCAAGGCTTAAACTCTTGAAACTGCCCCCAGTCTATTAAGCTCACAGTCATACTCTAAGAATCCATCCAAGTTTTCCAATTTAATTCTCCAGTTTTCTATTACCATTGGATTCTTGATTTCAGTATGTAATAGCATACTATCCTCCGAAATCAGTTCGATCTCTATCCGTTAGTGAACCTACAGACATTTCTTAACTTCACTGCCCATAACATTGGGTCATACATTTTCAGGGATATAATTCATAATTCGTACTCATATACAAATCAATTTCCTTGTGCTAGACCCATAAATTTCATTCGCAGTTTCCTTAGTCTCATTCATACAGTTCTCTATAACTACTGGGTCCTTTATCCCATTTAACAATGGTGGTCTGAACTTCTTAAACTGTCTCATCCCGTGTAGCTCCTACTCCTAACCCAAGTAATCATCATTCTGCTATGGAGCTACATGAGCAGGCATATTTGTAGTTCTGAAATATCTCTACAGGCTGTACGGGCTTATCGGGATTAATCTGTCTGTCTATTCTTCCGTCTACCCCATCACCTAACATAGTCTGTATCCCAATTTTCCATAATATGTTCAATACTCCACTCAACCTTAGCAGAGTGTATCTCAATGCCATATGTCCTTTCCACAGGACTTGATAGAGCACGCTCAACATCAGTTTCAATTTCGGTATCATCCATGAGTCTCATATGATGACTCTGCAAGATTCTCAGGCCTATCTCTACGACCTCTAGCCCGTGATCTAATTCCTCACGTAAACCAAACATTAAGTCTTAACTTCATTAGGTATACTTAGTCTAAAACCAGACAAGCATAGAAATTTAGTCTAAAACCAGACAAGCATAGACATTTAAGATGTAATCTTATCCTTATTATTGACACTGACAGTACTAGACAGCCTTTACTCTGATACCACTTAATGTAACGACCTGTGACCTATAAAAATTCAAGGAAATTTTTTTTATTTACCCACTTATTCCCTTATTCACTTAGGCTGTATTCCTGTTCAGTGTCAATCCTTAAAAATATTTCATTTCATTTATCCTTATATAGATTTCATCCCGACACATTATTTTCAATAGATGTCTGTGCATACAAATAGTCTGGTAAAGAGATAAGAATGTATACCTCACGCATATACAAAAGGTAGTATGGGGAGGCTCATATCCGCCAGCTTACGTCGTCTACGCAATATTTTATTAACTGTAATTCACTGCAAAAATCTGAGAGGTAGAGGGGTGAGCTTTTGGAGAAAAGCCCAGTAAGGTAATACTCTTAAAGCAGTTCTGATATATATAAAAATATTTGAAGTTGTTCATAGAACGAAACTTAATGCAATACATAAATTGTCATTTCATGCATAATCGTCATAAAGCATGCGTGTCTTTAAAACAAATAACATGCTTAACCATTTTTACAACTTTTCATAAACCTTTCATGAACATTTCATAAATCATTTCTGAAATATTTCATGAATATTTCATAGTCATTTCGTAAACATTTCATGCATATTTCATAATCATTTCATAAACATTTCATGAATATTTCATAATCATTTCGTAAACATTTCATGAATATTTCATAATCGTTTCATGAAGCATATCGGTCGTAACTGATTTTCGTATATATCATGAAAACACATATTCATTCATCATAGTCAATTTTCAAAATCAAATCGAGGAGACTAGGCTATAACTAAGTCATGCGATACGTGTCATTCTCCGTAGAGAGTCATCATACCTATGGCCATGGTAAGGGGGGCTGTAGACTAGATCAGGTTCATACAGCAATAATAATTATAAACATAGGTAGTATCTTCTTATTTCTTACCATATACTAGCACATAGCTGGGGCACAGGCACCTGTAGCACTCACCGTGTGGGGAACATTCATGCGTGCTGCGCGGGCACGAGATACTATCAAAACATCATCGTAAACCACCAGTAGCACGACATCTTCCACACAGGTTGAGTCAAGTGCTAAAGGGGCCAACGTACCGGCACCCCAAGTGGTGTACCCGAAACACCACAAGAAGTAATCATGCATTAAGCATATAGTCTCAAAATAGAGTTTTCAAAATCTTTCTTGGGTTTTGTAACCCATAAACTCATATCGAGTAATAAAATCGAATTCCTTGAAATCTGAAAACTCTTTCATAAAACAGAAAAACTGTGTGGCACTTTGTTCCTGTGGGACTAAGATGTGGCCCCCACAATCCCCTTTCGAAACAAATTTTTTTTCTTAAATACTTTTGAAATTGTCGAAAGTTTCTTTAACAATATGGATATAAAAACATAAATAAATGTAAAACATCCATACACTTCATACCTTAGGAAATTCATTTCACAACATGGAAAGTACTCGGAGAACATTTCGACAAATTAAAACATGCTTCGCAAGTATGAAAGCATTGATAACTCATTTCAAATCATATGCTCTTTCATAAAATCATTTATTGGTGAAACAAAAATGCATTATCAGAACTAAGTTAAATAATACCCCTTAACTCGATTTATCAAAAATTTCAAGTTCGAGCGAGTAGTAACGCCTCCAAGTATCTCCCTTAAATCCTTCTACGATTCTCCTACATCGAAATTTGTATTCTTAGTATCCTATTTATTCGAATTACCTATGATGCGTCGAAATCGTAAAATTCACTTGAAAATTCACTTGAAATCATAAAATATGTACCGTTATCTCTAAAACTTGCATAAATTTCTTACCTCGGTGTCTGTCCGTAATCCTTGATTGCTTCGACTTAGCGAGTCGACGAGCCCGATCCACTCGGTTAATTTTTCAAAACCCTTTCCCGAGATTTCTCAAATTATTTGCGTCTCTTTCTCTATTCCAAATATATATGATATAATAAATTCCCTTCTTCCTTTCCTTTATTATATATATATATATTTTCTTTTCTTTTCTTTCTTTCCTTTTTTTAGTATTCATCACTTTCACTATTCATCTTTTTTTTTTTGAATTTTGCTTTCTCCTTTCCCGCCACTTCTACTTCTTTTCACCATTTTCTTTCTTCTTCACTTCCACCCGTTATTGTTCATCATCTTCTCTTCTTCTCCCTACCCGAGCTCCTTATTCACGGCTAAACACTTCAGCTCATGATCACTCTTCGCCCTTTGCTCTTCATTTTCTGTTTCTTTCCTCAAACACCAGTCTACCAATAGCCCATGTTTCACCTGTTCTCCTCTGTTTCTCACCTATATCACTGCTCGGGTTCCTTCCCGATTTGGTAGCAGTCCCGCGGCTTCAGCTTCTCCACTCTCTCCCTCCTCCTGTTTTCTTGGCCTGCCCTATGCTACCTTCACCAATCCTCCTCACCAAGATTCAGCTGTAGCATTTTCTGAAGCAAGAACTGCTCCTTGGTGTGGCTTGTTCCTACGTCCCCTTCCTTCTCGTCTACTCCAACATTGCCTTCTCCCATGTTTCTTTCTTCTCTTCTCGGCATAACCTTCCTCACCATCTCTGGGTCGTCACCTTTATCACCATCATCCTTTTTTTTTTCCAACATCACCTTCATCTTCCTTGTTCTTGTCTATGGTCTCTCCCACACTTTTAGTCTACCCCTATTTTTCAGTCTTTCCCTCGCGTCTGTCCTCCATGTTCACCACTGTTTCTTCCCATTTCCAAGCCCCGCCTGAGCCTTCAATCACCCTTCAGTCCAGTCCACGTTCCCTGCTACTGCCATCGTCTCGGGTTGCAAGAAATTCCAGGGGCCAAGCTCTCTGTCCTCACGCATAGCCCTCTGCTTCAGCATCATTTCCAGTTCATCGACCTTTCCAACTGCTCCAATCTGTTTTTTTTTTTTTTATGCTTAGGTCTTCCACTCGGCCTCTCTTCCTCTGCTGCAGTACAGGCCTATATAACCTATACCACTGATGTTATATATATATATATATATTTCAGTACTCTATCTTTCCTCCTGCTCTCTTACTCTTTCTTTTCTTCTTTCGATCGATTGATCCCTCACTACCGTGCCTAGGCAGAAATAGGCACCACATTGTTATAGCTGCCGAACAGCTATCCTTCTTTGTTTCCCCACGGTTCCTTTCCCTCTTTTCTTTTCGATTTGTTCAGATTCTAACAGTTGTTCTACATTTTTTTCCTATACCTCAGGTTTTTCTTTCACCTAAACACCCCATCCCTATTAATTTAGTCTGCCATATCTCATTAACTGTGATGCAGATTTACAGCAGTGTCCAAGCAGCCTACTCTCATGTTCCATCACTGCTGTAAACAACGGTCACATGTCTATTTCTTTTCCTTCTCTATCTTCTGTACAGTCAGTTCAATCCGTTGTCTTACATTTCCTCTGTAGTTCAGTCACAGTTAATATTATACTTATTCTTTCCTCCTTCCAGACATTAACATCTCACCAACCCCGCTTTGTTTCACGCTTTCCTGCTCCATGCTTCCTGTTTTCACGTTTCCTTTTCATTCATCCGGGTGCTTTACATACATATCTCTGTACACCTATATCTTTATTGGGATCTCTTAGGATTGGCTTCATTTTAGAAGCCAATCCTCGGACTCTTGTTTCCACTTTTGTTTCTATGTGTGTGTATATATATATATATATATATATATATATATATGTACCATACCTATGTACCTTAATTGAAGAATACCCTTAGCAGCACATGTAATTATTTATATATATACATACATGTGTACACCCATGTACTTAAATAAATTATTTATTTATTTATTTAGTTGTTTATTTATTTACTCATTTAATTTATTTTATTAATAAATTTTAAGTAGTTATTTTATACTTCACCATGTATTATGTTCAAAGCGTAATCAGCCTATTATTAATACTTATCTAGTACAGAGGAATATACACACATTAAATCTAGCTCAAAAATTTTATTTTTACACCTCATAATTATTGATTCCTCAAATCAAAATATTTTAGTAATTTAGTCTCGTCCAAGTTTCTCATATTATAATTCAACTTAATTATCCACCAATAAGCGCATTCTCCATTATTATTTAAACTGGGTATATGAAAATTCTTAGGGTTTACAGTGAGTAAGTAAGTATGTATGTTTTATTTCAAAATAAGTAAGTGTTGATTTTGCTAAAGTAAGTAAACTTTGTTAAAGTGAGTAAGTATGTACGTTTTATTTCAAAGTAAGTATTGATTTTGCTAAGTAAGTACGTATACTTTGTTAAAGTAAGTATATTGGAATATTAGCTGTAATATATATTAATTGTGTATATCTTTTTCCTATTTGTGTATATCTTTTTCCTATTTTTTAGGTAGGAGTGTATATCTTTTTTCGTATCTTTTAGGTAGACATTCTTGTATAAATAGATGACTTCGTGAATGAAGAAAACACAGAATTCAATCTCAAAATACGTTATTCTCATGGCATTAGAGCCACTTAACAAGAAAAAAAAGAGTGTTGATGTGTCAGCAAAGAGCATGGCATCACTATACTACCTCTCTGCCAACGACAATCCAGGAAACATCATCATGCAAGTTCAATTGAAAGGTGACAATTATGACGAGTGGGCACGAGCAATGAGGACAGCGTTGCGAGCCAAGAAAAAATTTGGATTCATCAATGGTTCAGTGATGCAGCCTTCGGATGATTCTACGACACAAGAAGATTAGTGGACAGTTAATTCCATGTTAGTATCATGGATCCTGAATACAATTGAACCAACTTTGTGCACGACTATAACTTACATGGAGGTTGCAAAGGAACTCCGGGATGATATTAAAGAACGGTTCTCGGTAGGAAATGGACCACGTATTCAACAACTTAAATCTGAGTTGGCCAAATGTAAACAGCAAGGCATGACTATTATAAGTTACTATAGTAAATTAAAGATGATCTGGGAAGAATTGGGAAACCACGAGCAATATTCGACATGCCGATGTGGAGGAAGCAAATGCAACATTGGTGCAGAATTGGACAAGAGACGTGAAGAGGAAAGGCTACATCAGTTTTTGATGGGATTGGATGACTCGACTTATGGGACAGTGTGCTCCAATATCTCGAGCACTGAACCATTACCAAATTTGAACCGAGCATATGCTATGATTGTTCAAGAGGAGCGAGTTCGTATTATGATCCGCGGGAAGGAACAACGGGGTGAGCCCATGGCCTTTGCAGTCTAAACAACAAAGAGCTCGAATGGACGGATCGAGAGTAAAGAAAAAGCTATGATATGCTCAAATTGTAAGAGGACGGGACATGATGCAGAATCATGCTTCCAGCTAATTGGGTACCTCGATTGGTGGGGGGATCGACCTCGTGGAAGCGGACGTGGAACAGGATGGGGACAAGGAGGACAGAAGCAGACTACTCCTACAGGAGGAAAAGGACGTAGTGGATAGATTCGAGCCAATGCAACGCATGTGACAATGCAAGCATGGCTCAAGGATAGACAGTCGAAGCAGACAAAAGTAGATTGAGCGGATTGAGCAGTGAACAATAGAGCTTATTGCTTAATCTATTGAACACAAAGAAAGAAGGAAATCAAGGAAGATTAACTGGTAAGCATGAGACAATGGAATGGATAATTGACACCGGGGCCTCTCATCATATGACAGGAAGCCTTAAGTCAATGAGTGATGTGAAGAAAGTCCTCGCGTGCCCTGTTGGGCTACCAGATGGGAAAGAAGTAATAGCGGAGAAAGAAGGAACAGTAGTATTGGATCAACACCTAAAATTGAATAATGTGTTATATGTGCCTAATTTGAAGTGTAACTTGATTTCAGTATCACAGTTGATTGAGGAGTCGAATTGCATAGTCCAGTTCACTAATAAATTTTATGTTATACAGGACCGAAATTCGAAGATGCTGATTGGTGTGGGTGAGCAACGAGAGGGGCTCTACTACTTTCAGGGAATGACGTCAGCCAGAGCTATGAAGACAGTAGGGAAAGACACAGTTGATCTTTGGCATCAAAGGTTGGGCCATCCTTCCGACAAAGTTATTATGTTGTTGCCAATTGTTGATAAAAATAGTAATAAGTTTACTGAGGGATGTGATGTTTGCTTTCGAGCAAAACAATGTCGATGAGAATTTATGTCTAGTGATAATAAAGCATCCAGTATCTTTGAGAAGATTCACTGTGACGTGTGGGGTCCTTATAGAACGCCAACTTTTTGTGGTGCATATTATTTTTTTACTATTGTTGATGATTACTCTAGAGGTGTGTGGGTTTATTTGTTAAGTGATAAAGCAGAAGTGGCACGAACTCTTCAAAATTTATTTGCTATGGTGTATAGACAATTTAATAAACATGAGAAAATAGTGCGTAGTGGTAATGGAACTGAGTTCACTTGCTTAGATGATTATTTTATGGAGAATGGTATAATACATCAAACCTTGTGTGTTGGGACTCCCCAACAAAATGGGAGAGTAGAATGGAAACATCGTCACATACTCAATGTAGCACGAGCACTGCGCTTCCAAGCGAATTTGCCTATTGAGTTTTGGGGGGAATGTATATTAATAGCTGCATACTAGATTAATCGAACTCCATCTGATTTGTTAGGAGGAAAGACACCATATGAAGTATTGTTTGGTCAAACCCCTTCATATAAAAATATTCAAGTTTTCGGATGTTTGGCTTATGCTCATAATCTAAGGCATAAAGGAGATAAATTTGCCAGTCGAAGCAGGAAATGTGTTTTTGTTGGGTACCCTTTCGGGAAGAAAGGATGGAGTTTGTATGATTTGGACTCAGCTGAGTTCTTTGTCTCGAGAGATGTTGTATTCATGGAACATTAGTTTCCTTATAGGAATGAAGTCACTGGTAAACAAGACAAGACGGACAACAATGAGTTTAATAGCTTGGTTGCCGAAGAGGAAATGATTTTGGGAGCTGATGTGATCGAAGACAAGGAGCACCAATCCAGGATGCCTCGACAACAGGGAGATGGGACAAGGGAAGGCGAGCAAGGAGTATCACTTGGACAAGAGGATCAAACAGGAATAGGTAATATAGATGGGGAATCTGTTGAGATATCTACGTGTGATGCGAGAGGGGGGACAAATGAGACTTTGGATGGCCGACGGTCTGAAGTTCCGTTGGGGCGTGGTCACAGGCAACGACAACAGTCCACTAGATTGCGAGATTATGTCTTACACACAGTACAACGGTTGAGCCCCTTCTCGAACCCCTCTGTCAGCTCACTTGGCCATACGCATTCCTCAGTTAGTCCTTATCCCATAGCACATTATGTGAATTGTGATAAGTTTTCTATGCAATATCGTGCTTTCTTGGCAGTGATTACTATAGGAATTGAGCCTAGTTCTTTTGCTGAAGCAGTAAAAGATGAGAAATGGAGAGATGCAATGAAGAAAGAGATACAAGCACTAGAAGATAATAAGACTTGGACTGTAGAACTCTTACCACCAGGAAAACGAGCCATAAATTGTAAATTGGTATACAAGATCAAATATAATGCTGATGGAACAATTGAGCGCTATAAAGCTCGATTGGTAATTCTCGAGAACAGGCAAGTTGAAGGGATCGATTATAACGAGACTTTTGCGCCAGTGGCGAAGATGGTTACAGTTCACGCTTTCTTGGCAGTGGTAGCAGCTAAAAATTGGGAACTTCATCAGATGGACGTGCATAACGCGTTCCTACACGGAGACTTGGAGGAAGAGGTGTACATGCGTATGCCTCCTGGTTTTCATTCAAAGAAACCAGGGATGGTATGTCATCTGAAGAAGTCTTTGTATGGATTAAGACAATCTCCTAGGTGTTGGTTTGCGAAATTGGTTACTGCCTTGAAGAGTTATGGTTTCAGGCAATCATGCTCAAACTACTCATTTTTCACTTTGCGACAGGACAAGGTACAAATCAATGTCCTTGTATATGTTGATGACATTGTTGTGGCAGGTAATGATTGTGCAGCCATTCAGATTTTCAAGGAGTATTTGAGCAATTGCTTTCATATGAAGGATTTAGGAGTGTTGAAATATTTTCTGGGCATTGAAGTTGCTCGAAGTCCTGAAGGGATTTTCTTGTGCCAACGCAAATATGCGCTGGATATTATCTCTAAGGTCGATTTGCTTAGAGCTAAACCTGTATCCTTTCCACTGGAGGAAAATCATAATTTGGCTTTGGCAAATGGAGCTATTCTATCTAATCTTGAAAGTCACAGATGTTTAGTAGGTCGACTTATTTATCTCTCAGTTACACGTCCTGAGTTATCCTACTGTGTGCATGTTCTAGTTCAATTCATGCAACAGCCATGGGAAGAACATTGGAAGACTGCTTTACGCGTTGTACGCTATTTGAAAGGGAATCCTGATCAAGGAATTATGCTACGGTCAAATTGTGATTTGCAATTGTATGCTTGGTGTGATTCGGATTGGGCAAGTTGTCCACTAACTCGTCGTTCTTTGACTGGATGGCTTATTCTACTAGGGAATTCACCGATCTCCTGGAAGACTAAGAAGCAGCGTGTCTCGATCTTCAGCTTAGACGGAATATCGGTCTATGGTAACAACTACTTGCGAATTAAAATGGTTGAAAAGGCTTCTATTGGCACTCGGCGTGAAACATCCGAATCCAATGAGACTATATTGTGACAGTCAGGCAGCCTTGCACATTGTCGCAAACCCAGTGTTTCATGAGCGGACAAAACATATTGAGGTAGACTGCCATTTTGTTCGTGATGAGGTTCACAATGGTACTATTCGACCAACTCATGTCCCAACCTATGAACAACTGGCTAATATATTTACAAAGGCACTGGGTAGAAGACAATTTGAGTACTTCCTTTGCAAGTTGGGCATTCGAGACTTGCATGCTCCAACTTGAGGGGGGGTATTGGAATATTAGCTGTAATATATATTAATTGTGTATATCTTTTTCCTATTTTTTAGGTAGGAGTGTATATCTTCTTCCTATCTTTTAGGTAGACATTCTTGTATAAATAGATGACTTCGTGAATGAAGAAAACACAGAATTCAATATCAAAATACGTTATTCTCAAAGTAAGTATGTATGTTTTATTTCAAAGTAAGTAAGTGTATGTTTTATTTCAAAGTAAGTATTGATTTTGCTAAGTAAGTACGTATACTTTGTTAAAGTAAGTAAGTATGTATGTTTTATTTCAAAGTAAGTAAGTATTGATTTTGCTAAAGTAAGTGAGTAAGCATATATGTTTTGGATAAAGTAAGTATGAAAACTTTTTGAACGCATGATAATCATGATTTTCAACATGTTTTGGGGTTGTCAAGATTATTTTAAATGCTTTTCTTACTGGGCTTTTCAGAAGTCCATCCCTCTCTTTCTCCATTTCAGCTATTCTCGGAGTACTCGAGTTAGACTAATGGATTTTGAACCTCCCCAGGCTACCTTTGGTACACACTAAGGTATATTATTCGATGTTTATTTCCAACCTTTGTATTATATAGATACTTGTTTGTAAACATTTTTGGGATGTAATCTATTGTTATAGATTTGTATATAAATGGTTTTGGAAGCAAATGAATGAATGAAATATTTTGATAATATTAAGTATGGGAACAACTTGGTTAGTTGAGAAGTAGGGTAAATCAAGAGATAATAAGTTTAAGAAAAATAAAAACAACTGCTTTAGGTTATAAACTGTGATCTTGTCTATTTGCTGGGAGGTAGGTTAAAGTATACGAGATTATGCTGCCGAATTTAAAACGAACTTTAAACGATTAAAAGATAAAGCAAAGAAAGAAACGAAGTAACTAACATTGTATAAGATCACAACCTAAGTAAGAAATTAAGTATTAAAAGAAAAAGTTAACTCTAATTTTTGTGCTTCTAGGGCGTTACATTAAGTTTTTTTCCTTATTCTTTTTCATTTTATTTGCTAGTAATTATTTTGTTTTTCTTTTTAGGTAAGAATAAAGTGAATGGAGAATGAGCAATTGAAGGAAGCTTAAATGAGAGGGGAGTATATTCCCTTTTTTCTTTATGTTTTTCATTTGCACACATTGAGGACAATGTACTTCAAGTTAGGAAGAGAGGATTTTTTTTTTCAAAATTGAGTAAAATAGCAAATTATTTTTAAATTTTTAGGGAAATTTTTGCAACTTAAGCTTTAAAATGTTTTTACCTTGAGGTGATTGTGTGCTTGCTTGATAATTCCCCAATGTTAACTCTTGATTGAAAATGTTATAGCAATATGAGAATCATGAATGTTGTGCAAAGTACGTGAATGAGTTCTTAAGTTGATTATCTTTTTTTATTGAGATATTTCTAAATTTGAATGCACAATGTTTTTATCATTGAAGGTATGTTTATCTAATGAAGATTTATGTGATTAAGAATGAACATTAGTTTTTAACAATTGTTATTTTCTAGAATTTGTTTTATCGTCTCTCGAGACGAAATCCTAGAATATACATAGATAAAGAAGTGATTTAGGTTATCTTTGGACCATTTGAGCTTTTTAAGACTACCATGATATATTTTTATCCTTGGTCACCAATTTGAGCTTAAATAGACCTATTTTCTTGTTTAACCTACATGATTTATTAGCCTAGCCTACAATTAAAAAAAAAAAAAGAAATTCCTATCCCATACCCTATTATGAGCATGAGGACTATATTAAGATGAATTTAGAGCTATGCATATATGGAAGAAAGGTAGAAATTTCAAAAAAAAAAAAAAAGATGTAGCAAAAACAAGAAAGAAAAAATTAGTTTGGGGGAATTAATTAAGAGCTATTAAAAAAAAAGTCAAAGAAAAAGAATGCATGATTAGGGGTTGAGCCTAAAATTTCTTTTATCTTACCTTTACCTTAACCATACATTACAAGCTTATAAAGTCGTATTGATTTTTGGCTATGTTTGTCTACATTAGTGAGAGAAGATGAGAAAAGCAAACTTACGGAAGTTAACTATTTTTTTGAGATATTTTGTGATATTCATATATGTATAAATTCATTCAAATTGCATGCACTAAAATGAAGAAACATCTCACACACACGCAGAAAAATTCAATTGGATTGATACTACCTTTTAAATGAATTTATGTATTTAGTCAATGTTTGTGATATTTTCATGGAGTTCTAAAATTTACACAATCTTTGAGGAAATTAAAGGGAAAATTATTCTTGCAAGTATACTTGGCCTTTAAATACACTCTTGCATAAACAAAAACTCAAGGGGGTGTGATAATTCTAAAATATATAAAATTATCATGATAATTAACTAGATAATTTTGCTTAGAATTTGGATATTTATCTGAATTTTTCTAACTAATTAATCCATTGTCTTCAAGTGTAGGTGTTAAAAGAAAAAAAAAAAGAAATTGGTCAAAACACAAGAGTCTAAGTGGGAGTGAACTGAATGCAAGGGATAAAAACATTGGAGATAAAGCTAAAAGATAAATCCAAGCAAAACATATTAGCCAAAAAAGATTTCTTTGGATATGAAGATAAAGACACAATCAAGGATTATCGGCCAAGATTTTGATCAAATCTTAGCACCTTCTGACTCTATAAATACCAAGCTTCTACAATAAGAGGAACAGCATCTAATCCCACTAGAGGATATAAAAGTAGCAGCTCTAGCTTTGCTTTTTAAATTTTTGTTTTAATTTTTTTTTTAGTTTACATAATCTTTTCTTTTTTAGTTTCATGTTTATTAGGAATTTTTTATTATCTCAAAAGCTTCAAAATAAATCTTTTTTTTCATTATCCCTTCTAAGATCTTTTATTTCCCTTGTTAGTTTTTGTCATTCAAATCTCGAATTTCAAATTTTAATTTAAAATTTTCTTTCTATTTTATTTTTTTATTTATGTATTTCAATTGTTTGATTAAAATTAAGACTTTCAAATTTTAATACTTAACAAACTAATTCACACTCAATCCTCTTAGGATTGACATTCTACTATTATTTGCTACGATCCGTGCACTTACGGTACACTCACATAGATGACTTAATATTTTTTTTTTTTGGCAAGTCATGAAATCACATACACTTAACAAATTAAAATAAAATTTACAATTACCCTCAATGAATTTTGTTTAACATGTTTTATTAAGAAATGATAGGATAATATAATAGTTTTGATAGTATTGAAAAAGATTATATCATTCTATCTTATATTTAGTGTAAAAGTATATTATTTTTTTTAAATTATTATTTTATCTAAACTATTTTTTATTCAAAAAAAAAGAAAAAGAAAAAAAATAAATTAAAAAAGATGTAAAAAGAAAGAAGAAAAAAATAGCGAAAATTATAAAAAACATAATTTAAAATATTCAATTAATTGATAACCATTGTCATCTTATTAAAAGTTTAAGTTGATTTTAAATATAAACTTTAGTAATTAAATATAATTATCTATTGCCTAATCACTTAGAATTAAAAATAATTTTTACCTTTTGGAAATGACTAAATCATCTCATACTATTAGGATGATTAATTCTCTTTACAATCCAATCATTTCTTTTATATGGACCCCAAACATAAGATAAAATGATAATCATTTTATCCTATCTTCTTATGCACCAAGTATGATCTTAATGTTTTATATAAATAAATAAATTTACAAGAGAATACTTTCTAGTCCCAAAAACTACTCTCAACAATTAATTCTTATACATAGCATTGTTTCTTATTCACCAAATCTTTCATTTCCTAAAGGCCACTTGCAGCAAAGACCAGATTCAAGACCCCAAAACTTGAACCTGGCAGAATAAAAATATTTTTCTCTATCAGCAGATTGTTAACGCAGGAATTCAGTATCCAACAGGCCAGCAAAGAATGCAACTGAACCCTTTCTGGGCAATTGAACCTTCTACAATTTGGTAGGAAGAAACCCATTTCAGTGCTTGGATTATGCAAGTACAACCTAATACTGATCCCATGCGCATTGCAGGGAAGTAAAGAGTCTAACGCGAAAATATGTAGAGCTGCCACGACTAAGGGTCATTCTGATTGTACTTCAAAGACGACACATTCCAATTTTTGGATCACCAAAGATGTCTTTGAGTTAGCAACATCAACTTTGTCTAAAACACCTGCAAGTGCAGAGAGATAAATCTGTATTGTAAGCAAGATTTTAAAGTATTCAAATCTTGGTAATTTTCCTAAAACAAAATACATAAGATTATAACAGTTCCATTAGTTGCGCAAAGGCCAAAATTAGTTCAACTTAAAACATTCTTTCAGATGTTCCCACCAACATATATCAGTCAAATATTTCCATTCCAAGCTGCAAGACCTCGGGATGAAATTTGCAAGGCTCCTTAAATCAAATGTTATGGATCTATGTCATTTTGCTCCTTTTTCTTTGTTTTGTTTTCCCTTTGTAGAAAGGCTATTTTACACGCCACATTCTATTTGAACCTATATATGTCAAAGATGCCAGATAACCTAAGTGGTGAAGTCCTATTGAAGTTGTACAATGAAGTAAGATTAAATTGCAACTACAGAAGGGTTCAGGTTAAGGGCAAGAGATAGCCAGTTCTGTTGTGTATCTTAGCCATTGATGCTATATGCCTAGTAGACTCCATCACTGACAACCTTGCAGACTAGTGTTCGCCTCATTGACAGCAGTTTGATTGATAGAACAAGTCTACATCCAATTTTGTGAAAAACTCATTCTAGATACAAGCAATCCAGGCATTTTAGCGGCCAGAGGTCATCATCCAATCTCACTAAGCACATTTCAAATGAATAAGCAAGGACCAGAGCATGAGGAAGCCAAGACAAGTAAATACAAGATAAAGCTCATAGTTGCAGATTTAAGCAGTAGCAAATTTCAATTAAAAATATGGTTTTAATAGTAAATCAAAAACTAATATAATGTCCTACAAAGAAAACACTTCCGGAACCATATGCTAGTTATGCTGATGCTTTGTGTAGGGATCAGGGGTTGAGGTGTTTAAGGCTTAGAATGTATATATATCTGCACATGAAGAAGGTTTACAGTAGGGGTATAAAGTATAAACTCATAATATGGAGGCTTGGAGACCAAGAGATCTTTTTAGAATACTAGAGCTTTTATTGGCCTTGAGCATCAAAGGGAATTACAACACTTGGAGGGCTTCATGAAGAGCTTAGGTAAACATCAATGGTCATGGTGATGCAGAGATAACTGATGACGTCAAAGACTTTTGACCAAATTTGATCAAGTTGGTGTTGGCCATATATATCTTACCCTCCATTGCAGCTGATCAGAGGCTACAAGTTTTAGAGTTAAAATCTTTTAATCTTATTGGGGGTAAATTAATAGTACATAAATATTTATATATACGGATCCACCAACCAGTTTCCCACAACAATTTTACACTAAGAATCAATTACCAACAATATCAATAAAGTTCATGGTATCAATAACTCTGTCAAAATTTCGAAGGAATTAAATATAATGATGGAAAAGGCTTCACTTCAATCCTTGAACATCTATCAACCAAATTGAAAATGATAAAACATAACTTACTTGGGTTACTCCGGTATTTTCTTTTGTTGGATCAAATCAATTGTGGCCCTTCGATTGCAGATCATTAGCATATTTCTGAAGTAAAGTTGATCACATCCAACACCAAGAGAGAAATGACTCAGTCCACTTCAACATATGAAGTACAGTCCATGTCCTGAAGGGTGATTTTACCCATGTATAAATCATTTATGTGATCAGCACAGAGTGGCAGGCATTTCTGATTCAGAGTTTCATGAATAACACCCATGCCCTTAATCCAATGTGTTTCATCCAGGGGATTCATATTTAGATGATTTTGCAGTAGCCTAATTCTGTACGTGATTGTATCAGTGCTGTCACAGAAATGAGCAACACAGGAATGTGATGGCTCATGAGAAGCCAATCTGATCAAAGCCAAAGAGATAGCCCCATCCACTGGTTTTGGGTCTGAAAGATTTTTATCACCCATCATCTTAACATCCCTCTCTGTTGGGAAGTAAACTTCTTCATTTCCATTCATATCAGAAACTTTCAAATCTTTACTGTAATGTTTAATTGCTTCAAGTTTGGTGGATTCATGCTTGTGTGCCAACGTCAAAATACAAGAGAACCTCAGGTGATAAGACACAACCGTTTTCACCATTTTGAAGTTGTGACAACAGCAGAAAAAATCAAGCCATCTTCTCCCAACACCAGCATACCACTTAACAATATCAGCATCTTCCAATGCAAATAGTATGCTGATCGGCCTGGGACGACCCATATTATTTGTAAAACCAGCCATTCTAACAGCCTTCCTAACAAGTTCTATAGGCGCAGAAACTTTCATACACAGCTTGGTCAGATCATCTACCATGCGCTCAGAATATTTCTGATCCTCTTCTTCTCTTACTCTCCTTTCTTCTTCCTCCAATTTTATGCTAGCTTTGATAGGTGTCAAATGCTTGTCAACTTGTTCTTGGAATTTGTCATAAGCGTCAACAAGATCTTGTGGCAATTGATCTCTAACATGTCTTAAAGATAAAAAATCACCTCTAGAGAGCAGCCGATGCCAGTTCCATCGTTCTTCCAAGGAACCCAAGGACTCTTGGACTACTTCATCTGCCCAAGTCCTAAAGATTTCTCTCGCTTCATTCTCAATTTGAAATTCAAATTTAAACCCATTGTTACTCTGCTTCGACTTCTTAAAGACATGACCCAATATTTTCAAACCCAATTTTTTCCTATTCCTCTCCCGAGCATTCCTCAATTCTAAGGATCTAACTTCCTTCTGTCTAAGATACTTCTTCCTTGCTCGAATTGCCTTTTCCGATGTAGGGGGACGCAAAACAGAAGGAGGAACAGCCTGTAGTTCCATCCCCAAAAAACTAATCTTCTCTGATACTGCACTATGGATGGCTGTTTTAACTCTATCCACCTTCAACTCCAAATTTCCTTCCAAAAAATCCAAAATCCGGTTCTTCAACTCCCTTGTTAACATCTTTGAGCCAGATGTTACTACCAATATCTCATCCAAGTACCTAATTGCATACAGTTTCACAGGCTTAAAGAAAACATTCGAGTTATTCAAATCAAGCTCAGTCAACTCAAATTTACGATTTTTCCTATTCATTTGAAGTTTCATTTCTTGAACTTCTCTATCAAACCCATTGAAATAAACATTAATCAAAATTGAACACAACCCGCTTTCTTGAGGAAACCCTCTCCCCAAATAACACCCACCTAATTCAACTCTAACCACTTGACATTCAAACAACTTCTTTATCACATCAATCAACATAGCATCCTTAATCTTCTCCCCAATAAACGAACACAACTTATCAACATTAAACTCATCAAACTTGTTAGGACAAAACGAAACATTAAACCACCAACTTGGGTTTGTTACATTGTTCTTTAAGTACCTAATGGCGGTATGTCTGCCCGTTCCAACACGTCCGCCATAAGAAAATGTCACAAACTTTTGATCATAAACAATTTCTAGTACCATTCTAATAGCTTCAATCAAAACCTTTAGCTTCAAATTTGGTAAAATCAAAGGCTCACCTGAAGCACTTGGTGGGGCCATTTTGACACAGCACGAGGAAATATCGAACTTGTTTTGGGAAATTTCATAACCCATTTGGTCAATGGAGAAGTGGTTGGAAACAGAGGTAAGAAGCATTGTTGATGATGATGATGATGAAAGGGGGGAGTTAGAGAGGTTTTGGCAGGCGGTGAGAAGAACAGAGGGTAAAGCGACGACGTGTCGTAGTAGATTGGAGAAAATTCCATCAGAGTATTGATTGAGAACTAAGGATTCGAGGTGGGATTCTGTCGAAGTATGGGTTGAGAATTGTTTGAATGGAATTGAATAAGAATGAGCAAGGCCGGCGATTTTTTTGACGGTCTTGAGCATTGAAAAGAGAAAATTGAAAACAGAGAAGAGCGCGAGTGGACTCCAAAATTTTAACCTTCACACCTAAAAAATAGAGACATATAAATACACTACAATTTTCACTCTTTAGACTTCAAAATTCGTTGGAATAAAATTGCCCTTAAATAAAAAAACAATTTTAGCCTCGTGCGAACAACATGTCTTTTTTCTTCAAGTCCTTCAACTTTTTTTCTTCCTTTCTCTATATTAAACCCTAGTTCCTCCATTCTTATTTTCTTTTAAAAAAATGAATATTTTGATAATATTAACAAATATAGTTATTAAGATCATAGCACAGAAAGATTTGGTAGTATGAAAGAATTTGGTAGGATGAAAGAAGATGAGGTAAGGTGAAAGAATGAATACTATCCAGAACAATTCCCAATGTAAGTTGCCTTGAGCGAAGAACATGTTTACGTGCAAGTTGCCTTGCATAGGAGCATGTCCTTACTCAAGTTGCCTTGAGCGAGGAGCATGTCCATGCGCAAGTGGTCCTGTGCGAGCACATGTGTGCATAAGAGTATTCTTGCACAAGGTAGCTTGCGCAGGACACGTATCCCCGCACAAGGCAGCTTAGATGGGACATTTATCCTCGCACGAGGCAACTTGTGTGAAGACATACTGGTCTGATTTTGCATTTTTTAAAAGTAAATCAATAAATTTGGGGATTTTTTTGAAGTGGGTTTAGAATTATTATGAAAGAATGGAGAAGAGTGTTCAACAGAATTGAAAAGGGAATGGAGAAGAAATAAACAGAGTGAAGAAAGGAAAATAAAGAAGAAACAAAAACAAAGAGGAAATGGGGAAGAAACGAAAATGAAGAGAGGGAAAAATTTGTAATTTTCAAGTGTAAAAATAGAGATTAGTTGTAGTTTATTTAAAAGTGTAGTGTGGATATTAAAAACAGTAGTGTCTTTCGAAATTCTCCCTTAAAAATTTTGAGATAAGAATACGCTTAAGTAAAATGACAACCTTCATTAAAATTACAAGTCATTATGTTGAAGCAAAAATCGTAAATCTAGGTCCAGCATCCATGAACTGTCCTTCTCTCCCATGTAAACACAGCCCACGTTTAGCCACCTTGCACCTACTTCTTCAACACCAGTCACGCAGCACACATCCCAGCTTCAAGCATGCCACATCTTAGCCCTTGCTTCAGCTACCCTTCATGCACCAGCTAACTTCACTCGAGCCAGCAACTACCCCTTTGTTTTCGCACTGCAACAGCCACGCCGTGCTTTATCCTGCCTTAAGCATGCATCAACAGCTGCGTTCCTGCCACCTTGGATAGAAAATACGTTTCCAACCTTGCTTTTCCTTCTTCTCTCGACCAAGCTTCAATCTCGTCCAGACTGAAACACCCCATGCTTGCACGGGTAACCTCCATTCTCAGGCATGCTTGTGCATTTAATGATTTTCTTGCGTAGGCATGCCTACTTAGGTAGCACTCTCCATTCAAGCAATGCTTGCGGCATTGCTTTTTCCATTCAATGCGACATGCATGGGAGTAGGTTAGTGTTGTTGGCTTTCCTTTCTCACAAGAGATTTAGGGGAGCATACAACACCAGCATGTGTTGTTTTTTTTCCTTAAAGTTGTTAGCATAAATAATTATTGGTTTATTTACTACTAAGAAAAATATTAATGGGATAAAGTTTATAGCTATTTTTTAGTTAGTTCTAAGTAGTTGTTTAAATTGTTAAGTTTGTTGTCCTATTTTTTAAAAATGTGATAGTAGTGGAGTTAGTGGAAGAGAATATGGTAATATGGTTCTTTGTATGCCTTTTTTTAGAGATGTGATAATAATGGAGTTAGTGGAAGAGAACATGATAACATGGTTCTTCTTGGTATGCCTATATAAGGCAGAGTAATTTCACTAAAATGAATTGTTCTCATTCCTTCTATTGTGTACTGTGAAGTCTTTTACGAGTGTATTTATTTATTTTTTACTGCCTTTTGCTCTTTTATGTTCTCTATTTTGCTGTCAGAGCCAGGTTAGTCGTGAACATCATATTTGGTGAGCTTTTTCTATTAGCAAAATGAGTAATCTTCAAGTCATTGGGGAAATAAAAATGTCACGACCCCATTTCATCATTTTTATCTAAAAATCACCATAACTTTTTCGTTTTTTCATTTCCTTACCCGGTCTTGAACAACTCTTACAAATAACAGATGGGCTATGAGCTATTATTAATCATTATTTACCATTCATCTTTAAATTAATCAAGAGCAAACACATACATTGAAAGTTTAAATCATATACTTATACATGACATGTTTGCTAACGCTTACATCCCCCATATTACAATTCAAGATGATTACTGTGCTATAACATGTTTAGATACAGAAAGAATTCTATGTGTATACCTCTTCGCGATGGAGAGCAGCGGATATCCAGATACAATTCTTCAATCACTCACTAGGCTACTGTGTGCCCTCTGTAGAGGGGAAAATGATAGGGATTAGCAATCACACGCTCAGTAAGGTAATAATGCAAGTATGGTAGATAACTACACTATCTACATATTTATAATGTCATGCACACAAATCATCAACAACCAGAGTATGAGGAAATATTAAAAACTATGCCACATGTATATAAATAAATATATATATATATATCATGTACTGAGAAACATGAAAATAGGCATGTAAACATGAAAAACTATCATGTAAAACTTCTCATGCTCATCGTAATAAAACTCATCATAATAAGGAAAACTCATCATAAAACCATCACTCAGGATTTAGCACTTTCTCAAAACATAGCAAAACTCGTCACAAACAGCGATACCATCTCTTTAAAAACATCCCACGAGGCTTGACCCCTCCTTCGGGTCTACCTTGGACAACACAAATCATACTTAGTATGTCAAACCATGTGATATCATGTGAGATAGGTGGTCACTATATATATCGAGGACTATATTGGCCAACTAAGTAGTTTTCATCACAGACCACACGGATCTCAGTGTGCGGGGCATCATGCTGGAACAGAGGTGGGTTAGTCCTTCGCTAGACTTTCAAATCAACATCATAACCTCACGGTACAGTGTACTCCATGTGATATACATGGTACAACGTACTCCGTGGACCCACATCATGGTTGGGGGTGCCTACCGTAGGTCTTATCTACCCCATGCCATGTATAACCTACTCAGTCTCAAGTACACGTGCGAGCATCCCATCCGTGTGACTAGTAGTCTACACGAGGCATCTAGCACGGCTCGTGTGAGCATCTCGTCTATGTGACACAAAGTCTACATGAGGCATCCAGCACGACTCATTACATATCACAGTGTGAAAAGCCAATGCGAGCAAAGCTCTAGCACGGTTTCATGCATCATCAGTATATACCCTCGTACGAGCAACGCTCTAGTACGAATTTATGCATAATAAATAATAAGGAAATCACGTACGAGCATAGTCCTAGTACAGTTATATGCACAAGAAAGTCAATGGAAAACCCACGTACAAGCAAAAACTTCAGTACGGCTTGTAAAACAGCACAACTCAAAATATTGTGTGAGCTAGGCTCCAACACCTTTCATGCATATTAAAACATAAAAAATTTAGTGCGAGCGAAGCTCCAGCACAATTATCTCATATAAAGCTAATAGGCGGCTCATTTCAACACGACGCATCCAAAAGCAAAGTCAGCACCTGACTCATGCTATTTCATGAAATTATGAAAATTAAATAGCCCGTCTATCCATAAATTTGCTTAAACCAAAGCAATGTATTTCATAAAAATATCAAAACACGATATTTATGCAATTATTAGCCTTACTACCCCTTTTTGTAAGATTCACTTCAAAAACCAAATCATCTAAATTCATAGTCATTCACACAAATCATTAATTCTGTTCTAGATAACCAAGCAATTGAAAAGTCCTATAAACACCCTCAAAATGCGTGCAGCTATCTCTAGGTACTAACAAAATTCCTTTACCTGGAATCGCGTCGATTGATTTCACTTCCTCAAAGTTGTTCAGTCGTGCCATTCGATTCACCTCCAATGAAATCTTCGAGGCTGGATGAAATTACTTATCTCATCAATTTAATCCAAAGTAATACAACTCTTGCGTTTACTATAGTTAATTCGACTTATAGTTTTCATTAACACTTATAAGGCCCCATTTTCACTTAAGTCCATTTTGATTGCTCTATTCTTTTCTCGAGAATCTATTGAATTCTTTAGGCCTATTGATTCACACTAAACCGACATTAAGCTCATAAGGCCTCTAGTTCATCATTTCCTTTATTATGGCAATTTATGAAACACCTCATATGCTCATTTCCAATTATCATCCATGCCAACATATGGATTTCAAAAAGTTATCTTAAAATCATCTATACATGCTAACTAACATCTCTACATGTTTAAACCATTATCAAGTCCATGCCATTTCAACTTTCTCTCACTAAATCCATTCTAGGTCATGGTTGTTTAAGCATGTAAATAAATACTTTAGCCAACATTATATACACCAATCTACTCATCAAAATGTCTACATTAACATATTAGAAGATGATTTATAGAAATCTTACCTAGCTTGACCTTTTTTCCTCTTTTTGCCAAAATGGGGAAAAACCTCTTTGCTCCTTCAATCCAAAGTTTGAGCTTCCAATCTTTGACTATGTTGTTCACTTCCTCACTAAGAACAACTTTGCTCAAATAGCTTTTTTTTCTCAAATCTTTTTGGAAGGGGTGCATTCTAGAGTGAGAAAACTAGGTTGTTGTTGTTGAAAATGGAGGAAATTTGGGTTGTCTTGTGAAAATGAAGATTCAGCTGCCCAGTTTTTATAGAAAATGCATTATGAGATCGATCTCCAAAGGTAAGAGACCGATTTGCCTTTACTTAAACTCCAAAAATTTGACTTACAGGCTGTGAGATCGATTTGCCAATTGCATGAGATCGATCTGCTCAAGGGGATAGGATCGATCTTTGTTCATGGAGTGGGATCGATCTGGTTCAGGCAGAGGACTTTAGAGATCGATCTGGTTCAGGCAGAGGACTTTAGAGATCGATCTGGTCTTAAGAAGAGATCGATTTGGCCTATCCAGATGCAACTAGAGATCGATCTATCTATGAGAGGATATCGATCTTGTCTAAGCCGAGGCAACTTGAAATCGATCTGCCTTGCAATGAGATCGATCTTCCATGTATTCTACAGCATTTCAGCTGCAATTTTCCCAGATTTCCAAAGTTAAACTCTCATTCAATGACTTCAATATCCATTTTTGAAATTCATTCACACTTAACACTCAAAACATCCAATTCTTATGATTTATATATTATTTAACTTATCTGTACATCATGGAAATCATAAGATTACATAAAATTTTACGGGTCTTACACAAAAAGCTCAACAACTAGAACTATAATACTTGGTCTACATGTATGATGTCTTACATGCAAGGCCAAATTTGTGAGAGGTTGTCAACGGAAGAGAAGTTACGCAACCAGAGGTAGATGATGCAAATGGTATGTTACGAAAGTGGAAGATAAAATCGGGCAAGACAATGTTTGCTTTAAGAACTGCGGTGGAAGATGTAAGACCCGAAAATTTGTAAGTGTAACCTTTATGACTTGTGATGTATGAGCAAGTCACATTTAATGTAAATCATGAGGAATGTATATGTGAAGTTTGTAAATGTGTATGGAATGAATACATGCAAGTTTATAAGTATAGAACAAGTGTAAGAGGGATAATTCCATGAGTGAAATAGCAATATCTTGAGTTTTGAGTGGTTAAGTAAAATAGAATGAGTTTTATACTTCCATTTGGTGATACATTGTATACCTTTGGCTATACAGTGAATGCACACAAGTTTTAATATATATATATATATATATAAAGTATGAATGGATGTTATTTTCAAGCTTTAAATGTGGTTGGATGAGAAAATGACCATAGCAGCAGAATTAAGAGTGTTTGAGATAAGTTACTGCAGAAAACTGCAGTAAAATCTGGAAAATATGAATGAGAGATAGATCTCATGGGATTAGAGATCGATCTGGAAGAGCCAAAAATGTTTCTGTTCGAGCAATGGAACAGGTCAGATCGATCTCCAATGAGGCCAGATTGATCTACTGAGCATTCTACAAAGAAGGAATCGATTCCTAGAGGGTCAGATCGATTTCCTTAAGCTACTGACTTACAAGAGATCGATCTCATACAAGAGCAGATCGATCTCTTTAAGGTTCTTTGTTGTGCAGATCGATCTCATGCTAGGAGCAGATCGATCTCATTAAGTTTGGAAGGTCGATTTCAAGAGGAAAAATACAGAAAACTTCAGTAACCAAAGTGTAACCTAGCCAAGAAACACTAGAAAACTTTAGTTTGTAATCAGATTTGAGTAAGATATAAGTGAGCAAAGTTGTTGTTAGCAAAGAGGAGAGTAACATACTTGGAAACAAGGGATTGAAATCAAGAGTTGAATGAGCAAGGAGGATTTTGCCATTTTGGTGAAAAATGAAGGAAATCTCAGCTAGGTAAGATTTAATGCACTAAGTTTATATATATTAAACTAGGTGTATTGATGAGTTGATTGATATATATATATATATATGAAATGTTGAAAATGAAAGGAACATGAAAAATCACCATGACCTAAATAGTGGTGAGAAAATGTGGAAGTGATGAGGAAATGGTATTACCAATGATTTAATGATGGAATATGCATGTATGGAAGATTATAAGGTAATCTTATGAAATGCATAAATTAGAAATGAGGAGAAATAAAGATAGTTATGTGAAAATGTGGATTTATACCATATTTGGAGAAAGTGATGAAAATTATGTGTTTAATTGAGATTTGGAAAATGAAATGAGTATATAGTGATATATTAATGCCAATAATTATAACAGCTTTGAAAATTACCTTGGAAGCTGATCAGACTGCAAGAGTGAGCAGAACCGAGGAAGTGAGGTCACTTGAAGTGATCCGAGGTAAGAAAATTTCGTGAGTAGCTAGAGATGACTACACGTGTTTTAAATAGCATTTCGATATTAAATGCTATACGAATTTCCATGAATAGGTAATGTGTGATAGAAACAAATGAGATAAAATATAAATTTATCCAAAAATAGGATAAAAAGCCTGAGAAGCATGTTGTAACCCTTCAATCGTGAGTTGCATGATAGAATGGCTAATGTTTTCATGTACATGCGAAAACAGCACATTTGAGTGCTTATTTGATTTAAATTGAGTGAGTTGTGATTTGAATAAACCATCTATCAGGTTTTATGTGAAAACCATAAGTGCTAGAGGATACTCACACTATATTTTGAGATTGCATCACATAGTACTAGAGGATATACTCGTACTATATTTAAATACGATTTTATGCATGTTAGAGTACTGGGAGCACAACTCGTACTTAGTTTGTGATTGATGCATATAGAGTATTGAGAGATTTGCTTATACTCAGTTTTACATGATAGAGTACTGGGAGCATTTCTCGTACTCGACTTTTCATGACTTTTACATGATATAGTACTGGAGCAATAGCTCGTACTTGATTTGAAAAGAGAATTATGCATTAACCTAGTGCTAGAGGTTACTCGCACTAGTGTTTGATATTTTGAAATGCATATACAGTGTTTAAGAGGTGGAGTGTTGATTGTGAGTCACACTCAAGACGCGCACTGTTATTTTTCGTGACATATAAGACATGTTAGCAAAACCGTGACGATTTCCTCCGTGTAGACTGAGTGTCACACTGTTGAGATGTTCGCATGTGAATTTAGAGACGTGGCATTTATTCCATAGTATGAGGGCTAAGATTTATGGCAAGCACCTTGACTATGATGTATCTCCATGGTGTGAGGACTAAGACCTATGACAGGCATCCCGACCATGAGGAGAGGGTCCATGGGTGTACGTTGTACAGTGCGAGTGGCATGGAGTACACTGCACCGTGTGGTGGAGTTGTGGAGTTGAGGAGTTTATAACTGGCAGTTGTGATGGACTGACCCCCCTCCCTTTACAGCAGTAATACCCGCACATCGAGATCTGTGTTGCCTGGGATTTCACATTATAGGATATGGTCATAGTCCAGGAGAATATTGCATTTAGCCACTGAGTCTCGCATGATATATCACTTGTTTTCATGAAACGATTAGACTTGAGAGAGATAGATCAAAAATCGATGATTGTGTGTGTTGTGAACTACCATATTTACTGTGATTTATATGTAAATGGCATGATTGATAATAAAGGCATTCTGAATTTTATAAAGATGCATTGTTTTACATGAATGCCTACATTTGATAACTCAACATGATTTTAAGTACATGGAATTTATTCTGTACTATTATTATATCATTTTGATACATGCTTGAGATGAGAGAAGGAAAGGCAAAGCATTATTTTCAGTAGATAGTGTGGACGTCTACTTGCTTGCCTGATTTCCTTACTGAGCGCGTTGTTTGCTCATCCCCCTTTATTTTTCACTCTCTACGGATCATCCGCAGTAGATTGAGTCCGGCTGAGGTATAACATTCATTGTATTCGCTGCCTATCTATCTTATGAGAGGTATAAACACTCGAACATTTTGTACTAAACAATGTATAAGCACAATTACGTAAACTATTGTACAATCGGGATGTATATGTACACATAATGTATGAGAGTTTTTGTTATAGAAAAGAATACTAAATTCTATGTGTATTGTGAATGAGTGTGAATAGGTGACTAATATCGAATCACAGCCCAACTGTCGAGGAGAGAAAGGTAAGTAAAGTAAAAAGCGAAAAATTAGTAATGGTTTTTGGTAAGTCACGGAATGAGGACGTGACAGAAGAAGATGTCTTAGAGCATATCCGGGATGCCAAAACTCCCAAAGAAGCTTAGGATACGTTCGCCATGCTTTTCTCAAAGAAGAATGACATGAGGCTTCAGCTTCTAGGGAGCGAACTATTATTGGTAGTACAATGTGACATAGCGATTGCTCAGTACTTCCACAAGGTGAAGTCACTATGCCGCGAAATTTTTAAATTGGATCCAAAAGCTCTAATTGGGGAAATCAGGATGAAAAGAATAATTATCCATGGTTTGAGGCCCGAATATAGGGGTTTTGTTGCTGTAGTGCAGGGATGACAAAATCAACCATCACTTATTGAGTTCAAAAATTTGCTTGTTGGACAATAATCACTAGTTAAACAAATGAGAGGGTTTCGCTGAAGGGTGAAGAAGAAGAGCTCTACACCAATAAAAAAAAAGGGAAATCCAAGTTGCACACAACTGATGGATCTAAAAAGAATGATGATAAGGCAAAAAGTCATCAAGGCGAAAAAAGCACTCGTTCAGGGGGAGCCTCGAAGAATCATGGCAACAAAAAAAAGTTTTACGGGAAGTGTCATAATTACGGGAAGAAGGGTCACATGGTGAAAGCATGTTAATAGGAGAAAAGGTGGGTAGAGAGCAACATTGCTGCTTCCAAAAGCGAAGATGAATGAGATGCTGAAGCATTATTTGCTATAGAAGAGGAGGAGTTAGCTCTCACAGTAACAACGTCTGAATAGATTAATTATGAAAAAGATTGGATCATTTACTACGATGCTCAAATCATATGACGGGTGATAAAGAAAAGTTACAAAATTTTTCAGAGTACAAGGGAAGTCGAGTGGTGGTGACAGCCAAGAACTCAAAGTTATCGATAGTTCACATCGGTAATATTGTAGTCGCTCCTCAAATGTCTCATGTATGAGGAAAAAATCTTCTTTCGGTATCACAATTAACATCTTTTGATCATTTTGTTCTATTTGGTTCGCAAGATGTGAAGGTTTATCGCAACTTTAAGATTATAGATGAGTCGACGATAAAGGGACAAAACTAGAGTCAATCTACGTGATGTCTGTAGAAATTGCATGACGAGGAAAAACGAGATGGTAGACTTATGACACAAGCGGCTAAGTCATGCTAGCTATTCCAAGCTAAATGTGATGTTGAAATGGTCAATGTTAAAGGATCTTCCCCAACTTGAAGTAAAAACAGACACAATATGCACAAGATGTCAATATGGTAAAGTGCATTAGTTGTTGTATGAAAAGTCCAAATTTAAAGCAAAGGAACTAGTAGAGTTAGTTCACTCTGATGTGTTTGGACCTATCAAGTTAGCTTCTATCAGTGGAATGAAGTATATGGTGACCTTTATTAATGATTTTCTAGATTTGTGTAGGTTTATTTCATGAAGAATAAATCTAAAATTTTTTCAAAGTTCAAAGAGTTTAAGAAAGTAGCGGAATCAGAAATTGGTAAAAGAATTTACTGTCTACGCACAGACAATGAGGGAGAGTATACCTCAAACGAGTTCTGCAATTTCCTTCAGCAGTACATAGTACGCCGTTAGTTCACATGTGCTAGCACCCTGCAACAAAACGGCGCAGCCAAAATGAAGAACATGCACTTGGCAAAAATATGTCGAAGTATGCTTCATGCAAAGAATGTTCTAGGAAGATTTTGGGCAAAAGCAATGATAACTACGGCTTTCGTAATCAATAGGCTTCCTCAACAAAGGTTATGTTTTATTTCACCTTTTGAAAAATTATGGAACATGAAGCCTACGGTTAGCTATTTTCGAGTTTTCAGTTGTGTATGCTATGTTTTTGTACCTAATCATTTACGTAGCAAGATGGACAAGAAGGCTATTAAGTGTATTGTTGTAGGATATGACAATCAAAGAAAAGGGTGAAGACGTTGTGATCCTACAATTGGAAAGTGCTATACATCTCGAAATGTTATATTTGATGAAGCATCTTCATGGTGGTCCTCAGAAAAGGAGATTCTACCAAACTCAGATGTTGTTAAAGATGAGTTACAATTTGCTCAAATCCAGCTAAATTTAGGTAAACTTGGAAATGGAAATGATGGTAGTGATACCAAGGAAGGCATAACTCAAAGTCCATGGCAAACTAGTGTGTATAAATGATTAAGTAAACAAGATGAGTCCACTGAAGCAGAAGTATTAACTCATCTCAGAAGATCGACAAGAGTCAGAAACCCAAATCCCAAATATGCTAATGCTGCCATAGTAGAAAAAACAGTTGCAAAAGAACCAGAGACATTTTAAGAAGCGTTTCAGAATCCGAAGTGGAAAAAAGCTATGGACGAGGAAATTACTGCATTTGAACGAAATCAAACTTGGGAGCTCGTACTAAAGTCTAGAAATGTGAAGCTTATTTCCTGCAAATGGGTGTATAAGATAAAACGTCATATAAATGGATCAATTGAGAGGAACAAGGCTCATCTAGTAGCTCAAGGGTTCTCTCAACAATATGAATTAGACTATGATGAAACGTTTAGTCTAGTTGCAAAACTTACAACTGTACGAGTTTTACTTGTACTTGCAGCTAGCAAAGATTGAAACTTGTGGTAGATGGATGTAAAGAATGCATTCACACATGGGGAGTTAGATCGAGAGATTTACATTAATCAACCGATAAGTTTTCAGAGTCAAGATCATCCTAAATATGTGTGTAAGCTACGGAAGGCACTTTATAGATTAAAGTAAGCGCCAAGAGCTTGGTAAGGTAAGATTGCTGAATTTCTGAATCATAATGGTTATTTGATGACATCTGCAGATTCTAGTTTGTTTTTCAAAGCTAGTAAAAGGAAGCTAGCTATTATGTTGGTGTATGTGGATGATTTAATCATAATAGGAGATTGTGAAGAAGGAATTATTCGAACAAAGGAGAATTTATCAGTTCGTTTTCAAATGAAAGAACTTGGATAGCTCAAGGATTTTCTTAGTCTAGAGATTGATCATACTCAGGAAGGAATATTTCTCTGTCAACAAAAATATTCTAGAGATTTGTTGAAGAAGTTTAGAATGCTTGTGTGCAAACCAATCTTGAGTCCGATGGAGCCAAATGCCAAAATGTGTGCTCATGAAGGGAGAAATTTGGAAGACATAACGACGTATCTACAATTAGTGGGTAGTTTGATCTACTTAACTTTAACCAGACCTGATATTTCTTATGCAGTTGGTATAATAAGTCGGTACATGCAAAATCCAAAGAAGTCCCACTTAAAAGCAGTTCGACGAATTTTGAGATATGTGAAGAGTACACTTGACTGTGGTGTCTTATATAAGAAAGGTGGATATTGCAAGTTAGTTGGTTATTGTAATGCTGACTATGCAGGTGATCATGATACCCGACGCTCAACTACCGGGTATGTTTTTATGCTTGGGTCAGGAGCAATTTCTTGATGCAGCAAAATACAGCCAACTGTGTCTTTGTCAACAAAAGAAGCAGAGTATCAAGTTGCAGCAATGGAAGCTCAAGAGAGTGTTTGGCTTATACATTTGTTAAAGGACCTGTATCAACCAACAAATTATACAATTCCTTTGTTTTGCGACAACCAGTCAATAATAAGTTTGGTGGAGAATCCAATTTTTCATGCAAAAACTAAACATATGGAGGTGCATTATCATTTTATCAGGGAAAAGGTTTTGCAAGAGGAAATTATATTAGACTATATTAAGACAAAAAACCAAGTTACAGATTTATCCACAAAAGGCTTGAGTGGCAACAAGTTTGGAAATTTCTGTCAGCATCTCGGGATGGTAGAAAAAATGAGAGTCGGTGTTGAGGGGGCGTGTTAAAATACAACATCAGCATGTGTTTTTTTTTTTTTTTAAAAGTTGTTAGCATAAATAATAATTAGTTTATTTACTACCAAGTAAAATGTTAGAGGGATAGAGTCTATAGTTATTTTTTAGCTAGTTCTAAGTAGTTATTTAAATTGTCAACTTTGTTGTCATATTTTTAGAGATGTGTTAGTAGTGGAGTTAGTGGAAGAGAACATGACAACATGGTTATTCTTTGTATGCCTATATAAGGCAGAGTAATTTCACTAAATGAATTGTTCCCATTCCTTCTATTGTGTACCGTGAAGTTTTTTACAAGTGTATTTATTTATTTTTATTGCCATTTGTTCTTTTATTTTCTATAAGCACTAGAAAAAATATAAGGCTGGCAATTTCCACTATAACTAAACTAGCTTTAACGGCTAAAGTCCCAATAATCTTTCTTCTCGCTTTCTTTGTGACCCTAAGAAGATCCATCCTTTAAAATCAATTGTAGTTACAAGACTTTGAAATAAGTCACTTACTTTTTGTGTAAGAGACAGAGACAAGGGCTTAAGCTGGTTTTAAAGGATATTTTTATGTTAAAACTGTGCTAAAGATCATTATCTATCAATATATTTATTAATTGAGGAGTATTCTTAATGATATTTTTTTTGTTGAAGTTCATAGTTAGATCTTCAATCTTATTTTGTAAATTGTTAACTTAGCAATGAAAAAGTCCATAAAAGACATTATTTATTGATTTATTATTCTTAGATTCATTCAATAACATAGCACAACATTGATACTTATAAAATCATATTTATATTTACATGGCATTTTTAACTTCCTCTAGAAATAAGGCCAAAACTCATTAATGATACATTCTTTATTGGGTAAGATATGTTCTTTATTAGAATAAGCTTGTTATTTATTCTTTCCCTACAAAAAGTGAAAAAGAAAAGAGTTTTGTTTCTTAGTTGTTAGCTTGTAGTTATGGAATTCTGAAAAGATGGTGGGCAAAGGTCTCTAATGTAAAGCTTTAAAAAATGAAGAAAAACGGTGAGAGAGAGCTTATGAATAGTAGTATTTTTAGTTGGGGGACATGTTAGTAAATTTGAGGGGTGAAAAGAGTATTTTTTTTGTGTGGATGTAGTGCATTTAGTAATAAGGTGTGAAAATAAGTTTTTATAGCGTATTTTAAATTTCTCTTCAAGAATGTTAATCGTTGAATGGCAAAAAAAAAAAAAAAGGATATTGGGCTTAAAGATGTTCAAAGGCCGAACCTACTCGTCCAAAGGATTGTTTTACGTTCAAATTTAAAGGTTCATTCATTTTTTTTGGTTGAATTTAGATAAAAATATTAAATTTATTAATGAGTTCGAATTTAAAAATTGAGGCTTATTAAAAATAGACTGAATTTGAGTTCATCATATCAAGCCTAAACTTGATCCTCTGACTTGCTAAATATAATTATTTTACAACTTTTTTTGTATTTTAATGCATTTTCAATTACTTTTGATTTTTTGTAATTTAATTTGAGTTTTTATTTTTTTACTTTAATTTAAATTTCCAAATTTATTGTAGTTTTTGTGTAATAATTTATTTAAACTTATTGTACTACACTTATTAAATATTATATGTTTAAATATTTTTTAGATATTTTATATTTTTTTTTAAATAATAACAGTAGTACTTGGAAAGACTTGGATTTACTCATTATATGTAAAAACAAGTTTCAGCAAAAAATTAAGCTCAAAAATCAAGTCGGGCCAAGCTTGAACTCATTTTCAATTGCTTAATGCCTTTACTTAAGCTTGGCCCGAACCCAATCCGATCTAGCCCATGAATAAATCTACTTGCAGATGCAACCTAACCTTGTTTTTTTTATTAAAAAAAAAAAAGAAATCAAAGTCTAAAAATAAAGGAGTTATAAGTGTTAGAATTTAAATTTTAGTCCCATTAAATGTCATTTTTTTTAAAAACAGTTATATGAATCATTTGAGGATTTGAATTTGAGACCTAATAAATGTTACTTTTAAGAATAGTTATATGAACCATCTAAGCTAATCCCTAAGCTCAAATGCAGGTTGACTTGGGTTGGGATTAAAGTCGAGATTAGTTCTAATAACATACATGTTATTCTATTAAAACATCGTGTTATTTGCATGATATTTTGAAAGGATTCAACAAAATAATAAATCTACTAAATGGATTTATGAAAAAAAAATTGAGTTCTTGATTCAATAATAATAATAATAATAATAATAATAATAATAATAATAATAATAATAATAATAATAATAATAATAATAGAATTTATATTTAAAGCATTGTCAGTATATAAGTCTCATACACTGTCATCAGATCATAACACTATATTAATTAGTAAATTTGATTTATTTTTAAGAATTTTATTTTAAAATTTATGAATTAATGAGATAGCTTAATATGATTCACTAATTGTATATAGGATTTAAAAAATAATCATGTATCACATATAAATCCATATTATATTGTAATCATTTTGTTTGTGACTTAAATATTGTTTGTGGACTGTTATTAAAGATAAATGTTTGATTTTTTTTGGTTTCCATTGGTTTACATAATTGCATAATTTTTTTAACAAGCATTATGTTAGCTTTAAATTAATTTACATATTTTGAAATGATAAACACTTAAGTACTTTTAAGAATATTTTACAAATGGTAAATTTGCTAAGTAATTTTCATTATTCTCAAACCATATGTTGAGCTTTTATTTCCAATAAGACCACAATTTATATGATAAATATTTAATTGGTCTTAAATTTGTTTGAAAATGATTTTGAATACTTTACATAGTAACTTTCTCATATGATAACTTGAAATAATCTTAGAAAATTACTTGGTAAAATTATAGGCTTAATTTCATGCAATAGAAATTACATAAGTCAAAAATGAAATTAGAATTAAAATAAATATTCATTTTTGGCCCAGAAAAATGAAAATAAGACTTTGGCATCAATCCCCCCTTTTGTAGCATCGATTCCTACAAAGTCAGTAGCCATTCCCTTGATTCATTGAACAGAGGGATCGATCCCCTGGTAAGGGCATCTAGAGGTGTAGGCACACAAATCGATCCCCTGTTTGTTTGACGGACCTAACTGAATTTGGAGGACCAAATTCCTAAAAGGTAGGGAGAAATGTGAAACCCAATTTTTTTTCATACTATTGTGTATTTAAAAGCTAAGAGAGAAATTCAAAACTCACCTAAGTGTTCATGTAGGGCCCAAAGGAACCTAAGAGCTCGGATGATAGATAGTTCAGCTCGGGGCACAGAAATCAAGGTAAGGTGTCAAAGTAAGAGTTCTTTAAGAATTGACATTCATGAAAACATGATTTTATGGATGGAAGGTGAAACTAAAGTGAATGGAGTGAAATAAGTTGGTAAATCTCGAGTTAGTACTAAACTGAGAAATTATGCCTAGTAATTGAAATAATTTCGAAATAAATTCCATAAATCCGTAAAAATTATTCTGAGGCTATAGGAAATTAATACAAGGTATAATTGACTTGGAGAATTAAAATTTAGTGAAAATATTAAGGTTTCAGCGGTTAAATAAATTTTTAAAGTAAAGCGGAAACTTTAAGGAATTTTATTGGTAATGACTAAATCGGGTAAAATGGGCCCAAACGGAAAACCTTTCTTAAACAAATGGGCCTAAAATTTTTAATGGCCTAATGGACGGCCCATAAAGTGTAATTAAGCCTAAATAGTTAAATGGATTTTAAGAATTGAATAAGGAAGTTGAAACGGGCTTAGGATAGAGTTAGGCTCATTAAGGGATTATGAGGCCCAATAAAAATAATTGGGTCCAAAATTTTATCTGAAGTGAAATTACACTGTATACGTGTTTATAAGAAATAATAATAAGTGAATGATGATTAATTGCAGCTTCAGAGGACTGGATAGGGGGTCAGTGGATTGATTTACTAGAAGTAGTGAGATAATAGAACTATCGACACATACCCAGGTAAGGGATTTATGCAAGCTATTAGAGATAGTTGTACGTATAATTTTGACCTCCTGTATATAAATAAATACTGTAAACAATATAGTTATCAAAACTATCTAGGTAAAAGCCCAGTTATAGAAATTTCATAAATTGACCCGAATTAGACCAATCGAATCATACTGAAATTGCATCGTCACAGCATTAATGCACAAATTGCATGTTTTCAGTGTTTTATCGTCTCATGATGTTTACAATGATATATGGATAGGCTAGCTATTGTTTTTATAGTCTGGATAAAATGACATAATCTTCAAAGTTAAGTGTGCTTGAGTGGGAGAAATTCCACAATGGGTGACCTCATGGGAAGTCACCACCTGAGTCTCTTTTATGCATCGTTTTATGCATAAAACTCTGATTTTTGAATCGTTCTCAACGCTATTGAGCCACCTATCAGTTTTATAAGTGAAAACCGTGCTTGAGCAGGGTGTTGACTAAATGTTACACTCAAGGCTCGCATCGGACTATGAGACAGGGCATTGATTGACAGTGATGTTGAGGTGGTAAATCCTGCCTACACTCAGGTACCTTCAAGCATAGTTTATCGTATCGAGTTACACGGAGTACGTTGTACCGTGTAAGTACACATGGAGTACATTGTACCATGTGTGCATATGGAGTATGTTGTATCGTGTAAATATACATGGAGTACACTGTGAACATACTAGGGACTTAGTATATCACATGAGAGTGGAAATTTATAAGAAAATGGGCTGAAAATAATTCTTGAAATTTTTCTAAAAATAGGGCAGCTGGCAGCCCAAACCCAACACATTACAGCCCAACAAAGAGGCCCAAATTGAAGGGGTTCCAGAAAGTTTTTAAGCTGATTTTTTTTCAAGTTTTAGTATATAAAAAACACTTTCTAGAAAGGTACTATATAGCCTGAACCGACCTGAAATGGAGGACATATCCCCTCTCAAAGCCATCATAGGCGTCCTTGGCAATTTCTCTTTATGGATTTTTTTAGCCACCTTCCAGCCTTTTGTAGAAATCAGTTAAGAAGAATGAAACTTTCCTCTTGAGGTCCTCTAACACATATAAAAAAATTCAGCTTCATACCAATTGATTTGGTGGGTGAAAAATTAGAGAGAAGAACAGGGGCAGAATCTGCCCTGTTTCAGAGGTAAGAGAAACTTGGAATTTTTGGTTTCTTAGGTAGTTTATGAGCTTGTTTAAGATGATTCTAGGTTGTATACATGTATATTTGTTGTTGAGGAATATTTGTAGAGGAAGAAAGTGAGGTCAAAGTTGGTCAACAAGGTGAGGTAGTTGATGGAAGATGATAATTGAGATATATGTTGATGTTTAATAGTTTTAGGTGATTTTTACTAAAGTAAAATTTGAAGATATATTTCCTAGAGTGAACTTGAATTTCAGCCAGCCCTTGGATAATATACAGAAGATGAAATTTGATTGAATTAAGTGTTCTGGATTGTTAGTTTAATACCAAAAAGTTCGGTTTATAGCTCAGTTTAATCGAATACTGTAAAAGTGTGGAATTTGGCAATTTAATAAGTTGTAAAGTGTTGACTAGAGACTTGAATAATTGTTTAAACTATTAAGTTGATAAGTTCAAAGTTAAAATAAAAGAATTTATCAAAATAGATAACACCAACGCATTTATCGATAAAACTGAAAAAGTAAGAAAAGTTGACAAAAAGGGGTCAGTTAGCAACGTTTAAGTTGTAAAATGTATGTAAATGTAAATAAAGATGAATTGGTTACTAATTGGATATAATTGGACTATTTTTAACAGCTAGAGGTGTAGACACGCAATGTCACGACCCACAACTTACCAAAATTCGTACAAATTTTTCGCATTTTCAGCATCATTTATTAATTGTCCTTCCTCGGTCGTGAACAACCACACTCAACAGTTGGGCTGTGTGTCAATGTCTATCTCATTTCACTATACAAATTTAAATTGCATACTATTTATAAGTAAACACTTGTATAAATATATTAGAGTTGTTGTTTATATGTGTTTACATTACTTTACATCCCCAATAGTTACATACAAAATGCTACTGTGCCATGGAAAGTTTAGATACAAAAATCTCATCAGTGTGTATACCTTATGCGATGTGATGCAGCGGTACTCAAATCTCTGTAGAGAGGGGGAAAATAAGGGGGGGTGAGCAAACTACACGCTCAGTAAGGCAATCATACGAACAAGTAGATATTGCACTATCTACGTGATCGTGATGCCATGCTCAAAAGTATACATTTCATCTCATTTTCTAAAATATGAGTTCATGCTGGTGTTAATGGTATGTAAAGCATTCATGCTATTAAAATCCAGTGTACAATTCAATTCAAAGCATGACATTAACCATCATGCATATTTTATAAGTAAGGCATGGCATTAATCATCATGCATATTTCATAAGAAAAGCATGACATTAAACATCATGCATCAGTGCACTTTAAAAAACCATTAACATACTTTCATCTCAAAACAATTCAACTCTAGTCAGGATTCGGTCCCTCCCTCGGACTATCCCGACCCACAAAACATTTTAAGCATGGATTTATTCTCAAAGTAATAGACATGTGAGATAGGCAATACAACAAGGGAAATATCCTCTAAGACTATGGCCATAACCTGTGATACCAGCTACAAGGATCAAGTGTGCGGGATATCACCACTATCTGCTTCCGTATGGGAGGTGGGTCAAATCCAACCCGCCGGTCCATAGTAGATCTCGTCCGAAGATGGCATATCACAATTTCAACACGGTACAACGTACTTCATGCTACCTGTACGGTATAGCGTACTCCGTGGACCCACATCAACACATCATATCACGCCACATCTTAAAACGCACGTGTGAGCCTATTTAATCGGTATAACCTCTTGTCTACCCGAAGCTCCTAACACAGCTATCAACATGTCAAAATATCAAAATGCATGTGCGAGCCTATTTAATCGGTGCGACACCCAGTCTACCCAAAGCTCCCAGCATGGCAACAAATAAGGTGGGCATCTAGTACGAGTGAAGCTCCAAGCACCATGCAAAAATCATTATGAAATCCATGTGAAAACTAGTGCGAGCTAAGCTCCAGCACTCATGTGTATAAAACACATCAAATCTCGTGCGAGTCGTACTCTAGCACGCTTTCATTCTCACGAAAACCATGTAGGTGGCTCAATTCTTTGCAAAGTATGGTTAACAAACCAAAACAACTCATTTCTTTTGTAATTCATTTCAAATGTTAGCCAACCTACCAATCACTTGTTAAAAAGCAATAAAACATGATTTTTCAAAGCATTATGCTTTTATTTTCATGCACATTTCTCAAACACCTAACTTTTTACCCTTCAATCATTCAATATCATTTCCTAATATCTTATGCATTCTAGCAAAACATTTATATGAGATCTGAGAATTTTAGATATATTTTAATGATGTAATAAGAACTTGAAGTGTAATTTATTGAGCTAAGTGAATTGTGGAATGATAATTGGAGATTTATATGTTAAGTGTTTAAAATAAGTGTGAAGCTATGAGGACAGATCGATCTGGGAGAAAGAGAGATCGATCTGGTGAGTTAAAAATGACAAGGAAGGAAGAATTTAAGGAGCAGATCGATCTCCAATGGAAGAGGATCGATCTCCTTATGATTCTGTTTGAGAGAAGATCGATCTCATGAGGGAGGGATCGATCTCCAAACATTTCTGTTTGGGAGAAGATCGATCTCTTCAAGGAGCAGATCGATCTCATAAAGCCATAAAGAGATCGATCTCACCCCTCGACAGATCGATCTCCTAGGCATAAAATTACCCCAAATCATCCTCAAATTCAAATGCAGATCGATCTCATCAAGAGCCAGATCGATCTCCTACCCTCAGTCTATATAAGGAACCCCTGGTTTCTCCTGTAATTTCACTTTCTCTCTCTTCTAAACCTCATTTCTGTCGAAGTCCTAGCTTTCTCACTCATCCAAAGCACCCATTTTCGTCCAAATCAGAGGCTGTGGCAAGAAGGAAAGTTGTTCCTCATCAAAGGGAGAACAACATACTTGGAAATCGTAAGACGGATTGAATTGAGGCAAGAGATAAGCTCTCCACAAGTTCTGGGTAATTTTTAAACCTCGATCTTGATATTTGTGATGATTTTGGTGATAATGGCTGTTGGCATTATGTTGAAGTAGTTGAAAAATGATTAGGGATTGATGAAATTACAATGTAGTTGGAGTGATAGTGATATTTAGCAATTTTGGTAATTTTGGAAATTTTGAGCTATAAATGGAAATTTAGACAATGTGGTGAATTAGCATAGATATTAAGACATGGAAAATGTAGAATGTGGAGGTGTTGTGAATGAGATTGTAGTTTGTGATGGAGTTATGAGAAATGAGAAATTTGAGGTATTATGAGCAATTATGCTCGATTTTGAGAATTGAGGTTAATGTGATGATGAGTATTGATGTTTTAACATCGTTTGGACAGCTCGGGAGTTTTAGAGTGGAATGTGAGGCTAGTCTGTGATACGGGGGAAACAATTGCACTACACGAGGTGCAAAGAGGTAAGGGAAAACTAAACCATTTGTGTATGCGTTTGATGAATTATTTGTAGCATGAACCATGATTTGAGAATGTAAGCATGTTTAGTGTTGTGTTGTGATATAATTGCACACGATTTTTATAGCCGGTTGGAGCCCCTTATTTTATGAGTTTATAAGCTGAGTGTGAAATTGCTTTATAAACCTTTGAGTTTGAGTGAAAGGTAAATTGGGCTCTACGTTAAGGCGATATTGAGATTTGAGAAAATGTGTGCGTGTTTTGCCGGTTGGGACTCGATTTTAATATGTTTTGTGTTGAGTACACAATGTTTTAAATGAGTTTTATGAGGGAAAACCATTATGAGTTCTACGTGAAGGCATAACGTTTTATAAGATAATGGTTAATGATTGACTTAGACGTATCATGTTGAATACACATCGGGCCTTGCTTTGGTAGCATGTAAGACCGATATAGTGGGACACCTGGAAACCGACCCAGGGACCACAACCCTTGTTTTGGTAACATGTAAGTCCGATTGTTCCTCCGCTTTGGTAGCATTGGGAGGCCTTGCTCTGGTAGCATGTAAGTCTGATATTCCTCCGTTTTGGTAACGTGAGATGACCCCCGTTCTGGTAACGCTGGGTGGCCTTGCTTTGGTAGCATGTAAGACCGAGAGAGTGGGCCGCCTGGGAACCGACCTAGGGACCACGCAATAGTGTGGATGAGGCGAGGCATTGCTTTGGTAGCATGTAAGGCCGGGCCTTGTTCTGGTAACATATAAGTCCAATATACCATGCATACTACCATATTGTCGACGTTCCCTCTGTACGAGGATGCCTGGGATGCGTACCCAGAGGAGATTACATATTTGATGTGCCATGACGAGTTTTATATGAGTTTTATTGCCTAGTCTCGTTTTACACATGAGTTGTGTTTTGTGACCTTGTCATGTGCTATTTACTGAGGTGATTTTTATCACGTATTTTGAGAAAAGCCATTATCGCATATATTTACACATGCTTGTGAATGCTCTAAATTGAGCCTTTTTAACTTCATGTTTTCACATGATTTGAGAGTTATGAGATGATGACGTTTTGAGAACTTTCATGCTACGATTTCAAATACATATTTGTGATGTGTGATATGGTTTATATAACTGAGTTCCCTTACCCCCCTTACTGAGCGATTTGGAAGCTCACCCTGTTTTCTCATCCCCCAGATTGCTTCAAGTGAAGTGAGTTCTCTGCGACGTACGGGCTAGAGGCTAGTGGAGGACTTGAGCTCCAGGCCGTATTTTGTGTATTGAGGTAGATATTTAATATTCATGTACCCAGACTAGAGTTATATTTACAGACACTCATTGTATAATGATGTACGGGATGTATTAGGATTAATTAACTTGGAATTGAGTAATGTATATGATACAATATATATTATCTTATGATGAGATCCTGAGACATGATAAGTATGATGATGTATGACACTGCACAGGAATGCACCCTTAATTGTGAATTGATGAGTAAAAAGTTTTAAATTAGCCCTATTTTTCGCGTTTCCTGGGCGTGACATAGTTTTCTTGGTATCAGAGCTTAGGGTGTTTAGTACTGTCAGTGTCGGTTAAGTGAAATAGAATACATCCCAAGTGTCTGTAATAGTCTGGTCATGAACTGAATCTAAGGATTGAGATTTCAATCATTTTTGATATGTACGCACAGGAGACGAGTTGAGATAGAGAATGAGTAAACGACGAGGTCATTCGAGGAGGCAGGCAGAGTCCCCTCCGCCACCTGCCCCACAACCAGGGAGTCCTAACTCTCGATTTAATCAGATTGAAACCGATGTGAGGCAAGGTTTTGAGCAGATGGCAGCGTTATTCGCGCAACACTTTGGAGTTAATGCCTCGGGTACTACTCCTACACCACCACAAGGACCTCCCATACCCCCAGTGCCTCCCATCACTCAGCCTGATGATAGAAGTATGATCCGACTGAAGGATTTTTTGAAAATGAATCCACCCGCATTTAAGGGAAAGAAGGATCCTACAGAGGCTGAGGAGTGGCTGACGGAGTTGAAAATTATATTTGATTATCTGGGATACACAGATGCTGAGAGGGTCAGTATGAGTGCCTATATGTTGAAAGGGAGAGCTCAAGATTGGTGGGGTACTACCCAAGGTATTCTGATGTCCCACCAGGATGTGATTGGTTGGGAAGAGTTCCAGACAGCCTTTAGAGCCCAATACGTACCACGAGCTGCCCAGAGAATGAGGCAAGCAGAGTTTTTGAGTTTGGTACAGGGCGACATGTCTGTGGATGATTACGAGAGCCGATTTACCGCTCTGCTGAGATATGATCCAGAGACTTTCAAGAATGAAGAGCTCCGCACAGAGAGATTTGTGTATGGATTGAAGCCCATCATCAGAGATCGATTGATTGGGTTATGTATTACTGAGTTTGGAGATGCTCTGAGACGAGCACAAGAGATTGAGTGGGGAATTGAAATTGTACAGTCCCAGAATGAGTTCGAAGCAGTGATTAGGGACAAGGGCAAGAGGCCAGCGATGTCTCAAGCAGATGTTCGGAGAGGTTCTTCAGGAGAGGAAGGATTGAGGTACAAAAGGGCAGATTGGAGAGACCCAGAGCTTATCCTATTATCAAGGAGACCCCTCGATATGCCAGGCCAGAGATAAGGGTTTGTAGAGACTGTGGTCGATCGCATGAGGGAAGTTGTACTGGGCCGATCCGTGGATGTTTTCGATTTGGTGACATGGGTCACAGAGTGAAGGACTGTCCTCAACCTCAGATACCACTTTCTCTGGAGCCTACTAGACAGCAGCCTCAGAGAGTGAATCCCCAGAGACGGGCCACTGCTGTAGAGAAAGGGAAGAAACCTGTGGCACAGGGACGTGTGTTTGCCCTGGATAAAGAAACTGAGGACATTTCAGCAGAAACTATAAGAGGTGAGGTACACTCTCTGTCTGTAATCATAAGGCTCATGTGTTGATAGATCCAGGATCCACGCATTCATTTATTTCAGAGCATTTTGCATGTAGTTTAAACTTGAAGTTTGAACCTCTAGAGTATGCATTACATGTAAATACCCCTATGCGTGAATCCCAGAGAACTGAGTTAATCTGTAGAGGATGTGAAATAAAGGTGGGAGATAGAGTGATGTTAGCAGATCTAATCATGTTAAATATGCATGGGTTCGATGTAATTTTGGGAATGGATTGGTTGGTAACCAATCGAGTGAGTTTAGACTGCTACACTAAGATTGTAACTTTCTTCCTACCTGAACCTTACAGTGTACGGTTGAGATATTGAGGAAATGAATATGTGGAATTCTAGTAAGTAATTTGAGAATTTTAATATTATTTGGAGAATATTAAATATGCTCGTTCATGTGAAGGTTACAAAACACTCATCTCAGACGATGAGTGGGAACATCCGAGGATTGAGGATATACCTGTGGTGTGTGAATTTTCGGATGTTTTTCCAGATGAATTGCCAGGTTTGCCACCAGAGAAAGAGCTGGAGTTTACCATTGATTTGGTACCAGATACTCAGTCGATCTCTAAACCTCCCTACAGGATGGCATTAGTGGAACTTGAGGAATTGAAGAAACAACTACAGGAGTTATTAGATCAAGGGTTCATTAGACCCAGTGTTTCACCGTAGGGAGCACCGATTTTATTTGTTAAGAAGAAGGATGGTAGTCTCAGATTATGTGTAGACTACCGGCTGTTGAATAAAGCCACGGTGAAGAATAAATACCCATTGTCCAGGATTGATGATCTACTTGATCAACTAAGAGGGGCCTCAGTCTTTTCTAAGATTGATTTGAGATCGGGCTATCACCAATTGAGGATCAAGGAAGAAGATATTCCCAAGACGGCCTTCAGGACAAGATATGGCCATTACGAATTTTTGGTGATGTCCTTTGGATTGACGAACGCCCCTGCTGCATTTATGAGGTTGATGAACGAGGTGTTCAGAGACTATCTAGATAAATTTGTGATAGTCTTTATTGATGATATCCTGGTATACTCTCGGTCGTATGAGGAGCATGCACAGCATTTGTGTTTAGTACTTCAGATACTCCGAGATAAGCAATTATATGGAAAGCTTAGTAAGTGTGAGTTTTGGCTGGATCGGATAGCTTTCCTTGGTCATATAGTCTCAGAGGAAGGAGTATCAGTGGATCCAAGTAAAGTGGAGGCTATACTTAATTGGGAGAGACCGAGGACAGTTACTGAGGTACGAAGCTTCCTTGGTTTGGCAGGGTATTATAGAAGATTTGTGGAAGGATTTTCAAGGATTGCCGCTCCTTTGACTAAACTCGCGCAAAGAGACTCCATTTATATGGACTGATCAATGTGAGCTCAGTTTTCAGGAATTAAAAAGGAGATTGACAGCGGCACCTGTGTTAACTATTCCTGAGGGATCAGGAGGATTTTTGGTGTATAGTGATGCATCTCATCAAGGATTGGGGTGTGTACTTATGCAGCACGGAAGAGTGGTCGCATATGGATCGCGACAGTTGAATGACCATGAACGGAATTACCCCACGCATGATTTGGAGTTAGCCGCTGTGGTATATGCCTTGAAGATCTGGCGACACTACTTATATGGAGAAAGATTCCAGATCTTCACTGATCACAAGAGTTTAAGATATCTCTTTGATCAGAAAGAGTTAAACATGAGACAAAGGAGATGGATGGAACTCCTTAAGGATTATGACTGCGAGATTCTATATCATCCGGGTAAGGTGAATGTAGTTACTGATGCCCTGAGCAGGAAGAGTATGATATCTGCTATGATGATCAGGGAATGGGAGTTGTTAGAGCAGTTCGCCGAACTTCGGATCAGAGTTAAAGAGGTAGAGACTGGATTTTTAGCTAGCTTGCGGATAGAGCCCAGGATTATGGATCAGATTAGAACTGGGCAGCGCAGTGATCAGAGGTTGATAGATATGGTTAGCCAAGCTGAACAGAGTTTGCAGTCGGATCTCACAGTCAGTGAGGCTGGATTGTTGAGGTTCAGAGGATGGATTTGTGTACCGGACGATGATACCCTAAAGAGACAGATACTGAGAGAATCCCACTGCTTGCGATACACCATGCACCCAGGGAGTACTAAGATGTATCGAGACTTGAGAAAGGTGTACTGGTGGAGTGGTATGAAGCGAGACGTGGCAGAGTATGTGGCCAAGTGATTAATATGCCAGCAAGTGAAAGCTGAGCATCGGAAGCCTGGAGGACTACTACAGCCCTTACCTGTACCTGCATGGAAATGGGAGCATGTCACCATTGATTTTATTATGGGTTTACCGAGGACCCGAAGAGGTTGTGATACGATATGGGTCATTGTGGATAGATTGACCAAGAGTGCCCACTTCCTTGCCATCAAGAGCACAGATACTGTGGATGCCTTAGCTGAGCTGTATGTCAGCGAGATAGCTAGATTACATGGGGCTCCAGTGAGTATTACTTCTGATAGAGATTCCCGATTTACTTCCAGATTTTGGACCCAGTTTCAGGAGTCCATGGGATCTCGATTGAGTTTTAGTACCGCCTATCATCCTCAGACAGATGGTCAGTCAGAGAGGACTATTCAGACCCTAGAGGATATGTTGAGGGTGTGTACGATGGACTTTAAGGGATCATGGGATGATCACCTGCCCCTGGCAGAGTTTGCGTACAATAACAGCTATCATGCAAGTATTGGAATGGCACCCTTTGAGGCTCTATATGGTAGGAGGTGTAGATCCCCTGTAGCTTAGGAAGAAGTCAGTGACAGAAAGATAAATGCTCCCGAGCTTGTTGAGCAAGCTGTACAGAGTGTGAAACTCAGATGTGAGAGGTTACGGGCTTCACAGAGTAGACAGAAAAGCTACGCGGATGTGCGTAGACGGCCACTCGAGTTTGATGTTGGTGATGCAGTATTTCTGAAAATATCACCGAGTAAGGGTATCATACGATTTGGGAAGAAAGGGAAATTAAGTCCTCGATACATAGGACCATTCGAGATTCTTGAGAGAGTGGGAGAGGTAGCCTACAGATTGGCATTACCCCGCCAGATGTCCGAAATACACAACGTCTTTCATGTGTCTATGTTGAGGAAGTACCACCCAGACCCTTCTCATGTCATAAAGTATGACGAGATGGACATACAAAAGGACATGAGCTAAACTGAGGAACCCGTCCGGATTGTTGATAGAAAGGAGAAGGTACTTAGAACTAAGAGCATCCCATTAGTGAAAGTTTTATGGAAACGTCACTCGATGGAAGAGGTAACGTGGGAACTAGAGAACCTCATGAAGGAGAAATACCCCCATCTATTTGACTAGTTGAGTTGAATTTGGAGGACCAAATTCTTTTAAGGTGGGGAGGATGTGAGATCTAAGAATTTTAGATATATTTTAATGATATAATAAGAACTTGAAGTGTAATTTATTGAGCTAAGTGAATTATGGAATGATAATTGGAGATTTATATGTTAAGTGTTTAAAATAAGTGTGAAGCTATGAGGACAGATCGATCTGGGAGAAAGAGAGATCGATCTGGTGAGTTAAAAATGACAAGGAAGGAGGAATTTAAGGAGCAGATCGATCTCCAATGAAAGATGATCGATCTCCTTATGATTCTGTTTGAGAGAAGATCGATCTCATGAGGGAGGGATCGATCTCCAAACGTCTCTGTTTGGGAGAAGATCGATTTCCTCAAGGAGCAGATCGATCTCATAAAGCCATAAAGAGATCGATCTCACCCCTCGACAGATCGATCTCCTATGCATAAAATTACCCCAAATCGTCCCTAAATTCAAATGCAGATCGATCTCATCAAGAGCCAGATCGATCTCCTACCCTCAGTCTATATAAGGAACCCCTACTTTCTCCTGCAATTTCACTTTCTCTCTCTTCCAAACCCCATTTTTGTCGAAGCCCTAGCTTTCTCACTCATCCAAAGCACCCGTCCAAATCAGAGGCTGTGGCAAGAAGGAAAGTTGTTCCTCATCAAAGGGAGAACAACATACTTGGAAATCGTAAGACGGATTGAATCGAGGCAAGAGATAAGCTCTCCACAAGTTTTGGGTAATTTTTAAACCTCGATCTTGATATTTGTGATGATTTTGGTGATAATGGCTGTTAGCATTGTGTTGAAGTAGTTGGAAAATGATTAAGGATTGATGAAATTACAATGTAGTTGGAGTGATAGTGATATTTAGCAATTTTGGTAATTTTGGGAATTTTGAGCTATAAATGAAAATTTAGACAATGTGGTGAATTAGCATAGATATTAAGACATGGAAAATGTAGAATGTGGAGGTGTTGTGAATGAGATTGTAGTTTGTGATGGAGTTATGAGAATTGAGAAATTTGAGGTGTTATGAGCAATTATGCTCGATTTTGAGAATTGAGGTTAATGTGATGATGAGTATTGATGTTTTAACATCGTTTGGACAGCTCGGGAGTTCCAGTGTGGAATGCGAGGCTAGTCTGTGATACGGGGGAAACAATTGCACTATACGAGGTGCAAAGAGGTAAGGGAAAACTAAACCATTTGTGTATGCGTTTGATGAATTATTTGTAGCATGAACCATGATTTGAGAATGCAAGCATGTTTAGTGTTGTGTTGTGATATAATTGCACACGGTTTTTATAGCCGGTTGGAGCCCCTTATTTTATGAGTTTATAAGCTGAGTGTGAAATTGCTTTATAAACCTTTGAGTTTGCGTGAAAGGTAAATTGGGCTCTACGTTAAGGCGATATTGAGATTTGAGAAAATGTGTGCGTGTTTTGCCGGTTGGAACTCGGTTTTAATATGTTTTGTATTGAGTACACAATGTTTTAAATGAGTTTTATGAGGGAAAACCATTATGAGTTCTACGTGAAGGCATAACGTTTTATAAGATAATGGCTAATGATTGAGACTTAGGCGTGTCATGTTGAATACACATCGGGTCTTGCTTTGGTAGCATGTAAGACCGATATAGTGGGACGCCTGGGAACCGACCCAGGGACCACAGGCCTTGTTCTGGTAACTTGTAAGTTCGATTATTCTTCCGCTTTGGTAGCGTTGGGAGGCCTTGCTCTGGTAGCATGTAAGTCCGATATTCCTCCATTTTGGTAACGTGAGATGACCCCCGTTCTGGTAACGCTGGGTGGCCTTGCTTTGGTAGCATGTAAGACCGAGAGAGTGGGCCGCCTGGGAATCGACCTAGGGACCACGCGATAGTGTACATGAGGTGAGGCATTGCTTTGGTAGCATGTAAGGTCGGGCCTTGTTCTGGTAACATATAAGTCCAATATACCATGCATACGACCATATTGTCGACGTTCCCTCTGTACGAGGATGCCTGGGATGCGCACCCAGAGGAGATTACATATTTGATGTGCCATGATGAGTTTTATATGAGTTTTATTGCCTAGTCTCGTTTTACATATGAGTTGTGTTTTGTGACCTTGTCACGTGCTATTTACTGAGGTGATTTTTATCACGTATTTTGAGAAAAGCCATTATCGCATATATTTACACATGCTTGTGAATGCTCTATATTGAGCCTTTTTAACTTCATGTTTTCACATGATTTGAGAGTTATGAGATGATGATGTTTTGAGAACTTCCATGCTACGATTTCAAATACATATTTGTGATGTGTGATATGGTTTATATAACTGAGTTCCCTAACCCCCCTTACTGAGCGATTTGGAAGCTCACCCTATTTTCTCATCCCCTAGATTGCTTCAAGTGAAGTGAGTTCTCTGCGACGTACGAGTTAGAGGCTAGTGGAGGACTTGAGCTCCCGGCCGTATTTTGTGTATTGAGGTAGATATTTAATATTCATGTACCCAGACTAGAGTTATATTTACAGACACTCATTGTATAATGATGTACGGGATGTATTAGGATTAATTAACTTGGAATTGAGTAATGTATATGATACAATATATATTATCTTATGATGAGATCCTGAGACATGATAAGTATAATGATGTATGACACTGCACAGGAATGCACCCTTAATTGTGAATTGATGAGTAAAAAGTTTTAAATTAGCCCTATTTTTCGCGTTTTCGGGGCGTGACAATTTAAGAGCCCAAATTACGCACAGATATCTTTAAGAGTCCACAGAATTCCCTTACCTCGATTACTTTGGTGCGACTCTCTCTTCCTCTTAGCTTCTTGAGCTCTTGGCTCACCTTGCTCCGGTGTATCCTCAAAAGCTACGATTCATTCATCCAAATCACTTGAGTTAATGTTGTTAACTCACATTTTGACCTCACTAGTCAATATAATTCATTTATGGATTTTACCAATGCCTTAATCCACATTTTACCCTTTTTAGGTAAATCTCACAATTTATTCACTAACAAAATCCTAAAATCATACTCATAACACTATAATCACCTCAAGATAACCCATTCATCATTAATCTCAATACATTCCACTTCCTCACACTAGACCATTTCTAGGTTATGGTGGATTCATTCCACTCTAGGTAGTTTCTACCATTTCTATGCATACCAATCATTTCCCACATCAATATCCAAACAATGTACTTGAGTTGTTTTATTAGAAACTCACCTAGCTTGATTTCCTCTTTACTCCAATGGAAATGCACCTTGTTCCTCAAATCCAAGAAATAAGAAAAATGCCTCCAAACTATGTTGTTCTTCTCTTTGATGTGAACAACTTTGCCTCTATTAGCTTTCCCTCAAATCTTACTGAAAATGTGTGGATTTAGGAGTGAGAAGCTAGGTTTTAGGTTGGAAATGGAAAAGATTGGTTTTGTCTCAAAAAAATTGCAGATCCAACTGCTTCATATTTATAGAATTTACTTGATGAGATCGATCTGCATTGGGTAGAGATCGATCTGGTCCTCTTAAAATCCCTCTTTTTCACGGAATTTGAAGGCAGGAGATTGATCTGTCGAGGCTTGAGATCGATCTGCTTCAAACAGAAGGTTAAGGAGATCGATCTGGTCTTGGGGAAGATCGATCTGCATTTCACAGAAGGTTCAGAAGATCGATCTGGTCTTAGGGGAGATCGATTTGTATTTTACAGAATGTTTAGGAGATCAATCTGGCTCCATTGGAGATCGATCTGTCCTGTTCCATAGCTCAAAATAAGAGTATTTTGGCTCTTCCAGATCGATCTCTCATCCTATGAGATCAATCTGGCCTTTATATTTTTAGATTTTGCTGTAGTTTTCTGCAGGTACTTACACCAAAACAACTTTAATTTGATGCCTTAGTCATTTTCTCATCCGATCATCTTTGAGACTTGAAAATGACATCCATTCATACTTTATACCTATTAAAACTTGTGTGAAATCTTTGTGTAACCAAAGGTACTTGATATAAACCAAATGGAAGTGCACAACTTATGCAAATCTTCCTTCCATTTTACCACACTACACATAACCCATTCTACTCACATTCTTCACATGTTTAAGTCCATTTCTTCATGTTCATACTTAATGTAACTTGTACGTACAATCACCACTCTTATTACAAGTGTGTACATTAAACTTATGGGCTTACATCACACATACTTCACATTACAAGTGTATCACCATACTTATGAATTCATTTACATAGATATATAAGGTTAAGCTTATACGGGGTCTCACACGTAAATTGAGGCAAGCCAATATTGGAGCGATACGTCTTGCCCTAGTTTCATATAGGTAAGAGATGTAATTTATTTTGGTAATGGTGTTCCCTGCCTGTAAATAAATATTTATTTGATGTTTAAAAATACGTGCAAACCCCTAGTTAACGAAAAAATTTCATGAAACCCTTTTAGTAAAATAAACGCAAATTTCAAACAACCTTAAGCCCATATTTGCTTACTTACGAGTGCATGATTTTTGTATAATTTTATAACTATGATTATTTGTGTAACAAGCATGTATATATAGGATTTTTGAGGCATGATTTCCATAAGCTATTGTGCAAATAAGTTTGAAAATGATTTCAGTGTGATAATAAGCATAATTTGAGACAAAAGGCTTTCTATAGCATGTGAGTCAAGGTAAACCTGGGGATCCACCTAAGGGTCTAAGGGAATGCTAGCTGACGGCCTATGAACGGGCTGTGCCTTGACAATAACATGCGTATTTCTATGTGTCTGTCATGCTGCCTTCGTGGCGTTTCAGTTTCTACCTGTGTGCTGTTTTTCATTATGCCGTAGGACTCTGGCCCAGTCTACAACCCAACCATTGCCATAGGTATTTCGTTCCCTCTTAAGAGGATGCCCTCTTTTGAGGATGATATGGTTATTACCCATATGACAATGATATTGATTGCCTAGTCTCCACGTTTTGATATTGTGTATCTTTTTTAAGTACGATTTGATTATGATTTATGTATAGTTATACAATTATGTTTCAATTATGTTTCGTTTTGATATGTGACCATGAAGTTTTTTTTTTTTTTTTGAATTAAGAAATATATGAAGTATATTTTTGGTATATAAAAAGGATATGTACTAAGTATGCCATTTTATGTTTTATAATGGTTCTAATAAGAAAATATACTTTATTTTTTTAGTATCATTTTATTAAATGTTTTAGATGCAATTGCTATTTTAAATGCACTCCTTACTGGGCTATCCGGAAACTTACCCCCTCTTTTTCGTACGTTTAAATTATTTACAGTGATTACTCCCTTGCCTACCACGTACACGACGTAAGCTGGTGGACGCGACTTTCCCCATGCTACTTTTTGTACACGCCTCAGGTATATTTCAATTTATATCTAGACATCCTGTACAGTACAGATACTTACATGTAAATAAACATTTTGGGATGTAATCACTTTTTGTATACATGTGGGAATGAAAATACATGTAGTCCATGATGCTACATTACGTACTGAGATTAAGAGATAAATGAATATTATAAGCATTTTATGGATTCTCAAGAATAAAATTTTAGAAAGAATAGGTAAAATCAACTGTTGTGGTTATATATTGTCAATTTGAAAACTTGCAAGTGGATAGGGTTATGTATAAAGGTTATACTATCGAAAATCTGTTAAAAGGTAAAATAGGAGTTGTCGAATATAAGAAAGGTTAACAAGTAGAAGATAAGTTATAAACTGATACTGAACATGAATACACCTTAAGTAAGAAGTTAAGTTATAAAAGAAAATTTTAAATTAGTCATAATTTTCGCGTTTTCGGGGTGTTATAGTCTCTCTTGGCATCAGAGCCATGTTGTGTCTAGTACTGTCAGTGTCGGTCAGTTGAAGATAGATTACATCCCAAGTGTCTGTACTTGTCTGGTTATAAATTGAAAATATCTGCTAAAGTTATGACCAAATTTATTGTTTACGCCTCTGGTAATCGATTATATATCATGAGCGGGAGACGAGGTCGTCCCTGGAGGCAGGCACAGCTCCCTCTATCACATGGCCCACAACCAGAGAGTCCTAACTCTTGAATGAATCATATGGAGCAGGATATGAAGTAAGGATTTGGTCACATTACAGCTATTCTTGCCCAGCATTTTGGGGCTAGTGTCTCAGGTACTGCACCTACTCTGACTCCTACACCCACACCCCTACAAGTTCAGCCCCCACCTCATCCACGGACTCATTCAACACCTCTAACCACTCAGCCTCTAATACAGACCAGGCCAGATGATAGGGATATGTGCCGATTATGATACTTTCTCAAGATGAACCCTTCATCATTTAAGGGGGTGAAGGACCTAATCGAGGCAGAAGAGTAGCTGATAGAGATGGAGACTGCTTTTGAGTACTTGGGTTGTATTGATGCCAAGAAGGTTAATATGGATACTTATATGCTTAAAGGTAAGGCTAGACACTGGTGAAGAGCCACTTAATGGTTATTGACAATTAATCATTCAGCAATCAGTTAGGATGCTTTCTTATCTACTCTTAGAACCCAGTATGTTCCTCGTAAGGCATAGAAGAAGATGCAGTCAGATTTTCTTAATTTAGTTCAAGGTAGTATGACAATTGATGAGTATGAGAGCCAATTCAATACTTTGATGCAGTATGACCTCGAGACTGTTAGAGATGAAAAACGTCGCACCGTGAGATTTTTATACGGGTTAAGACCGACGATTAGAGATAGACTATTAGGGTTTCGTATTACTGAGTTTAAGGATGCTCTTGGACGAGCACGAGAGATAAAGAGGGGTCTTGATTTGACTCAGGCACAATATGGGTCCAGAGGAAAGACTAAGGATAAGGGTAAAAGGTCAGAGGCATCCCGGATAGAGTATAAAAGAGGTCTGCCTAAGAGACAGAGGATTGATGAGTCTCAAGCGAGGGCTGATAAGCCTAAGACTCCTTCTGGCACTACTGAGACCACTCGAGGCACTAGACAAAGTATTAAGATTTGTAAGGATTGTGGTCGACCGCATGATGGTTCCTGTTACCAGGTTACGGGCGACTGTTTTAAGTATGGAGACAAGGGTCATATGATTAAGGATTGCCCACAGCTTAAGACTCCACAACCCTAGGAGCCTCCACGAAAACAGCCCTAGAGACGGGTTACCGCATCTGAGAAGGATAGAAAGCCTATCACTCAGGGGTGTGTGTTTGCCTTGGATAAAGAGACTGTCGATACTTCTTCTGAGACTATTCGAGGTAAACTTCTTGTTTGTAATCAAGAAGCATATGTGGTGAATTCGAGATTTTATTCGAGATAATTTACATACAATTTGCACATAGAGCTTGAACCCCTAGGTCACATGCTGCATATAAGTACACCTATACATGAATCTTAGATGATTGATTAGGTATGTAAGAATTATGAAATTAAGGTAGGAGACAGGGCAATGTTAGTAGATCTAGTTTTGTTAAATATGTATAGTTTTGATGTGATCTTAGGTATGGATTTGTTAACTTCCAATCGCGTAAGTCTAAACTGCTATACTAAGACTGTAACCTTCTTCCTACTTGATAAATTAAGTGTATGTTTGGCTATTAAGAAATAAAACATGTGATGTTCAGTGTATGAAATCTTATGATATATTTATAATTTTCTGAAATTACTAATGAATTTACTGATATGAAGGTTATATCTCACTCATCTCTGATACCAGTCGGGAGCATCCGAATATAGAGGATATACCTGGAGTTCACTATCGATTTAGTGCTTGATACCCAGCCAATCTCTAAACCTCCTTATAAGACTACAGTGATTGAATTAGAAAAACTGAAGAAGCAGTTGCAGGAGTTGCTTGATAAGGGTTTTATTAGGCCCAGTGTCATGGACACGACCCTCTATACCAGTCCATGACCTTTACCTTACCACTTACCACTTACAGTTGGGCTGTGAGTCAACATCCAATCCACATCTCATATAAATTTGTTTTAATTACTTAGAATAGGAACTTGACTTTTATAAATATGCGGAAGCGTTTACATCAGTTTCTATTAACTATACATCCTTTTCGTACAAAATATCACTAGATTGTACATTAATTTACAGGATACAAAATTTTTCTTTTCATCTCTAGTGTATACCTCTCTATACTACTGGAGAACTGGAGAACACCTTAGCAGGGATGACTGCAGTACTCACTACTGCGTAGTATCTGTGGAGGAGTAAATAAAGGGGTGAGCATAACACGCTCAGTAAGGAAAATATGCAAGCAGGTAGATAACTACACTATCTACATGCTAAAATACATACATTCCTTTTCCTTATAAACAATATACATGTTCTTTAAAACAACTTCCATCAATGCGAAATCATTAATTCGCTAGATGGGTATATGCATATTCACACAGTAGCACACAACTTTTCACAGCATAATCTATTCACACAGTTCATATATAGAAAATGCTTTACGTAAAACCACACAGGTTCATTTCAAAATCACTTTGCACACAGCAAGTCAGTGTTCATATGAGACATAATCATGGGTTATCACCTATCCCCAGACACACAGCAAGGGAAGATATCTGTCACCTCACACAGTAGTGATAATATCGTATCACTCAAAACTATAAATTTTGATTCATATTCATCCTCAAAGTTGTTACTTTATATCCAATTCAACCATTTCATTTTGTAATTGCCATTGTGCTTTATCTGAAATGTGTTGTCATTTAAAGACATCATAAACATATCTCATGTAACCCTCTAATATTGAGTCCTCAGATTAGATTTGAAGGGAACTCCCTTTAACGCTCGACTTCCCATTTTAATATCAATACTTCAACAACTACTTTCTTAATAGTAGCACTCCTTAAAATTGGTATAATTTCTCCAATTCTTTAGCACAAAAGTTGCAAAAGTAACTTTCTCGATAGAGTTACTTCGAAAGGATCATAGAGCTTTTCCATCTCATTTATCCAATCTTTCGAAGTCACGGAATTCTTAACCTCACTGAAAAACAGAGGCTCAAACTTCTAAAATTGCCCTCAGTCTAGTAAGTTCGCGGTCATACCCAATAATCCATAAAGTTTTCCAGTTCAGTTATCCAGTTTTCCATTACAATTGGATTCTTGACTCTAGTATGTAATAGCGTACTATCTTTCGAAATTAGCTCAGTCTTTTTCTAAGTCATAGTCATACTTTTTAATCATTATCACTATTATTGCGCCGCTATCACTTGACCACAATGTCATCATTATCTCCATGCCCCGCTCAAATCTTACGAAGTAGACTCAAAAATTGTCGGTTAAACTGTGGGGCGCACATTCAAATGAAGATTCACTATATCTCTCAGGCCTATCGCTATGACCTCGAGAAATAGTTCTTTTCGTCTATTAGTATGGCTGTAATACCTACCAGCCTCATCTATTAGTTTTCTTTAATTCAATGACATAATTTCTCAATAAAACATAGCCAGATATAATCGTTTGTATCTAGACAATGCACAGTAATGTTGGGGATGTGAACTGTTCAAATTTCTCTTACTCCTAATATCGACTCGTATCAGGCCAACCTTGCTTTGATACCACTTCTGTAACAACCCAAATTTTCACACAATTTGGTTGGGCTACAAGTCGATATTAGATCAAACAGTGAAATCTAACAGTCTCAATTAAACTTCTTCTACAAATAGTCATGTTCACATTCCTCCAAGCATATTTCATCTACAATACTTTACTTACAAAAATTTTAGATACAAAAGAATTTCTTAAAACTGGGTATACATTCGATGCAGAAATATACTCTGCAGAATCACAACTGTGTGAAATGCCCTACTAACGGAAGCGGTCCAAGTTACCGAGGGGCTCTGTGGAGGAAAATAAGGGGTGAGATCAACGTGCTCAGTAAGAAAAATACGTGGCAGGTGGATAAATACACTACCTAAAAATATATATTTGCCAAAACCCGAAGATTTTCATAAAGTACACAAATAATTCAACAATTTCATAGATATCAAAATCAAAATTCAGAAACAGGACTAATATCGGTAGCGTAATTAGTTACTGTAGAAAATTCAAAAATCCCCAAAACTTTCAAAAGCAAAAATAAGCAGTTCTAGATATCATAGTCCATGCTGACAATTCAGAAAGATTCGAATAATCATGGAGCCACTGCCGACTCCAAAAAATCAGAGTCAGAAAAATCCATAATTTCAGTATAAACATGGAACTAAAAATCAATATCGTTTCTAAGACTTTAAACAGCTTTTAAAACAAAGATGGTGTGGCACTTTGGTCCAACAAGATTCAAGAGGTGGCCCCCATGATCTTTTATGCAGTAAAATATACAGTTCCATACGAAAATACGGTCACACAATCAATTCAGAAATTCAAATAAATGAGACAAGGAAGACATGCTATATCAGATATCAGAAATGACAATTGGCCAATGTCGCTGACTCCAGGCAATCACTGATTAGGTGTGCCGAGATGTCAATTGTCGTAGGAGTGGTCAGCTACTCAAACGGTTCACAGATTAGAATGTCCGAAGATCAAAAATCAGAAACATGGTACAACATACTCGTGTGCGTGCTGCACGGTACATCGTACTCCGTGGACCATAGAAACTGATACAGAACAGACAGAAATGTAGCATGTGTTAATCATCGCCCTTTTCTTAAAATCAGAGCGAGTCAGACCGTGTGACACAGTAAGCACGCGTTGAAGCACATCTCGTCAGTGCGAGTCGGTCTGTGTGACACAGTCAGCATGCACTCTAGCACATCTCGTCAGTGCGAGTCGGTCTGTGTATCCTTATAAACAGATCATTTCCATCAAAATAGTTTTAAAACTCGGTACGATGTATAAAACAATTTAAAAGGGGTTGTCTTGCCCATTTTGGGTCAAAATCCCAATAAATGGTCTATCGTAATTAGATTTGGAAATTTCCAGTCAAAACTATAATTCACGATATTTCAGTGCTTTTGCAAGCAATTTAAACGAGAATTTTATGTCTAGAATTTTATGTCTACAAACACAGAGAAATTACGTATATTCATCTCTAGCAACACATGAGAATTTTCCTTTCCTCAATGTCTGCCCGCAGTCCTCAAAGCCTTTGTGTCTGAAATCTGTGGGTCTGGTCCACTCGGTTCTTTCCTCTGAATTTTTAAATAAATATTTTCGAATTATCCTCCCCCGGGTTTTTTCCCAAATTTTCGAAGCACTTTTCTTCTCCTTTCAATATTTTTTTCTCTTCTCTAATACATACATATATATATATATAGATATTCTACCTCTATTTTTTTAAAACCTTTCTATCATTGTCGCATTTTTCTTCCTTCCTTTCTTTCTTTCTTTCCTTTCTTCTTCGCACCATCTCAGCATTGTTCATCATCTTCCGTTCTTCTTTCAGCCTCTGTTTTTGACTACCAACTTCCTTCATCTCGTCTTTCGTCGTTGCCACCATTCTCACATCTCGGTCCTGCCAAAATGCTCAGCCCTTGGAGCCGCCCTATTCCACCACTTCAGCAACGAAATAGAGGTGGAAGACAACCTCTGTTTCACGTGTACTGCCTCCCTGATCTCGCCCATGCTTCTAGCCTGCCGACTCCGGCTTTCTCTCTTCCTCCCCGTCGCTGCCCCTATTTTCGACCATCCCGCCTCTATTCTGTGTTTAGGCGCCCATACAGTCTGCTAATCTCCCTTCTCCCTCAACAACATTTTACTCCAGTTTTCCCCTCACCGCTTGTTCACGTCTCTGTCCACGCCTCGCCCTTCTGCTTAGCATTTAGAAATGAAGACAAAATTGCCTAGCATTCTCTCACATATTGCTGCAGTTTTCCAGAGGTCGGGGTTCTTTGTTGTTGACCTTCACTCTCCCTCCTAATCCTTCTTCGTTTCCCTTTCTTGTTTCACTCTCTTCTGTTATAATCATGGGCTGTCTTCTCACCCATTTCTACATTTTCGTGGTGTATATACATATATATACATACACCTTCTGCATCCAGTGCCTTTCTTCCCTTGTTCTACTTCAGTCCTCTCTGTCATCTTCCTACTCAGGTTCCCAGTTTCTGCTTATATTTCCTTTCATGTGTTTCAGGTTTCCGCTCTTGAATTCAGGGTCGGTGGTAGTAGGCTTCACGCCTAATTGTTTTCACAGCCTTACCATCACTCTTCCTTAACTGCTGTTGCAGTTTCTTACGTCCCCCCATCCACGTTTTTCCCTTTTTTGCTTATTATACACTCTTTCATGGAATGCCTCTACTGTTTCCCTGCTGCAGTTTTTGGTTTGCCTATATGCATAAGCTAGTTACCTGCTATGACTACCTCCGATCAGTCTTATCCCCTTTACTGTTGGCTTCATTTCTTTACTCTTTCTTCTTGCTTTTCGTCTGTGCTTCATGTATATATATTTCTTGTTTATATATATATATTTGTTCATATATACCTTTTTGGTACATAACCATATACCGTATTTGAAGAGTACCTTATTGCAGCACATACATACATACACACCCATGTACTTAAATAAATTCTTATTTATTTATACATTTAGTTGCTTATTTATTTATTCATTTCTCAATTCTAGGCAACACTCCATCATGTATATATGTATATACATATATAAAAATTTTGTTAATCACCCTCGTATTAGTTTAAGTCTCTCATATTACGATTAAGATATAGTTTGTTTTTAATTAACCACATTCGGGCATAATTTAATCACAATCGGTATCACCCATAACTAAGTGCCAAAAATTTCACAGGGTTTACATGACACCACTTTAAATTACATCCCTTACCTAACAAATCTTGAGGCAGCACAAAATTGTCGAGTATCGTACTTGCCCCAAATTTGCGTGTGATACCTCGAGCTACCCAAAATAGTTCTAAAATCATCAGATGATGTCCAATTTCATCTTAGTATGATTAAACATACCTTTACTTTCATAAACTTCACTAAATTTGACTATTTTGTCAACCTTCCCTACTCTCTCGGTTTTACCGATTTAAGGGTCAGTTTAGGCAATTTCGATAGTTTCTTTTCATCTAACTTCCAACTCACTAATTTACTGATTTAAACACTTGTCCAAGTCTAAAATCAACACACCAAGACTTGTCAAATTATCAAACTTTTATAGTTTTACAGTTCTCCACTGAACTAAGCTATAAACCGAATTTTTCGGTATTAAAAAATCATTCTATAACATCAAATTCAATCAAAATTCACCATTTCCATAACATTACATAGTTGGCCGAATTCACACCTATCCCTAAAAATTATTTCTCAATTTTTTACTTTATTAAAAAATGTCCCAATTCATCTAACAACAACATACATAAGCATCATCATCTTTCATCAACGTCTCACCTAGTTTGACCAAATTTGACCACTTCTTCTTGCTCCATAAATGATTCTCAGCTGTAGAACAACATGTATACAACTTAAAATCAGAAAAAACAAGCTCAAAAACCAACCAAGAACTTATAAATTTAAGTTTTCTCTCACCTCTGAAACAAGGTAGATTTTCCCCTGTTCTTCTCACTAACTTTTCACCTAGCAAACGAGCTTGTTTAAGGTTGAATTTTTTATTTATTATATAGGACTTAGGAAGGAAGATTTTATCCTTCTTGAATGAAATCTAAAATTGGCCAGAAGGTGGTCAAACAAATTGTACAATCTAGAGTAGCAGAAGATGCCTGCAACAACTTTGGGAGAGGATGGCTTTTGGGTTTCAAGTCTGTTTGGGACTTTCTTTGGTGTTCCAGAAAGAGCATTAAATCCTATTTTATTCTAGAGAAGACCATTCTCAAAATCCTTCTTGATGGGCTTCCAATTAGGCCTTTATGTTGGGCCTATATGGTGCTGGGCTTTAGCCTGCTAACTGCCCTACTATTTGAAAATCCATAAAAATATTTTCAACCTAATTTCATCCAAATTGCCACTTCTCAAGTGTTATACTAAGTCTCTAGTATGGTCCACTAAAATTTGGGGCCCACTTGTTTTAGAAAGGTTCCCTGTTTGGGCCCATTTTGCCCGATTTAATTATTACCGATTGAAATTGCTTAAGGTTTTCGGTTTACTTTAAAAATAAATTCAACTATCAAGACATCCGTATTTTCACTAAATCTTCATTCCCCAAGTCAATTTCATCTTATACTAATTTCCTATGACCTTAGAATAATTTTTATGAATTTATAGAATTTATTCCGAATTTATTTCTCTTACTAGACCCAATTGCTAGGTTTAGTGTTAACTCGAGTTGTTGCTAAGTTTTTTACTCCCAATACCTTAGTTTCAACTCCTAACAACCAAAACATACTTATACATGCAATCTTGAGAGATAATTAAACTTAAAACCTTACCTCGATTTTCGTACCCTGAGCTCCATGCCACTAACCGGAGTGATTCGGTTGTTTCGAGCCTACATAATATTATTCCAAATATTCTAATTACTTTCTAGTTCCCAAATAAATAGTAAAATGAAAATTTTGGGGTTTCACATTTCTCCCCACCTTTTAGGAATTCGATCCTCCAAGTTTGTCCATCGAACAATTGAGGGTACTTCTCTCTCATGTGGCTCTCTAGCTCTCACGTAGCTTCTTCTGTCGAGTGGTGTTGCTAGAGAACCTTTACCAATGGAATTGTCTTGGATTGAAGTACCTTTTCTTTTTTGTCGAGAATCTGGACAGGTTGCTCAACATAACTCATATCTTCCTATATGTCTAACGGTTCATACTCAATAACATGAGAAGGGTCCAGATGATACTTTCTCAACATAGAAACATGGAAGACATCATGTACCCCAAACAGCTGTGGAGGTAAAGCAAGTCTGTAGGCAACATCTCCCACTTTTTCCAGTATTTCAAAAGGACCAATAAAGCGAGAACTCAGCTTCCCTTTTCTTTTCGAAGTGCATGACACCCTTCATCAGAGACACTTTCACAGATACAGAGTCCCTAACTTGAAATTCTATAGGACATCTTCGCCTATCAGCATAACTTTTCTGTCTACTCTGTGCTATCTTCAATCTATCACAAATTAACTGAACACCTTTAGTTGTTTGTTCAACAAGATCGGGAGCAAATATTTTCCTATCACCCACTTCTTCCCACGCTACAGGAGATCTATATCTTCTGTCATATAGAGCTTTGTATGGGGCCATCCCAATACTAGCAAGGTAATTATTATTGTAGCAAACACTACGAGAGGTAAATGATTATCTCATGAGCCCTTAAAATCTAATGTACATGCCCTTAACAAGTTCTTTAGGGTTTAAATAGTTTACTCGGACTGACCGTCGGTCTAAGCATGATAGGTAGTGCTCAGATGTAACGGGATCCCATAGCTTCTTGACAATAAGTCTAGAATCTGGAGGTAAAATTGGAATCCCTATCAGATGTAATACTCACGGGGACCCTATGCAATCATGCAATCTCTCGAACATACAAGTTTGCCAAAGCATTAAGGGAATGTTTGCTTTTAATTGCGAGGAAGTGGGCACTCTTAGTCAGTCTATCCACAATCACCCAGACTGTGCAATGGCCCTTTTAGGTCCTCAGTAATCCTATTATGAAATCCATAGTAATATGCTCTCATTTTCATGTAGGCATTGGTAATGACTTAAGTAGCCCTGCTGGCTTCTGGTGCTCAACCATAATCTGCTGGCAGACAAAACATCTAGCCACAAAGTCTTCCATATCTCTCTTTATTCTAATCCACCAGTACACCTTACATAGGTCATGGTACATCTTAGTACTTCCTGGGTGCATGGTAAATCGAGAACAATGAGACTCTTTATAAATTCTCTGTCTCAAGGTGTCATCATAGGGCACACAAATACGGCCTCGAAACCTTAGCAACCCATCATCACTGACTGAGAAGTCTGACTGCGATCTCTCGTCAGCCTGGCTAACCATATCCAATAACTTCTGATCATTTCTCTGCCTTAACTTGATCTGATCTAAGATATTGGGCTCAATTTGTAGGCTAACCATAAATCCATCATCAACTTCCTCAACACTGATACTGAGCTCGACAAACTATCCCAACAATTCTCATTCTCTGATCATTATATAGGACATTATACATTTTCTTCTGAGGGCATCCACTACCACATTTGCCTTACCCGGATAGTACACAATTTCGCAGTCATAATCCTTCAGGAGCTCTATCCATCTCCACTATCTCATATTCAACTCTTTCTGATCAAATAGATACTTAAGGCTCTTGTGGTCAATGAAGATATGGATTTCCTCACCATATAAATAATGTCGTCATTTTTTCAGAGCAAAAATCACTACGACTAATTCCAAATCATGAGTGGGATAATTTCGCTTATGGTCTTTAAGCTGGTGGGAACCATAAACGACCATTTTACCATTCTGTATCAGCACGCAGCCCAAACCCTGGTGGGAGGCGTCACTGTACACTACAAACCCTCTTGATCCACTCGGAATGGTCAAGACTGGTGCGGTAGTCAACCAACGCTTGAGTTCTTGGAAACTCTGCTCACACTAATCAGACCATTCAAATGGGACTTCCTTACGTGTCAAACCGGTAATACTGCCAATCTTTGGAAACTTCGAACCTCCATTATTGTCCTCGATCTCTCCCACTTCAGCATTGCATCAACCTTGGATGGATCGATAGACACCTCGTCTTTAAATACAATATGCCCAGGGAAAGCAATCTGATCCAACCAAAATTCACTTTTACGAAATTTTCGATATAATTTTTTCTCACGGAAGATCTAGACCACGATCCTCAAATGCTGCTCATGCTTCTTCTAGGACTTAGAATAGATTAAAATGTCATCAATAAAGACAATAACAAATCTGTCTAAAGACTCCCAGAAGACATCATTCATCATACTCATAAAAGCAACATGGGCATTAGTCAGTCCAAAGGGCATCACCAAGAACTCAAAATGCCCGTATCAGGTTTTGAAAGCTGTCTTCAGTACATCAATCTCTTTAATCCTCAACTAGTGATAACCTAATCTTAAATCTATCTTAGAAAACATTGAAGCACCTCTCAACTGATCAAACAAGTCATCTATTCTTGGCAAGGGATACTTATTCTTTACTGTCACCTTATTCAAAAGTCGATAGTCCACACGCAAGTGGAGACTCTCATCTTTCTTTCTGACAAATAATACTGGAGCACCCCATGGAGATACACTCGGTCTAATAAACCCCTTATCGAGTAACTCTTGCAATGCTTCTTTAGTTCTTCCAATTCGACTAGCGCCATTTGCTAAGGTGGCTTAGAGATAGCTTGAGTGTCGAGCACCAAATCAATAGTAAACTCAATTTCCATCTCCGATGGTAACTGGCACGCCCTAAAGGTATATGTCAGCAAGTGCACGAGTCGTACAAGTAATAATGAGATTTGAGTCCCGGAGTTATCGTCTCACAGAGAAGTTGATCAGCCTAATTAACTACCGGTTAATCTTACCCTAAGTATATCCTAGCAAATTATGAAATTGCAATGGGTGGTCTACAAGGCTAAAATTAAAAACACTAAAAAGCATTAAAATAATAAAAACTAAATAAAATAAAACTGAGCTGAAAATACTTACAATGCTCCAAGCAATTAAAATCAAAAACCTACAAAAATAATTAAAACAGTTAAAACTAATTAACGCAATTAAAATAAAATGCAATTATGAAAATAAAGCACTAAAATTAAACTACGATTAAACTAACCTAAAATGCAATTTTAAACTATTTAATCAAAATGCATGAGTTTATCTAAATTAATATTAAGCAAATCTCTAATGCTAGAACAAAAAATACTTAGTACTCAATTTAAATCTAAGTTAAACTAATGCATTGAAATTAATCTAACTAAGCTAACTAAAAACATTGAAATTAATCTAACTAAAATGCATGCAAAAATGAATTAATCCCCCATAACAAACCAACCAAACATGGCCTTAGGAATTTAAACATTCCCTCCCTTTACTGTTCACATGTCATTTTGCATTTCCATTTCCAGGTCCCGGTTCTGCTTTGTCTAGTCTGCTGCGGGTTGATGTCCTGCCACGGTTTGTCTGCTTCTGCTCCAGGTATGCTGGCACTGCCTCTGGTTGTCGCTACTGCCTCTGCTGTACATTCATCGGACTGCCACTGCAAGTGATGCTCAACATCCAGTCCTGCCACGTTCAGCGTCAGCTCACCTGCTCAGCTCTTCTTCAACGGCGCACTGCCTGCACCCAGTTCAGATGCTACTACTTCGTTCTCCCGTTGTTCTGCAACTGCTAAGTTCCTCAAACAAAACAACCATGCCCAGCAGCAACCTACCAACCAAATACCAGTAGAGTAAAATGAAAACAACTAACGGTACAGTAAACGTAAATAGAGACAGAGCAGAACAGAGTGGAGGTAGGTGGTCCTTTATCCACTGCACCCGCAAGGCATCATCTCTGCTGCTATGTTCGAAGCTTAAAGCCGAAAAGGAACAAATAAAATCAATAGCAAAAAGTGGAACCGAGACCAAAAACAACTGTGCATCAACAGAAAATGGAGTCTACAGCAACCTCGGGTGACTTCAATGCTTACTACCTTTGTGATTCCACCATGCTTTGGATGTAAAAAGAATGCTCGGCATTAAATCTACACCAAGGCATCAGAACAACAATAGCAGCAGTAGAAGAACCTTGCCACCCGAGTGAGCAACATAAAAAGATAGCAGAAAAATGTTAAGTGAAACAAATACTGAAAACCGAGACTACAAACCAACGACTAAGGAAAGTTTAATGGTTTAACAAATAAGGAAAACAAAACATAAGAAAATTAATTTGGCAAAGAAACCGAGACATGAACTAAGAAAATGAGTATTGAAAATACAAAAATAAAACTTATGGAAGGAAACCGAGAAGATGAAAAAGAGAAGAAACCGAGAACTTACAAAATAAAAATAATAACTGTAAATTAAAACTTAAACAGTGAAATAACAATGAATGGAAACTGAATAAATCTTAGAAAAAAATGGACAATGGTGGCTTCTGTCACCAGCCGAAAACATAAAAAGCTTAAAGAAAAATAAAACCTAAAATAAATGTTTAACCTAAAAAACTAAAAACTAAAAGCTATCCTTTTTTCAATTGACATCTTTTTCTATTTATACACACACTTAGGGGTACAATTGTAATATTTCCATCCTAAATGAGTTGACATTGTTTGGCCACTTGTCTTCACACCATTGGCTCCTTGAAAAATAATATTTCCATGTCATCTATCTTTTTGTCCAATTGGATGTGCTAGGCTCGTGTTGTCCACGTGGTCCAATCTCGATTTTAGCCCAATTCCGGTTCATTTTTTACCGAAATATTCAAAATTCATCCGGATTTAATTTATCTGCAAACATGAGAATTTTAATTAAATAAAGGGGATAATTAATAAAATAAATTGGGGATTTAAATAATTAATTAGAAAATTAAGCACAAATAATTCTAAAAATATAGAATTATCAGTAACCCCGACAATTCATCCAAAAAAAAAAAATCAGGAAACTCACATGCTACAGGAACATCTTGAACACTTGGCGGTTCTCAACTATTATAAAAAATAAAAGCAATATAACCTCCACAAAAATTGATGTCATCAGAAATTTTTTAAACATATCGACACTTTATAACTTTATAGAACTTCATACCATACGTTTCATTTCTTATTAACAAAACATACATCAAATTTGTCAGGTAGAGAGAAGGTTATGGTCTTGGTGTAGCAGTCTAGACTTACCTGATTGGTAGCTAGCTAATTTATGCCCAAAATTACATCAAAGCCATACATATTTTGTAAAACTAGATCTGCTAACATTATCCTATCTCCTACCTTGATTTCACAATTTTTACACACCATATCAATCATCTGCGATTCATGCATAGGTGTGCTTATGTGCAACATGTGATCTAGAGGCTCAGGTTCTAGATGCAATTTATGTGCAATTTGTAGGGAAATAAATAAGTGCATGGAACCTGGGTCGAATAAAACATATGCTTCATGATTATAGATAAGGAGTATACCTCTAATAGTTTCAAAGGAGGTGTCGGTTGTCCCCTGTCGATGACAAAGACGCGTCCCTGTGAGACAGAATTCTTGCCCTTGTCCGTGGCTGCGACCCTTCTCTGTGGGGCCTAACTTTAAGAAGCCTGTCGCTCGATTTACCATGGCTACTTCCGAGGCTCAATGAGTCTCATCTGAGGATAGTCCTTAATATGGTGACCCACAGCTCCATATTTAAAGAAGGCACCCATGACCCAATGGCGAGGCTAACCATTTGGCCTGCCACAGTTCTTGCATCGTCAAAATTCAATCTCGAGGCCTTGGGTGGTGTTTGTACTATCAATAAGTGTCTTGGGCTTACCAGCCCTCCCTCGAGACTCATCTATCCACTGTCTCTTGGGCTAACCCTGCCTCGGTTCTAATATGGATGCCTCAGATCTTTTACCCTGTTTTTTGGACCCGTATTGAGCTTGAGTAACATCTAGACCCTTTCTTATCTCTTGAGTGCATCCGAGGGCATACTTAAAATCTGTAACCCGGAGGCCCAATAGTCTATCAGGTCTCAAACCAGCCAAAAACCTATCGGTATGACGCTTTGGGTCTCTGACTGTCTCGAGGTCATACCTCAACAAGGTGGTGAACTGATTCTCGTACTCATCCACCGTCATGCTACCCTGAACCAAATTCAAAAGTTCTATTTGCATCTTTTTCTGTGTAGTGCATAGAATATACTGGGTCCTAAATGCATCAAGAAAAGCATCCCAAAAGATAGTTGACTGACTGACTGCCAAGACTATCTGAATGGACATCCACCAAAACTTAGCCTGGTCTTTTAACATATAACTAGCCATGGTTACACTTTCTACATTTGTACACCCTAAATATTGGAATGCTATCTCGATATCCAGTAACCATGCCTCGGTCATATCCAGATCTTTAATCCTTGTAAACTCTGGGGGGTTCATTCTACGAACGTCTTGTAGTCTTTGAGTCTTTCTATCATCTCTGGGTTGTGAGACTGCAGGCTGAGGAGCTGGCATTGTCGAGGGACCCTGAGGTGGAGGAGTAGCTACGGGTGTAATAGCACCGATACCAGAAGTATTTGCCCCGAATTGTTGGGCAAACATAGCGGTGAATGCACTAAGCCCCTCTCTCATACTTTGCATACCCTGCTCGAGCCTCATCATTTTGGTATTAGGGCTCTCAGGCTGAGGGGGAGATGGTGGATGGGGTTGTGCCTGCTCCATGGGCGACCGTGTCTCCCACTCCTTGTTTAGTGATAAGTTTCCTGCACGTAAACCAAGGTTTTAGTCATAACTTTAACAAATATACTCACTTTATAACCAGGCAAGCATAAACATTTGGGATGTAATCTAACTTCAATTAGTTAACACTGACAGTATTAGATAACTTTTACTTTGATACCACGTAAACTGTGATGCCCTGGAAACATAAAAAATATAGGCTACTTTTAATTTAATTTCTTATTTAAGTTGCATTCCCGTTCAATGCCGATTACTTAACTTTTCATTTTAACAAAATTTCACCAGCATAACAGTTTATATATGCTCATACCTCCATGCAATATTCAAAATACATTTGGTATCGTACAGCAGTTGTTTTTAATATCTTTTCATTCTTAATAGTGGTTTCCTTAACCATTACATTTACTTAATACCTCTATAAATAATTTTATTGGATAATTGTATGTTTAAGACTTTACATGCATACTTGTCTATATTACATCCCAAAAGATTTTTTACATCAAATGTCTATGCTATACAAGATGTCTAGCGATAAAAATAGGAGTATACTTTATCGTGTACCGGAGGTAACCTGGGGAGAGTGTCGTGTCCACCAACTTACGTCAACTACATAGCAGGCATAGAAAATTATCACTGTATGTAATTTAGAAAAGTAGAGAAAAGGGATGAGCTCTTCAAGCCTAGTAAGAAATGCGTTTTAAAGCAGTCTTAATATCAAAACATATGAAAACAAGATGTTACTAACATGTATCTCATACTATAATTAAAACTCAGATGTTCTTATACAAGTTGGTTAAACAAACATACATATGTGCATTTATACTAAAACTAACTTAATCCCGAAAATCAAGTCAAAACACATTAAGATGTTACAGAGGTAATAACACAAAGCTCATCACTTATCTTTTGAAGTCATATAAAATCTATTATAGGGACTAGATAGGTACACATAGCAAGAATAAGTCATGTTCATACAATCTCAACCTCCGAAGAGGGAGATAAACAAACAGAGTACCGATGGCCATGGTAAAGGAACTGCAGACTGGACTAGGGTCGTATAGCGCCCTACGCCACTAACGACCAAAACGAACAATGCACGAAGTGGCGAAAAATAAGGTATTAAGTGGGCAACACATGCATAACGTGATTAAACAAGCACCACAAAGGACTGAACATGCACGATGTGGTATAAAGCATGCACCACGAAGGACCAAACTCCACATGTACCATGTATGATAGATATCATGGACTACATGTTGCCTTAGTCTCAAAACAGAACTTACAAACTCTTTTTCGGGCTTATTAACTCACATACTAGTAAAACTGAGCTTATGTCAAAATTTCGTATACATAAAAACAAATTCATAATATTTCATTTCCATATCACAATTTGCATTTTCAAAAGAATTTACATATGCCAAAAAGTATACTCGAAGAGCTTGAGAGGTCGGCTTTACTTTCGTTTTAAACATGAATAATGCTTTGCAAGTATCAAAACTGTATTTCATAATTATGAGCATACCTCAAACATGTTTTTATATTAAATACAACGTATGAGGATACTAATATAACTTTAAATTACATCCCTTACCTAACGAATCTTGAGGCAGCACAAAATTGCTGAGTATCAAACTTGCCTTGATTTGGGTGTCGGTACCTCGAGTTGCCCAAAACAGTTCCAAAATCATCAGATGATGTCCAATTTCATCATAGTATGATTAAACATACCTCTACTTTCATAAACTTCACTAAATTCTACTATTTTGTCAATATCCCCTACTTTCTTAGTTTTACCGATTTAAGGGCCAATTTAGGCAATTTCGATAGTTTCTTTTCTTCTAACTTCCAACTCACTAACTTACTGATTTAAACACTTGTATAAGTCTAAAATTAACACACCACAACTTGTCAAATTATCAAACTTTCATACTATTACAGTTCTCCACTAAATTGAGCTATAAATCGAACTTTTCGGTATTAAACAATCATTCTATAACATCAAATTCAACTAAAATTCAGCATTTCCTTAACATTACAGGGCTGGTCGAATTCACACCTATTACTAGAAATTATTTCTCAATTTTCTACTTAAGTAAAAACCATCCAAATTCATCAAACAACAACATACATAAGCATCATCATCTTCCATCAACTTCTCACCTAGTTTAACCAACTTTGACCACTTTTTCTTACTCCAACAATGATTCTCAATTGTAGAAAAACATGTATAAAACTTAGAATCATAAAAAAACAAGCTCAAAAACCAACCAAGAACTTATGAATTTAAGTTTTCTTTCACCTCTGAAACAGAACAGATTTTGCCTTTGTTCTTCTCACTAGTTTTTCACCTTGCAAACGAGCTTGTTTAAGGCTAGATTTTTTATTTATTATCAAGGACTTAGGAAGGAAGATTTTATCCTTCTTGACCAAACTCTAAAACTGGTCGAAAAGTGGCCAAAAAAATTGTACAATCTAAAGTAGTAGAAGACACCTGCGGTAACTTTGGGAGAGGATGACTTTCGGGTTTCAGGTCGGTTTAGGGCTTTCTTTGGTGTTCCAAAAAGAGCATGAAATGCTCGTTCTGGATGGGCTTCAAATTGGGCCTTTATGTTGGGCCTGTAGGGTGCTCGACCTAGGCCTGCTAACTACCCTTCTATTAGAAAATCCATAAAAATATTTTCAGTCCAATTTCATCCAAATTTCCACTTTTCAAGTGTTATAGTAAGTCTCTAGTATGGCCCATAAAAATTTTGGGCTCACTTGTTTAAGAAACGTTCCCAGTTTGGGCCTATTTTACCCGATTTAGTCATTACTGATTGAAATTGCTTGAGGTTTTCGGTTTACATTAAAGATAAATTCGACTATCGAGACATCCGTATTTCCAATAAATCTTCATTCCCCAAGTCAATTACACCTTATACTAATTTCCTATGTCCTTAGAATAATTTTTATGAATTTATAGAATTTATTCCGAATTTATTTCTCTTACTAGGCTCAATTTCTCGGTTTAGCGTTAACTCAGTTTTTTCTAAGTTTTTCACTCCCAATACCTTAGTTTCAACTCTTAACCACGAAAACATACTTATACATGCATTCTTGAGAGATACTAAAACTTAAGGCCTTACCTCGATTTTTGTGCCCTGAGCTCTGTGCCATTAACCTTAGTGCTTCGGTTGTTCCGGGCCTGCATAATATTATTCCGAGTATCCTAATTACTTTTTAGTTCCTAAATAATTAGTAAAATGAAAAGTTTGGGGTTTCACAAGACTTAAGTAGTCCTTCGGGCTTTTGGTGCTCAACTTTAACCTGCTGAGAAACTAAACATCTAGCCACATATTCTACCACATCCCGTTTCACACCAATCCATCAATACACCTTACGTAGATCATACTATAACTTGGTATTGCTTGGGTGCATGGTGTAGCAGGAACAGTGGGACTCTCTCAAAATCTGCTGCTTCAGGGTATCATCACTCAGAGCACAAATACGACCCCTGATCCTCAAGAAACCATCATCACTGACCGAAAAGTCTGACTGCAAGCTCTGCTCTGGTTGGCTAACCATATCCAATAATCCCTGATCATTTTTTTGCCCTGCTCTGATCTGATCCAAAATACTGGGCTCTATCTGTAGGCTAGCCATAAACCCAATATTCGTTTCTTCAACATTGATACTGAGTCCGACAAACTGTTCCAATAAACCTCATTCCCTGACCATCATGACAGAAACCAAACTCTTCCTACTCAAGGCACCAACAACTATGTTTGCTTTACCTAGATGATACAAGATCTCATAGTCACAATCCTTAAGGTGCTCTATCCATCGTCTTTACCTCATATTAAGCTCCTTTTGATAAAAAATGTACTTTAAACTCTTGTGGTCAGTGAAGATCTAGAATCTCTCTTTATATAAATAATGTCGTCATATCTTTAGCAAACACCACAGCAGCTAACTCCAAATCATGTGTAGGATAATTTCGTTCATGGTCCTTAAGCTAGTGTGAATCATAAACGACTACTCTCTCATGCTACTTGAGTACGCACCCTAAACCTTGATGGAAAGCATCACTGTATACTGTGAAGCCTCTTAATCCACTCGGAATGGTCAGAATGGGTGTTGTAGCCAATCTCAGCTTAAGCTCTTAGAAACTCCGCTCACACTTATCAGACCATACAAACAAATCATCCTTACGTGTAGGCTTAGTCAACGGAGCTGCAATCTAGAAGAATCCATCAACAAATCTTCAGTAATATCCTGCCAGTCCTAGAAAGCTCTAAATCTCTATAACTATCATCGGTCTCTCCCACTTAAGTACAGCATCTACCTTAAACGGATCAACTGACACCCCGTCCTTAGTTACAATATGACTAAAGAAAGCTATCTGATCTAACCAGAATTCACATTTGCTAAACTTCTCATACAACTGCTTATCTTAGAGTATCTAGAGCATGCTCCTTTCGGGACTTAAAATAGATTAGACTATCATAAATGAAAACTATTACAAACTCATCCAGGTAATCTCGAAACACATCATTCATCAGATTCATAAAAGCAGCAGGGGTATTAGTTAGACCAAAAGGCATCACTAAAAACTCGTAATGGCCATATCGGGTTCTAAAGGCCATTTTTGGAACATCCTCCTTCTTGATCTTTAACTGGTGATAGCCCGATCTCAGATCAATCTTAGAAAATACTAAAGCCCTTCTCAATTGATCAAATAAGTCATCAAATGAACTTCTTCCAAATCTCTATGGAAGGTGTTGAGAATCCTTAGAGAGATTTTAGGTTACTTTGATTCAAAATGGAAAGGTTTTGATGTTTTTCCGAAATCTACAGTTTAGCAGCCCTGTTTTATAGAAAATGCTTGGTGAGATCGATCTTCCTCTGTTTTTAGCCTTTCAAAATGCAAATTTAAGCCTATGAGATCGATCTGTCGAGGCATGAGATCGATCTACTCATTGCTATGAGATTGATCTTCTCTAAGTGATGAGATCGATCTTCTCCGAGCAGAGAGCTAAACAGATCGATCTGGCACTAGGATGAGATCGATCTGTTCTTGGTCGAGAGCTAAGGAAATCGATCTGGCTTGCATTGAAGATCGATCTCCTCATTCCAAAATGCTTAGTAGATCGATCTGGCCCCATTGGAGATCGATCTGCCCTATTCTATTGCTCGAATAAGAGCATTTTTTCTCTTTCAGAACCATCTTTCCTTCTATGAGATCGATCTAACATTCATATTTTCTAGATTTTGCTACAGTTTTCTGCAGTAATTCACATAAAACATCCTTAATTTTACTGCCATAGTCATTTTCTCATCCAACCACCTTTAAGACTTGAAAATGACATCCATTCATACCTTATACACATTAAAACTTGTGTGCATTCATTGTATAACCCAAGGTATACAATACGAAACTAAATGGAAGTACAAGGACTTACACAACTCTTGCAACTTCATTCCATTTGCTGCACTACTCATTTTACATTCTATCCATATTCATTACTTACAAAAGTCCATTTTTTCTCATTCATACAAAATGAAACTTGTGTGTACATCACAAACTCATAATACAAGTGTGTACATTGAATTTATGGATTTTACATCACTTATGCTTCACATAGCATGTACATGTATATACTTATGAATTCATAAGGTTACAACCAAAAATACAGGCCTTACATTAAGGTTCTCTGGCAACACCACAATTCGAAAGAAGCGACTTGGGAGTTAGAGAACCAGATACGAGAAAAGTACCCCTAACTTTTTGAAGAGTAACTTGGTTCTAATTTGGAGGACTAAATTCTTTTAAGGATAGGAGGAATGTAAGGCCCATATTTTTTGTTGTAACCTTATGAATTCATAAGTATCTACATGTACATGCTATGTGAAGCATAAGTGATGTAAAGTCCATAAACTCAACGTACACACTTGTATTATGAGTTTGTGATGTACACACAAGTTTCATTTTGTATGAATGAGAAGAAATGGACTTTTGTAAGTAATGAATATGGATAGAATGTAAAATAAGTAGTGCAGCAAATGGAATGAAGTTGCATGAGTTGTGTAAGTCCTTGTACTTCCATTTAGTTTTGTATTGTATACCTTTGGTTATACAATGAATGCACACAAGTTTTAATGTGTATAAGGTATGAATGGATGTCATTTTAAGTCTTAAAGGTGGTTGGATGAGAAAATGACTATGGCAGCAAAATTAAGGATGTTTTGTGTGAGTTACTGTAGAAAACTGCAGCAAAATCTAGAAAATATGAATGTCAGATTGATCTCATAGAAGAAAAGATCGATTTGAAAGAGCAAAAAATGCTCTTATTCGAGCAATGGAACGGGGCAGATCGATCTCCAATGGGGCCAGATCGATCTGCTAAGCATTCTGAAATGAGGAGATTGATCCTCAATACAAGCCAGATCAATTTCCTTAGCTCTCGATCAAGAGCAGATCGATCTCATCCTTGTGCCAGATCGATCTGTTTAGCTCTCTGCCTAGAGAAGATCGATCTCATCACTTAGGGCAGATCGATCTCATGAAATCCAATGCACTGAAAAGTAAGGCGACGAAGAAGGAGAGATCGATCCTCTCACCATGCAGATCGATCTCCTAGTGAAATTTTTATATAAGAAACGGGAATGAGGCTAAAAGGCACAGTGACCTAAATCCTCTCAATCTTTGCTTAAGTGTTCAAACACCTTTCCTAGACAAACCACCCTTTTTAGCCAAAATTAAGAGATGTGTCCTTCTACAAAGTTATTTTTTAGCCAGAGGAGAGCAACATAATTGGAAACGGGACCTCGATACGATAAATCGAAGGTGTTGGTCGATATTAAGAGATTTTGGATCAAGTGGTAAGAAAAGCAAACTAGGTAAGCTTTCAGCTACCAAATTCTAGTATGTTAACCTAGTTACTGCTATGAACCTATTGATATAATGGAAGATAGCTAGAAGTGACTATAACCTGAAAAGTCACTAAGGACATATGTTAGGTCAAAGAGGAAATAAGAGAATAAAATGGTGTTTTGATGATTCGAGACTATAAAAATGATGAATGACGCGTTTGATGTGTATCTGCAGCGTCCGAAGAGATAGACGGAGCTGTAGACGTAAACGGTGACATGTGAAGCAGTGTGAGACAAAGAGATACACTGCAAGATCAAGCTAAGGGACTTATGTGAGCTATAGAGATAGCTATACGTATGTTTTCTTGCCTGCTGAATGCACATGTATGCAATAAATATATAGATATTGATATGGCTAGATAGAAAACTACGTATGAGAATAAGTCGATAGTATGAATTTGCATGACTTCTATGATTATTGTGAAAAAAGTTTTTTTACAAACGGTTTGAGAAAAAATGATATTAGAATGGCTCCTGGTTTAATCAATTACATGAAATGTTTATAAAGAGTGATTGAAGGGAGAATTGCCCTCTCACTCATAACTATACATAGAGCCCTTCTATTTCTTTTCTGTGTGAAATCGTACTAGAGCATGAGAGGCAACGGTAGATTGACCAGCCCCGCTCGCACATTATTTTCAAAGTGTTTTTGAGAAAAGATAAAGAGTGCTCGATGCCTCGGGTGATGATGTGTGTTCCACTCAAGCTGCTCGCACTAGATTTTGGGAACCATGTTGGAGCCATAGAGTACTTCGTAGTGATCTTGCTCTGATTATGCTTACATGTGACCCTCTCGATATAAAGTGATGGAACAATTGTGCTTGATGCCTCGATGATACCGTGTGTTCTGTTCGAGAGCTCGCACCGTGCTCGATGCCTCAGATATGCTGTGTGCTTCCCTCTGAGTTGCTCGCACATAGTCTCTTGAACTTCTGTGTGATGAGTAAAATCGTGCTTGATGCCTCAATAATAATGTGTGTTCCACTCAAGAGCTCACGTTAGAGTTTATGAAATTGTTGTGTGATGGATAAACCGTGATTGAGTCGTCGTGTACTGCTGTGTGTCAAGCACTGACCTACTAGCACATGATTTTTGAGACAATAGAAATTGGTGATAAGGATCCACGGGAGCACGATGTACCGTAAGCGTTAGCCATGGGGTACGATGTGTCGTGAATTGAGTTGAGCTGATGGGATGGTTGATCCACCTCCCTAAGTGTAGGGTTCCTGCACACCTGATCAGTGTAGCCTGGAATCCGACTATGGCCATAAGTCTTATATGTATCTACGATTCTTCGACACCAAAATTTGTATTCTTAATATCCTATTTATTCGAATTACCTACGATGCGTCAAAATCGTAACCTTGCTTACCTAGGAAAAATACACTTGAAATCATAAAATACGTACAGTTATCTCTAAAACTTGTATAAATTCCTTACCTCGATGTCTGTATGTAATCCTTGATTGGTTTGGCTTAGAGAGTCAGCGAGCTCGGCCCTTTCGACTTATTTTCACCGAAAATTTTGAATAAATATTTTCGATCACCTTTTCCTTGGGTTTTCTCGATTTCCTCGATGCCTCTTATTCTATTTTCCATGATGTTTATGATTGTATGAAAATTGTGAAATAAAAGAAGTCGAAAAACTCATGGGAGATACTGGGATCCTCAACTGAGCTAGGTTAGCCCCATTTATTGATGCTACATATGAGGAAGTTGTGCGCAAGGCACAATTGTGAGAATTGTGATATATATTTTTGAGGTTACTAAGAAAGAGGAAAGTTGAGGAGCATGACTAAAAGAGATCATTTTACTGAAGATAGTGAAGTAATGAAAGAGTAAAGTTACTATAATTAGAATGAATTACGAGATTAACTGTATGAATCAAACTTAAAAATCTCACAGCTTATGTGATTGATAAGGATAGGGCATGTTCAGAATGAAGAGACATTCCTGTGGACAAGAAGTTTTTCTGGCGTATATCCGGATGATCTACAAGAGTTACCACTAGATAGAAGGATGAAGTTTTGAATTGATTTAGTAATTGGTACCGAACTAATATTGAAACCACCTACTGAATGGTTTTGATTGAATTAAAAGAGCTAAAGAAGTAATTACATGAATTATATGATAAGGGGATTATCAGACCGAGTGATCCACTTTGGAGTGTACTCGCGTTAATTGTTAGGGAGATCTGAAATCTTCTGGGTCACATTGTATCAAGGACTGGTGTCAATTAGATTCTCCCAAATAGAAGTTATAAATCAGTGGAAAGACCAAAAACTGTTAAGAAGATTACGAGTTTTTAGGGTATAAAGAGACCTTGGAGTATAATACGTTTCGAATATATGGATTGTAATTTGTATGTGCTTATGTTCGAAGGCAAGACTTAATTTGAATAAGGAAAAGGTTTTGCTATAAAGAGATGAGTTTTGAAGTATGATAAATTTTGAATACATGATTATATTTTGGATAAGAGGTGTATACGATGTATGAATACTTCTGGTATATTAAATGATTCGGATCGAGTGATATGAATTGAGAATGAATTGTGTCTACAGGCATTAAATTTTCGTATCCTACTTCCGATTAGGATTAAATTTTAAATCCCTGAGACTATAATTAGTTCATGTGATCAAATCTGATGGCTAATAAATGTATTTATTATGGTATATATTGTGAAAATGAGATGTGGTAAGGAAAACATCATGACATGAATGTTTTAAATGTCTTTACAACTATATGTTGTTTTTGTGAAAAAGGAATGATGATGGATAGGCTGGCTAGTTTTACGTGTTTAGCATGGAACAGCATGCTACGTTAATAAACATGATTTGAGTCTTTAAAAGAGAAAAATAGCCTCCTATCAGATTTGAGATGTGAATTGGTGTTGGAGCCTTAGCTCATACCTGTTTTGATGATTTAACTATGCTGGAGTTTTTTACTCGCATATGTTTTCCCTGATTTAACAAACCGTACTAGAGCATAGCTCGCACGTGGTTTTATGATTTTGATAATGTGCTGGAGCCTAGCTCAAACAATGATTTGAGATGATATAGTGCTAGAAGCAGTTGCTCGCACTGAGAGATACCACGTTGGAGCCTTGCGGAGACTGTGTGTCACACTGATTCTGCTCGCCTAGTATATGAGACATGGTATAGGATGATGAGTCCATCGGTGTGGGGTGGATGGACTGGGTCCACGAGCGTACGTTGTACCGTGTAGTTGTCTGGGGAATACTATGTATCGTGCTGTGTGCATGCGAGTACGAGTATCGCGTAGATAACACATGGAGTACATTGTACCGTGAGTATTGTGGTATGGTAAGGAAGATGATGATGATGATTAAGATGAGCCGAAGGGTAGGATTGACCCATCCCCCTTCGGGCAAGTGATGCCTTGTGCACACCTGATCAGTGAGGCCTGGGATCACTGACTATGATCATATGTTGTGGATATTTGTTTGCCTAAAGTTCCCTACCTGTCTCAAAGATAAGAGAAAATGATGAAAAGAAATGTTTTGTGAAAAGGAAAGAAATAATGTGATTTGATAAATACTTTGATTCAAATACTTGTATTGTGATAGCATTGTTTTATGACATATTTCTAAATGGAAATATTGAGCATTGGTTCTACAAAAACGCTTGTGAGAAAAGAATATTTAAGTGCATTTTCCATTGAAATTTTCCTTTATACTGAAAGATTATTTGTTTAATCATGCATGGGCTACGTAGATAGTACAGTATCTACCTATTAGCATCTTTTTCCTTACTGAGTTGTGGTTTGCTCATCCCATTATTTTTCCCCTTCCATGATTCAGACTACGCCTACTCAAAGTGACATAGACGTGTTAACCGCAAGTGTACGGGTCGTACAAGTAATAATGGGATTTGAGTCCCGAATTATCGTCCCACAGATAATCTAATTAGCCTAATTAAGTACCGGTTAATGCTCTAAGTCTATCCTAGAAAATTATGAATTTTAAAAAGGTGATGTACAAGGCTTAAACAATAAAATCAATGAAAATAAAACAGAGCTAAAGATACTTACAAGACTCTGAGCAATAAAAAGTGCTTACCTATAAGATAATTAACAAAGCTAAAATTAATTAGTGCAAATAAACTAGAATGCAAATAAGAAATAAAATTATCTTGAATAAAATTAGAAAATCCTAAATAAAAATAAAATGGGCATGCAATTAATTTAATTATGAAAATGCAAATTAAACTAACTTAAATCTAATGAAATAAAATTCTAAGAATTTAATAAAATTCCTAAATATAACTAAGAAGCTAAATACTAAAAAAAATGATCCTAAATTAAATATAACTCTAACTAATTACTAACTTAAATAAATGTCTAAATAAATAATAAAATAAAATCTAAATAATGGATTAGAGATAAATATTTTTGGATTTTTTTAAATTTAAATTCAAACTAACTTAAAATTGCATAAAATAATTCTACCCCTAATTTAATTCTAAATGTAATACATTAACACTAGAATTAAGTCTCAAATCCTATAAAATTAACTACTAACAAGCCAAGAAAATATACTAACATGCAAATTAATTAAAGACTTTTTCATTTACGTAAGCTAACTAATATTATCAAAATGAATAATAATAACAATAAAATAAATAAAATAAATGCATGAAAAAATAAATTGGGACTTTTCCAAATTTGCCAAATATGGCCTTAATCAAATTTTCCAACCAGCCAACTCTCGTGCACTGTGTTGTGCACGATTCATCCTTCTTTGCACCAGGTGCTGTCCTGCACTTTCGTATACTACTGCTGGACACCAGGTGATCGCAGTAGCATAGTCGAATCCAGTACTGCCCTTTTGCACCTCAACTGTCCACAGCTCCAGCCTCGCCAACGTACTGTAGTTACTATCATATTCAGAGTTAACTAGAGAATGTCCAACACGCCTGCTGCTTCCCAGTCCTCTCGTCCAGCAGCTGCTCAACCCATCATGCTCCTTATCTGTCTGCGTCTATTCTGCAGTAAGATCAGCTTGTTCTGCTCTACAATCAGTCTAGCTGGAAACATAACCAACATATGAACAGTAAAATTGCACTAAAACAGAGCAGACTAGAGTAACGGGAAGGCAGAAACGATAGCTTTATCCTCTTCAAAATCATGCACACAGCAACCCCAGCACACACAGTAGCAAGCTAATATCTGCCTAGCCAGCAATACGTGCTTCAGCTTCAGCGTGCACTTTCCCGCAACCGAGAGCAACCTGGAATAAAAACAGAATTTAAATGTGCAATTACATAACCCGAAATAGATAATATTGCAAAGAAATAAAGCAACAGATTAATAGCTTTGAACCTAGAACTAAAACTTGAAATACAAAAATTGAACATAAGCTTAAACAAATTAAATGACACCCCAGCAGAAACCAAAGCTTCGGTACAATGAAGTCATGCAAAATATGCAGAAAAACTAAGATGAACAGTAGTAAAAACTCGGGACAGAGTAGAACAGAGGAATGAATTGGTCCCCGTTCACTGCAACAATCCAGAACTTGCTCTACACCAACAGTAGCAGTCCCACCAGCCTCGACAATACCACGACTTGCTTCTGTCCAAACCAGCAGCCAGCAGCCTTGTCCAGCCTATCTCGCCTTCATTAAAGACACCGCTAAAGATCCTCTCAACACCACATGGTACATAAAATGGAAATAGCAAAATGTGAAAGCCTCCCTCCCTCGTAGCTCTCCGGTTTGACAATCAGTAAGCGGAACAAGGAACTATAAAATAAAATATACAAACCGAGAACTAAAGAGAAATAAGGAACGTAAACCAACCACTGAAAGGAAACTTTGTGTAAAAAAAATTAATAAAAACTTAAACATAGACAAGAAAGAGCTTGTAAAACCGAGAATACAAAAATGGTGGATGTAAGTTAACGTGAAATACCAAAGAACTAGAAACAATGAAGCTTTTCATAAAATAAAAATAAAAGTTGCCATAAACAGTAGCTAAGCAAAATAAAATCAATGGTGGCTAACAAGAAAGCTTGAAGACAACCTAGGGAAAATATAAAACCGAGTAATAAAACTTAAAAAAAAAAACTATTCTAAAAGTACTTTCTATTCTACTCCTATTTTACTTTACCCTAAAACTACTTCTATTCTACCCTAGGCTACATTCTACCCTACCTACACTACTTAGTTTTTCAATTGCTCATCATGTTCTATTTATACACAAACTTGGGGGTACAATGGTAATTTTCAATCCTAGATGAGTTGGCATTGTTTGGCCACTTGTCTTCATTCCATTCGTTGTAGAGAAGATATTTTCACGTCATTTGTCTTCTAGTCCACTTGGTCGTGCGATGTGGCTCGGCGTGTGTCTTCAAGAAGGTGGGCACGATATCCGTCGATCTTATCTTTTCGAGGTGAATAAAATACGAACACCCGCATCTCACGTGTCTAGACGAATGGTGACTCCAACAACGAAATGGTAATGGTCCAGTCTCCTTTAGCCCATTTTTAGCCCATTTTCAACTGAAATTCATCTGGATTTAATTTACCTACACACAAGAGAATTTTAATTAAATTGAGGGGATAATTAATAAACTAATATGAGGATTTAAATAATTAATTAAGAAACTAAGCACAAATAATTCTATTTTAATAGAATTATCACACCCTCAAACTGGAGTTTTTGCTTGTCCTCAAGCAAAACAAAACAAATGTAGGAATGACAAGTACTAACATAATGATTTCCCCAATATTATCCTCAAAGAAAAAGTACAAACTATGATCTCAAAGATTCACAATTATAAGTTCAACATTCAGAATCATTCAATTATAAGTCCTAACCCGAATTGCACCCTTTGTGTGTGTGTAAATGTCAAAGTCACTTCACTGTACATTACTCGGATCAGATTATGTAAATACAATGAATGCAAAGTCAAATGACAAGTGATCATTCCCATAAGTTTGCATTTTACTTCTCTCTCCACTAATGTAGTCACACTTAACCAAAGATCAATAGAACTTCATTAAACTTGTAATGTAAGGCGAGGCTAAGGTATGATAAAGTCTATTTAAGTTTAATTACCCATCAACATGCATTACTTCTAGGATCTTTATGTAAGAGCTCATATTTATTCCCCCAAACTTATTTATTTTACTAAACATTTATTCTATTTTTGTATTTTTCCTTTTTTTTTTTTTTTGCTATTTCACTATCACCTATACCCATATGTACGTAGCTCAAGATATATCCTAGTGATATTACACACTTTCGGGGTAAGGGATAGGAAAAGAGTGTTTAAGCTAAGGAAAAATGTGCAGATGTATTTACAGAGAAAAGCTTATTTGGCCCAGATGGGTGACTAAGGGTAAAATATGTACAAGGATGCTTAAAAAGGCTCAAATGATCCAAAGATGGCCTGCATCATTTCCCTAATTAAGTGTGATCTAATATTTCACCTCGAGATCAGGTCAAACAAATTCTAGGATATGATGCACAAAATCAACTGAACAAATGCAATCCTATGTCCACATAAGCTTTCTCTAAATAAATATACAGATTCATGACATGACATGTGCATAAAATGAGGAAATCACAATCAAAATAAGACAAATTCAAGAATTCAACTTCATGTTTTTCCTATAATCATGCCTCTTCTTCAATCAAAGTCAGACTAAATCATAGGGTTATATCATCGGAATATGGAAAAACTACATGCTAAATACTAAATCATCCCACAATCAAATAATGTTAGCTCATATTTTCAAAAAAAAAAATTCAATTTTGCCCAAAATTTTCAAAAATGCTCAAGTGACATCCCCTCCCACAAACTTAATGTGTATAGTGTCCTCAGTGTGCAGATAATATCAGAATTGAAACTCAAGAACAGAATACTCCCGTTTATGATGATGATGATGAACAATTGAAGCTTGATTAGAACATACTAGAAAAGCAATCTGCAAAAGAAACAAAGAAAGAAACAACGAAAAAGAAAAAGAACTATACAAAAAGTGAAAAGAAAAATTAAGCCACTTCAAATGAAGCTAAAGAAAACGACACTCAGCAGCAGGGCGAGAAGTAGGAGGGTCAGCCAAAGTGGTGACAATGCTGACAGTTAAATCCTCCTTAGCTTTATCTACTTCCTTCTTTCTCTCAAATTTCTTACGCTCAAGCATTCTATCTTTCTTAACCTCCATCTTAAAACACTCTTGAGAGTCATTAGGGAACCTCAAAGGTTTGAATACATTAAATGTCACTTCTTGATTTAGGACTCTCATGGTTGATTCCCCCTTTTGCACATCAATTATCGTCCTACCAGTAGCTAAGAAAGGTCTGCCTAGAATAATAGGGACTTCCTTGTCTTCCTCCATAACCAAAACAATAAAGTCTGCAGGGAAAATGAACTTGTCCACCTTTACTAGCACATCCTCAATGATCCCCTTCGGATACTTAATGTATCTATCAGCTAGCTGAAGGGTCACTGTGGTAGGTTTGGCATCCCCTATTCTTAACTTCTGGTAAATAGACCAAGGCATCAGATTTTCTCTCAGATTTCTTACGCTCAAGCATTCTATCTTTCTTAACCTCCATCTTAAAACACTCTTGAGAGTCATTAGGGAACCTCAAAGGTTTGAATACATTAAATGTCACTTCTTGATTTAGGACTCTCATGGTTGATTCCCCCTTTTGCACATCAATTATCGTCCTACCAGTAGCTAAGAAAGGTCTACCTAGAATAATAGGGACTTCCTTGTCTTCCTCCATATCCAAAACAATAAAGTCTGTAGGGAAAATGAACTTGTCCACCTTTACTAGCACATCCTCAATGATCCCCTCGGATACTTAATGTATCTATCAGCTAGCTGAAGGGTCACTGTGGTAGGTTTGGCATCCCCTATTCTTAACGTCTGGTAAATAGACCAAGGCATCAGATTGATACTAGCTCCTAGATCACACAGAACTCTACCAAAAAATTGATCTCCTATGGTGCATGGTATGGTAAAACTCCCTGGATCTTTGAGCTTAGGGGGTAATTTTCTCTGAATAATTGCACTACACTCCTCAGTCAAGGCCACCGTCTCATAATCCTCTAATCTTCTTTTCCTCGAGAGGATATCTTTCATAAACTTTACATAACTCGACATTTGCTCTAAAGCATCTACAAAAGGAATGTTGATATGAAGCTTCTTAAAAACCCCAAGAAATTTAGCTAATTGTTGATCAAGCTTTTGGTTTAGGAATCTTTGAGGAAAATGTAATGGTGGTCTAAATAGGGGAAGTGCAATGGTAACATGTGTAGCATTAGATGAAGAGGAAGGTTGTGAAGAAGAAGATAAAGATGAAGAAGTGCCTAACTCTGTTTCCTTTCCAGCCTAATCATTGTGTTCCTGCACTTTCTAAGCTGCCTCTTTAGACCCTAAAGGCTCTACCACTGTCGGCTTAACAGGACTGGACTTAACTTGTGGCTCATCTACTATCTCTCTACCACTCCTAAGGGTGATGGCCTTAACATGTTCATTACCCTCCCTTTACCTAACAGGGTTATCTTCAGTATTACTAGGGAGGGTCCCTTGTGGACACTGGCTAAGAGCACTAGCTATTTGTCCAACCTGAACTTCTAAATTTTTAATTAAGGCTGCTTGATTTTGCAGGATAGTCGTGAACATTTCCTTAAGTGAGGGCTTCTTCTCAGCAGCAGTTGCTGGTGCAGGTAAGTCCTGAGGCTGCATAAGTGGTGGTGGTGGTGGGTGATGCTGAAATTGAGGTGGGTGATGAGAATGATAAGGTGGATGATGTGGATATTGTTGTGGTGGTGGTACATGAACAGATGGAGCTTGAAAACTTGGGGGTCCCATAGGTCTGGAATTAGAAGATTGCCCCTGATTTTGGCTCTAAGAAAAATTAGGATGGTTCCTCCACCCTGGATTGTAGGTGTTTGAAAAGGGGTTATTATGTTGCTTCTGAGATAGGGCAACGTACTGAATAGATTCTAAATTAAGTAGAAATCTATCTACAGAGTGTGTACCACCACACAGATCGCAAGAAAGAAAAGGACTTTGTATAGCTAAAACAGGATTAGGACTCATGGGAGAGTTATGATGGGTACTGAGTGACTCTACCTTCTTTGTAAGATTAGCAATTTGAGAGGTCAAGGTAGACAGCGTGTCTAACTCATAGATACCCGTCGACTTCTTAGGCAGTTGCCTCTCCGAAGACTATTGGTAATTGTTAGCTGCCATCTTATCTAAGAGGTCGTAAGCTTCTTCCTCCGTCTTGCACATTAAAGCTCCTCCCACAACAGCATCAACGATGGTCCTATTTTGGCTAGTGAGTCCATTATAGAAGGTCTAGACTTGCAGCCATAAGGGTAGGCCATGATGAGGACACTTCCTAAGAAGGTCTTTATATCATTCCCATGCTTCGTAAAGGGATTCAAAATCAAATTGGGCAAAGGAAGATATGTCACTATGGAGTTTAGCCATTTTGGAGGGAGGAAAGAACTTAGCTAAAAATTGATAGGCTAACTCGTCCTAAGTGGAAATGGATCCTGGAGGTAAGGAGGTTAACCAGTGTCGTGCTCTATCCCTAAGAGAGAAAGGGAATAGCCTAAGCCTAAGTGCATCATTCGATAATCCATTATGCTTAAAAGTGTTGCACAGATCTAAAAATTGCCCTAAGTGAGCATGTGGGTCATCATGGGGAAGCCCACTGAACTGTATCGAAGTTTGGATCATCTGGAGGATTAAAGGCTTAATTTTAAAATTGTTTGCAAGGACAGCTGGTGGCTTAATGCCAGTGTAATAACCTCCAATTGTCGGGACAACATAATCTCCTACGGTTCTAATTTCTCTGTTTTCAGTCATCGTGTTCTGTAGCGGAGCTACTATTTTCCTAGAATCCTTTCTGATTTTTCTAAGTGTTCTTTTAATCTCAAGATCCAAAAGAAAGCAATAAACGCTCTTGGCTCTACGCATGCAAACATCTAAAAGTCCTCAAAATTTTTTTTAATTTTTTAATTTTTTAATTTTTTTTAGAGAGAAATTTAACTAACTCTAATTATGTACAAACTAGAATTATAACGAAGCATAATTTCACCGATATTAATTAATGGCTAATTGTGATTCCTCGACAACAGCGCCGAAAAACTTGGTTAGACTACGCCCACTCTAAGTGACATAGATTTGTTAACCGCAAGTGCACAGGTTGTACAAGTAATAATGGGATTTGAGTCCCAGATTATCGTCTCACGAAGAATCTAATTAGCCTAATTAAATACAGACTAATCTTACTCTAAGTATATCCTAGCAAATTATGAATTTTAAAAGGGTGATCTACAAGGCTTAAACAATAAAATCAATGAAAATAAAACAGAGCTGAAGATACTTAAATGACTTCGAGCAATAAAAAGTGCTTACCTATAAGATAATTAAAAAAGCTAAAATTAATTAGTGCAAATAAACTAGAATGCAAATAAGAAATAAAATTATCTTGAATAAAATTAGACAATCCTAAATAAAAATAATTTGGGCATGCAATTAATTTAATTATGAAAATGCAAATTAAACTAACTTAAATCTAATGAAATAAAATTCTAAAAATTTAATAAAATTCCTAAATATAACTAAGAAACTAAATACTAAAAAAAAATCCTAAATTAAATATCACTCTAACTAATTACTAACTTAAATAAATGTATAAATAAATAATAAAATAAAATCTAAATAATGCATGAGAGATAAATATTTTTGGATTTTTTAAATTTAAATTCAAACTAACTTAAAATTGCATAAAATTATTCTACCCCTAATTTAATTCTAAATGCAATACATTAACACTAGAATTAAGTCTCAAATCCTATAAAATTAACTACTAACAAGCCAAGAAAATATACTAACATGCAAATTAATTAAAGACTTTTGCATTTACCTAAGCTAACTAATATTATCAAAATGAATAATAATAACAATAAAATAAATAAAATAAATGCATGAAAAATTTAATTGGGACTTTTCCAAATTTGCCAAACATGGCCTTAATCAAATTTTTCAGCCAGCCTACTCCCGTGCACTGTACTGTGCACGATTCATCCTTCTTTGCACCAGGTGCTGTCCTGCACTTCCGTATACTACTGCTGGACACCAGGTGATCGCAGTAGCATAGTCGGATCCAGTACTGCCCTTTTGCACCTCAGCTGTGTACAGCTTCAGCCTTGCCAACGTACTGCAGTTGTTGTCGTATTCAGAGTTAACCAGAGAATGTTCAACACACCTGCTGCTTCCCAGTCCTCTTGTCCAACAGTTGCTCAACCCGTCATTCTCCTCATCTGCCATGCGTCTATTCTGCAGTAAGCTCAGCCTGTTCTGCTCTGCAATTAGTCCAGCTGGAAACATAACCAACATATGAACAGTAAAATTGCACTAAAACAGAGCAGACTAGAGGAACGAGAAGGCAGAAACAACAGCTTCATCCTCTTCAAAATCATGCACACAACAACCCCAGCACACATAGCAGTAAGCTGATATCTGCCTAGCTAGCAATACGTACTTCAGTTTCAGCGTGCACTTTCCCGTAACCGAAAGCAACCTGAAACAAAACAGAATTTAAATGAGCAATTAGATAAACCGAAAGAGATAATATTGCAAAGAAATAAAGTAACAGATTAACAGCTTTGAACCTAGAACTAAAACTTGAAATACAAAAACTGAACAGAAGCTTAAATAAATTAAATGGCACCCCAGCAGAAACCAAAGCTTCGGTACAATGAAGTCATGTAAAATATGCAGAAAAACTAAGATGAACAGTAGTAAAAACTCGGGACAGAGTAGAACAAAGGAATGAATTGGTCCCCGTTCACTGCAACAATCCAGAATTTGCTCTACACCAACAGTAGCAGTCCCACCAACCTCGACAATACCACGACTTGCTTCTGTCCAAACCAGTAGCCAGCAACCTTGTCTAGCCTATCTCGCCTTCATAGAAGACGCCGCTAAAGATCCTCTCAACACCACATGGTACATAAAATGGAAACAGCAGAATGTGAAAGCCTCCCTCACTCGTAACTCTTCGGTTTGACAATCAGCAAGCGAAACAAGGAACTATAAAAAGAAAATGTGCAAACCGAGAACTAAAGAGAAATAAGGAACGTAAACTAACCACTGAAAGGAAACTTTGCGTAAAAAAAAATTTAATAAAAATTAAACATATACAAGAAAGAGCTTGTAAAACCGAGAATACAAACATGGTGGATGTAAGTTAACGTGAAATACCAAAGAACTAGAAACATGAAGCTTTTCATAAAATAAAAATAAAAGTTGCCACGAACAGTAGCTAAGCAAAATAAAATCAATGGTGGCTAACGGGAAAGCTTGAAGACAACCTAGGGAAAATATAAAACCGAGCAATAAAACTTAAAAAAAAACTATTCTAAAACTACTTTCTATTCTACTCCTATTCTGCTTTACCCTAAAACTACTTCTATTCTACCCTAGGCTACATTCTACCCTACCTACACTACTTGGTTTTTCAATTGCTCATCATGTTCTATTTATACACAAACTTGGGGGTACAATAGTAATTTTCAATCCTAGATGAGTTAGCATTGTTTGGCCACTTGTCTTCATTTCATTCGTTGTAGAGAAGATATCTCCACGTCATTTGTCTTCTAGTCCACTTGGTTGTGCAATGTGGCCCGATGTGTATCTTTCAGAAGGTGGGCACGGTATCCGTCGATCTTATCTTTTTGAGGCGAATAAAATACGAACACCTGGTATCACACGTGTCTAGACAAATGGTGACTCCGACTGCGAAATGGTAGTGGTCCAGTCTCCTTTAGCCCATTTGCAGCCCATTTTCGACTGAAATTCATCCGAATTTAATTTACCTGCACACAAGAGAATTTTAATTAAATTGAGGGGATAATTAATAAAATAATATGGGGATTTAAATAATTAATTAAGAAATTAAGCACAAATAATTCTATTTGAATAGAATTATCACAGATACTGAGAAGTAGAATGGTGCAGTGGTCTCCAGATCTTTTGTGTTGGTCAGCTTCGACCAGTTGCTAAGGTATAAGAATTGCATATACAAAAGCATTTTGCAGCTATCGTATTGTATCGCATAGTCGTACATTGAAAATGGGAAAAATTGTATGGGGATGTTATGTAAAGATATTTTATACATACAATAGATTTTGTATACCTACACACATACCTAGGAGTGTGTGATTTAAAGTTCCAAATATTTCCACTATAAATGTATGAAATTAGTAGTTGCATCGGCTCACAGCCCAACCGTATGCCTGGATGAAGGCACCTGGAGTCGGGGTGTGATAAAGTTTTGGTATCAGAGCAAGGTTGGTCTGATGTGAGTCGATGTTTAGAAGTAAGAAAATGTACATCCCCAAGTTACTGTGCGATATTTAGATACAAATGTGTACATGGAGCTGGTAGTGATCTAAGAGTTTGTTTAAATGCAGGAAAGTCAACAGGCTTGTGACCTATGCCTGAGAGACACTGCAGGAGGGGAGAGAGCTCACAAGCTTAGGGGCGGAATGATAGGACTGAGAGGCATAGTAGATAGTCCTCTAGTCATGACCCCCATGATCAGATAGAGACTCTTGATCCTCGGGTAGCTAGATTAGAGGAAGATATGAGTACGGTGATGACCATGATAGGTCAAATTATGGCTAGGTTTGAGAGTATACCCGGTGCAGCAGGACAGGCTGTATCGAATCCCCCAGCAGTTGCACCTGAACTTGAGAATGTTTCACCTGTACAACCCGAACTAGATAGACCACGAGGTCCCCCTATTCGGCTAGTTCCTCCTCTAGTGGCCCCACAACAGTGTGATGATGACGATTTGGGTCATGGTTATGACTGTGATATGGAGAGGTTGAGGCATTTTATGGACTTTAAGCCTCCTTCTTTCAGTGGGGGTAAAGGATCCAGCAGTGGTTGAGGATTGGATCGGTTAGATGGAGAAGTTGTTTGATTTTTGTAGATGTTCGGCTACAGAAAGAGTAGCGCTTACGACTTTTATATTAAGAGGCAAAGCCGAGCACTAGTGGAAGTCCACCAAGCGTATGTTGAGAACTCAGGGTACAGCGATCACATGAGATATGTTTTTGGGTACTTTTAGAGAACAATATATCCCAGATACTACTCGACGTAGGTTACAAATGGAATTTTTGAATCTGACTCAAGGGAACCGAACAGTGGATAAGTATGAGTCACGATTCACATCATTGGGTCAGTATGATCTAGACTCTATCAGGAGTGAAGCTATAAGGGTCCGTAGATTTATTGATGGACTAAGGTCTTCGATTAAAGCTAAACTGACCCCGTTTGATGTTGCTACATATAGAGAAGCTGTACGACAGGCCCAATTGTGTGAGCAGGACTATGACCTGCATATTTCAGAGTTCAGTTGGGGTAAAGACAAGGGTTCGAAGAAATTGGGAGATGGCAAGAGTGCCAGGTTTGGTCGGAGAGGTGCTGGTAAGCGTCGGAGAGAGATAGATGAGTCACAGAAGAAGGCTGCTAGACCTTTTATGTATCCGACTCCAACCCCAGCCAAGGGCATAGTGATTGGTGGACTCTGACCGACTACTGATCAGTGCAGAGTATATGGTCAATATCATGGTAGTACGTCATGTCATTTTCAGGGTACACAATTTTTCAGATGTGGTAGAGTTGGGCACTATGCAAGGGATTGTCTAGAAGCAGTTGAGGTAGTTTCGTAGAAGGGTAAGGAGGTAGAGAAAGTTTCTATGGTTGTACCTCCGGAAAGGAAGAAAGCCACGGCCGAAGAAAAAGGGAAGCAATTTGTGGGTCAAGGTAGGGTATATGCGATAGACCAGGCATCAGCAGATACCTCTTCTGAGGTGATAAAAGGTACAATTCTGATTTTCAATTTGGAAGTTATAACTTTATTTGATCCTGGTGCTACGCATTCCTTTATATTATCTACATGTGGATCAAAGTTAACAGGTTTTGTAAAACTCACGTACTTAAATGGGACTTTATTAATAAGTACTCCAATGAGAGTTAGTCAATTAGCTGAACAAGTATATAAAGATTGTAAAGTGAGGGTCGGAGATAAGTGCACAACAGCTAATTTGATTTTGTTGAATATGTATGACCTTGATGTAATCTTGGGAATAGATTGGTTAGCTACCAATCATGCTGTCTTAGACTGCCACTCTAAGTCTATTACATTTTCTTTACCTGAGAAAATTATTGTAAAATTTTATGAGAAGTAATAAATTCTTGATTTTGTAACAAGTAAAGTGCATTGGTACATAAATGACATAAATGTTATTTTGAAGGTTTTATTGCTTATGTGGTGGATTTGGACAAAAGACATCCGGATATAAATGACATTCCAGTGGTTAGAGACTTCCCTGATGTCTTTTCAGACGACCTACTGGGATTGCCACCGGATAGAGAAATGGAATTTGGTATAAACTTGACACCTGGAACAGAGCCAATATCCAAACCACCATATAGGATGGCTCCAGTAGAACTAGAGGAATTAAGGAAGCAGTTGTAAGATATGCTAGATAAGGGGTTCATAAGATTGAGCATCTCACCATGGGGAGCCCCGGTATTGTTTATGAAGAAAAGAGATGGGAGCCTTAGGTTGTGTATTGATTATCGGATGTTGAACAAGGCTACCATCAAGAATAAGTACCCCTTACCGTGCATCAATGATTTATTGGATCAGCTTCAGGGAGCACAGATCTTTTTCAAGACAGATTTGAGGTCTAGGTACCATCAATTGAAGATTCGGAAGGAAGATGTGCCCAATACAGCTTTTCGCACCCGCTATGGTCATTAGGAATTCTTGGTGATGCCTTTCGAGTTGACAAATATGCCAGTGGCTTTTATGGCTCTAATGAATGAAGTATTCAAGCCATACCTAGATCAATTTGTGATAATATTCATTGATAGTATATTAGTGTATTCCAGATCCAGGGAAGATCACGAGCAGCACTTAAGGATTATTTTACAAACCCTCTGAGAGAAAAAGTTGTATGCCAAACTTAGTAAATGTGACTTTTGGCTAGAGCAAATTTCCTTTCTGGGCCATGTTGTATCGAAGGATGGGGTGTCAGTAGATCCATCCAAGATTGAGGCTATTGTTCAGTGGGAACAGCCCAGGACAGTCACAGAGATCAGAAGCTTTCTGGGTTTGGTAGATTACTACAAGAGATTTGTAGAGGGTTTCTCTAGATTGGTTGCTTCGTTGACACATCTTACGCGGAAGAATGTAGAGTTTATGTGGGATGAAGCATGTGAGAGGAGTTTTCAAGAACTTAAGCACAGATTAACCACTGTGCCAGTCCTCACCATTCCTAACAGCCCCGAAGACTTTTCTATTTACACAGATGTTTCACACCAAGGACTGGGTTGTGTTTTGATGCAAAATGGAAGGGTAATCGCTTATGGATCCCGACAGCTGAAAGATCATGAAAAGAACTATCCCACTCACGATGCCATAGTATTTGCATTGAAGATATGACCCCACTACTTGTATGGTTAGAGATTTCAGATCTTTACAAATCCCAAGAGTCTTAAGTATCTGTTCTCACAGAAGGAGTTAAATATGAGACAGAGAAGGTGGTTAGAACTCCTCAAAGACTATGATTGTGAGATTTTGTACCACCCGGGGAAGACGAATGTGGTTGTCGATGCATTGAGTAGAAAGAGTCTCGGGTTGGTATCATACATGATGATTAGGGAGCACGAGTTGTTAGAACAATTCACAAACCTGAGCTTGGACATGACCCCACCTGAGATTAGCAGTCATGGGATTTTAGCCAGCTTAAGGTTAGAGCCGGAGTTGATTGAGAGAATCCGATAAGCTCAGCAGAATGATCAATGGTGTATTAATGTAATTAGCCAAATTCAGAAAGGTGAGGGCATTGATTTTGTATTGAGTTCAGATGGAATACTAAGGTTCAAAAATAGAATATGTGTCCCTAAGGATTCAGAGCTTAGGAAGTTGATTTTATCAGAGGCTCACTCATCGAAATACATAGTACATCCAGGGAGCAGTAAAATGTATCAAAATCTCCAGAAGGTATATTAGTGGTCTGAAATGAAAAGAGATATAGCTGAGTATGTTGCTAGATGTCTCATCTATCAGCAGGTTAAGGTAGAACATCAGAAACCTAGAGGATTATTGCGACCTCTACAGATACCAACATAGAAGTGGGAGTACGTCACCATGGATTTTGTGATGGGATTACCGAGAACCCGTAAGAACCACGATGCTATTTGGGTTATAGTAGATCGATTAACGAAATCGGCACACATTTTAGCTATCAGATCTACAGATACTCTGAGTGCATTGGCGAACTTATATGTACGAGAAATAGTGAGAATGCATGGAGTCCCAGTGAGTGTTGTTTCTGATCGGGATGCTTGCTTCACTTCCCACTTTTGAGAACATTTTTAGGAAGCGATGGGGACCCAATTAAGCTTTAGCATCGCTTTTCATCCTAAGACAGATGGTCAGTCAGAGAGGACTATACAGATCCTAGAGGATATGTTGAGAGCGTGTGTGCTGGATTTTAGAGGCTCATGAGACGATCACTTGCCATTGATTGAGTTCGCCTACAACAACAACTATCACTCAAGTATTGGTATGACCCCCTATGAGGCATTATATGGTCATAGATATCGATCACCTATTGGTTGGGAAGAGGTTGGTTACAAATAGTTACTTGTTCCCGATTTAGTTAGACAAGCCTCAGAGGATGTTTGGATAATATGTGAGAGACTGCGAATGGCTCAGAGTCGACAAAAGAGCCATGTTGACAAAAGACGGAGGCCACTTGAGTTCGCTGTGGATGAATCTATATTTTTTAAAGTATCTCCTTCTAAGGGAATAATGAGGTTCGGGAAGAAGGGAAAACTAAGTCCTCGTTACATCGGTCCCTTTGAGATTTTGGATAGAGTGGGAGATAGAGCATATAGGCTAGCCTTACCACCTGAGCTAGCAGAGGTCCACAATATCTTCCATGTTTCCATGCTCTAGAAGTACCATTCAGATCCTGCACATGTACTTAGCTATGAGCCATTGGGGTTCAAGGAGGATATGTCATATATAGAGAAAACGATTCGGATATTGGATAGAAAAGAGAAAGTGTTGCGGAACAAGTCGATTTCATTGGTTAAAGTCATGCGGTAAATATCATACATCAGAGGAAGCCACCTGGGAGTTAGAGGACCTGATGAAGAAGAAATATCCTAACTTTTTGAGGAATGAACTTGATTCAATTTGGAGGATGTAGCTATGATGTATATGCACATTGTTACAGGTGTATAGACAATAAAGGATGTAGGGATTATGAAATTTAATGTACAACCATGATTTTAAGTTGTGTGCAAAAGATTTATTGCATATGAATTATATGGAATGGATACTATTAGACGTTGGTTATGTACGGAATGTAAAATGAGGTATTAGGAAATTAAGGATGAATTGCACATTGGAAATCTGCAGAAAATTGCAGAAATGAGGATGCAGGGGAGGAGCAGATCGATCTCCCATGAGGGAGAGATAGATCCCCCCTCACGAAATGTCAAGTATCAGTCAATTAGAACAAGGCAGATCAATCTCATAACAAGGCAGATCGATCTCCTTAAGCTTCTGTCTGGAAGAAATCGATCTCTCACAAGGAACAGATCGATCTCCAAATGTCTCGGGTTGAAACAGATCGATCTTCCCTTTACTAACAGATCGATCTCCCCTTTTACTAGCAGATCGATCTGGCAGTAGCTATGTTAGGTAAAAGGACTACCAAACCATGCAGAGATCGATCTCCACAAGGGACCAGATCGATCTCATGTCTCTGCATCTATAAAAAGAGCACTGGATTAGACTAGAAATCAGACTTTCTTTCCTACCAAACCCGCACCTATCATTTTTTCTCAAAGAATCAAGCTTTCTCACTCTAAACATCACTACATTCCAGCCAGATTTGGAAGAAGCTCAAGAAGGAGAAGTGTTCCTTGAAGTAAGGAGAACAACATACCCAAAAATTACATATTGGTTTGATCAAGAGGAGGAGAGTAGACTACCACAAGTTTGACCAAGGAAAAAGCTAAGCTAGGTAAGTCCTTCAACCCTCAAGCTTTAAATATAAGTTTCTAGACATTTTGTGGGTTGAATGATATGTGAGATCTTGATAGAAATGATATTAGAAGGGTGAAAACATCAAGTCTTAAGGAAGGGTAAGAAATGATGATTGTAGTGATGAGTGGGTAATATTAAGAGGGATTTATAAAGAAAAAAACTCATGGAAAAGTGAAGGAAAAACTTAAGAGAAAGTATAGTGATATTGGTGGGAAATGTAAATATGTAAAGAAAGTAACTAAATGATAAAATGTGCAGACTGTGGAAATACGACAGAGAACAACCTGCCTGGATCACAGACAACAAACGCAAGCGAAGGCGATATCGGTATGATTCGAGGTAAGGGATTGTATATTAGCGATAGAGATATTCGTACGTATTTTACAGTGATTTCAGTAGTTATGACGCTAGTGATATTATGTTTAGCTATTGAGCCATAGAGTGATATGAAATTGTGAAATGTATTATGGTATATAGTGTGAAAATGGGATGCGGTAAGGAAAACAGCATGACATGCATGTTTTTAATGTCTTTACAACTATATGTTGTTTTTGTGACTGAGAAATGATGATGGATAGGCTGGCTAGTTTTACATGTTTAGCATGGATTAGCATGCTACGTTAATAAACATGATTTGAGTCTTTAAAAGAGAAAAATAACCTTCTATTAGATTTGAGATGTGAATTGGTGTTGGAGCTTTAGCTCACACCTATTTTGATGAGTTGACTATGCTGGAGTTTTTACTCGCATATGTTTTCCCTGATTTAACAAACCGTGCTGGAGTGTAGCTCGCACGTGGTTTTATGATGTTGATAATGTGTTGGAGCCTAACTCGTACAATGATTTGAGATGATACAGTGATAGAAGCAGTTGCTGACACTAAGAGATACCACGCTGGAGCCTTGCGGAGACTGTGTGTCATGCTGATTCTGCTAGCCTGGTATATGAGACATGGTATAGGATGATGAGTCCATCGGTGTGGGGTTGATGGATTAGGCTCACGAGCGTACGCTGTACCATGTAGTTGTCCGGGGAATACTATGTATTGTGCTGTGTGCACACGGGTACGAGTATCACGTAGATGACACATAGAGTACGTTGTACCGTGAGTATTGTGGTATGATGAGGAAGATGGTGATGATGATTGAGATGAGCCGAAGGGTAGGATTGACCCATCCCCCTTCAGGCGAGTGATGCCCTGTGCACACCTGATCAGTGAGGCCTGGGATCACTGACTATGGCCATATGTCGTGGATATTTGTTTGCCTAAAGTTCCTTACCTGTCTCAGAGATAAGAGAAAATGATGAAAAGAAATGTTTTGTGAAAAGGAAAGAAATAATGTGATTTGATAAATACTTTGATTCAAATGCTTATGTTGTGATAGCACTATTTTATGACATATTTCTAAATGGAAATATTGAGCATTGGTTTTACGAAAATACTTGTGAGAAAAGAATGTTTAAATGCATTTTCTATTAAAATTTTCCTTTATAATGAAAGATGATTTGTTTAATCATGCATGGGCTACGTAGATAATATAGTCTCTACTTGTTAGCATCATTTTCCTTACTGAGCTGTGGTTTGCTCATCCCACTATTTTTTCCCCTCCAAATACTGAGAAGTAGAACGGTGCGGTGGTCTCCAAATCTTTTGTGTCGGTCAGCTCCTACCAGTTACTAAGGTATAATAATTGTATATACAAAAACATTTTGTATCTATCGTATTGTATCGCACAGCCGTACATTAAAAAGGGGAAAAATTGTATGAGGATGTTATGTAAAGATATTTTATACATACAATAGATTTTGTATACTTACACACATGCCTGGGAGTGTGTGATTTAAAGTTTCAAATATCTCCACTATAAATGTATGGAATTAGTAGTTGCATCAGCTCACAGCCCAACCGTAAGTGGTATATGTATGGATGAAAGGCACCCAAAGTCGAGGTGTGACAGACACTCAATAAGAGGATATGTAGATCGCTATAGGATGAGAAGAAGTGAGTGATCGAAAATTATTTGCTCCTGAGTTGGTTGGAAAAGCTTCTGAGGATATTAAGTTGATATGTGAGAGATAATACACAGCTCAGAGTCGTTAAAAAAGCTATGTAACAAACAGAGACGACAATTAGAATTTCAAGTAGGTGACAATGTGTTCTTAAAAGTCTCTCTATCAAAAGGTATCATGCGCTTTAGCACGAAGGACAAGTTGAGTCCTCGTTTTATTGGGTCATTTAATATTATTGAAAGAGTGGGAAATATAGCTTACCGCTTTGCATTGCCTCCATAACTCTCAAAGGTGCACAATGTGTTTCATATCTCTAAGTTACGGAAGTATTATCTAGATCTCTCCCATGTTATTCAGTATAAACCATTGGAAATCAAGGAGGACCTAAGCTATGATGAGAAGCTTATCCGGATCTTAGACAGAAAAGATAAGACATTGAGATCTAAAACCATTCCATTAGTCAAAAGTTCTTTAGCAACATGATTCCTCTGAGGAAACTACTTGGGAGCTAGAGAGTTTAATAAAAAAAAGTACCCGCACTTGTTCTAATATTACTTAAAGCAATTTGGATGACCAAATTCTTATAAGTGGAGAGGATGTGATAACCGTGAAATTTTTAATATTAATTTAATTAATTAAAACTCCATATAAATTTTATTCATGTGATAATAACTAGTTCAAATAACTATGTAGGAGCATGGTGCGTGGATCTCCCGGCACATCACATCCGTCTCGAAATCGGAGACTGCATCTATTCCGAGTATAGCTAAGATAACATATCTTGTGCTCATACAATTTCTTTGATTCAAAATTTTAATTTAGTTTGTTAAGTAGATGCATGTGAATAAATTAATACTTTAGGAATTGATTTAAACAATTGAAATAATATACCTATATTTATAGATATAATTAAGACATATAGATGTGTACATATTTATAAGTATAGGTATACATGGACGCAAACATATACTTTGGAAATTAAATTAAGTGCAAAGAATAAATGTACCTATGTCTATAAATGCAATTAATATATAAATATGTGAATAAATATATGTATGTATCTAGGAGTATATATCTATATATATATATATATATATATATATATAACAAATAATATATATCTATTATATAATTTCGTTAAACACCACATAATATATCATGATAATAAAGCTAAACAAGTAAACAAATAAATAAATAAAGTAACTAACAAATAAATAATATAATATAAAAAATTCTTAATTGCCCATTGGCTTCCAAAGGAAGCCAATCCGCTGTGTACTGTTCCCACTACCGTGGGAACATTATATTGAAACAACGACTAAAACAGAGGAGTTGTCTCCTCTGAAAACTGAAGCGAAAGAGACGGAGAGAGAAGCAAAAGCCCGAGACGAGGCAGAAAAGAAAGATTGAACCGCGATGAGGAATTATTGAAAGGAGAAGCAGCGAAAGCATTTTAAGCTTTTCTCACCTCTATTGCGGGAAGCTACCAGTGAGAGAAAGAGTGAAAAAAGGGGTGCTGTAGACTGGGCCGAGAAATGAAACAAGATTTGAGGCGAAGACGCGAGGCATGGAAAAAGGCAGTTGCAATGGGCTACCTTCATCTCGCTACAAGAAACAGGAGCTCAACAGGGGAAGAGAGGAAGAAGGCCAATGATGAAGGGCTGAGTTTTCTCTCGGACTAAACAGGAACGTGAGAACCCAGTAGCATCTTTCTTTGCTGAAAACCAGGAAGCTTCTCGGCCTCCTCGTAAACTGATGGTGATGACAATGACGTAAGGGAATAGTTGAAGACTCAGAGCTGTGAAGAGGTGGCTGAACCTAGAGGAAATGTGAAGGCAGAAGGGGACTGTGTGCTGTGACTGAAGGAATGGGCTCTCGGCCCTTTAGTGGAGGGGCAGAACCTAGGGCTTCTCTCGATCTCTTGAAGGTAAAGGCTGTACTGTGGCCAAATATGGCAGGAGGGGTCTTCCTCCCCCCAACACCAAGAACAGCAACTGAGTGCTGCTAGTAGGAAAGCCGTGGCTCGGGTTGAAGTTTAATACAGGGGTAAGGGCCTCTAAACTATGCACCAAAGTATACCTATTGATGGTGGTTCAATCATCAATGTCCATATGTATATGGATCGATCAACCAGAGACCGCCACGTGTCAAATATAATATAAGTCACGTGACTGTTATAGCGACAGAGTCTCTAGGCGATAGAGCTTTCGCGGGACACTGTCACTTGGTAGGCGACAGAGTCTCTAAGCAATAGAGACTCTGTCGTAGAGTCTCTATGCGACACAGTTGGACGCGACACAGCTGATCTCTACCGCCTGTACTGCGACAGACCTCTACCGCACTGATCTCTACCGCTTGTACTGCGACAGACCTCTACCGCATAGACCGCAGCAGAGGTTCACACATACTCTGCCACCCACCGAACTCACCCGCAAAGCCGTCTAGCTCCGAACCGCGACAGAGTACCAAAGGACTCTGTCGCGGCCCAGACACGCGCCTGGACCTCAACCCGAACCGACCCGGGAGAAACCTATAAATACCCCAAGTGAGTACTCAGAAAGGAGGACGGAAAAAAAACGTTTGAACCTTTTTAATTCTGAAGAACACATTTCTCTTTTTCATATATACAGAAACTCAGCTTTCTAACTTAATCATCGGAGTGCGCGCGCAGGGACAAATCCCTGCGCTCTCTGATTTTCGTTGTTTTTGCAGAATATACGAGGCACACGTGGAAGAAATCGAGTCGACAGCATCTTTTTGTCGTTAGCACAACTTGAATACGTAAAAGGAATCACCCCGTTGTCGTACAGGGCAACATCAATTGGCGCCGTCTATGGGAACCAGAACGAAAAGTCAGATTCCTTATTAAAATGGTGAGGACACGTTCTACAGCAGGGGGGACAGGAGAGCAGAATTCTGTGAGTCCCCCTGTCAGGTCAGAGCAAGGACGAAGACAGAGTGAAAGGGATGGCAGAGGAGCCTTGGTTTCTTTAGAGGAATTTGAGGCTCTGAAACGTCAGAATGAGGAGACGACGACAGCGTTGAAGGCTATGGTGAACTTTTTCAGAGATGCTCTCCCACAGTTTAGCTTACCCCCTGAAGTGCAGCAGATGGTGGGGGAAAACATCCCAAGGCAGACCTACGAGAGAGGTCAACCCTCCACCATAGTGAATGATGGACAAGGGGAAAGAGCGCAAAATAATACCATTGGACTGATCCCAAACTCTACCGCATTTTAAAGAAGTCACCCTATGGAAGCGTCACGGGAGGTGAATACTACCGCAGACCCGACAAGACAGAGTTCTCCCGCGGATCACATGCGGCAGAGCTCACCCGCAGCAGACAGGCGGCAGAGTTCACCCGTGGATCTCAGGCGACAGAGCTCACCTGCGGCAGTTAGGCGGCATAGCTCTCTCACGGATTACAGGCGTCAGAGCTCACCCGCGCCGGGCAGGCGGCAGAATCCACCTGCAACACTTATGCGGCAGAGCTCACCCATGCCCGACAGGCGACAGTGTTCTCCCGCAGCAGGTAGGCCACAGAGCTCACCCGCGGATCACATGCGGCAGAGCTCACCCGCGGCAGACAGGCGGCAGAGCTCACCTGTGGATCTCAGGCGACAGAGTTCACCTGCGGTAGTTAGGCGGCAGAGCTCTCTCGCGGATTGCAGGCGTCAGTGCTCACCTGTGCCAGACAGGCGGCAGAGTTCTTCCGCGGCACATATGCGGCAGAGTTCTCCCGCATGGCGCAGTACTTCTCCAAGGGGGCTGGAGCATGAGTTGGAAGAACATAGGTCCGGGGAGCGACAAAGACAGAAGAGTCCTGACCTCTGAGATTGTTTCGAAGGTACAAGGTCGAATCCCGGAATGGGAGGTGCCGGAAGGGGTGCTTACCAGTCGGACTCTTCAAGTCCCGAAATAAGGGAAGCATACTCAGTTCAAGGGTCGAAAAACGTGGAGAAAGTGGTCGAAAGGATTTTGGAAAAAAGGAAACTGGTGTCTCCGGATGATCGTCAAAAAAGGAGGATTCCGTTCAGTCCGGAGATCATGAACAAACCTTTGCCGAAGAAGTTCAAGATACCTTCTATGGCCACTTACACAGGCAAAGCAGACCCTTATGACCACATACAGAGTTATGAGTCCCTCATGTTGCTGCATGGATGGGAGGACGAAATTATGTGCAGAGCTTTTTCACTCACGTTGACCGGGCATGCTCTGAAGTGGTTCAATGGGTTGCGCCAAGGTTCCATCTCATCCTTTGACCAATTGCGAAATGAATTGTTGCAAGTCTTCATGATTAATAGCCAGAGAAAGAAGGACGCTACTTACCTACTCACTCTAAAGCAAGGGAATAAAGAATCCTTGAAGAGCTACGTAGATCGTTTCCGAGATGCAACCTTGGAGGTTGACGATCTACCGGTAGGAGTAGCCATGGCTGCAATGTTGCAAGGGACGAGGTCTGAAAAGTTGCAAGAATCCCTCTCCCTCGACCAGCCGGTGACACTTCCCAACCTGTTACCAGAGCCAATGTGGCTCAGGAAGAAGTGATGAAGATGGTACCTCCCCGGGAGACAAGGGAATGAAAAAGGAGAGAGAGGGATGCACCCGAGAGAAGCTCTCCAAGACCCGTTAGAGCGGACAAAGTCCCTAGGCTCAGGTATGAAGGTTATACCAGACTGAATGAGCCTCGCACCGCGATACTAGCAGCTATCGAAGGGGCAGGACTGTTGAAATTCCCTAAGAAGAAGATTGGAGATGTAGGACGAAACTCTGATGCCTACTACGAATTCCATTGCGCTCACGGCCACCCCACGGAGAGATGCAGAGACCTAATGGATCAGCTAGAAAGACTAGCTAGAGAGGGAAAAATCAACCGCTTCCTTTGGAGAAGTGAAAGACCCCGTTATCCTCCGCGCGATCGAAGAAATGACCGTCCGCGGACTGTGCCAAATAATGATAACGAAGGAAATAGGCCAAGGAATGAAGCATTTAGGCTCGTTCCCCGGAGCAATCAGCCAAACAACGAGCCTACCACCCCGGCAATAAATGTTATTGCAGGAGGGGAATCGATGGCGGGAAGCTCTTCTGCTTCCCGTAAGAGCTACGCAAGGCAAGCGTATCAGGTTAGTGTTGTAATGGAGGAGAAAGCGGACGAAGAACCCATCATGTTCACTCCGGCTGACAAAGGTGACATTGTCATGCCCCATGATGACCCCATGGTAATATCCGCAGTAGTGGCAAAACATCCAGTGAGCAGAATCCTGGTTGATAACGGGAGTTCGGTGAACCTAATCTATTGGAATTGCTTCGAAAAAATAAACATATCCGAAGATAGGTTAAGGCCCGTTATGACGCCACTGTACGGATTTACGGGCGAAAGAGTGAAGGTGGCCGGGTCCATAGAGTTGCCTGTGACTCTCGGAGAAAACCCGAAGGATGTGACCCGGCAAGTATTGTTCATGGTAGTAAGGTCAACCTCCGCTGCTTACAACATGATCCTGGGTAGACCCGTACTGAACGACATGAGGGCGGTGATATCCTCTTGTTATCTGTTAATGAAGTTCCCCACTCCCAACGAAGTTGGACAAGTACGAGGAGACCAAAGAAGAGACCGTACTTGTTATATCGCTTCTACCTCTAGCAAAGGGGTACAGAGAAAGGAAACCTTATGCATAGAGGATCCGCCCAAGCCTCAGCCTGTAGAAGAAACAGAAGCCATTGAGCTAATCAGGGGGGCTGGAGAGAAGAAGGCATTCATCGGGACTCAGCTGAACGAACAAGTAAGGAGGGAGATAGTTAAACGCTTGAGGAGAAACGCGAATGTTTTCGCTTGGACCCCGGTTGATATGCCTGGGATTAATCCTAAAGTGATTTGCCACGAGCTTAACGTCTCACCCGGGCACAGACCTGTCAAGCAGAAAAAGAGAAATTTTACCCCGGAAAGACAAAAGGCGATCACTGGAGAAGTGAATAAACTCCTAGACGCCGGATTCATTCGAGAAGTCTACTACCCCGAGTGGCTATCCAACGTGGTAATGGTAAAGAAATCTAGTGGGAAGTGGCGAATGTGTGTAGACTTCATCGATCTGAATAAAGCCTGCCCTAAAGATTCGTACCCCTTACCCCGGATAGATAGACTTGTGGATGAGACATCCGGATATGAACTCCTTAGCTTCTTAGACGCCTTCTTCGGATATCACCAGATCATGCTCCACCCAGAAGACGAAGAGAAAACTTCTTTTATAACCGATGACGGAACATATTGCTATTGGGTAATGCCGTTCGGTTTAAAGAATGTTGGAGCCACATATCAGCGAATGGTGAACAAAGTATTTAAAGATCTTCTGAGAAATACCATGGAAGCCTACGTGGATGATATGATCATCAAGAGCCGAGTAGGAGAGTCTCACGCTCATCAGATGTCCCGGGTATTCGAGGTACTGAGGAGATTCAATTTGAAGCTAAATCCTAAGAAGTGCTCATTCGGAGTGAGATTAGGGAAGTTCTTGGGCTTCATGATCACTGACAAGGGTATTGAGGCAAATCCCGAAAAGGTACAGGCAGTCATCGACATGAAACCCCCAACCACCTTAAGAGATGTCCAGAGATTGACAGGCAGAATAGCAGCTCTGAATCGCTTTTTATCAAAGTCAGCAGAAAGGAGCTTGCCATTCTTCAAAACTCTGCGGGGAGGAAAGAACTTCGAATGGACTGGAGATTGTCAAAAGGCTTTTGAGGACCTCAAAGAATATTTGAAGCAGCTACCTTTATTGACAAGGCCCCTGGAAGGAGAACAATTGTATATGTACTTGGGAGTCGGTGATTTTACCGTCAGTGCGGTGCTACTGAAGAAGAACGAAATGGTGTACCGCCCCATCTACTATGTGAGCAAGATACTATTAGACCCGGAGACCCGTTATCCGTTGGTCGAAAAGCTAGTGTTAGCCTTTGTGATGGCCTCGCGTAAGTTGTGCCCCTATTTTCAGACACACCCCATCACTGTCTTGACGGATCAACCGTTAAGACAAATCCTTCAGAAGCCTGAACACTCAAGGAGACTAGTGAAATGGGCAGTGGAACTTGGAGGATATGATATCACGTTTCAACCCTAGCAGGCTATCAAAGGTCAAGCTCTGGCAGACTTTATAGTAGAATGCACTAGCCCGAGCGACAGCGGTGGAAGGGAAATTCAACCATGGTTACTGTATGTCGACGGGGCATCAAGTGCCAACGGAAGCGGAGCGGGTGTAGTCTTGGTATCACCAGAAGGGAAATCCCTGGAATACTCCTTACGGTTTGGGTTCCCCAGTTCGAACAACATAGCAGAGTATGAGGCTTTAATAGCCGGGATGAGGCTGGCAGAAAAGCTGCAGGTTCACCACTTGGTAGTACATAGCGACTCTCAATTGGTGGTAAACCAGTTTAATGGGCAATATGAAGTTCGAGAACCAATGCTGGCCCCTTACTTGAAGAAAGTCCACTCTCTAGCTCAGACTTTTAAGAGCTTCCAGCTAATGCAAATTAACCGGTCTGAAAACACACACGCAGATTCATTGTCCAAGTTAGCCTCTTCCAATGAGACAAGAGGAAGGATAGTGAAGGTGGAGAGGCTCGAACGGCCTAGTATTGAAGAGGTCGAAGTGTGTGACATTGAAATGGGAGATGACTGGAGATCCCCATTCAAACAGTATCTCACTGAAGGTACACTCCCCCAAGATAAGGACGAGGCTCGTCGCTTAAGAACACAAGGGGCGAGGTTCACGCTAATCAACGGGGAACTGTACAAAAGGGGATATTCGTCGCCCTTGTTAAAGTGTCTGGGGCCGAAGCAAGCAAATTATGTCCTAGCCGAAGTGCACGAAGGAATTTGCGGTGAACACTTAGGAGCTAGAGCCCTTGCTGCTAAGATACTGCGATCGGGATTTTACTGGCCGACCTTGAAAAAAGATGCAATAGACAAAGCCCGCCGGTGTGACAAATGCCAAAGGTTTGCGCCAATCACAACAGCCCCAGTGACTCCCTCCCAGGGTATGATACAGCCAGTTCCTTTCGCACAATGGGGGTTGGACATTCTAGGGCCTTTTCCATTAGCCACGGGGCAAAGAAAATTCCTGTTAGTTGCCACCGACTACTTTACAAAGTGGATTGAAGCGGAGCCTTTAGCTACAATCATGGAGAAGAAAGTCGAGGCAATGGTATGGAAAGACATTATCTGTCGATTCAGAATCCCACGCATCTTAAATGCCGACCATGGAAAGCAATTCGATTGTAACGCCTTCCGTGAATTCTGTAAACGCCTCAATATTCAGCTAAGGATTTCTTCTGTGTCATATCCTCAAGCCAATGGACAGGCCGAAGTCAGTAATCCGACTATTCTTCATGGGCTAAAGACCGAGTTAGACAAAGCTAAGGGGGCATGGGTGGACGAATTGCCTAGTGTTTTGTGGGCATATCGTACCACTAGTCGGGTGTCGACTGGAGAAACGCCATTCAGCCTTGTATACGGCACTGAAGCATTGATCCCCGTGGAAATTGGAGCACTGTCACCCAGGATGGTGCCCTTAGTAGAAGAGGAGAATTCACAAGCACTAAGGGAAAGCCTAGATCTGCTTGATGAGCATAGAGAAACCGCGACTATTCGGTTGGCATCCTATCATCAGAGGGTGGTCAACTACTATAATAGTCGGGTGAGAGATAGACCAATGTTCGAGGGAGATTTGGTGCTCAGAAAGTCGCATATCACGAATGCCTTGAGGGAAGATGGGAAATTCAGAGCCAATTGGGAAGGTCCATTCAGAATTAAACATAAGATTGGACCCAATACCTGCGCCCTAGAAACCCTGCAAGGGAAGAAAATAGGGAAAACATGGAATTCCAATCACTTAAAATCGTATTTGAACTAATCGTTATATTTTCTTTCTTGAACGTTATATTCTCACGTTATTATTTGTTTACACTGTCACAAAATATTATTATCCAATCATTATGCAGATTGTTCTTTTGTTATATATCTGCAGCTTTTATATATCTAAATCTTGTGACAGGAATCAGACGAGCCGTAAGCACCTGAGGCGCTATGCGTCACTGTGGCCAGGCGTATAATCAGAAGAGCCGTAAGAGCCTGAGGTACTATGCGTCACTGTGGCCATGCGTATAATCAGAAGAGCCGTAAGAGCCTGAGGCACTATGCGTCACTGTGGCCAGGCGTATAATCATAAGAGCCGTAACAGCCTGAGGCGCTATGCGTTACTGTGGCCAGACGTATAATCAGAAGAGCCGTAAGAGCCTGAGGCGCTATGCGTCACTGTGGCCAGACGTATAATCAGACGAGCCGTAAGAGCCTGAGGTGCTATGCGTCACTGTGGCCAGGCGTATAATCAGACGAGCCGTAAGAGCCTGACGCGGTATGCGTCACTGTGGCCAGGCGTATAATCAGAAGAGCCGTAAGAGCCTGAGGCGCTATGCGTCACTGTGGCCAGGCGTATAATCAGACGAGCCGTAAGAGCCTGAGGCGCTATGTGTCACTGTGGCCAGGCGTATAATCAGAAGAGCCGTAAGAGACTGAGGCGCTATGCGTCACTGTGGCCAGGCGTATAATCAGACGAGCCGTAAGAGCCTGAGGCGCTATGCGTCACTGTGGCCAGGCGTGAAAGATCAGACGAGCCGTAAGAACCTGAGGCGCAATGCGTCACTGTGGCCAGGCGTATAATCAGACGAGCCGTAAGAACCTGAGGCGCAATGCATCACTGTGGCCAGGCAATGGAAACCTAAAGGCCGTAAAAATTGAAAACGCACTCGGGTCGTGGTAATCAGGCCTCAGAAAACGGTGTGTTTATATGAAAAATTCTTTCTGAACATATACATTTCCATCAAGAATTGGGGAGCATACACGAATGAACAAAACAAATATACAAGCAAAACAAACAAACAGACAAAGGATGGTAAATGATAAATAGAAGAGCAATGCGATACGAAGCATGAACAAAATTTGGATTCCATTTCATTCAAGAAAATTACAAGTACGTCTTTACGAGTACATCCAACAAAAGTAAAAAATCAAAATTACAACAAATGACAAAATATTCAGAAAAGAAAAACAAAAACAACAGCTCAATCTACGGGAGGAGGCTGGGAATCAACTGCCGACGGACCCTCGCTCCCTATAGACTGCTGGCCATCCTCCAAGTCAAGGAGGGCGCCAATGGGTTCGGGAGCATCATCCAGGTTCACAGGCTCCCAAGGACCGGTGAGGTTTTCAAGATCATCTTGGGCAGTTCTCTTAAAAAGTTCATCCGCAGGTTCAGCCCCGGGTTCATACTTAGTCCGATCAGGGGCCTCGAACAGCATCGCCTCTTCTGTATATTGAAGCTCGGGGAATTCTTCGCCTTCCCTATGTTTCTCCAACCAGGATCGAGTGAGGTAAAATCCATATTTAACATATGGATTCGAAAAATCCTCCTTTCGCCTCAAACAATCCCTAGAGAGCCGGTACTCCTTCACGGCTTCCGCCCTAATGCTGTCAATCTCCATTTGAGTTAGAGAAGGAGTAGCTCGACTTTCTAGGTCGGTGACATACTGCTCGAGCTCCTGATTATGATCGATCAAGGGCCCGTATTTGGACTGCATACGATCCAGTTCAGCTTGGGCCTCAAGAAGATCTTCATGAAATTTTGTAGACCGAGCCACCTCAACGGTAAGATCCCCCTTGACCTGGTCCAAATCTTGGCGTGCCTTCGAGAGTTGCTCTTCTAAGTTCCGCACCACGTTTGGGAGCCCGGATAAGTTGTTAACGATATTTGACAGCTCCATGACCTTATCCTTTAACTCCCAGATTTCCTTGTCAGCTCGCTCCCGATAGGCTCGGTGTTGAGCATTATTGGCCACGGTCCTCTGGGCAAGCTGAAAAGAAATACAAAAAGTCAAACTCAAAAGCACAGCAAAAAGAAGTTAAATGAAGAAGAATATGAAAATTACCCTTATCACTTCCATATCAGCCAAGTCTTCTCCCTCTGGATAATTTCTGAATATTCTAGCCTTGTCCCTCGGGAGAATAGTGGCCCAACTCAGTCGAGAAGCCACCCCGAGAGTGTCCAAGGTATCGTTGTCACGAACTCCCGAGTAAACCCAAAACTCGACCCCCCTCATGATAAAACCACCGTCCACAGGGTAGGACCTCCCATCAATAGGGCCTATCCTCGGGAGAATTGGCCTAGTCCCCATTGACGACTCAATATACAAGCGCCTCCGGTTCTTTCGCTGGGACGAAATTATGTTGCATTCAGTACGCTCTTCGAAATAAGACCGTCCAAATGAACCAGAAGCCCCCCGTGACGATGAAGGAACTCTCCCTCTATCCCGGCTGGGATCTCTTTGTTCCGGAGGAGGAGGAGGCATCATTTGCCTAGAGACAGGTGGAGTCCGAGCTCGAGGCAACTGAGGCGGTACCGGTGCCTCGCTAAGAACGTCGTCAGCCAAACGAGGCCTCTTTCTAGTGGGATCACTAGACGGACCGGCCTCCGAGACTTGACGCGCCAGAGATCGTCGGAAGTGACTCATTTCTGCAAAAAAGAAAGAAAACAAATAAGTGGTCAAAAAATATGATCCAAACCAGCAAGCAGTAAAAAAGAATAAAAAGTTACCATCAGGAGAATCAAAATGCTCCTGAAGGGACTCTATATTTATCGTATCGTCGTCAGGGAGCACCATGAAAGTTGAGCCGAACCCTTCCCAATCAGTCAGGTCAGCTAAGGGTTCGCTGCCAGAACTAGACTCTACATTGGTGCTCCCTATATCTTCCTGAGGCCTTAGAGGTTCAGGGCTCAACTCGGGGGGAACTGAAGATGGAGGATCCAAGGAAGGAACAGAAGGGCTGACAATAGGGACAGGACCCACACCCCAACCAGCTGATATCAAATTTTCATTTGATATAAGGCTGTCAAGGCTAATGGGACGATCAACTAGCAATCTATTGACGTCCAAGGATAACTGTTCCCTAAGTGTAGAAATCCTGGGGTCCTTAGGGATTTCGCGCCTAGTCTCCCAACGAGTGGGGAAATCCAGGCTCCCAGGCGTTTCCACAACAAGCCACTCCGATTCAAAACCGTGAAGCTTATTGGCAGGTTTTTCGAACAGCCTGTTTTCAAATCCATGCATATACACCCGCTGAAGTGAGTAAGAGACTAGACCGGGGCTATCTCGAAATCTGAAAAAGACATCAAGAAGGGGAAGAGACGGAGAAACGCCCCTCAGGTGGTAGTGTACGGTAAACCCTATTAATTGCATCCATGAGTGAGGATGCAGTTGTCCGGGGGCAATCCTATGAGTCCTAAGGAAAGAAGCCCCAAAGTCGGATAACGAAAATCGGAGTCCTAATTCTAAGGCTGCCCTAAAAATAACTATCCCGTCGGACACACGACGTATGTCACTTTCCTGAGGGGTTGGAAGTCCATAGGAGTATCCCTCAGGCAAAGGGAACCTAGACATAAGATCTTGAATGTTGGTTTCCTTCAAGGTCGACTTGACTCCTAGATCTATCTGCTTCCCTACACCGTGGCCAGCCATTTCTTGAAAGTTTGAAAAAAATCAAGAAAAAAAAAACTATTTGCGGCAGACTTTACCTAACAGAGAAACGGAAGAACAGCAAACAGTATGGAGCGACAGAGTTTTTGAACCTCGCGGCAGACTTGCGACACAATGATGTTTTGCGAGAGAGTAGCGACAGAGATGCGGCAGAGTTGCGGTAGAGTGTTGAGAGAATCTGCGGCAGAGTAGTCTTGCGAGAGAACTCAGTAGCGACAATGACGGCAGGGAGCCAGTATATATAGAGGCGCGGCTGCGTCAACACACGCGCGGGAATCCGCACTGGCCCAAGAACAGCGAATGGCCCAGGAACAGCGAATGCCCCAAGAACAGCGAATCCAGGATCCTCTTTCGCAGGAAAAATTCCTACCAAAGAGTGGGGAGCAATTGATGGTGGTTCAATCATCAATGTCCACATGTACATGGATCGACCAACCAGAGACCGCCATGTGTCAAACATAATATAAACCACGTGGCTGTTATAGCGACAGAGTCTCTAGGCGATAGAGCTTTCGCGGGACACTGTCGCTTGGTAGGCGACAGAGTCTCTAAGCGATAGAGACTCTGTCGTAGAGTCTCTATGCGACACAATTGGACGCGACACAGCTGATCTCTACCGCCTGTACTGCGACAGACCTCTACCGCACTGATCTCTATCGCTTGTACTGCGACAGACCTCTACCGCATAAACCGCAGCAGAGGTTCACACATATACTCTAACACCCACCGAACTCACCCGCAAAGCCGTCTAGCTCCGAACCGCGACAGAGTACCAAAGGACTCTGTCGCGGCCCAGACAAACGCCTGGGCCTCAGCCCGAACCGACCCGGGAGAAACCTATAAATACCCCAGGTGAGTACTCAGAAAGGAGGACGGAAAAAAACGTTTGAACCTTTTTAATTCTGAAGAACACATTTCTCTTCTTCATATATACAGAAACTCAGCTTTCTAACTTAATCATCAGAGTGCGCGTGCAGGGACAAATCCCTGCGCCCTCTGATTTCCATTGTTTTTACAGAATATACGAGGCACACGTGGAAGAAATCGAGTCAACAGCATCTTTTTGTCGTTAGCACAACTTGAATACGTAAAAGGAATCACCCCGTTGTCGTACAGGGTAACATCAATAGGCGCCATCTGTGGGACTTAGTCTAAATATGCTTGTTTAGTACACACAATACACGTTGTGTATGCACTTATGCATTTTATCTCTTCATGCATAACTTATGACGAGTATATCAAGATCCATGAGTTTTATTGGAAAAGCATTGCTTTATAAATAATGTGTTAAATTCTTTCAATATATATTTTTTTGACGTCTTATCACCTTGGACAGCTTTGGTTTTGTAACGTTGATATACTTTGACGGGAATTATAAAGTCATGCACCCATTTTGTTATTGGTTGATCATACATTTTGAAATATTCTTGTTTTGATAATTTGTTATCGAAAAGGGCTGTCTAAATGAAAGGTTTTGCTTTGAGACTATGGTACCCTGATTTCGTCTGCTGATATAGCATTTTGTTCATGTATATGTATATGCTGGAGCCAGACTGTGTGGTTTGGACCCTAGGTATATATACAATTTGTTATTTCCTAAAGGCAAAGATATTATTCGATAAATAGTCTAGACATTTTACACCAATAGCAAACTCATCGGTCACACTGGGAAGATCTTTGATCATAGATAATGTCCCTAAGATGGGAGTTTGTATCTCTTTTTGAGATTTTGTGTTCATGATTAGGTACCATGGAGTTTGTTGATATTACCTATTGGGGTTATAATCATGTTTCGAAATTATTTTACTGTTTGTACTTTTGTGCTTGTGGATAACACATATACTTGCTGCTTTTGGATTACACCTGTGATTTAAACTGCAACCTGTGTATAAATGTTTATACCTTGGATATAGCACTTGTACAAAAAGTTTTAAAAGTTTGTGAAATAATGCAGTATTCTCTCAGAGTTTGGAGTTTGATACATAAAAATTGTATGCATGACACATGTATTTTGTTAATCGATACAAACTCGATGAGCCTTAACACAAAACTAGATCAATCAAGAATAATTATTATATAATGCATGGATTAAAATTAATTTAATCTCTTGTTTTCAAGCATGAGCATACATGCATTTGGAGGATATAAGCTTGGCATATCTTCGTATATATTTCTTACTGGGCTTTAGCTCTTCCCCTATTTTCCCTATAGATTACTTCTGATAGTTCTTGCTTCTGATAGTTCCAGATCTAAGAGTGATGCGTTGAACTCTCGTACCACGTGCTTCAAAGCTTACTTGTTTTGTTTGAGGTATATGGCCTCTTTGACTCTTTTTTGTTCATATTCCAGATTGTAATTCTTGTGTACACAATGTTATAGAATTGGGATGTAAGTAATAGGAATTATACACTTTCAGTGTTTTAAATCTGTACCTCGTGATGGATGGTCTTAAATATTCTGCACAAATGCTCATGTGATATTTTGGGTACTTAATTAGATAATGACCAGGAACTGAATTGACAAGTTTTACTATAGGTTATTAAAGGATGAGAAATTGACATGCATAGGTGCGAAAATTTTCAATTCCGGTTTTGGCATGCATTACGAGGTAATGAAATGGGTCCTTAGACAATTAGTCTTAAACAATTAAAATGAGTTGTAATCTACTTATTAAGTAATGATTACACTGAGCGAGTAACGTAATAGGTAAAGAAAAAAATTAGTACACAATTCCCAGCTTCTGAGAGCATTACAAAACAAAACTTTACCTTCTATACTAAATACTGTAATGCTATTTTTTTTCGCAATCACTTTCCTTTAATACACTAAACCCAACCTTAGATGCATTTAGATTGCAATTATATGATTTTTAATTATATGAGTTAGATTTAGGGAATTAGACTTCCCATTAACCTTTAAATAATTTTTTTTTAAAATTTTACGTCTTTTCCATTTAAATAAGTTTTCTTTATTTTATTAACTTGTGTTAATTAAAAATTTTAAATTATTTATTTTTATTAAAGAATAAATATTAAATAAAATTAAAAATATAAAATAATTTTTTAAATATTTGATATAAAAGTATTTTTTCATATAAAAATAAATTTTAATTTATTAAAAATATTATTTGACAAAATAATTTTAATAAGTTTTAACTATTTGTTAATTTCACAAATATAAAATATATTATAAATTTCATTATATATAAATTTTAATTTAATGCTTTTAATAATCAATTTTTCTTTTCATACACCTCACCATCATTGAATTTATATCTAAACAAATCACACTATTGATTTTAATCTTATCAACACAATAACTAATTTCACTACAATAATTGATTTCACCATTATTATTATTTTTAATTTCACTGAAATCCATCTAAATAGACCTTAAATTGAATGTCTTAAAATTTCAATTAAACCAACATTATTGGGGTTATTGGTTGAAGTATGATACCTTTTAGATTTATTGGTACAAGGATGAAATTTTTTTAATTTAACATTTCAAATTTATAACATGTGCTAGTACTCAACTGCTACGATGAAAGTTTTTTCTTTTCCCTTGCTTTTGTTTCTTTTCTACCCTAAACTTTTTGTTTAAGGGGTAAAGGGGTATGCCATAACTTCTTGGAAATTATTCTCCAATTAACACACTGTTTTTTTCGCTTAGTATAAGAATGGGGTTAATTTGCAGAATTCCTCAACTGCCTAACTAGCCCAGTGGCCTTTATAATTAAGATGATCCCTACTTGGGAACAAGGCAAGCACAAGGAAGAAGACAAGCTCCTGTCCATATCCAGATATCACTGAAGCCTCATTATATGAACGCGGAGTAAATCTAAATGCAAAAACGCAATACAAGAACTTTATGTCCGCTAAAGTTTGTAAGTTTCAACATTGATATGTAAGATAATAATACATTAAATATGAAATCAAATTCAAAGGCCAGAATTGGAGGAGGAATTAAAGTCAAGCAAATAAGGCGACAGCAACAGCATAGTAACTCCTTGATGACCATCTCCTCGTATAGCAAAGGTCTCAAATGAGGAGGGATCAAAAAGTGAACAAGACCAAGAACCTAAACAGAAGTTAAGACATATGCCAGAAGTAGCCATGTAGAGCGCTAAGACCAACAGTAGATGGATAGACCAAGCAATACAAGCTGTGCCAGGAAAAAAGATATAGCACATATTGTGTCACGACCGTACATGACTTAACCAAAAATCACTACAAATTTTTCGTATTTTAACTTACCTTTCTCCTTATTAATGGTTGGGCTGTGATTCGATGTCAGCATCCTCGCTTACCATATCATTCATCCATTTTCATACATACAAGTCAATACACTATCTGCTGACTGTAATTTCTTTTATAATACATGTGAGCTCATATAAAATCTAATACAAATACATTTCCCATAATATATATCGTATATATCACTGTGCTATTTATATGTTTACATACAGAACTATACAAAATATGTATACCTGTCGATCGATAGGAAATAGCAGCGGACAACAGGAATACTATCCCTCGAGCACACTCGCTCTACTACTGATGCTTTGTAGAGAGGGAAAATAAAGGGGGATGAGCATAAAACGCGCTCAGTAAGGAAATCAGGCAAGCAAGTAGACATCTACACTATCTACTCAAAATAATGCTATGCCTTGAAAATATCATTTCCTTAACTCACTTTAAAAGCATGTCTTTAAATATATATATAGTACAGATTAAATCTCATGTACAGAAATCATGCTTTCGTTTTCAAATGTAGGCATGTAGTGCAAAATAATACATCTTTATAATATCACAATGCCTTTAGATAAATCATGTCATTTATGTTTAAATCATAATAAATATGGCATTTAAATCATTCACAACACAATAATCGGATTCCGACCCATCCCTCAGGTCTATCTGTATCATAAATAAATCAGTCAATCAAGTGATATATCATGTGAGACTTTGTGGTGAAATGCAATAATATCCTGGACTATGGTCACATCCTATAATGGTGATCTTAAGCTACACAGAATCCTAGTGTGCGAGGCATCACTGTTGCAACGGGAGGGGGGGTCTGTCCATCACAACCGCTAGCTATCAACTCCTCAACTCCACAACACCACATGATACAATGTACTCTATGCCACTCGCACGGTACAACGTACTCTGTGGACCCTACATCACAGTCGGGGTGACTGTCATAGGTCTTAGCCCTCAAACCATGGAATATACATACCACGTCTCTAAATCCACATGCGAACATCTCATAGTGTGACACTCAGTCTACACGAGGAAATTAAGCACGATTTTTCAACATGTCTTATATATCACATAAAATATAGTGCGCGCCTTTGAACGCGACTCACAGTGGACACACCACTCAAACATTGTTTCACATCACAAACTCAAACTCTAGTGTGAGTAAACCTCCAGCAACTAGATCATGCATAGTTCATGTTTCAAATCAAGTACGAGCAATAGCTCCAGTACAATGCTATGCACAAAACTCATCAAATCAAGTACGAGCAATAGCTCCAGTACTATGTCATGTATAAATCATGAAGAATCAAGTATTTGCAATGCTCTAGCACTCTGTCATGTATCTAATGTAAAATTCGAGTACGAGTTAATCGCCATAGCACTCTCTCATGCATAAATTATATATAACTGAGTACGAGTAATAACTCTAGCACTCTATCATGCATGTCATGGAAATCCAGTGCGAATCATACATCAGCACTAATACATGTGAAAAATTTATGAAATCAAGTGCGAGCTGTGCTTTAGCACGATTTATTCTCACATAGTTCGATAGATGGCTCTTTAAAAAAGGATGTTTTTCAAAACATCAAAATTAGCACTATAAAGTGTGCTTAATTCACATCAACCTTAAAATCATTAGCCAATCTGATACAAATGCATTCCCCATAATAAATATCGTCTACATTACTGTGTTGTTTATATGTTTAGATACAAAATCGTACAAAATATGTATACCTATCGATCAATAGGAAATAGCAGCGGACAACAGGAACACTATCCCTCGAGCACACTCTGCTGATGCTCTGTAGAGAGGGAAAATAAAGGGGGATGAGCATACAACGCGCTCAGTAAGAAAATCAGGCAAGCAAGTAGACATCTAAACTATCTACTCAAAATAATGCTATGCCTTGAAAATATCATTTCCTTAACTCACTTTAAAAGCATGTCTTTAAATATATATATATATATATATATATATACTTGTACAGATTAAATCCCATGTGCAGAAATCATGCTTTCGTTCTCAAATGTAGGCATGTAGTGCAAAATAATGCATCTTTATAATATCACAACGCCTTTAGATAAATCATGCCATTTATGTTTAAATCACAATAAATATGGCATTTAAATCATTCACAATACAATAATCGGATTTCGACCCATCCCTCAGGTCTATCTGTATCATAAATAAATCAGTCAATCAAGTGATATATCATGTGAGACTCTGTAGTGAAATGCAATAATATCCTAGACTATGGCCACATCATATAATGGTGATCATAGGCTACACGGAATCCTAGTGTGTGGGGCATCACTGTTGCAACAGGAGGGGGGTCAGTCTATCACAACTGCTAGCTATCAACTCCTCAACTCCATAACATCACACGATACAGTGTACTCCATGCCACTTGCACGGTACAACGTACTCCGTGGACCCTACATCACAGTCGGGGTGCCTACCATAGGTCTTAGTCCTCAAACCATGGAATATACATATCACGTCTCTAAATCCACATGCGAACATCTCATAGTGTGACACTCAGTCTACACGAGAAAATCAAGTACGATTTTTCAACATGTCTTATATATCACATAAAATACAGTGCGTGCCTTTGAGCGCGACTCACAATGGACACTCCGCTCAAACACTGTTTCACATCACAAACTCAAACTCTAGCGTGAGTAAATCTCTAGCAACTAGGTCATGCATAGTTCATGTTTCAAATCAAGTATGAGCAGTAGCTCCAGTACCATGCTATGCACAAAACTCATCAAATCAAGTACGAGCAATAGCTCCAGTACTATGTCATGTATAAATCATGAAGAATCGAGTATTTGCAACGCTCTAGCACTCTGCCATGCATCTCATGTAAAATTCGAGTACGAGCTAATAGCTCCAGCACTTTCTCATGCATAAATCATATATAACTAAGTACGAGTAATAACTCCAGCACTCTATCATGCATGTCATGAAAATCTAGTGCGAATCATACATCAGCACTAATACATGTGAAAAATATATGAAATCAAGTGCGAGCTGTGCTCTAGCACGATTTATTCTTACATAATTCGATAGATGGCTCTTTAAAAAGGGATGTTTTTCAAAACATCAAAATCAGCACTATAAAGTGTGCTTAATTCACATCAATCTTAAAATCATTAGCCAACCTACCTACTCTGTTGCTAAAAAATAGCAAAAATAGTCAAAATGGTGGTTTTCATGCTTTTTACAACTTTTCACAAAAGTTGACTTTTTTTTCTAACTAAGGGTAAAATCGTAATTTGTCACTATCGGGTCACAATAATTATTATTCACTTTCTCTGACCCTCAGAGTTTTTAAGTGAATGTAAAAGTAGACGAAAATACGTAAAGGTATCTCTAACTACTAACAAAAGTCCCTTACCTGCAATCACTTGAGAAATTTTACTTTCTCAACGCTGCTCGATCCAGCAGTCCGATTCGCTCCTCCAATAATCTCTAGAGCTGCATATAACCATTTATCAGGTTAATTATACTTTTCCTACTGTATTTCACATTAAATACAATCTATTTCACTTAATGAGCTTTAATAAACATTAATGAGTCTAACTATGCCTTAAGCCCATTTCTATTTTACTATTCATTTTCATTGGGCCTATTGGGCTTGTGGGGCCCATCAACTCTTATTGGGCTTATCCGAGACCCATTACATCACATTGGGCCTAAAATAATTGGGCTTGGCCCATTGGACCTCTCGGCCACATGCCATGGCCGAGAGCATCCCATGCCGTCGGTCACACCATGGCATGCCGTCCATGTCCAGTTGTTTAGCCAATTCATTTAGGCATTTTCGCAAACACTTGGTTGGCAATGTTCTTAAGCTTCACATAGTTCATTTAGGAATTTTATCAAACACCTTAATTACCAACTAATTCATGTATCAATTAATCAATTTGATTAATTCTAACTATACCATAATCATGAACATATGTATATCAACTCATTTATGCCTTAAAATCATATAGGCATTCATCAATATATCACTACTCACTCTCGGCCTAACCATGTTCATAGTGATTTCATATGTTTCAATGCTTAAAACATATACCAATATACTTAAAATCATTCATACATTAACATATATGAAATTGAAAATTTGAAAATATACATAGTATTTGTGTTCACACTTGGTCGAGAACTTTGGAGCCTCACAATTTGCACACTATGGCTTCTTGATAGCTCATTCCAACATATGTAACTCTCCTCTCAATTTGAAATAACTTTCATGAAGATTGCAAGTTTCAAATATGCCTAAATCCTAGTGATTTCTAGTGAGAGAAAGCTTGGATAAATGTATTTCAATGGTTTCTTCTTCTAGCCGAGAATGGTATGGTGAAGATGACAATGGTGTGACTGATTTTATAAGCCATTTACTTAGCCATTAAGCCTTACTTTTCAGCCATTATAATTGACTTCCTAAGGTTTAGTTATGAGTCACCGAATGAGTCATCTAATGAGTTATAGTTAGCCTTAATAAATGTTAGATATTTAATCCATATGGGCCTTACAATTGGGCCTCTCGGTTTGGCCTTTCTTAATGGGCTTTCGGGCTGAAATTTTTACTATACCTCGGGTCTTTAATTGTCTAAATATTTGGCATATCAATTGGTCCAACAATTCGGTCTAAGGGACCTAAGAATTTTGATCTACACTTAGTATACCTTAATGAGCTTTAAAATCTTCACTTTGGGCCCATTACGTTTTTATCCATTAAATTTAATCTGGAATCCTTCCGAATAAATTTCCTTACTTTCGGGGATGATTATCTTGTATTTTGACTAAAAATATTTTTTTCCAAAATTTTCTTCATACTTAGGTTAATTTTTAACCATGGTTAGTCAACTATGGTAAAAGTCCACTTTTCTTAACTATAGTTGACTTTTTCCTTAATCATTGACCATGTTGATTTTTTCTCAAAATTTCGAAAGTGTCATATCTTATGTCTTACACTCTCGTCTTTACGTTTTAGCGATTTTCGGTAGGTAACTATGCCCGAAATACCTTAACTCGTTAAAAAGGTTTGTTTTACCCTTTTTAGCTTTTATTCTCGTTCTTTGTGTTCGGGACTAAATCAAACTGACTTTCTTTCATGAGCTCTCTATATTTTCTCATTTTAAGTTCTTCTCTTCAGTCAGAATGATTCAGATCCACTCGATTTAACCTGTAACTCATATAGCTCACATTAGTTTTTTATGTAACTTTTAAGTGTTAAATCATTTCACATATACTTTAAATCTAGTAAGTCTTTTTTTTTTTTTATAATTTAACTATAATAATAGAGTGTTCATACACATAGGAATCATAAGAAACAAGCTATATCAAATACGGATATGACATATTGTCATTTAGAAGGAACACATACTCACTATATGGTCATGCGCGCATATCTTCAAGTGGTAGTTTAGCTTATTATTTTTCTTCACGCTTCTTGTCATTGTCACTGTCACTAATAATCTTCCCACATAAAGCATCATTCTGCACCTTGAGTACCTTGTTTTCGATTCTTAATTTGGCATTCTCCTCTGCAAGTGGTGAAAGTTATTAAGATTGGCATTCTTCTTCAACGAAGCATTTTCAACCTTTAGCTTCTCATTTTCAAGCTGCACTGGATCAGACTACAATGAAAACTACTGAATTAAGAACCTATGCCATCAAATTTAAGCTCTAACGGGTACTAGAGTAACAAATGGTATGCTTCAAAATGAGCTTTCAGTAGCAAAACAGATAATCATTTAAACAAAATTAATAAAGCCCATAAGAAACCAATAAACTAATATGAGTTTTTGCATTTCATAACAATATGATTTTGTACATAACACCTGCATGAGTTAATACCAAAGTGATAAAAGAAAATGTAAAACTTTAAAGGCAAACACAAAATTGAAAATTGGACTGATCATCAGTATAAACAAACCTAGTATAATTTTTTCCTTTTATTTGATTAATTTATAAATCCGATACATAATTGAAATTTAGTCATTTGATGGTGAGCAACTCAGACTTTCTTTTTATAAAGTAATACACAACTGTACAAAAAATAGAAAAGCCAATTAACTAAAATAATCATTTGCAGTATATTCTTGTATTGAACAATTTAGGATCCCTTTAGCACAACAATGACATTTGTAGCTGTGAGACAGAAATAGCATGATCATTCACCAAAATAAATAAATAGATAAATAAATAATAAAAAGAAATAGCATGATGGTAAGATTAAGTGCTGCAGTGATGAAGTTGAAATTAGTTGCGAGATGATGTTCATTTAGAAAGAACTGTAGCGGCGATGTGTGGGGAGAAGAAAACCCTTTTTTTTTTTTTTTCTTTTCTTTGTTGTTTATACCTGAGAATTTACATTTTATCATCTACGAACTTATTTGTTTTTCTTCTTAAGTTAAGTCTTTTTCCTTTTGCTTTTTAATCACAGATGTAAAGGGTAAATATCTATTGTTTACAACAATTTTCTTTAATTTGATTATCTGAATGGTGTTTAATAGGGTCATTGATCATGAAGGCGGATGTCAGGAAGTTGTGTTAGCATTCTAGCATGTTTGTTTAGATTACATCTGCTTATAGTTTTGATTTTTGTTCTTTCTGTCATTTAGATAAATTTTCCACTGCCATTCTTCTTCTTCTTCCACTTCTTCAAAATGGTGACATTCAATTCTCATCCTCTCTCCCACACAAACTACACAAATCCTAGATTTTTTTCCTTCTCTTTTGACGTAGGCTACAATCTACTCTTCTAAAGTTATTCAGGGTTTTTGAATTTGTCGTATCCTGATTGTTCTAATCTATTTAATTTTCTGGATGTTTCAAATTATCTTTTTCTTTTGTTGCAGGTGATCAATTTCACTTTCGAAGATTAAGTTTTTTTTTTTTGAACTTTATTTCTTCACCCAAAGTATACAGGGATTTGACTATTCCTATGGAAAATATTACATTTTCTCTGGTAAAATTGTAAATTTCATTTTAGTGCTCTTAGTTCTTGAAAGTATAGACAACCTACAGGAACTTGAAATTAAAATATTTCAAAATTTTCATTGGTTTTTTTCCAATTCTGAAGAGTAGCGCAGGAAAAATTACTAGTAATAACTATTATTACAAATTAATAGTAAATATATTTACAAATATTGGAAACTTAACAAAGTAATAGCTTTTTACTGAATTATTTATGTATATTTATCTATTTACATAAAGAAATCATTAAAAAAAAAAAAGAATACACGTTATTAAAAGCCAAAAGGGCAATTTTATTTACTTTTATATTTATCTATATAATTCTATACATATAACTTATATTTATCATAAAATGATATTTATTTATTACATTAAAAAATAAATTTTGATATACTAATGCAAAAATTGAATCCAAAATGGAAATTTATAAAAACAAACAATGGGAGAATAACCAAAATACTAAGTTGTAAGAACGAAAAAAGAAAAGGAGAATAACCAAGCTACCAAAAGGATAAGCTCAAGAACATCATTCCTTCTATTGAAGATTTGAGAGTAAAAAAGAAAAATAAAATAAAAAACTGAAGATAAGGAAATTTTGTGGACGGTTGTTGTGAGAGTTTAACATTCGTAGGAGGATGCACAGTGCACCAAAGGGCCCCTAGCGCATTGCAGGCCTAGTTGAACACCATGTCCTTGTAGCACACTGGTAGTTGATGCCTTGGTCGTACAGCCCAATGCTCCCAAACAGACCCTTAGCAGATTCATTATTGTTAACGTTATTTTATAAATTTAGTATCGCAATACCAATTTATTCATTACTACTGAATTCGTAACAAATGACATTAACAATTATAAACCAGCTAAATCTTTTAAAGGAAAATATACAACTTCTAGAATTAATTTTCAAAAACAAAAGAAAAAAGATTATAATAAACAAATGAACCAAACACCTCTCAAAAATTTTAGACTAGGGTGAAGCTTTTGGTGAAATTCATTAAGTGTCTAGTTCAAAATTATTAAATAAAAGCTAGAACTAAAAATCAAAACTGTTACAAAGATAAAGCTAGTTAAATAGATTAAATATACAAAAATTTAACTAATTGGAACAATTTTAAATAATTTTGAATAGATTAATTATATTGTAAGGTGCTTAAAGATGTAAGACCTAATAATAATGATAGGCTCCTAGGTTGCCACATCGGCTAGGTCTCTTCTTCCCTCCAAATACCTAAGATTGTAAATAAAGTCTAAAAGAAGTCTCATGCATTTGTTGCCCCCATATAGAATGGCAAAGAGAGGAAAAGTCTAGCCATAACCCAACTTCTTATCTTCTCAAATTTGCTTTGTGGGTTGGATGGTAAAAATCTTACATTTCTATAAATACGTTTATCATCGTCATCAAAACCTTTATCTCAATACTGAGGTATGCTATATGACTATATACAGGTTTATGTTGATTATTATTCTATAATTCCTCATGCTAATCGGTGTTTTAGTGTTAAATTGTTTTTCTTAAACCTTTAACTTTCTATATTTCCATTTTCTTTCTCTCAAACCAATAAGGTCTAAATACTTGATTGCTTATAAGGCTTAACTAATTTAGGATATAACAGAACAAATTAAACTCAGTGATTAATTACTCCTAATATAATAACTATCATAAACAGATATACTCAAATTTAAATTTTAAAATGTTATTCTAATAATCACTAGTACCCTATGTTTCTTGGACTTAGTGTTGACTGTTAAATACAAATATTTCTCCAACAAGAGTGTGTTCAATTCTTTCTTAGTTTTTCCATATATTTGGAGGATCGTACCTCTATCTCCATTTCCACGAGAGATGTTTCAATACAAGTACTTTGATAAAAATGAAGAGTCGGAGCAAAATAGCTAATATCTAAAGATGAGTACTTCAAAAGCCAATATCTTTTCCCACTATTATAACCAATAAGTAGTATAACCATTATTTTATTCAAGTAAAATGAAAAAATAGATTGATGTATATACTAAAAGGAGAGAGAAGTAGATACTTACTAAAAGCCCTGAAAGTGTTTGGACATGTCACGCCCCGGAACTGCGGAAAATAGGACAAATTTAAAAATTTTTTACTCATTAATTCACAATTAAGGGTGTATTCCTGTGCAGTGTCATGCATCATCATATTTATCATACCTCAGGATCTCATCACTAGATAACATGTATCGTATCATATACATTACTCAATATTAAGTTAATTAATTCTAATACATCCCATACAATGTTATACATCAAGTGTCTGCAATTACAATAATTGTCTGGGTACATGAAAAGATAAAAGATACCTCAAATACAATATATGGCCTGGAGCTCAAGTCCTCCACTAGCCACTACTCCGTACGTCGCAGGGAAACCCTTTTTCACTTGAAGGAATCTGGGGGGAAAGAAAACAGGGTGATCTTCTAAATCGCTCAGTAAGGGGGTAGGGGACTCATTATATAAACCAAAATGCACACCACAAAATATTTATTTGTATGTGAAACTCATTATACTCATTTGAAAACCATAGCATGAAAGTACTCAAAACGACATTCTCATATCTCAAATAATGTGAAAACATGAAGTAAAATGCTCAGTATAGAGCAATAACAAAGCATGTGAAAATAATGCGATATTCGCTTTCTCAATAAATGTGATAAAATCACTCTAATAATAATACACGTGGCGCAGCCACTAAACACACGTGGCATAGCTACTGATTTAAATTCACACGTGGCACAACCACTAAACACACGTGGCATAGCCACTGATTTAAATTCACACGTGGCACAGCCACAGGATAGGGTTTCACGTGGCGACGACCACCAAATAGGGTTCTCACATTATCAGAACGGAGAAGGATCGGGCTTACATGCTACCAGAGCAATGCCCAGTGTGTACTCAAAATTACACACCTAAGTCTTATCACATAAGACTGGTTTGCCTTCACGTAGAACTCATAGTGGTTTTTCTCTCATAAAACTCATTTGAAAACCGTTTTGTACTCAACACAAAACATATTAAAGCCGAGTTCCAATCGGCAAAGCACGCACACATTTCTCAAATCTCAAGATCGCCTTAACGTAGAGCCCAATTCATTACTCACACAAATTCAACTGTTTATAAGCAATTTCACACTCAGCTTATAAACTCATAAAATAATGGGCTCCAACCGGCTATAAAAATCGTGTGCAATTATATCACAACACAACACTCAACATGCTTGTTTTATAAATCACAAATCATGCTATAATAGTTCACAAATCACATATACAAATGGTTTAGTTTTCCTTACCTCTTTGCACCTCGTATAGTGCAATTGTTTCCCCCTTGTCACGGACTAGTCTGGCATTCCGCTCTGGAACTCCCGAGCTGTCCAAACGATGTTAAAACATCAATATTCATCATCACAGTACCTCAATTCTCTAAAATCGAGCATAATTGCTCATAACACCTCCAATCTCTTGATTCTCGTAACTCTACCCCAAACTATAATCTCATTCACAACACCTCCACATTCTACATTTCCCATGTCTTAATATCTATACTAATTCACCACATTGTCTAAATTTCCATTTATAGCTCAAAATTCTCAAAATTATCAAAATTACTAAATATCACTATCACTCCAACTACATTGTAATTTCATCAATCCCTAATCATTTTCCAACTATTTCAACACAATGCCAACAGCTATCATTACCAAAATCATCTCAAATATCAAGATCGAGGTTTAAAAATTACCCAAAACTTGTGGAGAGCTTATCTCTTGCCTCGATCCAATCCGTCTTACGATTTCCAAGTATGTTGTTCTCCCTTTGATGAGGAACAACTTTCCTTCTTGCCACAGCCTCTGATTTGGACGAAAATGGGTGCTTTGGATGAGTGAGAAAGCTAGGGCTCGGTGAAAATGGGGGTTGGAAGAGAGAGAAAATGAAATTGCAGGAGAAAGCAGGGGTTCCTTATATAGACTGAGGGTAGGAGATCGATCTGGCTCTTGATGAGATCGATTTGCATTTGAATTTGGGGACGATTTGGGGTAATTTTATGCCTAGGAGATCGATCTGTCGAGGGGTGAGATCGATCTCTTTATGGCTTTATGAGATCGATTTGCTCCTTGAGGAGATCGATCTTCTCCCAAACAGAAACATTTAGAGATCGATCCCTTCCTCATGAGATCGATCTTCTCTCAAACAGAATCATAAGGAGATCGATCCTCTTCCATTGGAGATCGATCTGCTCCTTAAATTCCTCCTTCCTTGTCATTTTTAACTCACCAGATCGATCTCTCCTTCTCCAGGATCGATCTGACCTCTTAGTTTCACACTTATGTTAAACACTTACACATAAATCTCCAAATATAATTTTCACAATTCACTTAGCTCAATAAATTACACTTCAAGTTCTTATTACATCATTAAAATATATCTAAAATTCTCAGATCTCACATCCTCCCCACCTTCAAAAGAATTTGGTCCTCCAAATTCAACTAAACTAGTTAAATAGATGGGGGTATTTCTCCTTCATGAGATTCTCTAGTTCCCACGTTGCCTCTTCCATTGAGTGATGTTTCCACAAAACTTTCACTAATGGGATGCTCTTAGTTCTCAATACCTTCTCCTTTCTATCGAGAATCCGGATGGGTTCCTCAGCATAGCTCATATCCTCTTGAATGTCCATCTCGTCATACTCTATGACATGAGAAAGTTCCGGGTGGTACTTCCTCAACATAGACATATGAAAAACATTGTGTATTCCGGATATCTGTGGGGGTAATGCTAATCTGTAAGCTACCTCTCCCACTCTCTCAAGAATCTCGAATGGTCCTATGTATCGAGGACTCAATTTCCCTTTCTTCCCAAATCGCATGATACCCTTACTCGGTGATATTTTCAGAAATACTGCATCACCAACCTCAAACTCGAGTGGCCGTCTACGCATATCCGCGTAGCTTTTCTGTCTACTCTGTGCAGCCCATAACCTCTCACATATGAGTTTTACATTCTGTACAGCTTGCTCAACAAGCTCGGGAGCACTTATCTTTCTGTCACCGACTTCTTCCCAAGCTACAGGGGATCTACACCTCCTACCGTATAGAGCCTCAAAAGGTGCCATTCCAATACTCGTATGATAGCTGTTATTGTACGCAAACTCTGCTAGGGGCAGGTGATCATCCCATGATCCCTTAAAATCCATCGTACACGCCCTCAACATATCCTCCAAGGTCTGAATAGTCCTCTCTGACTGACCATCTGTCTGAGGATGATAGGCGGTACTGAAACTCAATCGAGATCCCATGGACTCCTGAAACTGGGTCCAAAATCTGGAAGTAAACCGAGAATCTCTATCAGAAGTAATACTCACTGGAGCCCCATGTAATCTAGCTATCTCGCTGACATACAGCTCAACTAAGGCATCCACAGTATCTGTGCTCTTGATGGCAAGGAAGTGGGCACTCTTGGTCAATCTATCCACTATAACCCATATAGCGTCACGACCTCTTCGGGTCCTCGGTAAACCCATAATAAAGTCTATAGTGACATGCTCCCATTTCTATGTAGGTACAGGTAAGGGCTGTAGTAGTCCTCCGGGCTTCCGATGCTCAGCTTTCACTTGCTGGCATACTAAACACCTGGCCACATGCTCTGTCACGTCTCGCTTCATACCACTCCACCAGTACACTTTTCTTAAGTCTCGGTACATCTTAGTACTCCCTGGGTGCATGGTGTATCGCGAGCAGTGGGATTCTCTCAGTATCTGTCTCTTTAGGGTATCATCGTCTGGTACACAAATCCGTCCTCTGAATCTCAACAATCCATCCTCACTGACCATGAGATCCGACTGCGAACTCTGTTCAGCTTGGCTAACCACATCTATCAACCTCTGCTCATTGCGCTATCCAGTCTCTATCTCTTTAACTCTGATCCAGAGTTCGGTGAACTGCTCCAGTAAATCCCATTCCCTGATCATAATAGCAGATATCATACTCTTCCTGCTCAAGGCATCAGCAACTACATTCGCCTTACCCGGATGATATAAAATCTCGCAGTCATAATCCTTAAGGAGTTCCATCCATCTCCTTTGTCTCATGTTTAACTCTTTCTGATCAAAGAGATATCTCAAACTCTTGTGATCAGTGAAGATCTGGAATCTTTCCCCATATAAGTAGTGTCGCCGGATCTTCAAGGCAAATACCACAGCGACCAACTCCAAATCATGTGTGGGGTAATTCCGCTCATGGTCTTTCAACTGTCGCGATCCATATGCGACCACTCTTCCATGCTGCATAAGCACACACCCCAATCCTTGATGAGATGCATCACTATACACCAAAAATCCTCCTGATCCCTCAGGGATAGTTAACACAGGTGCCGCTGTTAATCTCCTCTTTAATTCCTGAAAACTGAGCTCACATTGATCAGTCCATATAAACGGAGTTTCCTTGCGTGTAAGCTTAGTCAAAGGAGCGACGATCTTGGAAAATCCTTCCACAAATCTTCTGTAATATCCTGCCAAACTAAGGAAGCTTCGTACCTCAGTAACTGTCCTCGGTCTCTCCTAATTAAGCACAGCCTCCACTTTACTTGTATCCACTGATACTCCTTCCTCTAAGACTATATGACCAAGGAAAGCTATCCGATCCAGCCAAAATTCACACTTACTAAGCTTTCCATATAATTGCTTATCTCGGAGTATCTGAAGTACTAACCACAAATACTGTGCATGCTCCTCATACGACTGAGAGTATACCAGGATATCATTAATAAAAACTATCAGAAATTTATCCAGATAGTCTCAGAACACCTCGTTCATCAATCTCATAAATGCTGCAGGGGCGTTCGTCAATCCAAAGGACATTACCAGAAATTCATAATGGCCATACCTTGTCCTGAAGGCCGTCTTTGGAATATCTTCTTCCTTGATCCTCAATTGGTGATAGCCCGATCTCAAATCAATCTTAGAAAAGACTGATGCCCCTCTCAGCTGATCAAGTAGATCATCAATCCTGGGCAATGAGTATTTATTCTTCACCGTGGCTTTATTCAACAACCGATAGTCTACGCATAATCTGAGACTACCATCCTTCTTCTTAACAAATAATACGGGTGCTACCCACGGCGAAACACTGGGTCTAATAAACCCTTGATCCAATAACTCCTGTAGTTGTTTCTTCAATTCCTCAAATCCACTAATGTCATCCTGTAGGGAGGTTTAGAGATCGGCTGAGTATCTGGTACCAAATCAATGGTAAGCTCTAGCTCTCTCTCTGGTGGTAAACTTGGCAACTCATCTGGGAAAACATCCAGAAATTCGCACACCACAGGTATATCCTCAATCCTCGGATGTTCCCGATCATCATCCGATATGAGTGTTTCATAACCTTCACATGAACAATCATATTTAATACTCTCCAAAATAATATTAAAATTCTCAAATTGTTTACAAAATTTCATCCGTCTATTTACTTAATATTTCAAACGTACACTGTAAGGTTCAGGTAGGGAGAAAGTTACAATCTTAGTGTAGCAGTCTAAACTCGCTCGATTGGTTGCCAACCAATCCATCCCCAAAATTACATCAAACCCATGTATATTCAACATGATTAGATCTGCTAACATCACTCTATCTCCCACCTTTATCTCACATCCTTTACAAATTAACTCAGTCTTTTGGGATTCACGCATAGGGGTATTTACATGTAGTATATATTCTAGGGGTTCAAACTTCAAATTTAATCTACATGCAAAATGCTCAGAAATAAACGAATGCGTGGATCTTGAATCAATCAACACATGAGCCTTATGATTACAGACAGAGAGTGTACCTCTTATAGTTTCTGCAGAAGTGTCAGCAGTCTCTTTATCTAGGGCAAACACACGTCCCTGAGTAACAAGTCTCTTTCCTATCTCTGCAGTAGTGGCCTGTCTCTGGGGGTTCACTCTTTGAGGCTGTTGTCTAGTGGGCTCCAAGACATGTGGTTTCTGAGGTTGAGGGCAATCCTTCACCATGTGACCCATGTCTCCACATCTAAAACATCCATGGATCGACCCAGTACAACTTCGCTCATGCATTCGGCCACAATTTCTGTAAAACCTTGCCTCAGGCCTGACATCTCGAGGGGTCTCTCTAATGTTAGGGTAACCTCTGGGCCTTTCTAATCTGCCCTTCTGCACCTCAATCCTTCCCCTTCTGAAGGAACCTCTCCGAGCCTCTGTTTGAAAAATCGCTGGCCTCTTGCCCTTATCTCTATTCACCGCTCTGAGCTCGTTCTAGGATTGTACCATTTCAATTCCTTTTTCAATCTCTTGTGCTCATCTCAAAGCATCTCCAAACTCAGTAATACATAGCCCTATCAATCTATCTCTGATGATGGTCTTCAATTCATACACAAACTTCTCTGTGCGGAGCTCTTCATTCTTGAAGGTCTTTGGGTCATATCTCAATAGCACAGTGAATTGGCTCTCATAGTCATCCACAGACATATCACCCTGTACCAAACTCAAAAACTCGGCCTGTTTCTTTCTCTGGGCGGCTCGTGGTACATATTGGGTCCTAAAGGCTGTCTGAAACTCTTCACAACCAATCACATCCTGGCGGGACATCAGAATACCCTGGGTAGTACCCCACCAATCTCGAGCTCTCCCCTTCAACATATAGATACTCATACTGACCCTCTCAGCATCGGTGCACCCCAGATAATCGAATATAACTCTCAACTCCGTCAACCACTCCTCAGCCTCTGTAGGATCCTTCTTTCCCCTAAATGCGGGTGGATTCATCTTCAAAAAATCCTTCAGTCGGACCATACTTTTGTCCTCAGGCTGAGTGACGGGAGGCACTGGATCCATCTGTACTGGGGGTACGGGAGTTCCTGGTGGTGGTATAGGAGTAGTACCCGAGGCATTAACTCCAAAGTGTTACGCGAATAACGCTGCCATCTGCTCAAAACCTTACCTCACATCTGTCTCAATCCGATTAAATCGAGAGTTAGGACTCTCTGGTTGTGGGGCAGGTGGAGGAGGGGACTCTGCCTGCCTCCTCGAACGACCTCGTCGTTCACTCATTCTCTATCTTAACTCGTCTCCTGCGCGTACATATCAAAATCGATTGAAATCTCAATCCTCAGATTCAGTTCATGACCAGACTATTACAGACACTTGGGATGTATTCTATTTCACTTAACCGACACTAACAGTACTAGACACCCTAGGCTTTGATACCAAAAAAACTCTGTCACGTCCCGAAACCGTGGAAAATAGGGTAAATTTAAAAACTTTTTACTCATTCATTCACAATTAAGGGTGTATTCCTGTGCAGTGTCATGTATCATCATATTTATCATACCTCAGGATCTCATCACTAGATAACATGTATCGTATCATATACATTACTTAATATTAAGTTAATTAATCCTAATACATCCCATACAATGTTATACATCAAGTGTCTGCAATTACAATAATTGTCTGGGTACATGAAAACACAAAAGATACCTCAAATACAATATATGGCCTGGAGCTCAAGTCCTCCACTAGCCACTACTCCGTACGTCGCAGGGAAACCCTTTTTCACTTGAAGGAATCTGGGGGGAAAGAAAATAGGGTGAGCTTCTAAATCGCTCAGTAAGGGGGTAGGGGACTCATTATATAAACCAAAATGCACATCACAAAATATTTATTTGTATGTGAAACTCATTATAATCATTTGAAGACCATAGCATGAAAGTACTCAAAGCGACATTCTCATATCTCAAATCATGTGAAAACATGAAGTAAAATGCTCAGTATAGAGCAGTAACAAAGCATGTGAAAATAATGCGATATTCACTTTCTCAATAAACGTGATAAAATCACTGTAATAATAATACACGTGGCGCAGCCACTAAACACACGTGGCATAGCCACTGATTTAAATTCACACGTGGCACAGCCATTAAACACACGTGGCATAGCCACTGATTTAAATTCACACGTGGCACAGCCACAAGATAGGGTTTCACGTGGCAACGGCCACCAAATAGGGTTCTCACGTGGCAACGGCCACCAAATAGGGTTCTCACGTGACGACGGCCACCAAATAGGGTTCTCATGTGGCGACGGCCACCAAATAGGGTTCTCACATGGCGACGGCCACCAAATAGGGTTCTCACATGGCGACGGCCACCAAATAGGGTTCTCACGTGGCGACGGCCACCAAATAGGGTTCTCACTTTATCAGAACGGAGAAGGATCGGGCTTACATGCTACCAGAGCAATGCCCGGTGTGTACTCAAAATTACACACCTAAGTCTTATCACATAAGACTGATTTGCCTTCACGTAGAACTCATAGTGGTTTTTCTCTCATAAAACTCATTTGAAAATCGTTTTGTACTCAACACAAAACATATTAAAACCGAGTTCTAATCGGCAAAGCACGCACACATTTCTCAAATCTCAAGATCACCTTAACGTAGAGCCCAATTCATTACTCACACAAATTCAACGGTTTATAAAGCAATTTCACACTCAGCTTATAAACTCATAAAATAATGGGCTCCAACCGGCTATAAAAATCGTGTACAATTATATCACAACACAACACTCAACATGCTTGTTTTATAAATCACAAATCATGTTATAATAGTTCACAAATCACATACACAAATGGTTTAGTTTCCCTTACCTCTTTGCACCTCGTATAGTGTAATTGTTTCCCCCTTGTCACGGACTAGTCTCGTATTCCACTCTGGAACTCCCGATCTGTCCAAATGATGTTAAAACATCAATATTCATCATCACAGTACCTCAATTCTCTAAAATCGAGCATAATTGCTCATAACACCTCCAATCTCTTGATTCTCGTAACTCTACCCCAAACTACAATCTCATTCACAACACCTCCACATTCTACATTTCCCATGTCTTAATATCTATGCTAATTCACCACATTGTCTAAATTTCCATTTATAGCTCAAAATTCCAAAAATTACCAAAATTGCTAAATATCACTATCACTCCAACTACATTGTAATTTCATCAATCCCTAATCATTTTCCAACTATTTCAACACAATGCCAACAGCTATCATTACCAAAATCATCTCAAATATCAAGATCGAGGTTTAGAAATTACCCAAAACTTGTGGAGAGCTTATCTCTTACCTCGATCCAATCCGTCTTACGATTTCCAAGTATGTTGTTCTCCCTTTGATGAGGAACAACTTTCCTTCTTGCCACAGCGTCTGATTTGGACAAAAATGGGTGCTTTGGATGAGTGAGAAAGCTAGGGCTCGATGAAAATGGGGGTTGGAAGAGAGAGAAAATGAAATTGCAGGAGAAAGTAGGGGTTCCTTATATAGACTGAGGGTAGGAGATCGATCTGGCTCTTGATGAGATCGATTTGCATTTGAATTTGGGGACGATTTGGGGTAATTTTATGCCTAAGAGATCGATCTGTCGAGGGGTGAGATCGATCTCTTTATGGCTTTATGAGATCGATTTGCTCCTTGAGGAGATCGATCTTCTCCCAAACAGAAACATTTAGAGATCGATCCCTTCCTCATGAGATCGATCTTCTCTCAAACAGAATCATAAGGAGATCGATCCTCTTCCATTGGAGATCGATCTGCTCCTTAAATTCCTCTTTCTTTGTCATTTTTAACTCACCAGATCGATCTCTCCTTCTCCAAGATCGATCTGACCTCTTAGTTTCACACTTATGTTAAATACTTACACATAAATCTCCAAATATAATTTCTAAAATTCACTTAGCTCAATAAATTACACTTCAAGTTCTTATTACATCATTAAAATATATCTAAAATTCTCAGATTTCACAGGACAAGAACATTTTGCTTTTCATGCTCGTGCTTCAGCTGAAGTAGATCACTCCTCAATCGGTCAATCTCTTTTGCTTGATCTCTCAAAGTTTCGTTCATCAAATATTATCCTTTTTTAAGGATTCATTTTCTCTGGTAAGCATATCCAAATTGACTTGCATATCCGTAGAAAGGAAAAGAAGAACAAAGACATATCATTCAAGACTCAAATTAGCCATCCCTACTCCCCAACCTCAAAAAGAAAGAGGAACGTAGTCGTTATGTTCATTCAAATGCAGCTTTTAAAACTTCCTTTTTAATCTCTCACTCACATCTCTAAACTCTAATGCTTATCTCCGAAAAGAAAAGAAATAAAGGTTGGAGTAAAATGCAGATAACACATGAAAGATCCAACTTTTAAATGAAAAAGCCAAAACTGAACGACATCAACTACATTAGTTATGGTTTAATTTAATTCAATTAATAATTATCTTTTACTTTTAAAACAACACTTTTGTTGGCTCAACCGAGAAGGGGCGTGTGAGACCCCATATATGTATAAGTACAACTTTATATATATATGTAAATAGTGATGTGCTTGTAATGTGAAGTATAAATGATGTAAAGTCCATAAATTAAATGTACACACATGTAATAAGAGATGTGATTGTACATACAAGTTTCATTATATATGAATATGAAGAAATAGACTTAAACATGTGAAGAATGTGAGTAGAATGGAATATGAGTAGTATGGTAAAATGGAAGGAAGATTACATAAGTTGTGCACTTCCATTTGGTTTATATCATGTACCTTTGGATATACAAAGATTCTACACAAGTTTTAATGTGTATGAAGTATTATGGGATGTCATTTTCAAGTCTCAAAGATGATTGGATGAGGAAATGACCATGGCAACAAAAGGGATGAAGTTTGAGTATGAGTTGCTGCAGAAAAACAGAAAAAAATTTGAAAATATGAAGGTCAGATCGATCTCATAGGATGAGAGATTGATCTGGAAGAGCCAAAAAGCTCTTATTTGAGCAATGGAATAGAGCAGATCGATCTCCAAGGGAGCCAGATCGATCTCCTAACACATTGTGTAAAATGCAAATCGATCCTTAATGGAACTGATCGATCTCCTTAGCTCTCGAGTTAGAAGCAGATCGATCTTCCCTACTCGACAGATCGATCTCCTGCCTTCAAAATGTCTTGAAAAAGAGGGATTTTAAGAGGATCAGATCGATCTCCACCCAAGGCAGATTGATCTCGTCAAGCTAAATCTATAAATATGGAGCAGTTGGATCTGTATTTCCGAGACAAAAACCAATATTTCCCATTTCCAACCTAAAACCTAGCTTTCTCACTCCTAAATCCACACATTTTCAGTAAGAGTTGAGGGAAAGCTATTAGAGACAAAGTTGTTCACATCAAAGAGAAGAACAACATAGTTTGAAGGCATTTCCCCACTTGTTGGATTAAAGGATCAAAGGTGCATTTCCATTGGAGCAAAGAGGAAATCAAACTAGGTGAGTTTCTAAATGAAATAACTCAAGTACAATGTGTAGATATTGATCTTTGGAGTTGTTTGGTATGCGTAGAAAGGGTAGAAACTACTTAGGAAGCAATAAATCCACCATGACCTAGGAATGGTCTAGTGTGAGAAAGTGAAATGTGTTGAGATTAATGATGAATGAGATATATTGAAGTTATTAATAGTGTTGTGGTATTATTTTAAGGTGTTGTTGGTGAATAAATTGTGGGATTTACCAAAAAGGGGTAAAATGTCGATTAAGGCATTGGTAAATGCAAAGGTGGGTTATATTGATTAATGAGGTCAAATGTGAATTAACAACTTTAACTCAAGTGGTTTGGATGATTGAATCGCAACTTCCGAGGATACACCGGAACAAGGCGAGCCAAGAGCACAAGAAGCTAAGAGGAAAAGAGAGTCGCACTCAAGTAAATTGAGGTAAGGGAATTGTGTGGACTCTTAGATATATCTGTATGCAATTATGGCGCTTAAATGCTTTGTTAGAATGCATGAGATATTAGGAAATGAAATTGGGTGATTGATGGGCAAAAGTTGGGTGTTTGAGAAATGTGCATGAAAACAAAAGCATAATGCTTTGAAAATCATGTTTTATTGCTTTTTAGCAAATGATTTGGTAGGTTGGCTGACATTTGAAATGATTTGCAAAAGAAATGAGTTGTTTTGGTTTGTTAACCATACTTTACAAAGAATTGAGCCACCTACATGGTTTTCGTGAGAATGAAAGCGTGCTAGAGTATGACTCGCACGAGATTTGACGTGTTTTATACACATGAGTGCTAGAACTTAGCTCGCACTAGTTTTTACATGGATTTTTATACTGGTTTTGGCATGGTGCTGGAGCATAGCTCGCATTAGATGCCCACCTTACTTGTTGTCGTGCTTGGAGCTTCGGGTAAACTAGGTGTCACACCGATTAAATAGGCTCGCACATGCATTGTTTTGACATGTTGATAGTCATGTTAGGAGCTTCGGGTAGACAAGAGGTCGTACCGATTAAATAGGCTCACATGTACGTTTTGAGATGTGATGTGATATGATGTGTTGATTGGGTCCATAGAGTACATTGTACCATGCAGGTAGCATGGAGTATGATGTACCGTGTTGAGATTGTGATGTGTCATCTTCGAACGAGATCTTCTATGGACCAGCGGGCTGGACATGACCCACCTCCCGTATGGAAGCAGATAGTGGTGATAACCTGCACACCTGATCCGTGTAGCCATTATCACAAGATATGATCATAGACCTAGAGGTTATTTCCCTCATTAAATTGCCTATCTCACATGTCTATTGCTTTAAGAATAAATTCATGTTTGAAATGTTTTGTGAGTCAGGATAGTCCGAGGAAGGGACCAAATCCTGATTAGAATTGAATGGTTTGAGATGAAAGTATGTTAATGGTTTTAAAGTGCACTGATGCATGATGTTTAATACCATGCTTTGCTTGAGAAATATGCATGATGAATAATGTCATGCTTTACTTATAAAATAGGCATGATGGTTAATGCCATGCTTTGAATGAGCTTTTGTGCACTATATTTTTAATAGCATGAATTGCTTTACATACCATTAACACAATCATACACTCATGTTTTGAGATTAAAATGATGAACTAAATGCTTTTGAGTATGGCATCACGATCATGTAGATAGTGCAGTACCTACCTTTTCGCATGATTGCCTTACTGAGCGTGTAGTTTGTTCACCCCCTTATTTTCCCCTCTATACAGAGATTTGAATATAGATTGAGCATGACTGGAGGTGTTCCTTTTTTTTTTGGTATTCGCTACATCCCATCGCGTAAGGTATACACACTTGAGTTATTTGTATCTAAACTTGACATAGCACAGTAGCATTTTGTATGTAAACATTGGGGATGTAAAGCAATGTTAACACTTGTAAACAGTAACTCTGATGTATTCATGAAAGTGTTTACTTTTGAAATTAATTTGTTATGGATGGATGAGGTAGACATTGACACACAGCCCAACTGTTGAGAGTGTGGTTGTTCACGATCGAGGAAGGATGGTTAATAAATGACGCATGAAAATGCAAAAAAATTGTACGTATTTTGGTAAGTTAAGGGTCGTGACAGAAGTTGGTATCAGAACCGAGTTGGTCTGACGTGTGCCGTGTCTAAAATAATTAATAAGTTGGAAAATTACATCCCCATGTTATTGTGCATGTTTAGATACAAATTGTGAATGTGTCGATGGGTTGACTAAGAAATTTATGTGTATGTAGGGAAGTGAAACAATATGCCTAATATCAGTTGCGGTAGAGGGATGAGAGCGCAGGCTCGAGGCTCTAGAGATAGGCCTAGGGGTAATGTTGAGCCAGAAACACACGAAGCTTAGGATGATATTGAGGTAGAGGTTGAGGTGGAGCACGTTCCACAGGGTCCAAAGGAGAGGCCCGAGAGTATCGAGGCTCGCTTCGCGAGGATTGAGCGGAGCATTGAGATGATATTAGAGTTGGTCACCCAATCTTTACATGGAGTTAGCTGTAGACAGAGTCTCGCTACACAGGGTGATGCCGAGCAAGTGGCAGTTCCTGAGGTACGGGCCCGACCAGCACAGAGACCTCAGACGACAAAGACACCTACACCCCCACCTGCACAGGATATGCCTACACCTATTGCTACACCACAGGCTAGTAGAGGCTGAGGTTACGGTTGTGATTTGGATAGACTGCGACAGTTTCAGAAGTTTAGACCACCGTCTTTTAGTGGAGTTAAGGACCTAGTAGCTGCAGAGGATTGGATCAATGAGATTGAGAAGCTATATGAGTTCTTTGAGTGCACTACTACTAAGATGGTAGCGTTTGCCGCGTTTATGCTGAAAGGATTAGCAGAACATTGGTGAAAGTCCACTAGGCCTATTTTGAGAGCCCGACATACTGAGATCAGCTGGAATATATTTTTGGAAGCTTTCCGGAGACAATATGTCCCGGATACCGCACAACGAAGGCTAAAGATGACATTTTTGGGACTGACCCAAGGGAGCATGACTGTGGATGAGTATGAGATGACCTTTATCTCCCTGGGCAGGTATGATCCCAACACTATGAGTAATGAGGTCGAGAAGATCCAGAAGTTTGTGGATGGATTGAGATCGACCATTAGGTCCAGATTGGTTCCTCTGGATACACCGACCTGTGAGAAGGCAGTGCACAGGGTGCAATTGTGCAAACAAGATGTTGATAGAATCGCCTCAGAATTTGAGAAAGTCGATAAAATGAGGGGCAGAGATAAGAAGAGACCAATGATGGATAGAGGCTTCAGTTATAAGGGAAGCAAGAGATTTTCTGAGAAGAGGCCGAGGATCGAGGAGATTCGGGAGAGAACAGTTAATCCTTCCATATATTTGGCTCTAGGTCCAGGGAAAGGAGTTGTGATTGGAGGGCAACAGCCTACTACGGAACAGTGTGGTAAGTGTGGCAGATACCATTGTACTCGACCATGTTATGGACCTCAGGTAGTATGCTTCAGATGTGGGAAACTAAGGCACATAATCAGAGATTGCCTAGAGACGACAGAGAGAGCCCCACAGAAGGGCATGGAGCCAGAGAGAGCTCCAGTTGAAACAGCTGCCCCGAGGAGGAGGGCTACAGCTGAGGAAAAGGGGAAGCAGGCAGTGGGTGTGAGCAAAGGACGAGTGCATGCACTGGACCAGGACACTACAGATCAATCTTCGGATGTGGTAAAAGGTACCATCTAAATATTTGATTTAGAAGCATTTGTACTGTTTCTTGGTGCCACACATTCCTTTATATCGTCATCATTTGCATGTAAATTGTTGAAGCATATAAAACCCACACTACTAGATAAGATGTTGATGATATCTACCCCTATGAATGATAGTCAATTGACTGAGCATGTGTATAAAAGTTGTAAGATGAGGATAGGAGGTAAAGAAATGACAGTCGATTTAATTTTATTAAATATAAGTGATTTTGATGTAATCCTAGGGATGGATTGGCTAGTTGCCAATCATGTTGTGATGGATTGTCATGCAAGAACTTTGATGTTTCCAAAGATAGAAAACCTTATTGTAAATTTGGTGAAATGAAATGAAAGAATATGTTGTTGTAATTGAGAAGAGTATAATCTAGTTACATGATAATTTAGAGATGAATTTAATTTATAATTTATATATGTTGATGTGATAATTTATGATTTCTAATGGTGGAAAGAGTAATGTGAAGGGTTCATCGCTTATGAGATTGAGACGGATAAGGCACATCCTAAATTGGGAGACATACCAGTGGTTAAGGAATTTCCAGATGTCTTTCCAGATGAGTTACCAGGGTTACCTCCAGATAGAGAGATGGAATTTGGTATAGATTTGACACCTGGTACAGAGTCGATATCCAAGCCACCCTACAGAATGGCTCAAGTTGAGTTGGAAGAACTAAGGAAACAGCTACAAGAGTTGCTGGAGAAGGGGTTCATCAGGCCCAGCGTCTCACCTTGGGGAGCACCGATTCTATTTGTAAGGAAGAAGGATGGAAGCCTCCGACTGTGTATAGATTACCGATTGTTGAATAAGGCCACCATCAAGAATAAGTATCCCCTTCCACGCATCGATGACTTGTTGGATCAGCTTAAGGGAGCGCAAGTCTTTTCCAAGATAGATCTGAGATTTGGGTACCATCAGTTGAGGATAAGGAGTGGAGATGTACCTAAGACAGCTTTTCGCACCCGGTATGGACATTGTGAGTTTATGGTTATGCCATTCGGGTTAACGAATGCTCCCACAGCTTTTATGTCATTGATGAATGAGGTATTCCACTAGTATATGGATCGATTTGTAATCGTGTTTATTGATGATATACTGGTGTACTCAAAGTCTAGAGAGGAGCAGAAAAGCACCTAAGGATAGTGCTCCAAACCCTCAGAGAGAAGAAGTTGTAAGCTAAACTCAGTAAGTGCGACTTTTGGTTGGAACATATCTCTTTTTTGGGTTATATAGTATCGAAGGATGAACTATTTGTGGATCCATCAAAGATTGAGGCAGTGACACAGTGGCAGAGACCCCAGACAGTGACAAAGATCAGAAGTTTCCTAAGTTTAGCTGGGTATTACCGAAGGTTTGTAGATGGATTCTCAAGATTAGTTGCTCTATTGACACGTCTCACGAGGAAAAATGTAGAGTTTGTGTGGGACGATAAGTGTAAGGAAAGCTTTGAGGAGTTGAAAAGGAGATTAACCACAGTTTTGATCCTCACCATTCCTACTAGCTTAGGAGGTTTCTCGGTGTATACAGATGCTTAACACTTAGGACTGGGTTGTGTATTGATGCAAGATGGGAAGGTAGTAGCCTATGGATCAAGGCAGTTAAAGGATCATGAGAGGAACTACCCGACCCATGACTTGGAGTTGGTAGCGGTGGTGTTCGCGTTGAAGATATGGTGCCACTACCTTTATAGAGAGAAATTCCAAGTGTTTACGGACCACAAGAGCCTTAAATACCTGTTCTCGTAGAAAGAGTTAAACATGAGACAGAGGAGATGGCTCGAGCTCTTAAAGGATTATGATTGTGAGATCCTGTACCACTCGGGTAAAGCAAATGTGGTTGCTGATGCATTGAGTAGGAAGCATTTCAGGAAGGTATCATTTATGATGATCAGGGAACACGAGCTGTTGGAACAGTTCACGAACCTCAGTTTGGATGTGACCCCACCCAGTGCTGATGGTGGTGTTATGGTAGCTAGCCTGTAGTTGAAACCGGATCTGGTAGATCGAATCCGATAGGCTCAGCGAATTGATCAGCAGTGCAGTGATATTGTTGGGCAGATACAGAGGGGCACAGAGACTGATTTTGAGTTGAGTTTAGATGGATTGTTGAGGTTCAGAGGTAGGATATGTGATCCTGATGATGCAGAGATCAGAAGGTTGATCTTGTCAGAGGCTCACTCGTCGATGTATACAATACATCCAGGGAGTACTAAAATGTATCAAAACCTTCAAAAGGTTTATTGGTGGTCTGGGATGAAAAAGCACATTGCTGAATATATTGCTAAGTGTCTCATCTGTCAGCAGGTGAAGGTAGAGCATTAGAAGCCAGCAGGGTTATTGCAGCCTCTATTGATACCGACATGGAAGTGGGAGCATGTCACCTGGGTTTTGTTATGGGATTGCCGAAGACTCAGAGAGGTCTTGATGCCATATGGGTGATTGTGGATTGGTTGACGAAATCAGCCTATTTTCTAGCTATGAGAGCTACGGATACTCTGAGCCAGTTAGCGAATCTATATGTGCGCGAGATAGTGAGGCTATATGGAATTCCACTGAACGTTGTTTTTGATAGGGATGCCCGCTTCACTTCCCATTTTTGGGAACATTTTCAGGAAGCGATGGAGACCCAGTTGAGTTTTAGCACCGCATTTCATCCTCAAACAAATGGTCAGTCAGAGAGGACTATACAGACCCTAGAGGATATGTTGAGAGCTTGTGCATTGGATTTTGGAGGCTCCTGGGATGGCCATTTGCCACTCGCAGAGTTCGCTTATAATAACAGTTTTCATGCGAGTATCAGGATGGCACCATATGAGGCATTGTATGGGCGTAGATGTCGTTCCCCTATCGGATGGGAAGAGGTTGGTGACAGGGAGATTTTTGCTCCAGACTTAGTGCAACAGGCATCTGAGAACGTCCAATTGATATGTGAGAAATTACGGACAGCTCAGAGCCGGTAAAAGAGTTACGTCGATAGGAGACGGAGACCACTAGAGTTTGATGTGGGTGAGTTGGTGTTTTTGAGAGTTTCTCCTTCGAAGGGAATTATCAGATTCGAAAAGAAGGGGAAGTTGAGCCCTTGGTATATAGGGCCATTTGAGATACTTGATAAGGTGGGAGATAAGGCGTATAGATTGGCATTGCCACCAGCGTTGGCAAGTGTGCATAACGTCTTCCACGTATCCATGTTAAGGAAGTATCACCTGGACCTGGCACATGTAATAAGGTACGAGCCATTGGAGCTCAATGAAGGTATGGCATACATTGAGAAGCCAGTTCGGGTATTGGACAGAAAAGTGAAAGTGTTGAGGACAAAGACAATTCACTTAGTGAAGGTTCTTTGGCAACATCACACGGTGGAAGAAGCCACATGGGAATTGGAGAGTTTAATGCGGGAGAAGTATCCCGAGTTGTTCACAGAATGATTAGTTCCAATTTGGAGGACCAAATTTTCTAAGTGGGGGAGAATGTGAAACCCCATATATGTATAAGCATGACTTTGTATATATATGTAAATAGTGATGTACTTGTAATGTGCAATATAAATGATGTAAAGTCCATAAATTAAATGTACACACATGTAATAAGAGTTGTGATTGTACATACAAGTTTCATTATATATGAATATGAAGAAATGGACTTAAACATGTGAAGAATGTGAGTAGAATGGAATATGAGTAGTATGGTAAAATGGAAGGAAGATTGCATAAGTTGTGCACTTCCATTTGGTTTATATCATGTACCTTTGGATATACAAAGATTCTACACAAGTTTTAATGGACTGACCCCCCTCCCGTTGTGATGGACTGACCCCCTCCCATTGCAGCAGTGATGCCTTGCACACTAGGATTCCGTATAGCTTGGGATCACATGTCGGATATGATCATAGTCCAGGATACTATTTACATTTTCACCACAGAGTCTCACATGATATATCACCTGATTGATTGATTTAATTGCGGACAGACCTGAGGGATGGGTTGGACTCTGATTTTGTGTTGTGAATGATTTAAATGCCATATTTACTATGATTTAAAATACATGGCATGATTTATCTAAAGACATTGTGATATTATAAAGATGCATTGTTTTGCACTACATGCCTACATTTGAGAAAGAAAGCATAATTTTTGTACATGGGATTTAATCTGTACAAGTGTATATATATATATATATTTAAAGACATGCTTTTAAAGTGAGTAAAGGAAATGACGTTTTCAAGGCATAGCATTATTTTGAGTAGATAGTGTAGATATCTACTTGCTTGCCTGATTTCCTTACTGAGCGCGTTGTATGCTCACCCCCCTTTCTTTACATCTCTCTACAGAGCATCAACAGTGAAGTGAGAGCTATTGAGGGATAGTATTCCTGAGTCCACTACTATTTCCTATCGATCGATAGGTATACATATTTTGTACGGTTATGTATCTAAACATAGAAACAACACAGTGATGTATACGATATATATTATGGAGAATGTAATTGTAGTAGACTTTATATAATCTCACATGTACTATAAAAGAAGCTACAGTCAGTAACAGTATATTGACATGTATGTATGATAATGGATGATATGGTATGCGAGGAAGCTAACATCGAATCACAGCCTAACCATTGATGAGAGGAAAGATAAGTTAAAATGCGAAAAATTTGTAGTGATTTTGGTTAAAGTCATGAATTGAGATGAGGTCCTGACATGCAGGACTTTAGCTTAAAGGAGATCGATCCTGCAAGGCTTTTAGACTGATTTGATTAATTCATTTTCTTAGTTTCCCGCCAAACTTTAGTTTTATAAAGATTTGAAGTTTGACAATATTTCTAAGTGATCATTGATGCAATATGATTTTAAGATTAATACCTAGAAATAGTTTCTTACAAATGATTTGAAAATAAGTTCATTTGAGATTAATGTTTTGTCATTTCAAAATACATCATCCAAAGTTAACACCTTTTTTATATGAAAAAACTTAATTCAATCAATCATTTGTAAAATTTGCTCCCCCTTAATACATGCTTGCTCCCCCTTAAGATATGCTCTCTCTTTCTCCCCCTTTTTGTCATATCAAGAAGGCAAGCATTATTCATGCAAGAATACTAATCAAATGATCAAACATAATGAAGCAATAAAGAACATTCATTTAAATAAGTAAACAGAACATAGCAAATGTCATTTCAAAACCATTGTATATCACAACCAAATGTTCAACCAAAAAAACTTAAGAAGGCGGAGGAAAATGATCGAAGTACGCGTCAACACAAGTACGGGTGGTCTGCACTTCATCAAACATTGCCTGCTGAGCCTCTTGAAGGATTACGACTTGAGACTCAAGATTTACAAAGCGCTGATCCATGGTCTGCTGAGTTTGCTTAATAGTTGCAAAGTGTTGATCCATAGTCTGATGAAGGTTTATGATCATGGTCACAATGGAATCCATGTTGACCGATGATGATGTAGCAAGTGCAGGTTTCGCAGCAGTAGGTGTTGAAGGCTCAGCTGGAGCATCTGTCTCCATTTCTGCATCTTGCATAGGAAGTCCAGTCTTCTTGCTCCAAATGCCATTGTTATCTGTATAGTATCCTGCTTGGTGAAGTGTACTGATGTTGATAACACTCTTTTGTGATGGAGCTCACCAGCTTCAACGGTGCAGTCAACACCAAGGTGTTGAAGAAGATAGGTAAGTGGTTGCGGATAGACAATCGTGTTGGCTTGCCCCCTAATGATCTTGAGCCAGTCTTCGAAAATAAAGTGGATCAGGTTTGGTTGTCGACCGGAGGGAGAATGTATGTTATAGAGCCAAAACTGATTGAGTTTCTTAATGGTTGAGTGACGCATACCAAAAAGACGGAGGTTCCACGAAATAATAAGATGAAGGAGGCATGAGTGCATAGGTAACTCACTAGCTCGGTCATTAGTGATGGGGAAATCTAGTGTTACCTCATCGTCTTCATTGGTAAGACCCGAATCGGGTATACCAAAGACTCGCGCTAGGAGATGTTTATCAATGTAAAGAGACTTGGCCATTAAGAAAGTGTTAAATCCTATAGTACGACCAGGATTATTAGGGGTTGTGACAATTTCAGCATTCGAAAAGAAGGCGCAGACGATATTTGGAGGAACAAGAGTTTTGATTTTGAGAAAAGACAGCCATTGATATTCTTCAAATTTTGCAAGATAGGGAAAATCAATGCGATTCAAAAAAGAAAAATCAATGGTGCGCCAATGTTTAATGGGTAAGGTGGAGAATTGTTCATCAAATCATTTTCGTTTGACCGGGGTTTAAAAACATCGGCTAAACCTAGTGGGTGGTGTGTTTACAGGAGTTGGTTGTGGGGCTCGAGATGTTACAGCCTTAGTACGAGGCATTATGAGTTAGAGAATATGGAAGTAGTGTTGGATTTGAGAGTTTCTAATCAAGCACAAAGAAATCTAAACTAGACAGAGAATAACCCAAATCAAACTAGCCTACACAGAATATAGATTCTCTACCACCTAATGGGTTCACTAAGAATATGAACAGTTTTTGATTTTGAGAAAAGACAGCCATTGATATTCTTCAAATTTGGCGAGATAGGGAAAATCAATGCGATTCAGAAAAGAAAAATCAATGGTGCGCCAATGTTTAATGTTTAAGGTGGAGAATTGTTCATCAAATCATTTTCGTTTGACCGGGGTTTGAAAACATCGGCTAAACGTAGTGGGTGGTGTGTTTACAGGAGTTGGTTGTGGGCTCGAGATGTTACAGCCTTAGTACGAGGCATTATGAGTTAGAGAATATGGAAGTAGTGTTGGATTTGAGAGTTTCTAATCAAGCACAAAAAAATCTAAACTAGACAGAGAATAAACCAAATCAAACTAGCCTACACAGAATATAGATTCTCTACCACCTAATGGGTTCACTAAGAATATGAACAGTAACGTGACAGGAATAAGCATATCGATCTATGGAACAGTAAAAACTTTTAAAAAACAAATGTTGAGTCGAAATAGATTAGAAATAAGATCAATGGAGGAAAACTTACCAAAGGAATGATTCCGGGGATGAGAGACAAGGAGGAATAAAGATGTTTTTCGTTAGGGTTTTATAGATTGAGGATTTGTGTTTCTGAGATCTGGGAAATTTTTGCGACGCATTACATAGCCCAAGGTAAGGAGATCAATCTGTCGAGGTAAGAGATCGATCTTTATTTCCCAGAAACTTAAGGAGATCGATCTGCTAGAAGTAGAGATCGATCTCTATTTCCCCAAGACTTAAGGAGATCGATCTGTTAGATTGTGAAGATTGATCTCAGTCATACAAAATCTTAAGGAGATTGATCTCAAATGAATAGGAGATCGATCTTAGTTATACAGAAACTTAAGGGGATCGATCTTAATGAATAGAAGATCGATCTCCTAGTCATGACCCAATTTCTATATGCTATTCTGAGTAAGCTAGATCGATCTATAATGAACAAAGATCAATCTTTCTTACCAATTTGCCCAGGAAATGTTTGAAAACGTAGTGGAAAAGAATTTGATAAACCAAACTTAAGTCAAACACATCAAGGAACATTCATTAGTCCTAATTCACCTCTAAGAACAAAAAATCTTTCTTTGTCAAGGGGTTTAGTGAAAATATCAGCTACTTGATGCATTGTATCAATATATTCTAGAACTATATCCTTTTCTTGTACATGATCTCTAAGGAAGTGGTGTCTAATTTCAATATGTTTAGTTCTAGAATGTTGAATAGGATTTTTGGAGAGATTAATTGCACTGGTATTATCGTATTTAATGGAAACTTGTTTCATGTCTATACTATAGTCTCTCATTTGTTGCTTAATCCATAATATTTGAACACTACAACTACCAGCTGCTATGTATTCTGCCTCAGTTGTGGATTGTCCTACACTATTTTGTTTCTTTGAGAACCATGATATTAATCTATTCCCTAAAAATTGATAGGTTCCTGAAGTACTTTTCCTATCTATTTTGCATCCTCCAAAATCTGCATCAGAATAAGCATGAAGAACAAAGGTAGAATCTCTAGGGTACCATAATCCTAGTAAAGGTGTGTCTTTAAGATACCTAAAAATTCTTTTTTTAGCTAGTAAGTGAGATTCTCTAGGTAAGGATTGAAATCTAGCACCTAAACACACACTAAGCATAATATTAGGTCAACTTGCAATAAGATAAAGCAGTGAGCCAATCATAGACCTATATAGTTTTGTATCTACACACTTACTATTTTCATCCTTGTCAAACTTTATGTAAGTGCCCATTGGAGTTACTTGAGGTTTGCAATTATCCATTCTAAATCTTTTGAGCTGATTATTGGTGTACTTAGCTTGATTGATGAAAATCTCATCTTTACTTTGTTTTACTTGACACCCCAAGAAGTATGTGAGTTCTCCCATCATGCTCATTTCAAATTTACCTTGCATGATCTTAGTAAACTCTTGATATAAGGATTCATTAGTTGATCTAAAAATAATATCATCTACGTAAACTTGAACTACTAATAAATCTTTATCCTTGGTTTTGATAAATAGAGTTGTATCAACTTTCCCTCTTGAAAATCCTTTTTCAATTAAAAACTTAGAAAGTCTTTCATACCAAGCTATAGGAGCTTGTTTCAAACCATATAGCGCCTTTGAGAGTTTGTAAACATGATTGAGATATTTAGGATTCTCAAAACCAGGAGGTTGTTTCACATAAACTTCTTCACTTCTAAAACCATTCAAGAATGCACTTTTTACATCCATGTGATATAATTTGAAGTTCTTATAACATGTAAAAGCAAGCAACATTCTAATAGCTTCTAGTCTAGCTACTGGAGCATAGGTTTCATCATAATCTATACTTTCCTCTTATCTATAACCTTGAGCAACCAATCTAGCTTTGTGTCTTATAATAGCACTATTTTCATCCATCTTATTTTTAAATATCAATTTAGTTCCAATGAGAGGGTAATCATTAGGTCTAGGAACTAAATTCCATACTTTGCTCCTATCAAATTGATTTAATTCTTCTTGTATAGCTAAAAACCAATTGTCATCATCTAAAGCTTCATTGACATTTTTTTGTTCAATTTGTGATACAAAAGCTATATATTGACATAAATTTTTGAGTGAGGATCTTGTTTTAACTCCTAGATTTGGATCACCAACTATTTCACCATCTTTAACATACTTGAGTTCTCTTGAACATCTAGGTTCTCTCTCTACATTTTCTTGCCCAATTATCTCTTCTCTTTTGTCAATATCATGATCCTCTACACTATTGATATTATCTTTCATGCTTGAGGGTTCTTCTAAGACTTCATTAAATATTTCTACATCCTCATCATTACTAAGGTTTCTAGTTGTTGTATTTGACTCATCAAATATTACATGGACTGACTCTTCCACCATTAATGTCCTTTTGTTGTAAACTCTATATGCTTTAGAATTTAATGAATATCCTAAGAAAATTCCTTCATCACTTTTAGCATCAAATTTTCCTAAATAATCTTTTCCATTATTTAAGACAAAACATTTGTAACCAAAAGGATGAAATAACTAATATTTGGTTTCTTTCCTTTGTAAAGTTCATATGGAGTTTTCTTTAAGATTGGTCTAACCATTGCTCTATTTATGATATAACATGAGGTATTAATAGCTTCAGCCCAAAAATACTTAGGTAAATTATTCTTACAAAGCATTGTACTAGCAATTTACTCTAAGGTTCTATTTCTCCTCTCAACAACCTCATTTTGTTGTGGTGTCCTAGGAGCTGAAAAATTATAGTTAATTCCTTGGTCATTGCAATATTCATTAAAACCAAGATTTTTGAATTCTTTGCCATGATCACTCTAATACTAGTTATGATATACCCCTTTTCATTTTGAGCTATTTTTGAATAAGTAACAAATTTTTCTAAAGCTTCATTTTTCATATTCAAGAAAAATACCTATGTAAATCTAGTGTAATCATCTACAATTACAAATCCATAGTGCTTACCCCTAAGACTTGTGGTTCTAGTTGGACCAAAAAGATCTAAGTGAAGTAGTTGAAGTGGTCTAGAGGTTGACACACAATTTTTAGGTTTAAATGATATTCTTTTATGTTTTCCCTTGACACAAGCTTCACAAATTTTGTCATTTTCATAGGACAACTTAGGTAAACCTACGACAAGATCTCTTCTAGCTAGCTTAGATAATACATGCATGCTAGCATGACCTAGTCTCCTATGCCACAACCAAGGTTCATTTTCTTTACCAACCATAAAACATACAATTTCATTCCTAAGTTCATTCAAATATATAATATTTATGTTACCTTGTTTATGGTCTAAGAAAAGAACTTTATTTGATTTAGCATCTATCACATGGCAATTTAAGCAATCAAAAATTACTTTTTAACCCTTGTCACAAAGTTGACTAATGCTAAGCAAATTGTGTTTTAGTCCTCTAACAAGTAACATATTTTCTATAGAGAAAGAATCATTACCAATAGAGCCACTTCCCTTAATTTGACATTTAAAGTTATCCCCAAAAGTGACTTCTCCACCGGCCTTTGATTTTAAGAAATTGAAATGGCTTCTATCACCAGTCATGTGCCTTGAGCATCCACTGTCCAAGTACCAAGCTTCCTTTGTCTTTTCCTTGTAACAATGCTCAAGTTCCTACAATTATCATTAAACTTTTGTTTTAAGTACCCAAATTTTCTTGGGTCCTTTGGAGTTAATAAGCAAGAGTTTTGATCCTTTTGGGATCCATTTCATTATTAAATCAATGTCTTTCAAATTTACAACATTCTTTGGCACTCAAACCTTTCTAACTACTTTTCTTTTAAGAGTAGTTTTTCTAACCTTGCATTCTTTTGATAGATGTCTTATTTTGTTACATAGTGAGCAAGTATGAGATAGATTATGTTTATTATGTTTACTCACTAAGAAGTTCTTCAAATGAGTTTCTTTAATCTTGCCATTATATCCTAAAGCATTTTTATCAAAGAAGGCTATTTGTGTTTCTAACATATGATCTAATTTTTGTTGTCCAATATAGAATCTAGAGAAGGAATTATGCAGGTTATTATTCTTTTCTTTTAAATCATTTATTTCTAGATTTGCACTTTCCAAATTCTTTTCCCATTCTATTTTGTCATTTATTAACTTCTCATTTTCTCTCTTTAGTTTAGATATCATCTTTTTATATTTCAAGTTCATGCATTCAAATTTCACAGCAAGATTATCAAAGGCATCTTGTAACTCATTGAAAGAGTATTCATTAGATGTAGACAATACATTATCATCTTCTAGAGCCATGAAGTAAAGATTAGCTACTTCTTCTCCTCCATCATCATCGGAGTTGTCGCTATCACTCCATGTTGCCATTATTGCTTTCTTTTAGGTTTCCTATCATTCTATTTCTTTAGCAAAGGACAATCAAATTTAATATGACTCGGATTTTTTACATTCATAACATATAATAGTATCTTTCCTACTTGGCTCTCCTCTATTGTTTTCTCTCTTATGGGTTCTCTTAATACCATCATTTCCTTTCATTCTCATAAATTTATTGAATCTTTTGGCAAACATTGTCATTTCAAAATCCTCTTCATCACCACTCTCATTTTTGTCCTCTTTTAATTCCTCTTGAGTGGTAGATTTTAGAGCTACTCCTACTTTTTTAGGTGGCTCTTCATTTCATAAGTAAGTAATGACCCTATCAATTCATCTAATGATAGTGAGTGAGGGTCCTTAGACTCCTCAATAGCGGTTACCTTGGCTTCCCAAGATTTTGGTAAGCTATTTAGGATTTTCTTCACCATCTCTATATTGGAATAGGTTTCACCTAAAGATTTGAGTCCATTAATTATATCAGTAAATCTTGTAAATATGTCACCAATTGACTCATCTTGTTTCATTCTAAATAATTCATAGTCATGAGTAAGCATTCCTACTTTAGTCTCCTTGACTTGAGTTGTGCCTTCATGTGTGATTGCCAGCTTATCCCAAATTTGTTTGGCATTTTCACAAGTGGAGACTCTATTGTACTCAATAGGTCCTAATGCACAAAATAAGGTGTGCGTGGCTTTTGCATTCAATTTGACAAATTTCATGTCATTGAAATCCCACTCATCTTCCTCTTTTGGAATATCTTTTCTTTCAACTTTCTTAGTAGGAATTTGTGGGCCTTTGACAATAATCCTCCACACTTCATAGTCATTAGCTTGAATAAATAACATCATTCTAGTTTTACAATAGGCATAGTTTTCACCATTAAACATGAGAAGTCTAACAGTGGAGTGTCTTTCTCCTACTAGGCTAGTTGCTACACTATTATGAGCCATAGGATCATTCTAAACTCTTAGGAATTTACTCCTTCTTAATTAAAAAGTCTAGGCTTTGATACCAATTGTTGGCTCAACCGAGAGGGGGGTGAATCAGTTTTTCTAACAATATGCTTAATTTAAACTTTCTTTTCTAGAATTGCAATTAAATAAATAAATGACAGCAATTAGTACTAGAGTAAAAATGCAGTAAAACAAAAGAGATAAGAAAGAAGAGTAGCAAACTCAGTAAATTATAGAGGTTCGACCAAATCTCTTGCTTATGTTCTCTCTTCTTGACCTTCTTGTCAAGGAGTCTTTTTCACTAACAAAGTGATCAATACAACTTCCTTTTCAAGGTTAAGGAATAACCTCTTTATCCCTTATCCAAGTATTGCTATTCAACTCTTATACAATTCTCTTAGAGAGGAACTCTCCCCATTTCTTTTAGATAAATAGTGAATACATTGGAAAACTCTATTAATGGGTAGGTGATGAATAGCTTAAACAGAAGCTTTCAATAACAATTCAATGTACAAATCTGAAGACAAAAAGAATGTTCTCTCAAGAATAGACAGAGCTTGTCACGACCCGAACTACCCAAAAATCAGAGTTAATTTTTCACGTTTTGTTATTTTCTTACTTAAATTCTTACCTGTCTTCTGATCGTGACCACACTCCACTAACAAATTGGGCTGTGCGTCAATGCCAGTCCCACCATACATTTACCATATAACTTAATTCTTTCTCAGCCATTTATAAAATGTCTACAATATTTATACATCCCCTAGAGACACTTACAAACATGTTACTGTGCTATGCTTATTTAGATACAATTTGTACAAGTGTATATACCTTGAATGATGGGCAGCAGCGGATATCCGGAATGCAGTACTGAGTCGCCTCAACTTCAACTGGAGATTATCTGTGGGAGAAAATGAAAGGTGTGAGCACATCAAGCTCAGTAAGGCAATCCTACGAACAAGTAGGTAACCATACTACCTACATGAACGTAGTACCATGCATAAACCACCCTTTCTCCACACATTTTAAAACAGATGATATGAGTTATGATGTTATGTAAAACACATTTGCACGGAAAATTCAACATGCAATTACATTCAAAATCATATCTTTCTCGTTTAAAATTTCACAGTAAAGTCAGGACTCGACCCCTCCTTCGGGTGATCCTGACTCACACAAAACCATGAAAATCGGTTTACATTCACACATGGGTTTGAAAGGCATGGAAATACCATCATGCAAATTTAGTTTAAAACCCAGTTTGATCTCATCAAAATTGTCGACATGCGAGATGAGGCAATATCTGTATAATGGCAATAACCAGGACTATGGCCATATGTGTCCTCGTGAGCCCCTCTGCTACACGGATCCTAGTGTGCGGGGTCTCACCTTGATTGGGTGCTGTCCGGGAGGTGGGTCACTCCATCTCGTCGATCTTATCTGATCCCATGCATCCGAAGATGCCAACGTATCACAAAGATACCAACGTATCACAAAGATACCACACGGTACATCGTACTCCATGCTACTTGCACGGTACATCGTACTCCGTGGACCCCCAGCCTTATCCCTCGTTCGGGCTCATCAGCTGGACCTCCAACCCTTATCCCTCGTTCGGGCTCATCAGGTGGATCTCCAACCCTTATCCCTCGTTTGGGCTCATCAGGTTGTTTCTTTAACCCTTATCCCTCGTTTGGGCTCATCAGGTTGTTTTAACATGCCATGTCTCAAAACGCACGTGCGGACCTATTTAATCGGTGAGACACAGTCTACCCGATGCTCCAAGCACGGCTCATCACATGTTCTCATAAAATCAGTGCGAGCGATGCTCAGTACTCTCATCAAATCAAGTAAATCTAGTGCGAGCTAAGCTCTAGCACTCTGTATGCAAACCGTATAAAAATCTGGTGCGAGCGAAGCTCTAACACCCTCTTTCAAAATCATATAAAAATATGGTGCGAGTTAGACTCTAGCACCTTGTCACGAAAATCATATATATATAAGAATCTGGTGCGAGTTGGACTCCAGCACCTATGCATGTAAAACTCTAGTGCGAGCTCTCGCTCCAGCACTAATGCGTGCATCACACAAATCGAAAATATCGTGCGAGCTGAGCTCTAGCACGTCACATGTCAATAAAACACGTAGGCGGCTCTGTTTCCTCAAAACAGTGTTCAAAAGAATTTCAGGTTGAAAGTATGCAATGCTGTGCATTTTCTTTCAAGGTTAGCCAGCCTACTAATGCATGCATCAAAACACCTCCAGCATGAGCAAGAACCTCTTGTTCTTGCTCCTCTCAACTTTTCCTAAATTTGTAAATTTTACCCTTAACAAGGGTATTTTGGTAATTTGCCCATTCGAGGCACTAAAATTATTAATTGACCTCTAGACCCTTCAGGTAATTTTTAAAGACTGCAAATGAACTTAAAATTGTGTAAAGTTACCTCTAGCAGTCCGTAGAATTCCCTTACCTTATTTTTCTGTCGAGTTTGACCTTTTCTTTTCCATTGTCGTCTCGTCGCGCAGTCCGATATGCTCCAATCAAACCTCCGGAACTGCGTATAATTATTCCTCAGGTCAGATAACATACAATTTAATTGTATTTCCTATTTTTTGGGCTTAATTTAAATCATTGGGCCCGTTTACCCCTATTGGGCCCGATTGTACCTTAATGGGCCTTAATCAGCCTTAAGCCCGTTTTTCACTTAATTTCCACTTTATCGAGGCCTATTGGGCTCATTGGGTCCACCAATAATTTATTGGGCCTCGTTCTAACTCTTGAATAACTCAATTTATTATTTACGACAATTTATCCGACTTTCCATAATTTAATTCAATTTATGCGGAATTTAAATTCATATCACGCATAACGATGTAAATTGTCGTAAATAAGGGTCACTTACCCGAGATTCCATGCTAATCCGCAAATCGAGGCTATCTCGAGCTCTCGGTGGATGCCAATCGTCGAGCTACATAATTTCATAATTTTTCCAGATAAGTTTTCAGTCCAAAATTAATTAAATTAAATATTTTGAAATTTAAATCGGGTCAATTTCAACCACTACTGACTTACCCGAAGCTCGATTGCATCACTGGAATTTTTTCCAATTTTTTCTCTTTTTCTTTTTCCCTTTTTTCTCCCTTTTTCCTCTCTTTTTGGCTGAACCGGTTCAGACCCGCTGGTTCACCCCGGTTCACTCCGGTTCGGCCGGTTCACCGCCTTGCCGGTCGGTTCTCCACCGGCTTCCACTGCCAGCATCTCCGTTGGGTCGTCCGCATCACGAATCTGGGCTTTGTTCGCCTCGAGCTCGTCGAAAAATGGCCGGTCCGGCCTGTTCTCCTCCAGCCGTCGGGACCCATTTCTCCTCTTGGCCGTCGCCGGCGATTTCGGCCGTTTCGTCGACTGCTACCGGTCTCAAAATGACTGGCTCCTCCTCCTGAACTCATCGGTGGCCTCCGTTGATGCCCAGCCGTCGTGGATCGCCGAAAATCGGGCCCTTTCTCCTCGGTTCTTTCCCTCCTCTGATCGGCTTCCTCCGGCCACTACACGGCGCGTCTCCGGTACCATCTTGCTCGCCGGCCTCCCCTCTTCCTCGTCGGCTCCTCGTCGGGGGTCGTCGGTCGCCGGTGCGTCCTCGGGCTTCCTCGATTTTCTCGACTTCCGTTCTTCGTCTCCTTTCGCGTTTCTGATTCTTTTTCTTTTTTTTTCAATTCTTTAATTTATTTTATATATTTATTTATTTTTATTATTTATTTATTTTAATTATTACACTATTCCTTAAAATACTCTATAAAAATCCAAAATATCCCTTAAAATATCCTTAAAATTATTATTTAATTCTAAATTAATTAATTTAATTTAATTTAATTTATTTATTATATTTTAACCATTTTTCGGATATAATTTCTCCGTATTTTTGGGATATTGTCCCGAATGACTTTTCGTTATATTTTTCGATTATTTTCGGGATTATTTTTCAAACTAAAAATCTCGATTAATCCCTATAAATTGATATCTTGATCAATTTAACCCAAAATAAATATGTTTCACCCTTATTAACCAAGATTTCTCAATCCGTTATTTTTAATTAAATTTCCTCTCATCGAATTTATACCGACTTTCGATCTTTTGACCATTTTACCTTTACACGTGTTCGAGATTTAACCCGACTTTCCTTCATGAATACTCATTCATTTTGTATTTTAATTAAATTCGGGTCTTACAACTCTCCCCCACTTAAGGAATTTGGTCCTCCAAATTAGAATCAAGTCATATGAGTCCATATACAACTCCGGGTACATCGATCGTATCATACTCTTAAATTCTTATGTGACCTCCTCCGGAGTGTATTACCACCAAAGGACTTTAATTAGGAAGATCATCTTAAACCTCAATACTTTCTCTTTCCTGTTTAATGCCCGAATCAACTTATCAATATACTTATATTTTCATTAAACTGAACTTTTGGAGTTCATATTCGATCACCTATGCTGGATCTGGATAGTATTGTCGAAGCATCAAAAGATGAGACACATTGTGGGTGCCTGCTTAACTCAATTTACCTTCTTCCAAAAGCTCGCTATGTCCTTACTCTCTTAGGACAAGAAACATTTCAATCATACTAATTCACCAAGGGTGAATTCCAATACTTGTCTATCTGCTTTGAGGTGTTCTTAATCTCTCATCCTTAACTAAACATCCTCAGAGACTTATTATCCAAGTCGAAAATAATTCTATCTGTCACCCACTTTTTCTTATCCAATTTAGGGAACAACCCCTACAGTCATACACTGCCTCATATCTTGTTATCCCGATACTCAACTGCCAATTGTCGTTAGTGGTGACTTCAATTTGTGACAACTGATCATTCCAGGAGCTTATAAAATCAAGGGCACACGCTTTCATCGGATCCTCCAGAACCTGTACAGTCCTCTCTGACTGACCATCTGTCTGAGGACGGAAAGCTGTGCTAATACTTAGCCGGGTTTCCATAGCTTCCTAAAATTATCCTCGGAAGTGGGAAGTGAAGCGGGAATCCCTATATGATACTATGCTCACTGGAACGCTACATAATGTTCCACAATCTTCCTTATACATAAATCCTCATATACACTCTGAGTATTTGGGGATTTCATAACCAAAAGGTGGGTAGACTTAGTCACTCTATCGACTATCATCTAAATAGCTTCGTACTTCACCTGAGTCCTCTGTAACCCATCATAAAATTCATGGAGACTTGCTCCCATTTTCGTGCCGTGTCGATATAGGTAGAGCCTGCAATAACTCTGCAGACTTTTAATATTTCACCTTATTCTGTTGACATACTAGGCACTTTTTCACAATCTCTACCATATCTCTTTCACATCTGACCACCAATACCCCTTTTCAGAGATTTCAATATAATTTTATTACCTTCCGTATGCACTGTATATCCCGAAGAGCGAGCTTCTGACAATATTATTATCTCATCAACTGTGGTCCTGGGGAGCACTTATACTATCTCTGAACCTCTCTGTAAACCATCAACACACTCCGTGAACTCTGTCACTGTACCCTTCTGAATTTGACCCAAACTATCGACATAATGCCGATCATCACACTAAGCCTGGCAAATCCGGGCACTCTCATTCGGTTCTAATCATCAGGCTAGCTGTCACACAATCACTGTCATCATCAGAAGGGATCACATCACTACTGAGGCTCACAACTGCTTTAGCAGTTCACGCTCCCTGACCATCATATGTGGTACCATCCCGAGACTCTTTCTGCTCAAGGCATCAGCCATCACATTAGCCTTTCCTGGGTGGTACAATTTTCACAATCAAAATCTCTCAGAAGCTCTAACCCACTATGTATTCTCATATTCGCCTCTTTCTGTGAAAACAGATAATCGGGCTTTATGATCAGTGCATATCCACAATTTCTCACCATGTACATAATAGTACCATATCCTCAGTACAAATACTATCGCTGCCAACTTTAAATCATGGGTCAGATAGTTTATTTCATGATCCTTGAGTTGTCTAACTCCAAAAATTGACTATCTTCCCATTATACATCAATACACAGCTCTTTCATAACTTTGAGGTATCCATACTCACTGAGAACCTCTTGAGCTGTTGGGTATGGTGAAATTAATCACGGTGGTCAATTCATACTTCACTACACTGAAAATCATGTCACATCTATCATCTTATTTATCATCTCATTCAAGACCACGTTTTCTTAGTTAGACGTGTCGACCAGTAGACCATATTGAGAACTCGCAACAACCCATTTGTAAAAGCAATTTCCAATTGTTGCTTATAATTTGCCCTGGACTTTAACTGCACCCAACATATCATCGATAATGATGATTACAAATCGGTCCAATCCTTGACTTATTTACGCATAAGCGTATAAGATCCTGCAAAATCGCTTACGTTTTTAGGTACTGACCTGCGTCATTTCCTTTTCTTATCTTAACGGCTCTTATTAAATTTTTACTATGTTAACTTTTATGATTTTTCGAATTTTAATATTCTTATCGTCCTAGTAAAGGTATCCTAATGCTAAAGGTATTTATTACGACGATCGATTCACGCTATAAGTTATATATATATTTCTAGACGCTGTCAAGTCTTCAGGCGGGGAGGTATTTTGAAATACCTTTATTAACCTTCAGACTTAACCACATATACTTTATATACCAGTCCATGTGGTTACAATTTGTATTCGCTACTAATTGCTTTAATCCTAATGACTTCATATCGTAAGGATGTTCTCACCTTGCATACGCCTCTTACTCCAATACATCTTGTATTCAGAATTAAGCATATCTCATCTTAAAGATTATCTCCTTAGTGTTTCTATTATAACGAAACTCTTGTCATTATTCATTTCGTGAGTACAATCCTTTACTCCTTTAATTTCAACTGTTACACCCCTTTTTGTCACTTAAAATCTCTATATCCATATTCCGTTAATTAATCCTCCTCTATTGGGGTACTCATTTATCAATATTGTGCCCGATGATGTAGGCATTCATGCTTTTTACTCACTTATATGCGAATGAAGGCGGTATGAATAAATGTATGGCACCAGGATCAATGAACATATGTACTTCATTATTCATAACAAGTGTGGTATCTTACACCACATCCATGAAACATCAATAGTGTCCTGGTCTAAGACATCCTCTCGCCTTCGTCCAACAGCCTACTTTCCTTTTTCTTTTCTTTTCGGCTATTGCCTCCCTTTTCGTTGCAGCTATACCAACGAAGTTTTTCTGTCTCTTTACTTTCCTGTGGGGCGATCTCGCCCAACTCTGTGCAATCAAAATCAATGGTCCGTCTTATCACACTTGACGACCATTTTCATCAATACAGTGTAGATATAGACCCTCCTTCCGTAGTATCCACCACACATTCCACACTGCTTACAGTGCTTACACTGCTACACTGCTTCGTAGCAGGTCGGGGTCCTCCAATCACAATGCCCTTCAAGAGTGCCAAAATTGGATGCACTGGGGCCTTACCAATTATCTTACTCCATAACTCATCAAATTAAATCTTTTACCAATTACCATTTTTCCATTTTAACATCTTTGTCATTTCTCGATTCTCTTTTCTGTCTCTATTTCAGCCCTCACTACCTTTCCCAATCTCAGAGGCGTGCAATTCATGTTCTTATTTACCCAACTGTAAATCTGCGCACTATCTCGGTATAAGCAATATCTCACGGGGCCAATTGGACTCTAATTGACAATCTGAGCCCTTCCATAAACTTTTAGACATCTCGACTGTCACTTGTTCATAGTGTCGAGGTAATATCTGCCCAGGAATATAATTGAGTTTTATACTCATAAATCATACTCATCAATAAATCAAATCCTCTGGGTCAGAGTAAGGACTTTAATCCGAAATTTCCTTTAAATCATGTTCGGGATATCCTATCACCGGAATACATCCATAAACATTTCTCACGTCCGCTCTGGATGTTTAACACTTAAGATGGGTCGAGCGGGTTTCCACCAATGCTCCGTCTCGCCCTCAAATCCCTTGCATACTCTGAGCAATTAGCTCCCAAAATAATCTCCACACTCCGCTCCAACCTCGCGAAGCGTGTCTCAATACTGTCCGATCTTTCTGTCAGACTCTGTGAGGCATGCTCAACATCAGCCTCCATTCCAATCTCATCTCGATTCTCATAGGTTAACTCAGCACGACTTAGCAGACTCAGGTCTACCTCTACGACCTCTGCCTCGTGCACTATTTAATTTAACGCGACTCATATTAGGCATTCCTGCATTCTCAACCATTTCTTAGTCAAAACCCATCTCGATATACACTATTGTATCTAACTAAGCACAGTAACACGGGGATGTAATTCCTAATTACTGACACTGACACACATCAGACCAATTTCGGCTCTGATACCACCTTTATATGTCACGACCCGAACTACCCAAAAATTAGAGTTAATTTTTCGCGTTTTGTTATTTTCTTACTTAAATTCTTACCTGTCTTCTGATCGTGACCACACTCCACTAACAAATTGGGCTGTGCGTCAATGCCAGTCCCACCATACATTTACCATATAACTTAATTCTTTCTCAGTCATTTATAAAATGTCTACAATATTTATACATCCCCTAGAGACACTTATAAACATGTTACTGTGTTATGCTTATTTAGATACAATTTGTACAAGTGTATATACCTTGAATGATGGGCAGCAGCGGATATCCGGAATGCAGTACTGAGTCGCCTCAACTTCAATTGGAGATTATCTGTGGAAGAAAATGAAAGGGGTGAGCACATCAAGCTCAGTAAGGCAATCCTACGAACAAGTAGGTAACCATACTACCTACATGAACGTAGTGCCATGCATAAACCACCCTTTCTCCACACATTTTAAAACAGATGATATGAGTTATGATGTTATGTAAAACACATTTGCACGAAAAATTTAACATGCAATTACATTCAAAATCATATCTTTCTCGTTTAAAATTTCACAGTAAAGTCAGGACTCGACCCCTCCTTCGGGTGATCCTGACTCACACAAAACCATGAAAATCGGTTTACATTCACACATGGGTTTGAAAGGCATGGAAATACCATCATGCAAATTTAGTTTAAAACCCAGTTTGATCTCATCAAAATCGTCGACATGCGAGACGAGGCAATATCTGTATAACGGCAATAACTAGGACTATGGCCATATGTGTCCTCGTGAGCCCCTCTGCTACACGGATCCTAGTGTGCGGGGTCTCACCCTGATCGGGAACCGTCCGGGAGGTGGGTCACTCCATCTCGTCGGTCTTATCCGATCTCATGCATCCGAAGATGCCAACGTATCACAAAGATACCAACGTATCACAAAGATACCACACGGTACATCGTACTCCATGCTACTTGCACGGTACATCGTACTCCGTGGACCCCCAGCCTTATCCCTCGTTCGGGCTCATCAGCTGGACCTCCAACCCTTATCCCTCGTTCGGGCTCATCAGGTGGATCTCCAACCCTTATCCCTCGTTCGGGCTTATCAGGTTGTTTCTCTAACCCTTATCCCTCGTTCGGGCTCATCAGGTTGTTTTAACATGCCATGTCTCAAAACGCACGTGCGGGCCTATTTAATCGATGACACACAGTCTACCCGATGCTCCAAGCACGGCTCATCACATGTTCTCATAAAATCAGTGCGAGCGATGCTCAGCACTCTCATCAAATCAAGTAAATCTAGTGCGAGCTAAGCTCTAGCACTCTATATGCAAACCGTATAAAAATCTGGTGCGAGCGAAGCTCTAACACCCTGTCTCAAAATCATATAAAAATATGGTACGAGTTAGACTCTAGCACCCTGTCACGAAAATCATATATATATAAGAATCTGGTGCGAGTTGGACTCCAGCACCTATGCATGTAAAACTCTAGTGCGAGCTCTCACTCCAGCACTAATGCGTGCATCACACAAATCGAAAATATCGTGCGAGCTGAGCTCTAGCACGTCACATGTCAATAAAACACGTAGGCGGCTCTGTTTCCTCAAAACAGTGTTCAAAACAATTTTAGGTTAAAGTATGCAATGATGTGCATTTTCTTTCAAGGTTAGCCAGCCTACTAATGCATGCATCAAAACACCTCCAGAATGAGCAAGAACCTCTTGTTCTTGCTCCTCCCAACTTTTCCTAAATTTGTAAATTTTACCCTTAACAAGGGTATTTTGGTAATTTGCCCATTCGAGGCACTAAAATTATTAATTGACCTCTAGACCCTTCAGGTAATTTTTCATTGTCGTCTCGTCGCGCAGTCCGATATGCTCCAATCAAACCTCCGGAACTGCGTATAATTATTCCTCAGGTCAGATAACATATAATTTAATTGTATTTCCTATTTTCTGGGCTTAATTTAAATCATTGGGCCCGTTTACACCTATTGGGACCGATTGTACCTTAATGGGCCTTAATCAGCCTTAAGCCCGTTTTTCACTTAATTTCCACTTTATCGAGGCCTATTGGGCTCATTGGGCCCACCAATAATTTATTGGGCCTCGTTCTAACTCTTGAATAACTCAATTTATTATTTACGACAATTTATCCGACTTTCCATAATTTAATTCAATTTATGCGGAATTTAAATTCATATCACGCATAACGATGTAAATTATCGTAAATAAGGGTCACTTACCCGAGATTCCATGCTAATCCGTAAATCGAGGCTATCTCGAGCTCTCGGTAGATGCCAATCGTCGAGCTACATAATTTCATAATTTTTTCGGGTAAGTTTTCAGTCCAAAATTAATTAAATTAAATATTTTGAAATTTAAATCGGGTCAATTTCAACCACTACTGACTTACCCGAAGCTCGATTGCATCACTGGAATTTTCTCCAATTTTTTCTCTTTTTCTTTTTCCCTTTTTTCTCCTTTTTCCCTCTCTTTTTGGCTGAACTGGTTCGGACCGGTTCAGACCCGTGGGTTCACCCCGGTTCACTCCGGTTCGGCCGGTTCACTGCCTTGTTGGCCGGTTCTCCTCCGGCTTCCACTGCCAGCATCTCCGTTGGGTCGTCTGCATCACGAATCTGGGCTTGGTTCGCCTCAAGCTCGCCAAAAAATGGCCGGTCCGGACTGTTCTCCTCCAGCCGTCGGGACCCATTTCTCCTCTTGGCCGTCGCCGGCGATTCCAGCCGTTTCGTCAGCTGCTACTGGTCTCAAAATGACCGGCTCCTCCTCCTGAACTCATCGGTGGCCTCCATTGATGCCCAGCCGCCGTGGATCGCCGGAAATCGGGCCGTTTCTCCTCGGTTCTTTCCCTCCTCCGATCGGCTTCCTCCGGCCACTACACGGCGCGTCTCCGGTACCATCTTGCTCGCCGACCTCCCCTCTTCCTCGTCGGCTCCTCGTCGGGGGTCGTCGGTCGCCGGTGCGTCCTCGGGCTTCCTCGATTTTCTCGGCTTCCGTTCTTCGTCTCCTTTCGCGTTTCTGATTCTTTTTCTTTTTTTTTTTCAATTCTTTAATTTATTTTATATATTTATTTATTTTTATTATTTATTTATTTTAATTATTACACTATTCCTTAAAATACTCTATAAAAATCCAAAATATCCCTTAAAATATCCTTAAAATTATTATTTAATTCTAAATTAATTAATTTTATTTTATTTAATTTATTTGTTATATTTTAACCATTTTTCGGATATAATTTCTCCTTATTTTTGGGATATTGTCCCGAATGACTTTTAGGTATATTTTTCGATTATTTTCGGGATTATTTTTCAAACTAAAAATCCTGATTAATCCCTATAAATTGATATCTTGATCAATTTAACCCAAAATAAATTTGTTTCACCTTTATTGACCAAGATTTCTCAATCCGTTATTTTTAATTAAATTTCCTCTCATCGAATTTATACCGACTTTCGGTCTTTTGACCATTTTACCTTTACACGTGTTCGAAATTAATTTAACCCGACTTTCCTTCATGAATACTCATTCATTTTGTATTTTAATTAAATTCGGGTCTTACAGAGCTTTTCTGCTTACTTTTTTCTTATTGTCTCCAATGTCTTTATGACTTGTATTTATACACCCAATTGGTTGGTGAAGCATTTAATGCTTTTTCTCCTGCTGAGAACCTGCAGAAATAGCCGTTGGAATTCTGCAGAAGAGGTCCAGATCGATCTCATTTATCTGAGGAGATCGATCTCTTAGTTCCTGAACCTGCAACACAAAAGAATTTTACAAAGGGCAGATCGATCTCATTTATCGACAGATCGATCTGCTTGTTAGCTTTATACAAAGGAGATCGATCTCTTGTTAAGGAGGAGATCGATCTCTGCTTTGAAAATATTGCTCCTGCTTATAGGAGATCGATCTCATAACCCCATGAGATCGATCTTACAATGTCTCGGCCTTGAGGAGATCGATCTCACCATTCCTTGAGATTGATTTCACAAAGTCTCTGCCCTTGAGGAGATCGATCTCACCATTCCTTGAGATTGATTTCACAAAGTCTCTGCCTTGAGGAGATCGATCTCACCAATCCTTGAGATCGATCTGGCTAAGCCTCTTCCTTGAGGAGATCGATCCTGCAAGGCTTTTGGACTGATTTGATTAATTCATTTTCTTAGTTTCCCGCCAAACTTTAGTTTTATAAAGATTTGAAGTTTGACAATATTTCTATGTGATCATTGATGCAATATGATTTTAAGATTAATACCTAGAAATAGTTTCTTACAAATGATTTGAACATAAGTTTATTTGATATTAATGTTTTGTCATTTCAAAATACATCATCCAAAGTTAACAACTTTGAATTTGCAAACGACTCTTTAGACCATCTTATTTGAATTTTTTAATTAGAAAAATCAAATTTAAATATCTTACAAAATGAATAATAATTTAGATAGTACTAAGTGCAAATTTCATCTGGTTCATATTCCATTTTTGGCATAAAAAACAAAACCTGAATGAAAATGGCATGAAATTCAACCCCTTTTCCCTATGGCTATTCCAGTGGTCTCAAATTCTTGCAAGAAAAAGAATGAAAAGAAATGAGATGTGGCACAGACGGTATCCTTACCTTACATCTTTCCCAATAAGCATTTTTCCTTTTTTCCTGTGAGCTCGTTCTGATTCTAAGAAACTTGAAGAGCTACTTTTCAAAAGAGTAGAGTTCCAAATAGTTGTAGGTCGAGATGCTTGGTTTGTGATTACACTAGTCTGGGCCCAGGGGTAGAATCCTGTTTCCCATTTTTGTAGCGTCTGAAAAGCTGATCCCTAATCCTGAAAGTGAAAAGGCCAAAATTTAAATTCAAACCTTATCAACTACCCAATCAATGCTTCAATTTCAGTATTCTATTCTGACAAAAAAAAAAACCCACGGCCACAAGCCCTGGGATATCTTGTAAATTATCCTGGAAATCATCATAAGAATCTCGGTTGTCTGAAAATATTAATATTAAGTTTACATATCAATCTATTACATACAGAGGAATAAGTGTGAAATAATTTCACAAATCGAAAAAAAAAAAAACCTCAAAAGGACGATTTGCAAACAAATAGAGCTACACAATTAAATCAAGTCAACGACCATATAATCTAATACAAGTTATATATCTGTATTCTAATCTGTATTATAACCTATGATTTTATAACCTGTATTATAATCTGTGAGTTAAAACTTAAGAAGAAAGAAAATAGATATAAATAAACTTTTGATTCTGATAAGAAATGCTTACATGTTCATCGTCATCAGAGCAGGTTTCGCAACAGCGCTTCTGGGAGTGGCGTGACTCGTTTAGTCCCAACGCACTTTCATCTACATAGTCGCCGAAGGATTGAATTACCTGTGAATAGTTCTCCATGGATTGTTTTGGCAAAAAGGAAGGATCCATGGTTTCTAGTCCATGTATACAGGGATTTAAAACGCGATCGCGGCCTCGTTTTCGGTTGCGTTGCGTTTGTCGCGGTTACGGATATAACGGAGACCATCGTGATCATAACGGCTATCGCGGTCGTGATTTTTTTTTCGCACAACTTATCCCAAAATGCAATATTTGCAATTATAATCATAATTAGTCTTATTTTATAATTTTTAAAGTAATTTATGATATCTTAAATCTAATATTTTTGTGAAAAATTTAGTCATAATTTTTTGATTATAATAAAACATTATAATTTAATAAAATTACTTATAATAATTGAAAAATAACAAAAGTAGAAAATGGAGATCAATAATTACTAAATTAATTCTTATTAATATAACTATTTTTCATCTAAAATATTAAAGAATTGTTTCACCAAATTTTTGTCATTTTTTTTATATAAATTAATTATGTCAACATTTCTCTTTTTTTTTTTTTTTCTCTTCTATATGAATTTCTACAAAAATTAATAATCAACAGAATAAAAACATATTAAATTCAATCTGCTATAAAAATTATATATATTTCAAATCTTACATATTACCACATAGTCGAATGACGAGGAAGATCATGTTCTCCCTCTTCACTTTCAGAGCCACGTTGATTTGGTCTTTGTGATCTCTATTCCAAAGTCAAACCATATCCTTGTTCTTGATACATTTGCGAGGGTGGATACATTTGAGGTGGATACATTTGTTGAGGTGGATACATTTGTGGTGGTGGATACATATGAGGATAATAAGGCATAGGATAATTAGGAAATGGTTGAGGTGGATAATAACCTTGTGGTGGGGGATAATAACCGTAAGGAGGTTGAAAATGTAAAGATGGTCTCGATGGATAATGATCTTGAGTACCAAATGATTCATTAGTAGAACTTGACCTTCTAGACGAAGAGCCTCTAAAAGTATCATGTTGGTACTTCTTGACTTTTCCCTTTGATCGAGCTCTATCTTGACTTCCATCCCCACTAGATCTAAAAGATGGATTTACTTCATAATCTGACATATCAATGAATAATCCACCAGTTGCAGCAAGCCCATATTCTCCTCCAAGTGGACTGAAAGGTCTATTTTCTCTTGCACCACCACTATAATCAGCACTACTACCATGATCACCACCATCACCACCACCATCACCACCACCATCACCAGCATCAGATGGAGTTGAACTCTCGTCATCATCATTCTGAGTTGCTGTCGGATTTGAACTTGACTGATGAACGTTTTCTTCTGATTGATGTGACTGTTCATAGTTTATTTCATCATCAAAATTATCTGCAGGCAACCAATCAGAATTTTGACCATCTAACAAAGGTCTTTCTCTCTCTTGCAACCATTCTGAAAGTGGATCTTCGTCTTCAAATATATGATCAAGGCTAATAGAATTGAAACTATCGTTTATCTCATCAGGACTCATTCTTTTTTGATGTCTCATCCTTAGCCTCATATTATAATAAGTATAAACTAACTTCTGAAGTCTTTCATATTTCAATCTATTTCTGGCCTTAGTGTGTATATAGCTAAATGTGCTCCAATTTCTTTCACAATTTGATGCAGAAGTTGTTTGACTAAGCACTTTAATTGCCAATTTTTGTAATTCAGGAACACATGTGCCATATATCATCCATCATTCAGCTGTATAAAATTATTTAAAATAAATTTAGCATCCAAAATAATTAAATAATATTAAATAAATTTTAATAAATTAACTGTTTACCTGGATTCATTTGCTTCCAAGCTCTCTGTGCCTGAGGTGTACTGAACGTCTCATTTTTTTTGTCGAAATAATATCAACTATATTGATAAAAAATATAATTTCTCAAATAAATAAATACAAAAAGTAATTCTATTTCTAATACACAAAGTAAATTTTAGAGTATAAAACAGTATTAAACACTAACCTGATTAATCATCCTGATTTGAGTATCCAGAAGGTTCTAATCTTTCTATTACTGCTTTTGTCCCTTGTAATGTTTCTCTTAACACACTTTCAGAATGCTCCGCACCAAATTAAAATTGAGGATTAAGATAGTAACCTAAAAATAATTCAGAACAATATTATCTAAAAGTAATAAAAATAAATATATAACTAATTTAAACATAATGATAAAACATAAAAATGTTTTTAATTACCATTCACATTTTTAGTCTACTTATCAGCTGAATGCAAGTCAGAATGCATGAAGATCCATCTATTGTCAATAATCTTTTCATAATCAGCAGAGTATCGACATTCTGCCTGAATTACCCGTTTAGCTCTATCCATAGCCTCATAAATAAAGCCTATGGTTGGTTTCTCATCACTATCCCCAAACCCCAATACCTTTACCAAAGGCTCATAAACTTTTGTTATGTCACGTGCTCTTCGCCAAAATTCTTTTCCTAAAACAATTTTTTTGGCTTCATAGGCAGGCCCCGACTTTTGTTGTCCCCATTTTGACTCTTTGAACTCCTATATTGTCATAACCCAATACTACTAAAATCAGTGCAAATTTTTCGCTTTTGAAAAATCTTTCTTACCTCATTGTGACATATTCCTCTAAACAGGTCAGGCTGTGAATCAATATCGATATACCCTTTTTAACCATTAAAATATCACACGTAACCACACATACTGATATCATTTATCATATAATAGAGTGGTCGGTATGTTTTATACATCACATGATTCTATATTTACATCCCCAAATATTCTTTCATATACAATACTGTGCTGTAAGCATACTAATACAAAATTCTGTACGTGGTGTATACCTGACAGTCGATGGGAAACAAAGATATCAGCTATGCCGTCTACTCTCTACACCCGCTATCTCTATGGTGGAAACACTGAAAGTGGGTGAAAAATGAAAGGGTGAGCTCCACATGCTCAGTAAGGCAATAATACAAACGGGTAGATAGCTATACTATCTACATGCTAATAAGAAATCAGGATATATGTGAGCATGAGGTAAAAACAATGATATGCCATATATAATATCATCTGTTCTAAGACAGGAAATCAACATATTAAAACATGGAATAATTCTCATGTGAAAACATCTCATGCTCAATGAAACAACATGTTTTAAAATACCCCATATGGGTCAAAATATAATACACTCACAAATCGAATTCCATTTCAACAAAATTCTTTATTTTCAAATCTCCGTTATAAAATCACCCTTCTCACAGGGTTACAAATCAATGAAAGTTTCATAAAACCCCTCTATGGGAAAATCAAATCTCAATTGAAATCATAAGAAAATCGGGGCCTAACCGCTCCCTCGGGTCTACCCTGGTTTATCAAGACCAATAGTTATATCATGTGAGACATGTAAACGACTATATCGGTAATATCCAGGACTATGGCCATAACCTCGTGATCCCTGGCACACGGATCCTAGTGTGCGGGGTACAACACCTGAAACGGGAGGTGGGTCATTCTACCCGCCAGAATAGCATAATATCAGGATTGCGAGGGTAAGACTTGCTGTCTCGTGGCTAATGCCACTCCACTCCAACAATCCCCACGGTACAGCGTACACCGCGTGACATACACGGTACAACGTACTCCGTGAACCCAAGCTCAACCAGGGGTGCCTGTAATAGGTCTTATCCACCCATGTCTAGTATGTCTTAGTCTGCACGTGTGAGAAACCTCGTACGAGAAAAACTCTAGTACAGTAGTCATATGAGATAAATCTGTAAAATAGTATGAGCAAGGCTCTAGCACTCTGTGTATGAGTTAAAATATAAAATCCAGTGCAAGCAGTGCTCAAGCAGAGTTACAACTCATATAACACTGATAGGTGGCTCAATTTTATCAAAACATGTTAAATAAATATCAATTGGCACCTAACCTGTGCCCTTTTCACTTAAAACATGAAAATAATAGCCAACCTATCCATAAATTGCTTGAATTAGAGCAATATCATCATGAAAACATTATAATCATGAAATTCATGCAATTTCATAGCCTTACTACGCTTTTTGAAATTTTCCTAACTGGGGGCAAAATAGTCATTTTTCACTATTTCCATATTTTTCCGTAAAAAATATTATTCTATTTTCGGGTAGCCTATTGAATTTAACGTAATGTAAATCCCCTCAAAATTACGTACAGCTACCTCTAAGTGTTCATAAAATTCCCTTACCTGGAATTACGCACGAGCTTATCCCGACTCGGTTGTACCAGGTTTCTCAGTCCAATTTGCTTGTCTACGGAGCTACATATAACCACATATGGGTTCAGTTCAAATATACAGATCAGCATTTCACTCTTACTGATCGAATCTAAAGCTCTGGGCCTGTTTTACTCTATTGGGCCCGATTGTACTTTAATGGGCCTCGAACCCCTTTTTCAGCCCGTTTTCACTTTTTAAATCCCTTCTTCGGGTTTACTGGGCTTATTTGATTTATCAATAATCATCGAGATTCGTTCCAAACTCAGTGGATGGCCCAGTTACTGTTTACGAAAATTGCTTTTGAAATTTTAAATAAAATTCCTTTTATGCAGAATTAATCCGTAAATCCGTAAAATAATCTTAACTCTGCATTAAAGGACTCATATTATCGAAATTAAAATATACTTACCAAATACGGTGCGGGGTACGAAAATCAAAGCTAATTCACTCTCGTTCGGGCTCTGCAGTGACACTGCACAATTTTACAATTCCAAGTCATTTTCCAATAAAAGAATATTAAATTGAATTCTCGAGATTTATCCGCAGGTCAATCCCGACTCTCGGTCACTTACATGAATTTTCAAGTCGTCCCCGGGTACCTTCTTTCCTTTTTTCCCCTTTCTTTTTTTTTCTTTTTCCTTTTCTCTTTCTTTTTCTTTTCCTTTTTTCCTTCTCCCTTTCCTGGCTACAGTGCCGTTTTGGCCCGTTTGCCGTCGTCGGTGATTCCGGCCATCTCGTCGGCAGCCAGTGGCCTCAACAGAATTGGCTCGGCCAGGGGAATGCTCGGCTGGGCTAAATCGGAGTTGGGACACCACCGTTTGCCGGGACCGACGCGTTTTCTCCCCGGATCTTTCGACCGTCGATTCGTCGAAAATAGCTGCCGTCGACGCGTGTTGCTGGTACCATTGGAATCATCGAGCTTCGCTTTTCCTTTTCTGACCAGTAGCTGGGCTCGTCGGAAGTCGGTGGATCGTCGGAGGGTATCAGGTTTCGTGGGTCGACTATGGGTTCCGTTTTTCACTTGCTCTCTCCCCAATTTTCACGTGTTCGGGACCAAATTGAATCGACTTTCTTCATCAATCCTCAATCTTTTCCCTATTTTCAATTCCTTATTTTTAGTCACCTCGATTTAATTCCTTAGACGAACTTGTTGCTTCGTTGTTTTCCCGATTTATCCTTATTCGATTTTACTTACATTATTTCGTTTCAACCACATTTATCAAATCCGAATCAACCATCTTATGAATCCAATAACATATAATAATGTCGTACAATATGGAAATCATAAGGAATATCGTACAAAAATTACGGATCTCACAATCTCCCCCGCTAAAATAATTTGGTCCTCCAAATTAGAACCAAATTAATCGGTAAACAACTCCGGGTACTTCTCCTGTACATGCTCTATAGCTCCCAGGTAGCTTCCTCCGGAGTGTGATACTGCCACTGAACCTTCTCTAGGGAGATCGTCTTGGATCGTAATACCTTCTCCTTCCTATTTAAAATTCAAACTGGTCTCTTAACATATGTCATACTGTCACTGAGCTCTAACGGCTCGTAGTGAATCACGTGTGACGGATCCGGATGGTACTTCCGAAGCATAGAATCGTGGAAGACACTATGTACACCCGCCAACTTTGGTGGCAATGCCAATCTATAGGCCTTATCTCCCACTCACTCCAGAATCTCAAAAGGTCCAATAAAACGAGGGCTCAGTTTACCTTTCTTACCAAACCTCATGATACCCTTGGAAGGAGAAACTCTCAAAAACATCGACTCACCCTCTGCAAACTCTAGTGGTCTGCGTCTCCTATCAGCATAACTCATCTGTCGACTCTGAGCTGTCCGCAATCTATGCATATCAACCTGACATCCTCAGTAGCCTTCTGAACTAAGTCAGGAGCAAAAAACAGTTTGTCACCAATCTCTTCCCATCCAATAGGGGAACGGGATCTGCGACCATACAATGCCTTATACGGTGCCATCCCGATACTCGAGTGATAACTATTATTGTAGGCGAACTCGGCTAATGGAAAATGATCATCCTAAGAGCCTCCAAAATCCAGCACACACGCTCTCAACATATCCTCTAGAGTCTGTATAGTCCTCTCTGACTGACAATCTATCTGAGGATGGAAAGCGGTGCTAAATCTCAACTGGGTCCCCAACGCTTCCTGAAAATGTTCCCAAAAATGGAAAGTGAAGCGGGCATCCCTATCAGAAACAATGCTCACTGGAACGCCATGTAGGCTGACAATCTCTTGAACAAATAAGTTCGCCAACGTACTTAGAGCATCTGTAGCTCTCATAGCTAAGAAATGGGCGGACTTCGTCAGTCTATCCACAATCACCCAGATGGCATCGTGACATCTGCGGATCCTCGGTAATCCCATCACAAAATCCATGGTGACATGCTCCCAGTTCCATGTTGGTATCGGTAGAGTCTGCAATAATCCTGTAGACTTCTGATGCTCTACCTTTACCTGCTGACAGATGAGACATCTCACAACATACTCTGCTATGTCTCTCTTCATCCCAGACCACTAATAAACTTTTCGAAGATTCTGATACATCTTCGTGCTCCCCGGATATATTGTATACCTTACTGAGTGAGCCTCTGATAAAATCATCCTCCTGATCTCAGGATCCTCGGGAACACATATCCTATCCCGGAACCTCAGTAATCCATCAGTACTCAATACAAAATCTGTATCTGCATCTGCCTGTACCTACCTCATCAACTGAATACATCCCTGATCACTTTGCTGAGCCTGCCAGATACGATCAATCAACTCCGGCTCCAATCTCAGGCTTGCAATGATCTCAACTCTGTCAATCTCAGGGGGTGCTATGTCCAAACTGAGGCTCGCGAACTGCTCTAACAAGTCATATTCCCGAACCATCGTAAATGATACTAAACCTAGGCTCTTCCTGCTCAAAGCATCAGCAACTACATTAGCCTTTCCCGGGTGGTATAATATCTCGCAATCATAATCCTTCAGGAGTTCGAGCCATCTCCTCTGTCTCATCTTCAGCTCTTTCTGCGAGAATAAATACTTCAGACTCTTATGGTCTGTAAAGATCTGAAACTGCTCACCATTTAAGTAATGACGCCATATCTTCAGTGCAAACACTATGGCCGCCAACTCTAAATCATGGGTCGGATAGTTTCTCTCGTGATCTTTCAGCTGTCTAGATCCATAGGCAACTACCCTCCCATCCTGCATCAATACACAACCCAATCCCTGATGTGATGCATCTGTATATACCAAGAAACCTCCTGAGCTGGTAGGTATGGTGAGAACTGGAGCACTGGTCAATCGACGCTTCAGCTCCTGAAAACTCCTCTCACAGGTATCGTCCCACACAAACTCAACATCCTTCCGTGTGAGACGTGTCAACGGAGCAACTAATCTGGAGAAACCCTCTACAAATCTCCTGTAGTATCCTGCCGAACCCAAAAAACTCTGAATCTCTGTGACTGTCCTGGGCCGCTCCCACTGAACAACTGCCTCTATCTTTGATGGGTCCACTGACACTCTATCCCTCGATACTACATGGCCCAGAAAAGAAATCCGCTCTAACCAGAAGTCACACTTACTGAGTTTGGCATACAACTGTCTCTCTCTGAGGGTTTGTAACACTATCCTCAAATGCTGCTCGAGGTCCTCCTGGATCTAGAGTATACTAAAATATCATCGATAAACACAATCACAAACCGATCCAGGTATGGCTTGAACACATCGTTCATCAAAGCCATGAATGCTGCGGGAGCACTAGTCAACCCGAATGACATAACCAAAAACTCATAATGACCATAACGGGTCCTAAATGCTGTCTTGGGCACATCCTCTCTCCGTATCCTCAGCTGATGATACCCAGACCTCAGATCAATATTAGAAAAGACCTGTGCTCCCCGAAGCTGATCCAACAAATCGTCAATGCATGGAAGGGGATACTTATTCTTAATGGCAGCCTTATTCAACAATCTGTAATCCATACACAATTGGAGGCTGCCATCCTTCTTCCTCACAAATAAGACTGGAGCTCCCCAAGGTGATACGCTTGGTCTCACAAACCCCTTTTCAAGCAAATCCTGTAACTACTTTCTCAGCTCCTCCAACTCAATCGGAGCCATCTAATACGGTGGTCTCGAAATTGATTCTGTACCAGGTACTAAATCTATCCCAAACTCCATCTCTCTGGCTGGTGGTAATCCTGGTAAATCGTCTGGAAAGACGTCAGGAAACTCCCTAACCACTGAAATATCTCTTAAATTTGATCGTCCCTGGTCCGTATCAACCACATATGCGATGAATCCTTCAAAACATAAATCATAACATCAGCAAAATTCATTGCTCCATTCAGAACAACCACTGATTTCATTACTTTTCAGGGAAATTTAACAACACATCGTTCGGGGGTATTAAACGTTAATGTCTTAGAAAAGCAATCTAACACAACTCGATTGGCAGCCAACCAATCTATTCCTAATATGACATTAAAGTCCCTCATATACATCACAATAAGGTCGGCTGACATTTCTTTTTCTCCGACTTTCAACTTACAGTCCCTGACTAGTTTATGGGGGTAAGTATTAACAATTTACTACTCAGAGGAATAGGCTTTACATACTTAGACAATTTACATGCAAATGAAGGTGATACAAATGAATGCGTGGCACCAGGATCAATCAAAACATATGCTTCTAAATCAAAGATCAGGATGGTACCTTTCACCACATCAGACGACTGATCTGCCGTATCCTGGTCCAAATCATGAACTCGCCCTGTACCCATCACCTACTTCCCTTTCTCTTTGGCAGTAGCTCTCCTCCTCTGAGCAGAAACCTGAACTGGAGCTCTCTCCGGCTCCTTGCCCTTTTGTGGGGCAGAGTCCTGTCTCTCTGGGCAATCTCTCATCACATGCCCTGGCCTCCCACAACGATAACATACTACAGTAATAGCTATAGGCACTGAACAAGGTCTGGTATCTTGATATCTGCCACATCATCTACATCGATCAGTGGTAGGCCATGGTCCTCCAATGACAATGCCTCTAGCTGTAGTAAAGCTGGATGAACAGGGGGTCTATCTGTCCTCTCCTGAACCTCCTCAATCTTAGACCTCTTATCAGAGAGTCGTACCCCTCTCCCGAAAAATTTATCTCTCTCGGGTCTCTTCTGGTCTTTGTCTCGACTTCTACTAAATTTTCTTGTCTCAGAGACATTTCGCTCATAATCTTGCTCACACAGCTGAGCTCTATGTACTGCCTCCTCATAAGTCGAAACATCAAAGGGAGCCAATCGAGATCTAATGGCTAGTCTCAGTCCATCTATAAACTTTTGGACCTTTCGATCCTCACTGCCAATCGTCTCCAAATCATATCTCCCTAAAGAGATGAATAAACTCTCATACTCATCAATAGATTGGTTCCCCTAAATCAAACTCAAAAACTCCATCCTCAACTTTCGCTAAGCAGTAGCGAGAACATATTGCCTCCTAAAGGCATCCAAAAATATCTCCTATGTGACTTCAGCATGTCGAGCTCTCAATATCGGCTCGATAGATCTCCACCAATGCTCTGCCTCTCCTCGAAACACAAATACGGCAAAAGCAACCCTATCAGTAGTAGTGCACCTGAAAAGCCTATATAGCTTCTCCATCTGATACACCCAATCCTTAGCTACTACTGGGTCCTTCCTCCCGTGGAAGACTGGAGGTCTAAACTTATGAAAATGTCTAAATCTATCCAGGTCATACTCATATCCAGCATCCTGAGCTGGCTGGGGTCTCATTGCCTTTACAGCCTGAGCCTGAACCTTGGGTAACTCTGCGGCCTGTGCCGACATCTCGGGATCAAGTGCTGCCTGTCCCACCGGATCTCGCCTATCTCTAGCCTCGAGCGCTGCCTGTTGCGCTACAATCTCAGCCAGGCTCTCAATACTCCGCTCAAGTCTAGTGAAGCGTGCCTCAGTCTCATTTGGTCTCACAGCAGTACCCTCGGGTACCTGACCATTTTGTATACCATCACCACGGCCTCTAGGCCTGCCCCTACGACCTTTAGCATGTGTACTAGCTCCTCTACCACTGCGGGTGACTGACATAATCTAAATTTTGTAATCCAAGATCATTTGTTAATTTAATTCCCATCTAGTATACACTTGACATCTCATACAGCACAGTACTAAGGGGATGTAATTTTTCCTTAACGACCACTATCGACTCTTATCCGACCAACTCTAACTCTTAATTGCTTACTTATTGATACTAATTCACGTCTGGTCAACCTTTGCTCTGATACCACTTTTACTATCACAACCCAATACTACTAAAATCAGTGCAAATTTTTTGCTTTTGGAAAACCTTTCTTACCTCCTCGTGACATATTCCTCTAAACAGGTCGGGCTGTAAATCAATATTGCTATACCATTTTTAACCATTAAAATATCACACGTAAACACACATACTGATATCATTTATCATATAATAGAGTGGTCGGTATGTTTTATACCTCACATGATTCTATATTTACATCCCCAAATATTCTTTCATATACAATACTGTGCTGTAAGCATACTAATACAAAATTCAGTACGTGGTGTATACCTGACAGTCGATGAAAAACAAAGATATCAGCTATGCCGTCTACACTCTACACCTGCTATCTCTATGGTGGAAACACTGAAAGTGGGTGAAAAATGAAAGGGTGAGCTCCACAAGCTCAGTAAGGCAATAATACAAACGGGTAGATAGCTATACTATCTACATGCTGATAAGAAATCAGGATATATGTGAGCATGTGGTAAAAAAAATGATATGCCATATATATAATATCATCTGTTCTAAAACAAGAAATCGACATATTAAAACATGGAATAATTCTCATGTGAAAACATCTCATGCTCAATGAAACAACACGTTTTAAAATACCCCATCTGGGTCAAAATATAATACACTCACAAATTGAATTCCATTTCAATAAAATTCTTTATTTTCAAATCTCCGTTATAAAATCACCCTTCTCACAGGGTTACTAATCAATGAAAGTTTCATAAAATCCCTCCATGGGAAAATCAAATCTCAATTGAAATCATAAGAAAATCGGGGCCTGACCCCTCCCTCGGGTCTACCCTGGTCTATCAAGACCAATAGTTATATCATGTGAGACATGTAAACGACTATATCGGTAATATCCAAGACTATGGTCATAACCTCGTGATCCCTGGCACACGGATCCTAGTGTGCGGGGTATCACACCTGAAACGGGAGGTAGGTCATCCTACCCGCTAGAACAGCATAATATCAGGATTACGAGGGCAAGACTTGCTGTTTCGTGGCTAATACCACTCCACTCCAATAATCCCCATGGTAGAGCATACTCCGCGTGACATACACTGTACAACGTACTCCGTGAACCCAAGCTCAATCAGGGGTACCTGTAATAGGTCTTATCCACCCATGTCTAGTATGTCTCAGTCTGCACGTGAGCATATCATCTCACTGTGACACACAGTCAACAGGAGTCTCCAACACGACTATATGCATGTCATATAAATTCCTGTGCGAGCGAAGCTCCAGCACGGCTCCATGCATATTCATGATATCTGAAAACCTCGTGCGAGCGAAGCTCTAGCACGGTTTCATAGAAATCAATGAAATCTGCCTACGAGCAGCGCTCAAGTACGACTTAAACTGATTATAAATTCAATTCAAATCCACGTACGAGCATTGCTCCAATACAGATATGTATAAAAACTCAGTGAAAACCTCGTACGAGAAAAACTCCAATACGGTAGTCATATGAAATAAATCTGTAAAGTAGTGTGAGCAAGGCTCCAGCACTCTGTGTATGAGTTAAAATATAAAATCCAGTGCGAGCAGTGCTCAAGCACGGTTACAACCCATATAACAGTGATAGGTGACTCAATTTTATCAAAACATGTTAAATAAATATCAATTGGCACCTAACCTGTGCCCTTTTCACTTAAAACATGAAAATAATAGCCAACCTATCCATAAATTGCTTGAATTAAAGCAATATCATCATGAAAACATTATAATCATGAAATTCATGCAATTTCATAGCCTTACTACCCTTTTTGAAATTTTCCTAACTGGGGGTAAAATAGTCATTTTTTACTATTTCCATATTTTTCCGTAAAAATTATTATTCTATTTTCGGGTAGCCTATTGAATTTAACATAATGTAAATCCCCTCAAAATTATGTACAGTTACCTCTAAGTGTTCATAAAATTCCCTTACTTGGAATCACGCACGAGCTTATCCCGACTCGGTCGTACCAGGTTTCTCAGTCCAATTTGCTCTTCTACGGAGCTACATATAACCACATATGGGTTCAGTTCAAATATACAGATCAGTATTTCACTCTTACTGATCGAATCTAAAGCTCTGAGCCTGTTTTACTCTATTGGGTCCGATTGTACTTTAATGGGCCTCGAACCCCTTTTTCAGCCCGTTTTCACTTTTAAATCCCTTCTTCGGGTTTACTGGGCTCATTTGATTTATCAATAATCATCGGGCTTCGTTCCAAACTCAGTGGATGGCCCAGATACTGTTTACGATAATTACTTTGAAATTTTAAATAAAATTCCTTTTATGCAGAATTAATCCATAAATCCGTAAAATAATCTTAACTCTGCATTAAAGGACTCATATTATCGAAATTAAAAGATACTTACCAAATACGATGCGGGGTACGAAAATCAGAGCTAAATCGGCTCTCGTTCGGGCTCTGCAGTGACACTGCACAATTTTGCAATTTCGGGTCATTTTCTAATAAAATAATATTAAATTGAATTCCCGGGATTTATCCGCAGGTCAATCTCGACTCTCGGTCACTTACCCGAATTTTCAAGTCGTCCCCGGGTACTTTCTTTCCTTTTTTCCCCTTTTTTTTTCTTTTTCCTTTTCTCTTTCTTTTTCTTTTCCTTTTCTTCTTTTTTCCTTCTCCCTTTCCTGGCTACGGTGCCGTTTTGGCCCATTTGTCGTCGCCGGTGATTTTGGTGATCTCGCTAGCAGCAAGTGGCCTTAACAGAACCGCCTCGGCCAGGGGAATGCTCGGCTGGGCTGAATCGGAGTTAGGACGCCACCGTTCGTCGGGACCGACGCGTTTTCTTCCCGGATCTTTCGGCCGTCGATTCACCGAAAATAGCTGCCGTCGGCGCGCGTTGTTGGTACCGTTGGAATCGCTGGGCTTCGCACTTCCTTTTTCGATCGATAGCTGGGCTCGTCGGACGTCGGTGGATCGTCGGAGGGTATCGGGTTTCACGGGTCGGCTATGGGTTTCGTTTTTCACTTTCTCTCTCCCTGATTTTCAGATTTTCCTATTTTCGTTTTTTTATTAATTATTTTATTATTACTTTAATACATTAAAATATATTAAAATAATCCAAATATCCCAAAAAAAATCTTGAAAATTATTATTTTATCCATTTAATCAATAAATGGATTTCTTAGTCTATTTTCATCTTTACCGGTATATTTTACGATTCTTTTCAGGATAATTTTTCGAATTAAATATCCCGATTAATTCCCGTAAATTCCAATAAATTTATATCTAGATCAATCGACCTCGAATTTAAATATTTTCCTAGGTACTGATCCACATTTCACAAATTCCATATTTTAACAAAAATTACTTATCGAATTTATACCGAATTTTGGTCTTTTGACCATTTTACCATTGCACGTGTTCGGGACCAAATTGAATCAACTTTCTTCATCAATCCTCAATCTTTTCCCTATTTTCAATTCTTTATTTTCAGTCACCTCGATTTAATTCCTTAGACGAACTTGTTGCTTCGTTGTTTTCCCGATTTATCCTTATTCGATTTTACTTACGTTTTTTCGTTTCAACCACATTTATCAAATCTTAATCGACCGTCTTATGAATCCATTAACATATAATAATGTCGTACAATATGGAAATCATAAGGAATATCATACAAAAATTGCGGATCTTACAATCTCCCCCATTAAAAGAATTTGGTCCTCCAAATTAGAACCAAATCAATCGATAAACAACTCCGAGTACTTCTCCTGTATCATGCTCTATAGCTCCCAGGTAGCTTCCTCCGGAGTGTGATACTGCCACTGAACCTTCACCAGGGAGATCGTCTTGGATCGTAATACCTTCTCCTTCCTATCCAAAATTCGAACTAGTCTCTCAACATATGTCATATTGTCACTGAGCTCTAACGGCTTGCAGTGAATCACGTGTGATGGATCCAGATGGTACTTTTGAAGCATAGAAACGTGGAAGACACTATGTACACTTGCCAACTCTGGTGGCAATGCCAATCTATAAGCCTTATCTCCCACTCGCTCCAGAATCTTAAAGGGTCCAATAAAACGAGAGCTCAGTTTACCTTTCTTACCGAACCTCATGATACCCTTGGAAAGAGAAACTCTCAAAAACACCGACTCACCCTCTGCAAACTCTAGTGGTCTACGTCTCCTGTCAGCATAACTCTTCTGTCGACTCTGAGCTGTCTGCAATCTATGCATATCAACCTGACATCCTCAGTAGCCTTCTGAACTAAGTTAGGAGCAAATAACAGTCTGTCACCAATCTCTTCCCATCCAATAGGGGAACGGGATCTGCAACTATACAGTGCCTCATACAGTGCCATCCCGATACTCGAGTGATAACGTTATTGTAGGCGAACTTGGCTAATGGCAAATGATCATCCCAAGAGCCTCTAAAATCCAGCACACACGCTCTCAACATATCCTCCAGAGTCTGTATTGTCCTCTCTGACTGACCATCTATCTGAGGATGGAAAGCGGTGCTAAATCTCAACTGGGTCCCCAACGCTTCTTGAAAATGTTCCCAAAAATGAGAAGTGAAGTGGGCATTCCTATCAGAAACAACGCTCACTGGAACGCCATGTAGCCTGATAATCTCTCGAACATATAAGTTCGCCAACGTACTCAGAGCATCTGTAGCTCTCATAGCTAAGAAATGGGCGGACTTCGTCAGTCTATCCACAATCACCCAGATGGCATCGTGACCTCTGCGAGTCCTCGGTAATCCCATCACAAAATCCATGGTGACATGCTCCCATTTCCATGTCGGTATCGGTAGAGGCAGCAATAATCCTGCAGACTTCTGATGCTCTACCTTTACCTGCTGACAGACGAGACATCTCACAACATACTCTGCTATGTCTCTCTTCATCCTAGACCACCAATAAACTTTTCAGAGATTCTGATACATTTTCGTACTCCCCGAATGTACTGTATACCTTGCTGAGTGAGCCTCTGATAAAATCATCCTCTTGATCTCAGGATCCTCGGGAACACATATTCTACCGCGAAACCTCAGTAATCCATCAGTACTCAATACAAAATCTGTATCTGCACATGCCTGTACCTGCCTCATCAACTGAATACATCCTTGATCACTCTGTTGAGCCTGCTGGATACGATCAATCAACTTCGGCTCCAATCTCAAGCTCACAATAATCTTAACTCTGTCAATCTCAGTGGTGCTATATCCAAACTGAGGCTCGCGAACTGCTCTAACAAGTCATGTTCTCGAACCATCATAAATGATACCAACCCTAGGCTCTTCCTGCTCAAAGCATCAACAACTACATTAGCCTTTCCCGGGTGGTATAATATCTCGCAATCATAATCCTTCAGGAGTTCAAGCCATCTCCTCTGTCTCATGTTCTGCTCCTTCTGCGAGAATAAATACTTCAGACTCTTATGGTCTGTAAAGATCTGAAACTGCTCACCATATAAGTAATGGCGCCATATCTTCAGTGCAAACACTATGGCCGCTAACTCTAAATCGTGGGTCGGATAGTTCCTCTCGTGATCTTTCAGCTATCTAGATCCATAGGCAACTACCCTCCCATCCTGCATCAATACATAGCCCAGTCCTTGATGCGATGCATCTGTATATACCAAGAAACCTCCTGAGCTGGTAGGTATGGTGAGAACCGGAGCAGTGGTCAATTGACGCTTCAGCTCCTGAAAACTCCTCTCACAGGCATCATCCCACACAAACTCAACATCCTTCCGTGTGAGACGTGTCAACGGAGTAGTTAATCTGGAGAAACCCTCTACAAATCTCTTGTAGTATCCTGCCAAACCCAAAAAACTCCGAATCTCTGTGATTGTCTTTGCCCGCTCCCACTGAACAACTACCTCTATCTTGGATGGGTCCACCGACACTCTATCCCCCGATGCTACATGGCCCAAAAAAGAAATCTGCTCCAACCAGAAGTCACACTTACTGAGTTTAGCATACAACTGTCTCTCTCTGAGGGTCTGTAACACCTCAAGTGCTGCTCGTGGTCCTCCTTGGATTTGGAGTATACAAAATTATCATCGATAAACACAATCACAAATTGATCCAGGTATGGCTTGAACACATCGTTCATCAATGCCATGAATGCTGCGGGGGCATTAATCAACCCGAATGGCATAACCAAAAACTCATAATGACCATAACGGGTCCTAAATGCTGTCTTGGGCACATCCTCTCTCCTTATCCTCAGCTGATGATACCCAGACCTCAGATCAATCTTAGAAAAGACCTGTGCTCCCCGAAGCTGATCCAACAAATCGTCAATGCATGGAAGGGGATACTTATTCTTAATGGTAGCCTTATTTAACAATTTGTAATCAATACACAATCAGAGGTTACCATCCTTTTTCCTCACAAAAAGATCGGAGCTCCCCAAGGTGATACGCTCGGTCTCACAAACCCCTTCTCTGGCAAATCCTGTAACTGGTTTCTCAGCTCCTCCAACTCAATCAGAGCCATCCTATACGATGGTCACAAAATCGGTTCTGTACCAGGTACTAAATCTATCTCAAACTCCATCTCTCTGGCTGGTGGTAATCTTGGTAAATCGTCTAGAAAGACGTCAGGAAACTCCCTAACCACTGGAATATCTCTTAAATTCGATCGTACCTGGTCCGTATCAACCACATATGTGATGAATCCTTCAAAACATAAATCATAACATCAGCAAAATTCATTGCTCCATTCAGAACAACCATTGATTTCATTACTTTTTAGGGAAATTTAACAACACATCTTTTGGGGGTATTAAACATTAATGTCTTAGAAAAGCAATCTAACACAACTCGATTGGCAGCTAACCAATCCATTCCTAATATGACATCAAAGTCCCTCATATACATCACAATAAGGTCGGCTGACATTTCTTTTTCTCCAACTTTCAACTTACAGTCCCTGACTAGTGTTTATGGGGGTAAGTATTAACAATTTACTACTAAGAGGAATAGGCTTTACATACTTAGACAATTTACATGCAAATGAAGGCGATACGAATGAATGCGTGGCACCAGGATCAATTAAAACATATGCTTCTAAATCAAATATCAGGATGGTACCTTTCACCACATCAGACGACTGATCTGCCGTATCCTAGTCCAAAGCATGAACTCGTCCTGTACCCATCACCTGCTTCCCTTTCTCTTCGGCAATAGCTCTCCTCTTCTAAGTAGGAACCTGAATTGGAGCTCTCTCCGGCTCCTTGCCCTTCTGTGGGGCAGTGTCCTGTCTCTCTGGGCAATCTCTCATCACATGCCCTGGCCTCCCACATTGATAACATACTACAGTAGTAGCTATAGGCATTGAACAAGGTCTAATACCGTGATATCTGCCACATCACCTACATCGATCAGTAGTAGGGCGTGGTCCTCCAATGACAATGCCTTTAGCTGGTGGTAAAGCCAGATGAACAGGGGGTCTATCTGTCCTCTCATGAACCTCCTCAATCTTCGACCTCTTATCAGAGAGCCGTACCTCTCTCCTGAAAAATCTGTCTCTCCCGGGTCTCTTTCAGTCTTTATCTCGACTTCTACTAAATTTTCTTGTCTCAGAGACGTTTCACTCATAATCCTGCTCACACAGCTGAGCTCTATGTACTGCCTCCTCATAAGTGAAAACATCAAAAGGAGCCAATCGAGATCTGATGGCTGGTCTCAGTCCATCTATAAACTTCTGGACCTTTCGATCCTCACTACCCATCGTCGACAAATCATATCTCCCCAAAGAGATAAATCGACTCTCATACTCATCAATAGACTGGTTCCCCTGAACCAAACTCAAAAACTCCATCCTCAACTTCCGCTAAGCAGTAGCGGGAACATACTACCTCCTAAAGGCATCCAAAAATATCTCCCATGTGACCTCAGCATGTCGAGCTCTCAATATCGGCTTGGTAGATCTCCACCAATGCTCTGTCGCTCCTTGAAACACAAATACGGCAAAAGCAACCCTCTCAGTAGTAGTGCACCTGAAAAGCCTATATAGCTTCTCCATCTGATACAGCCAATCCTCAGCTACTACTGGGTCCTTCATCCCATGGAAGACTGGAGGTCTAAACTTTTGAAAATGTCTAAATCTATTCAGGTCACACTCATATCCAGTATCTTGAGCTGGCTGGGGTCTCACTGCCTCTACAGCTTGAGCCTGAACCGTGGGTAACTCTACGACCTATGCCTGCATCTCGGGATCAGGTGCTGCCTATCCTGTCGGATCTCGCCTATCTCTAGCCTCGAGCGCTTCCTGCTGTGCTACAATCTTAGCCAGGCTCTCAATACTCCGCTCAAGTCTAGCGAAACGTGCCTCAGTCTCATTTGGTCTAACAGTAGTACCCTCGGGTACCTGACCAGTCTTTATACCATCACCACGGCCTCTAGGCCTGCCCTTACGACCTCTAGGCCTGCCCTTACGGCCTCTAGCACATGTACTAGCTCCTCTACCACTGTGGGTGATCGGCATAATGTAAATTCTATAATCCAAGATCATTTGTTAATTTAATTCCCATCTAGTATATACTTGACATCACATACAACACAGTACTAAGCGGATGTAATTTTTCCTTAACGACCACTATCGACTCTTATCTGACCAACTCAAACTCTTAATTGCTTACTTATTGATACTGATTCACGTTTGGCCAACCTCTGCTCTGATACCACTTTTACTGTCACAACCCAATACTACTAAAATCAGTGTAAATTTCTCACTTTTGGAAAATTTTTCTTACCTCCTCGTGACATATTCCTCTAAACAGGTCGGGCTGTGAATCAATATCGATATACCCTTTTTAACCATTAAAATATCACACGTAAACACACATACTGATATCATTTATCATATAATAGAGTGGTCAGTATGTTTTATACATCACATGATTCTATATTTACATCCCCAAATATTCTTTCATATACAATACTGTTCTGTAAGCATACTAATACAAAATTCTGTACGTGGTGTATACCTGACAGTCGATGGGAAACAAAGATTTCAGCTATGCCGTCTACTCTCTACACCCGCTATCTCTATGGTGGAAACACTGAAAGTGGGTGGAAAATGAAAGGGTGAGCTCCACATGCTCAGTAAGGCAATAATACAAACGAGTAGATAGCTATACTATCTACATGCTGATAAGAAATCAGGATAAATGTGAGCATGAGGTAAAAACAATGATATGCCATATATATAATATCATATGTTCTAAAATAGGAAATCAACATATTAAAACATGGAATAATTCTCATGTGAAAACATCTCATGCTCAATGAAACAACACGTTTTAAAATACCCCATCTGGGTCAAAATATAATACACTCACAAATCGAATTCCATTTCAACAAAATTCTTTATTTTCAAATCTCCGTTATAAAATCACCCTTCTCACAGGGTTACAAATCAATGAAAGTTTCATAAAATCCCTCCATGGGAAAATCAAATCTCAATTGAAATCATAAGAAAATCGGGGCCTGACCCCTCCCTCGGGTCTACCCTGGTCTATCAAGACTAATAGTTATATCATGTGAGACATGTGAACGACTATATCGGTAATATCCAGGACTATGACCATAACCTCGTGATCCCTGGTACACGAATCCTAGTGTGCGGGGTATCACACCTGAAACGGGAGGTGGGTCATCCTACCCGCCAGAACATCATAATATCAGGATTGCGAGGGCAAGACTTGTTGTCTCGTGGCTAATGCCACTCCACTCCAATAATCCCCACGATACAGCGTACTCCCCGTGACATACACGATACAACGCACTCCATGAACCCAAGCTCAATCAGGGGTGCTTGTAATAGGTTTTATCCACCCATGTCTAGTATGTCTCAGTCTGTACGTGTAAGCATATCATCTCACTGTGACACACAGTCAATAGGAGGCTCCAACACGGCTATATGCATGTCATATAAATTCCTGTGCGAGCGAAACTCCAACACGGCTGCATGCATATTCATGATATCTGAAAACCTCGTGCGAGCGAAGCTTTAGCACGGTTTCATAGAAATCAATGAAATCTGCGTACGAGCAGCGCTCAAGTACGACTTAAACTGATTATAAATTCAATTCAAATCCACGTACGAGCATTGCTCCAGTACGGATATGTATAAAAACTAAGTGAAAACCTCGTACGAGAAAAACTCTAGTACGGTAGTCATATGAAATAAATCTGTAAAATAGTGTGAGCAAGGCTCCAGCACTCTATGTATGAGTTAAAATATAAAATCCAGTGTGAGCAGTGCTCAAGCACGGTTACAACTCATATAACACTGATAGGTGGCTCAATTTTATCAAAACATGTTAAATAAATATCAATTGGCACCTAACATGTGCCCTTTTCACTTAAAACATGAAAATAATAGCCAACCTATCCATAAATTGCTTGAATTAAAGCAATATCATCATGAAAACATTATAATCATGAAATTCATGCAATTTCATAGCCTTACTACCCTTTTTGAAATTTTCCTAACTGGGGGCAAAATAGTCATTTTTCACTATTTTCATATTTTTTTGTAAAAATTATTATTCTATTTTTGGGTAGGCTATTGAATTTAACGTAATGTAAATCCCCTCAAAATTACGTACAACTACCTCTAAGTGTTCATAAAATTTTCTTACCTGGAATCACACACGAGCTTATCCCGACTCGGTCGTACCAGGTTTCTCAGTCCAATTTGCTCGTCTACGGAGCTACCTTATAACCACATATGGGTTCAGTTCAAATATACAGATCAGTATTTCACTCTTACTAATCGAATCTAAAGCTCTGGGCCTGTTTTACTCTATTGGGCCCGATTGTACTTTAATGGGCCTCGAACCCCTTTTTCAGCCCGTTTTCACTTTTAAATCCCTTCTTCGGATTTATTGGGTTCATTTGATTTATCAATAATCATCGGGATTCGTTCCAAACTCAGTGGATGGCCCGGATACTGTTTATGATAATTACTTTGAAATTTTAAATAAAATTCCTTTTATGCAGAATTAATCCGTAAATCCGTAAAATAATCTTAACTCTGCATTAAAGGACTCATATTATCGAAATTAAAATATACTTACCAAATACGATGCGGGTTACGAAAATCAGAGTTAAATCGGCTCTCGTTCGGGCTCTGCAGTGACACTGCACAATTTTGCAATTTCGGGTCATTTTGCAATTCTAATAAAATAATATTAAATTGAATTCTCGGGATTTATCCTCAGGTCAATCCCGACTCTCGGTCACTTACCCGAATTTTCAAGTCGTCCCCGGGTACTTTCTTTCCTTTTTTCCCCTTTCTTTTTTTTCTTTTTTTTCTTTTTCTTTTTCTTTTCCTTTGCTTTTTTTTTCTTCTCCCTTTCCTGGCTACAGTGCCGTTTTGGGCCGTTTGCCGTCGTCGGTGATTCCATCCATCTCGCCGGCAGCCAGTGGCCTCAACAGAACCACCTCGGCCAGGGGAATGCTCGGCTGGGCTGAATCGGAGCTGGGACGCCGTCGTTTGTCAGGACTGACGCGTTTTCTCCCCGGATCTTTCGGCCGTCGATTCACCGGAAATAGCTGTCGTCGACGCGCGTTGCTGGTACCGTTGGAATCGCCGGGCTTCGCTCTTCCTTTTACGACCGGTAGCTGGGCTTGTCGGACGTCGGTGGATCGTCGGAGGGTATCGAGTTTTGCGGGTCAGCTATGGGTTCCGTTTTTCACTTTCTCTCTCCCTGATTTTCAGATTTTCCAATTTTTGTTTTTTTTATTAATTATTTTATTATTACTTTAATACATTAAAATATATTAAAATAATCCAAATATCCCAAAAAAATCTTGAAAATTATTATTTTATCCATTTAATCAATAAATAGATTTATCAGTCTATTTTCGTCTTTCCCGGTATATTTTTCGATTCTTTTTTGGATAATTTTTCGAATTAAAAATCCCAATTAATTTCAAATTAATTCTTGTAAATTTCAATAAATTTATATCTAGATCAATCGACTTTGAATTTAAATATTTTCCTCGGTACTGATCCAGATTTCGTAAATTCCATATTTTAACGAAAATTACTTATCAAATTTATACCGAATTTTGGTCTTTTGACCATTTTACCCTTGCACATGTTCGAGACCAAATTGAATCGACTTTCTTCATCAATCCTCAATCTTTTCCCTATTTTCAATTCCTTATTTTCAGTTACCTCGATTTAATTCCTTAGACGAACTTGTTGCTTCGTTGTTTTTGTGATTTATCCTTATTCGATTTTACTTACGTTATTTCGTTTCAACCATATTTATCAAATCTGAATCAATCATCTTATGAATCCATTAACATATAATAATGTCGTACAATATGAAAATCATAAGGAATATCATACAAAAATTGCAGATCTCACATATATATTCATGAATAAATTTTTAAAGTAATATAAATAAGATATCACAAAAAAAATTGTTAGATTTAAAAACTAAAAAACAGTTACTAAGTACTAACCTTTGAACTGAACATTTCTCTTAAACCTTGTTTGTGTTTTATTATCTCCTGTAGTTGGATGAAATGGGTGGCAAATTGGGTAAGACCAGGACGAAGTATTTGTCTTCCTTTAGTATATTTTTTCATTAAATCAACCGTCCATATGTGATTGTATATGAAACATGTCACTTTCTTCGCCTCGTCCAAAACTTTTTCCACACTTGACTTTTTGCCAATATCTTCAAGACATAAATCTAAGCAATGACCTGAACAGGCCGTCCAGTACAGATGTTTCCTTTTTCCCATTAATTTTTTTCAGCAGCCTTAAGTGCTGCCTCATTGTCAGTGACTATTGGGACAATGTATTCTTCTCCAATCTCTTCTATAGCATGATCCAATAGCTTGTAGTAAAATTTAGTATCTCTAGTACGAGCACGAGACATCCACAGATTTCCAAAAAATGGTCCCTTTACTACAATAAACGAGAAAATTAATTATATGCATTTGGTTCAAACTGTTTGTCCAACCATCACATATCAGTGTAGCACCTAATTCACTCCAATGAACCTTTAATCCATTAACCCATTCTTTCACTTGTCTATACTCTGACTCCAAATACACATCAGAAACCTCATAAGGTGTTGGGAGTTTGACATGTTGCTCAATTTCTGCTGCTACAGAAACTAAATTGTGCAACCATGGAGAGTTTGCTAACTGAAAAGGGAGTCGATCATATATAAAAAATTTAGATACTGATTCACCTAATTTCTTTCTCAATGTCTTTAAAAAAGAATCATTTACTTTTGGTTGCTTTGCACTCTTGCTTCTAACCAATTCAGGTATGGCTCCCCTTAATGAAAATTCCGAGTCAGTTGGAATGGATTTCTTTATTTTTTTTATCAAAAATAGTCACTAACTGAGCCGTGAGAGCTCTGTCCCTCTTCATAAGTATTACTGAAACCACCAGTTCTTTGCCTAAATTCTAGCCTCATATGCCATTCACGTTGTGATTGGACGCTATCTCGCATAACTTGTCTTGTAGCATTCTCTTCGTCCATGAACCCTTCATAATCATAATCCTCTCCTCTTAATTGTGATAAGAATTCATCTTTTCTCCTTTTGTTATCAAATTTCTTTGATTTACTTTGTTGAAGGAGTTTCATCATACTTTCTCTAACAGTGCCTATTAATAATATAGTTAAGAAAAAGAAACAATTAGTTGTACATGTTGATGTAATTTTATAATCTTAATTGAGAAATTAATAATAATATTTATAACTAACCGGTAACGTTGGGGCAAGGTGCGACATTGCCAGTCTTATGAGCAATATGCTCCTTGAAGCGTGTTATTCCTCCTTTTACAACTTTCCCACAAAGTTTACACGACACAATTCCTTTTGCATTTGGTACAGGTATTCCGAAATGCCAACCGATATCATCACTCGGCGCGCCTTCTACTCCTTTACTTGGAAACTCCTCACGTGGTGGCATGCTTTATTTTTTCTATAAAATAAGTAATTATAAACATGAATAAAAAAATATTATATTCTTCATACATAAATAAAAACTAAATTCAATTTATCAAAAAATAATTGAATTTGAACCATTAATTTTTTATATTTTACTATAATATTGTATTACATTAAAAATTTAATATTAATTGCTCACTATCAAAATTCAATATAAGTATTATTTTTTTCTTAAGTTATAATAATATTTAGTGCTATATTTTTAAACATTAATTGTCACGACCCAAATTTCCTAAAAATCTGAGTAAATTTTTCGCTTTTTCATTTCCTTACCCATCGTGAACAGTTACACTACTAAACAGTTGGGCTATGATTCGGTGTTAGTCAACTCTCACCTATTTACCATTCCATTTTCATATTTCATTTACATATCAATTTATTTAAACTAAATACATCCCCAATATTACATCCATATACAGTACTGTGCCTCTATATGTTCAGATACAAAAATTATACAAATGTGTATACCTGGTCTTGATAAGAAGCAGTGGATAACCGAAATGCATGACTACTGTCGTTCCCTTCTACTGAATGTACCCTGTAGGGTGGAAAATGAAAGGGTGAGCATAAACAGCTCAGTAAGGCAATAATGTAAGCAGGTAGATAACTATACTATCTATGTGCTGATAATGTCATGATATAAAATCGTTTATATTTGGAGCATGAGGTATGACTAAAATGATGCCATATGTATGTATATATCATATAAGAGAAATCATGAAATCGATATATAAATCAAACATGGAAAATCATCATGTATGACATCTCATGCTCGTCACATTAAAACTTATTTGTTTCATCATAAACTTAACACTTAAAAACTTATTTGTTTCATTACAAACTCATCACGTTAAAAACTTATTTTTTATATCATAAAACAACCACATCAAGGTCAAACCCATCTCTTGGGAATACCTTGATTCATTAAATCGCATCTCATTTAAAAACATAAATCGAGACATTACCCCTCCCTCGGGTTCGTCCTGGTCTATTCAGACCGTATGATATCATGTGAGGCATGTAGGTTACTGTATGAAAATCGAGGACTATGGCCATACTTTGTCCCTGTGATCCCAGGCTACACGGATCCCAGTGTGCGGGGCATCACAACTGCAACGGGAGGTGGGGTCAAATCCTACCCGCCAAAATATCAAGTAACATCATCGAGTCATCATGACTGCACGGTACAGATTACTCTGTGTGACATACACGGTACATCGTACTTCGTGGACCCATATCATAGTCTGGGGGTGCCTGTCGTAGGTCTTATCCACCCCAATACTATGTTGATAACCAACCCATGTCTCAAAGTATACGTGCGAGCATCTCAACTCTCTGCGACACACAGTCTACAGGAGGCTTCCGCACGACTATATGCATGTCAACTCACATCTAGTGCGAGCGAAGCTCCAGCACCACGCTATGCATATCATAATATATAAAATCTCGTGCGAGCGAAGCTCCAGCATGGTTTTGTGCACACACAAAGTTCTCGTACGAACAATGCTCCAGTACGGCTTTTCATGAGTAATAAATCAGTAAACTTGAGTGCGAGTAAGACTCTAGCACTCTTTTTACTCGTGTAAATATGATAGGTGGCTCAATCTTTATAAAACATCTTTTAAAATCGTAACCGGTACAAACCGGTACCTTTTCGTATAATTTATAAAATCAACAGCCAACCTATGTGTAAATTTGCTTAAATCAAAGCAATACATTCATATAAAACAATAAAAACATGAAATCATGCAATTTATCTGCCTTACTACCCTTTTTTGTAAATTTTACTCCCAGGGGCAATATCGTCTTTTTCCTTTATTCACCTATGCCCCGATTTTTGTAAAAATTATTATTTCATTTCTAGATACTTTAAAAAATTCTAAGCCCTGTAAAATACGTATAGGCATCTCTATGCACCTACAAAATTCCCTTACCTCGATTCACGCATAAACTTATCTCGTCTCGACAATATCCGATCTCTCAGTCCAACTACGTGTCAACCAAGTCTACAAAACTGTATATAATCACATAATTTGGGTTAATTCACTTATTTTTATCAGTATATCACATTTACTGATCGAATCTAACGTACTGGGCCCGTTTTACTTTATTGGGCCCAATTGCACCTTAATGGGCCTCGAGGTCGTTTTCAGCCTGTTTATACTTATTAAATCCCTTCTTCGGGTTTACTGGGCTCATTCGACTTACCAATAATCATCGGGCTTCGTTTCAAACTTATTTGATAGCCCGTATACTATTTACGGTAATTACGTTACAATTCCGATTAATATTTCTTTTTATACAGAATTAATCCGTAAATTTCGTAAAATAATCTTAACTCTGCATTGAGGACTCTAATTATCGTAATTAAAGTATACTTACCCAATATGATGCGGGGTACAAAAATCGGAGCTCAATCGGCTCTCGTTCGGGCTCTGTCGTAAAACTGCACAATTATATATTTAATCCCGGGTTACTTTTCGATTAAATATAATTTAAATAAATTTCTCAAAAATCAAATCAGTCACTTTTGACCTCGTATCGACTTACCCGAAGTCCGACGTATCCCCAAAATTTCTTCCCCTTTTTTTTCCTTTCTCTTTTTCTCCTTCTTTTCCCTTCTTTCTTGGCTGAACCGGTTCAGTCCGGTTCAACCCGGTTCAGACTGATCCGGTTTAGTCCGATTCACTCCGGTTCGACCGGTTCATAGCCTTGTCGGTCGGTTCTCTGCCGGCTTCCACCGCCAGTAGCTCCGAGGGATCGTCCGTAGCTCGAATCTGCCCTCGGTTTCGTTCAAGGCCGCCAGAAAGTCACCGGTCTGGCCTGTTCTCTCCACCGTCGGTACCCATTTCCTCTTTCCACCGTTTTCGGGGCCGTCTGCCGATTTCGCTGGCTGTGGCCACCACCAATATGCTCGGCATCACGTGGGGAACCTTCGACGGTCGGTGGTTGGGGTCAAATCGGCGCCGGTAGCCGTCAATTGGAGCTCTTTCTCCTACGGCTTCTCTCCCCGATTCGTCGATCTCCGACGAGTTCCACGGCGCGTCGCCGGCGCTGTGAAGTCCCCCAGGGTGGGGCAGCCTTCGCCGGCCCTCGCCTGGGTCTCTGGCCGCCGGTGGCTCGCTGGTGGTCTCCTCGATTTTGGTTTCCGTTTTTTGTCATCTTTCTCTCTCCCCGGCAGTTTTCTGATTCTTTCCCTTTTTTTTTTACTTAATTATTTTTTTATTATTTATAAATTAGTTTATTATTATTATATTCATTATTTTAGTCAAAAATATTCTAAAATATCTACAAAATTAATTTTTTATTCCAAATAGATTTATTTAATTTAATTTAATTTATTTATTATATTTTTAACCCTTTTCGGGTATAATTTCTTCGTATTTTTGGGATATTGTCCCGAGTGACTTTTCGGTATTTCTAAAAATTTTGGATCTTGATCAATTGGGCTCGAAATTTATTTATTTCTTCGTTATTGATCAAGATTCTCAAATCCATTATTTTTAATTAAATTTTCTTATCGAATTTATTCCGGCTTTCGATCTTTTGATCGTTTTGCACTTCACGTGTTCGAGAATTCTATTTAACTCAACTTCCCTTCACGAATACTCACTCATTTCATATTTTAAATCCTTATTTCCAGTCCAAATCTCAGTCATTTAATTTGGGACCATTTCAATCATTTCTTTTCACGAATATACTCATTTCGTGTTTTAACTAAATTTGGGTCTTACATTAATAACTTAAATTTGATAATTAAAAAATCTATTGAAAAATTTATATTCACAATGTTAATTTTACCCAATTTGAGATAATTACTAAACATTTAAGCTAATTACATAACTTTTTGGTTATAATTATTAAATATTTACTTAAAAATTTATTAATTAAAACTAACTCCTTAAAAATTTGTATTAATTATACTAATTAAAAAATTAACTACTAAAAAACTATACAAATTTAAGCTAATTATTAAACATTTTTAAATTATTTTTTAAATATAGACTTTAAAAATTATTAATTAATACTAATTCATTAAAAAAATTATTAATTATACTAATTAAAAAATTATACTAATTAAAAAGTTAACTACTAAAAAATTATACTAATTTAAGCTAATTATAAAACATTTTGGTTATAATTATTAAATATTTACTTAAAAATTTATTAATTATAACTAACTCCATAAAAATTTGTATTACTTTATACTAATTAAAAAATTAACTACTAAAAAACTATACTAATTTAAGCTAATTATTAAACATTTTTTAATTATTTATTAAATATTGACTTTAAAAATTATTGATGAATACTAATTCTTTAAAAAATTGTATTAATTATACTAATTAAAAAATTATACTAATTAAAAAATTAACTACTAAAAAACTATACAAATTTAAGCTAATTATTAAACATTTTTAATTATTTTTTAAATATAGACTTTAAAAATTGTTAATTAATACTAATTCTTTAAAAATTTTGTGTTAATTATACTAGTTAAAAAATTATACTAACTAAAAAATGAACTACTAAAAAATTATTGTAATTTAAGCTAATTACAAAACATTTTGGTTATAATTATTAAATATTTACTTAAAAATTTATTAATTAAAGCTAACTCCTTAAAAATTTGTATTACTTTATACTAATTAAAAAAGTATACTAATTAAAAAATTAACTACTAAAAAACAATACTAATTTATGCTAATTATTAAATATTGTTTAATTATTTATTAAATATTGTCTTTAAAATTTATTAATTAATACTAATTCTTTAAAAAATTGTATTAATTATACTAATTTAAAAATGATACTAATTAAAAAGTTAACTACTAAAAAATTATACTAATTTAAACTAATTACTAAACATTTTTAAATAGTTATTAAATATTTAATATAAAAATTATTAATTACAAATTATTTACTAAAAATTTATAATAATTAAAATATATATATTAATTAATTATTTTAAACCTAACCTACCCTGCTAACCTAACCCACCCCCAGTCACCTTGCTAACCCCCCCTTCCAGATCACTCTCAGTCGTTCCATTCCATCCTTTCCTCTCCCTCAGATCGTCTTCTTCTGATTCTCTTCTTTCATGGTTTCTGTCTCTATTTCCTTTTCCTAGCTCCTCCCCTCCTAGTTCCCACCCCAGTTCCCGGACCCAGACCCAGAGGCCAGAGAGCAGAGCCAGCCTGAGCTAGGCTCCTGGCCACCCAACTGGCCGCCAACCCACCCCAACCCAGACAGCTAGCCATCCTGTCTCACTCAGGCTCAGCCAAATCGATCGGCTCAGCAGCTGCCCTCCCTCTCTTCATCGTTCGTCCTCTATGTCAGCACCGACTCCCCATCGGCCTCTTTCTCACCGTCCCCGACTCCCTGACCCACCGATTGGCTTCTCTCACTCACCCTCACAGACATCAGAGACAGCACAACACCAGACCAGAGCCCCTCGGCCCTCTCTCCCTCAGCACAGCACCAGGCCAGAAAGCTCACCGCCGAACAACAGGGCCTCTTCAAAGCCCGGATCTGCTCCCCCTCCCCTGTTTTCAACAGATCGGGTCTACCTAGATCCCGATCTATCCTCTCCTCACTCCTTAGCTCAGCCTTTACATTTTTTAATTTATTTTCAGTTGTTTAATGTGGCGTTGTTTACCTCTGTTTGTCTGTTTTATTGTACTGTGTGCCTGTGGTTGCTTTGCTTGCCATTTTTCCTGTCTGACTGTTGTGTTTGTGGCTTCTGTAGGTCTGTTTGTGGTTTTGTGTGGCTGTGGGCTATGGCAGTGACTGTGTTTGGCGTATGTGATTTTTTTTTCAAATTGGGTTGTGGTATTTGTAGTTGAGTTGAGTCTGTTTTTATAGAAACAGACTCAACAGAATGGGATTTGGTGGTAACGGAGGATAGCGGCGGTAACAGACCATTATCGCCGCTATCCTCCATTACCACCGTTTTCACAGTTTTTTCTGGCCGTTACGGGTGTGAATTGTTTTCACACCCGTCATATCTCACAAAACGGTGGTGGCCTCCGCCTCTACCGAGAAAAAGCGGCCGCGACGCGGGTCGCGGCCGCTATTTTAATCCCTGCATGTATGTATTTAGAGCAACAAGTACATAATTGAAGTAGCGGGGAGAGAGAGAGAGAGAGAGAGAGAGAGAGAGAAAGCCGAATTAAAAAAAAAGACGTAAGGCGTTGGGCGATACACTATGTACATGGATAGCAAAGCATCACGCAGAGAGTGACGTTTTTTTTCTTTATGTTTAATTTTTATTTTCTAAGTAGTTGTAATATAAAGTGATTATTAGAAATTAAATTATAAGAAAGTAATATTGTAGTGTATGATATGCATTGTAAAATATTATTTAAATTGTAGAGAAAGTAATATTCAATATTTGATAAACTAATACCTTCTTGGTAATGTAGTGTTGAATTTCAAAAATACAATTAAGTATAAAAATAAATTTGATGTATATTATTAATTTAAAATATAATTATTATATTAAAATGTAAATAAGATAAAATAATAAAAATTAATATGTTAATTAAACAAAGAGGTCTGCTTACACCTAATAAAACAAATTGTTTTACACTTTTTATAACTTCATTTAAGATTAATATTTTTACAAATCAATTATTAGATTTATCAATATACTTGTATTTGTTATGCACGTAATCATTAGTTGATGTAAAGTGAATAACACCATTGAAAATTATTGAGAGTTAAGAAAAACAGAGTAGCCACCTAATTGAGAATGGAGGATTCTATACGCACGAACGATCTAACGAAGAGGATGACTTACTGGTAAGGTCAACAAAGAGGGTTAAATCCAATGAGTTATTGGTAGTGGATGAGGGTCGCCCCGATATGCTTTCATTTCGTGACATGTTAAGGGAAAGATCGGATCCGGAGGATAGGGATGTACCTTCTATGGAAAATGATGATGTGGTTAATGTTACTACAATGGAATCTTGGTCTTGTATCATTGTGTCTGAAAAGTACCCTGATGTTCTTCGGCGTCTATGGAAGGATTGTTTGATAATTAAACTATTGGAGAAGATCAATATGATACAAGATTCTCGGCAATAAAATCAAAAAGTTGTGGAACCCGAAAGGCGACTATGACTTAATTAACTTAGGTGAAGGGTTTTATTTAGTTAAATTCTTAGCTCTGGAGGTGTAAGACTCGATTTTAGTTAAAATATGAAATGAGTGAGTATTCGTGAAGGGAAGTCGGGTTAAATTAATCCCGAACACGTTGAAGGGCAAAATGGTCACAAGATCGAAAGTCGGTATAAATTCGACAAGAAAATTTAATTAAAAATAATGAATTGAGAAATCTTGGTCAATAAAGGTGAAATAAATTTATTTCGGGTTAAATTGATCAAGATATGAATTTATGAGAATTAATCGGGATTAATCGGGATTTTTAGTTCGAAAAATAATCCCGAAAATAACCGAAAAATATATCGAAAAGTCAAAATAATACCGATAAATTTATTTATGGGTTAAATGAATAAAATAGGATTATTTTTAGATATTTTGCCAAATAATAATAAAATAATTGAATATAATAATAATAAAAAAGGAAATAGAAAGCAGAATCGCGATTCGCGATTCTGCAAGGGAAAACAGAAGGAAGCAACTAAGGGAGGCCCATCTGCTCACCGACGGAGCCCGACGAACGGACCAGACGGGGCAACCGAGCCTCGCCGGCGCTGGAAGAGGGAGAAGAGGACTCGACTGGCGAGGGAAAAGAGAGGGAGAGAGAGACCGAGAGAGAAAAAGAGAAAAAGAGGAAAAGGAGGTGACCGGCGGCCGAGGAGGGGAGGAGCGACCCACCACCGGCCAGAGGGGAACGTCGTAATGCCGATCCAGGAGCAGATCAGCCAGAAACGGCACCGATCGAAAGAGGAAAAATTGGGTGCCGACGCCGGAGGAGAGAAGAGGCCGGACCGGCCACTTTTCGGCGAGCTTTGGCGAAACCGAACCCAGATCCATGCATCGGACTACCCCGCGGACAAGCTGGAGGTGGAAGCCGGCAGAGAACCGGTCGAAAAAGCCCCGAACGGCGAGGGTGAAAGTTGGACCGGGAGTGAACTGGATAAACTGGATCGGTCTGAACCGGTTCAGCCAAGAAAGAAGGGAACAAAGGAGAAAAAGGGAAAAAAAATAGAAAAAATTGAGAAAAAATCTCGACGATGTAATCGAGCTACGGGTAAGTCAGTAGTGGTCGAAATTGACTCGATTTAAATTTCGGAGTATTCAATTTAATTAATTTTCGATCGAAAATTTACCCAAAAATTTATGAAATTGTGTAGCTCGACAATTGGCATCCAACGAGAGCTCGAGATAGCCTTGATTTACGTACTAGTATGGAATCTCGGGTAAGTAACCCTTATTTACAATAATTTACATCGTTATGCGTGCTTCGAATTTAATTATCGCATAAAATAAATTAAATTATGAAAATTTAGATAAATTGTCGTAAATAATAAATTTAGCTATTCGAGAATTAGAACGAGACCCAAGAAATTGTTGGTGGGCCCAATGAGCACAATAGGCCTCGATAATATGAAAATTAAGTGGAAAACGGGCTTAAGATCGATTAAGGCCCATTAAGGTGCAATCGGGCCCAATAGGGATAAATGGGCCCAATGATTTAAATTAAGTCCAGAAAATAGGAAATACAATTAAATTGTATGATATCTGACCTGAGGAATAATTATACGCAGTTTCGAACATTGGATTGGGAGTAAATCGGACTGCGTGACGAGACAGCAGTGGAAAATGAAAGGTCAGACTCTATAGAAAAATAAGGTAGGGGAATTCTGCGGACTGCTAGAGGTAACTTTACGAAATTTTAAGTTCAATTGCAGTCCATTAAAAATTATCTAAAGGGTCTAGAGGTCAAATAATAATTTTAGTGCCCGAATGGGTAAATTACCAAAATACCCTTGTTAACGGTAAAATTTACAAAATTAGAAAAAAATTGGGAGGAGTAAGAACAAGAGGTTTCTGCTCGTTCTGGAGACATTTTTAAGGCATGCATGAGTAGGCTGGCTAACCTTGAAAGAAAATGCACAACATTGCATACTTTCAACGATATAATTGTTTTGAAAACTGTTTTGAGGAAATAGAGCCGCCTACGTGTTTTTATTTACATGTGACGTGCTAGAGCTCAGCTCGCACGATATTTTGATTTGGGTGATGCATGCATTAGTGCTGGAGCGAGAGCTCGCACTAGAGTTTTACATGCACGGTGCTAGAGTCTAACTCGCACCAGATTCTTTTTATATATATATATATATATATGATTTTCGTGACACGGTGCTAGAGTCTAACTCACACCAGATTTTCCACATGATTTGATGAGAGTGCTAGAGCTTAGCTCGCACTGATTTTATGAGAACATACGATGAGCCTTGCTTGGAGCATCGGGTAGACTGTGTGTCACCGATTAAATAGGCTCGCACGTGCGTTTGGAGACATGGCATGAGTATGCAGATATGATATGGGTCCACGGAGTACGTTGTACCGTGCAAGTAGCATGGAGTACGCTGTACCGTGTGGCATCTTCGGATGTGTGGTATCTTCGGATACATGTGGCATCTTCGGATGCGTGATATCTTTGGATACGTGAGGCATCTTCAGATGCGTGGTATCTTCGAATACGTGTGGCATCTTCGGATGCGTGGTATCTTCGGATACGTGTGGCATCTACGGATTCGTGGTATCTTCGGATAAGACCGACGGGATGGAGTGACCCACCTTCTGGGCGGTTCCCGATCAGGGTGAGACCCCGCACACTAGGATCCGTATAGCAGAGGGGCTCACGAGGACACACGGCAATAGTCCTAGTTATTACCGATGTACAGATGTTGCCTAGTCTCGCATGTTGATGATCTTGATGAGATTGAAACTGGATTTTAAACTAAATTTGCATGATGCTATTTTCATGCTTTTTAAACCCATGTGTGATGTAAACTGATTTTCATGATTTTGTGTGAGTTAGGACCACCCGAGGGATGGGTTGAGTCCTGGACTTGTTGTGAAATTTTAAATGAGAAAGAAATGATTTGAAATAGTTGCATGTTGAATTTTCCATGCAAACTTGTTTTTACACGACATCATGAATCATAGCATTAGTTTTGAAATGTGTGGAGAAAGGGTGGTTTATGCATGGCACCATGTTCATGTGGTAGTATGGTTACCTACTTGTTCGTAGGATTGCCTTACTGAGCTTGATGTGCTCACCCCTTTCATTTTCTCACACAGATTGGATAATCTCCAGTAGATGTTGAGGCGACTGAGTACTGCATTCCGGATATCCGCTGCTGCCCATCATTTAAGGTATATACACTTGTACATATTGTATCTAAATAAGTATAGCACAGTAACATGTTTGTAAGTAACTTTAGGGGATGTATAAATATTGTAAACATTTATAAATGACTGAGAAAGAATTAATTTGGTGGGACTGGCATTGACGCACAGCCCAATTGTTAGTGGAGTGTGGTCACGATTAGAGGACAGGTAAGCATGAAAGAAAATAATAAAACGCAAAAAATTTACTCTGATTTTTGGGTAGTTTTGGGTCGTGACATATAAAGGTGGTATCAGAGCGCAATTGGTCTGATGTGTGTCAGTGTCAGTACTTAGGAATTATATCCCCGTGTTACTATGCTTGGTTAGATACAATAGTGTATATCGAGTGGGTTTTGACTAAGAAATGGTTGAGAATGCAGGAATGCCTAATATTAGTCGCAATAGAGAAGGTAGAGCACGAGGCAGAGATCGTAGAGGTAGACCTGAGTCTGCTAGTCGTGCTGAGTTGACTTGTGAGAATCAGGATGAAATTGAAATGGAGGCTAATGTTGAGCATGCCTCACAGAGTCCGACAGAGAGATCGGACAGTATTGAGACACGCTTCGCGAGGTTGGAGCGGAGTGTGGAGATTATTTTGAGGAGCTAATTGCTCAGATTATGAATGAGATTCGAGGGCGCAGCAGAGCATTGGTGGAAACCCACTCGACCCATCTTAAGTGTTAAACATCTAGAGCTAAGATGAGAAATGTTTATGGATGTATTCCGATGACAGGATATCCTAGATATTGTTTAAAAGAAATGATAGATAAAAGTCCTTACTCTTACCCAGAGGATTTGATTTATTGATGAGTATGCTTATGAGTATGAAACCCAATTATATTTCTGGGCAGATATTACCTCGACACTATGAACAAGTGACAGTCGAGATGTCTAAAAGTTCAGGAAATGGCTCAACTTTTCAATTAGAGTCCGATTGGCCCGTGAGATATTACCTATACTGAGGCAGTGCGCAGATTTACAGTTGGGTAAATAAGAACATGAATTACACGCCTCTGAGATTGGGAAAGGTAGTAAGGGCTGAAATAGAGATAGAAAAGAGAATCGAGAAATGACAGAGATGTTAAAATGGGAAAATGGTAATTGGTAAAAGATTTAATTTGATTTAATTTGATGAATCATGGAGTAAGATAATTGATAAGGCCCCAATGCATCCAATTTTGGCACTCTTGAGGGGCATTGTGATTGGAGGACCCCGACCTGCTACGAAGCAGTGTAGCAGTGTAAGCACTGTAAGCAGTGTGGGATGTGTGGTAGATACCACAGAAGGAGGGTCTATACCTACACTGTATTGATGAAAATGGCCGTTAAGTGTGGTAAGACGGACCATTGATTTTGATTGCACAGGGTTGGGCGAGATCGCCCCACAGAAAAGTAAAGAGATAGAGAAAAACTTTGTTAGTATAGCTGCAACGAAAAGGGAGGCCATAGCCGAAGAGAAAAAGGAAAGTAGGCTGTTGGACGAAGGCGAGAGGATGTCTTGGACCAGGACACTATTGATGTTTCATGGATGTGGTGTAAGATACCACACTTGTTATGAATAATGAAGTACATATGTTCATTGATCTTGGTGCCACACATTTATTCATACCGCCTTCATTCGCATATAAGTGAGTAAAAGGCATGAATGCCTACATCATTAGGCACAATACTGATAAATGAGTACCCCAATAGAGGAGGATTAATTAACGGAATATGGATATAGAGATTTTAAGTTGAAAACAGGGGTAAAAACATCACTGAAAAGTATACTGTAAGTGTTGACAAGTGATAAAAAGGGGTGCAACAGTTGAAATTAAAGGAGTAAAGGATTGTACTCATGGAATGAATAATGAAAGAGTTTTGTCATGAGGGATATACGAAAGGAGATAATCTTTAAGATAAGATAGATCCTAAATACAAGATGTATTGGAGTAAGAGACATATGCTAGGTAAGGAATACCCTTAATATGCGAAGTAATTGGGATTAAGTGATAAGTAGGGAATATAAATTATAACCAAGGATAAAGATGGATATAACCATAACCAGTCTATGTGGTTAAGTCTGAAGGTTAATAAAGGTATTTCAAAATACCTCCCCGCCTGAAGACTTGACAGCGTCTAAAAATATATATATATAGCCTATAACGTGAAATCGATCGTCGTAATAAATACCTTTAGCATTAGGATACCTTTACTAAGACGATAAGAATATTAAAATTCGACAAATCATAAAGGTTAACATAGTAAAATTTAATAAGAGCCGTTAAGATAAGAAAAGGAAACGACGCAAGTTAGTACCTGAAAACGTAAGCGATTTTGAAGGATCTTATACGCTTATGCGTAAATAAGTCAAGGATATGGACGATTGAAATAAGTAGTGGAGCTCAACTACAATGAGTTATTTAAACTTTACTTGGACCGATTTGTCATCATCCTTATTGATGATATGTTGAGTGTAGTTAAAGTCCAGGGAAAATTATAAGCAACAATTGGAAATTACTTTTACAGATGGTTGTTGCGAGTTCTAAAAAGGGTATATTTTTTTGTTGACACGTTTAACTAAGAAAACGTGGTCTTTGAATGAGATGATAAATAAGATGATAGATGTGACATGAATTTCGGTGTAGTGAAGTATGAACTGACCACCGTGATTAATTTCACTATACCCAACAGCTCAAGAGGTTCTCAGTGAGTATGGATACCTCAAAATAATGAAGGAGCTGTGTATTGATGTATAATGGGAAGATAGTCAATTATGAAGTCAGACAACTTCTTGATCATGAAATAAACTATCTGACCCATGATTTAAAGTTGACAGCAGTAGTACTTGTACTAAGTATATGGTACTATTATGTACATGGTGAGAAATTTTGGGTATGCACTGATCATAAAAGCCCCAAGTATCTGTTTTCACAGAAAGAGTCGAATATGAAATAATAAAGTGGGTTAGAGCTTCTGAGAGATTTTGATTGTGGAAAATTGTACCATCCAGGAAAGGCTAATGTGATGGCTGATGCCTTAAGCAGAAAGAGCCTCGGGATGGTATTACTTATGATGGTCAGGGAGCGTGAGCTGCTAAAGCAGTTGTGAGCCTCAGTATTGATGTGATCCCTTCTGATGATGACAGTGATTGTGTGACAGCTAGCCTGAGACTAGAATCGGATGAGAGTGCCCGGATTTGACAAGCTTAGCGTGATGATCGGCATGGTGTATATAGTTTGGGTCAGATTCAGAAGGGTACAGTGACAAAGTTCACAGAGAGTGTTGATGAATTACAGAGAGGTTCAGAGACAGTATAAGTGCTCCTCAGGACCACAGTTGATGAGATAGTAATATTGTCAGAAGCTTACTCTTCGGGATATACAGTGCATACGGAAAGTAACGAATATATATATATATATATGAAATCTCTGAAAAGGGTATTGGTGGTCAGATGTGAAAAGAGATACGGTAGAGGTTAAGGAAAGGTGCCTCGTATGTCAGCAGAATAAGGTAGAGTATTAAAAGTCTGCAGAGTTATTGCAGCCTCTACCTATATCGACACAGCACGAAAATGAGAGCAAGTCTCTATGAATTTCGTGATGGGTTATAGAAGACTCAGATGAATCACGAGGCTATTTAGATGATAGTCGCTAAGTTGACTAAGTCTACCCACCTTCTGGTTATGAAATCCCCAGATACTCAAAGTGTGTATGAGGATTCAGGTATAAGGAAGATTGTGGAACATTATGTAGCGTTCCAGTGAGCATGGTATCATATAGGGATTCCCGCTTTACTTCCCACCTCTGAGAATATTTTTCAGGAAGCTACGGGAACCCGATTTAGTATTTGCACAACTTTTCATCCTCAGACAGATGGTCAGCTAGAGAGGACTGTACAGGTTCTGGAGAATACAATGAAAGCGTGTGCCATCGATTTTATAAGCTCCTGGAATGATCAGTTATTACAAATTGAAGTCGTCAATAACGACAGTTGTCACTTGAGTATCGAGATAACAATTATGAGGCAGTGTATGGCTGTAGGGGTTGTTCCCCGACTTGGATAAGAAAAAGTGGGTGACAGATAGAAATTTATTCTGAATTAGTATAATAAGTCTCTGAGGATGTTCAGTTGAGTGAGAGATTAAGAACACCTCAGAGCAGATAAAAAAGCATTGGAATTCCCCGAGGGTGAATCAGTATTGTTGAAGTTATTTGTCCTAAGGGAATAACGACATAACGAGACTCGGGAAGAAGGCAAATTGAGTTTTGCTGAATGGAATTTTTGAGAGATTGGACAAGTGGGAGATAAGACCTATAGGTTGGCATTATCACCTGAATAAACAGGCATCCACAATGTGTCCCATCTTTTGATACTTCGGCAATACTATCTAGATCCAGCATAGGTGATCGGGTATGAACTCCAACAGTTTAACTTAATGCAAATATAAGTATATTGAAAGTTGATTCGGGCATTAAACAGGAAAGAGAAAGTACTGAGGTTTAAGATGATCTCCTTAATTAAAGTCCTTTCGTAGTAATACACTCCGGAGAAAGTCACATAAGAATTTAAGAGTATGATATGATCGATGTACCCGGAGTTGTATATGGACTCATATGACTTTGTTCTAATTTGGAGGACCAAATTCCTTAAGTCGGGGAGATTATGTAAGACCCGATTTTAGTTAAAATATGAAATGAGTGAGTATTCGTGAAGGAAAGTCGGGTTAAATTAATCCCGAACACGTTGAAGGGCAAAATGGTCAAAAGATCGAAAGTCGGTATAAATTCGACAAGAAAATTTAATTAAAAATAATGGATTGAGAAATCTTGGTCAATAAAGGTGAAATAAATTTATTTCGGGTTAAATTGATCAAGATATGAATTTATGAGAATTAATCGGGATTAATCGGGATTTTTAGTTCGAAAAATAATCTCGAAAATAATCAAAAAATATATCGAAAAGTTGAAATAATATCGATAAATTTATTTATGGGTTAAATGAATAAAATAGGATTATTTTTAGATATTTTGCCAAATAATAATAAAATAATTGAATATAATAAAAAAAGGAAATAGAAAGTAGAATCGCGAATCGCGATTCTGCATGGGAAAACAGAAGGAAGCAACCGAGGGAGGCCCATCTGCTCACCGACGGAGCCTGACGAACGGACCAGACGGGGCGACCGAGCCTTGCCGACGCCAAAAGAGGGAGAAGAGGATGCGACCTGCGAGGGAAAAGATAGAGAGAGAGAGACCGAGAGAGAAAAAGAGAAAAGGAGGTGACCGGTGGCCGAGGAGGGGAGGAACGACCCACCACCGGCCAGAGGGGAACGTCTGCGACGCCGATCCAGGCGCAGATCAGCCAGAAATGGCGCCGATCAGAAGAGGAAAAATTGGGTGCCGACGCCGGAGGAGAGAAGAGGCCGGACCGACCATTTTCCAACGAGCTTTGGCGAAACCGACCCCAGATCCATGCATCGGACTACCCTGCGGACAAGCTGGAGGTGGAAGCCAGCAGAGAACTGATCGAAAAAGTCCCGAACGGCGAGGGTGAAAGTTGGACCGGGAATGAACCGGACCGGTCTGAACCGGACTGAACTGGTTCAGCCAAGAAAGAAGGGAAAAATGAGAAAAAGGGAAAAAGAAAAAGAGAAAAAATTGGGAAAAAATCTCGACGATGTAATCGAGCAACGGGTAAGTCAGTAGTGGTCGAAATTGACCCGATTTAAATTTCGGAGTATTCAATTTAATTAATTTTCGATCAAAAATTTACCCGAAAATTTATGAAATTGTGTAGCTCGATAATTGGCATCCAACGAGAGCTCGAGACAGCCTCGATTTACGTACTAGTATGGAATCTCGGGTAAGTAATCCTTATTTACGACAATTTACATCGTTATGCGTGCTTCAGATTTAATTATCGCATAAAATAAATTAGATTATGGAAATTTAGATAAATTGTCGTAAATAATAAATTTAGCTATTCGAGAATTAGAACGAGGCCCAAGAAATTGTTGGTGGGCCCAATGAGCACAATAGGCCTCGATAATGTGAAAATTAAGTGGAAAACGAGCTTAAGGTTGATTAAGGCCCATTAAGGTGCAATCGGGCCCAATAGGGGTAAATTGGCCCAAGGATTTAAATTAAGCCCAGAAAATAGGAAATACAATTAAATTGTATGATATCTGACCTGAGGAATAATTATACGCAGTTTCGGACATTGGATTGGGAGTAAATCGGACTGCGTGACGAGACAGCAGTGGAAAAGGAAAGGTCAGACTCTACAGAAAAATAAGCTAAGGGAATTCTGCGGACTGCTAGAGGTAACTTTACGAAATTTTAAGTTCAATTGCAGTCCTTTAAAAATTTTCTGAAGAGTCTAGAGGTCAAATAATAATTTTAGTGCCCGAATGGGCAAATTACCAAAATACCCTTGTTAAGGTAAAATTTACAAAATTAGAAAAAAATTGGGAGGAGCAAGAACAAGAGGTTTCTGCTCGTTCTGGAGACATTTTTAAGGCATGCATGAGTAGGCTGGCTAACCTTGAAAGAAAATGCACAGCATTGCATATTTTCAACGATATAATTGTTTTGAAAACTGTTTTGAGGAAACAGAGCCGCCTACGTGTTTTTATTTACATGTGACGTGCTAGAGCTCAGCTCGCACGATGTTTTGATTTGGGTGATGCATGCATTAGTGCTGGAGCGAGAGCTCACACTAGAGTTTTACATGCACGGTGCTAGAGTCTAACTTGCACCAGATTCTTTTATATATATATATATATATGATTTTCGTGACACGGTGCTAGAGTCTAACTCGCACCAGATTTTACATGATTTTCGTGACAGGGTGCTAGAGTCTAACTCGCACCAGATTTTCCACATGATTTGATGAGAGTGCTAGAGCTTAGCTCGCACTGATTTTATGAGAACATGCGATGAGCCGTGCTTGGAGCATCGGATAGACTGTGTGTCACCGATTAAATAGGCTCGCACGTGCATTTGGAGACATGGCATGAGTATGCAGATATGATATGGGTCCACGGAGTACGTTGTACTGTGCAAGTAGCATGGAGTACGCTGTACCGTGTTGCATCTTCGGATGCGTGGTATCTTCAGATACGTGTGGCATCTTCAGATGCGTGGTATCTTCGGATACGTGTGGCATCTACGGATGCGTAGGGTCGGATAAGATCGATGGGATGGAGTGACCCACCTCTCGAGCGGTTCCCGATCAGGGTGAGACCCCGTACACTAGGATTCGTGTAGCAGAGGGGCTCACGAGGACACACGGCCATAGTCCTGGTTATTACTGATATACAGATGTTGCCTAGTCTCGCATGTTGATGATCTTGATGAGATTGAAATTGGATTTTAAACTAAATTTGGATGATGCTATTTCCATGCTTTTTAAACCCATGTGTGATGTAAACTGATTTTCATGATTTTGTGTGAGTCAGGACCACCTGAGGGATGGGTTGAGTCCTGGACTTGTTGTGAAATTTAAATGAGAAAGAAATGATTTGAAATAGTTGCATGTTGAATTTTCCATGCAAACTTGTTTTTACACGACATCATGAATCATAGCATTAGTTTTGAAATGTGTGGAGAAATGGTGGTTTATGCATGGCACCATGTTCATGTAGGTAGTATGGTTACCTACTTATTCGTAGGATTGCCTTACTGAGCTTGATGTGCTCACCCCTTTCATTTTCTCACACAGATTGGATAATCTCCAGTAGATGTTGAGGTGACTGAGTACTGCATTCCAGATATCCGCTGCTGCCCATCATTTAAGGTATATACACTTGTACATATTGTATCTAAATAAGTATAGCACATTAACATGTTTGTAAGTAACTTTAGGGGATGTATAAATATTGTAAACATTTATAAATGACTGAGAAAGAATTAATTTGGTGGGACTGGCATTGACGCACAGCCCAATTGTTAGTGGAGTGTGGTCACGATCAGAGGACAGGTAAGCATGAAAGAAAATAACAAAACGCGAAAAATTTACTCTAATTTTTGGGTAGTTTTGGGTCGTGACAGGAGGATTTGTGTTTTGTCATCGAGGAGTGTCCCTAGATTATTTTTTTCCATCACTTAATTATCAGAAAATGGCAACCAAAATTTTGATCTCTCTCTGCGTTGGTTGATTCAATAGCAGTATGGGTATGGTTTCCAGAATTGTTGATTGAGTACTATGATGAGAAGGTACTTAGAGTGATGGGTAATTTGTTAGGTAGAACCATTAAGGTGGATGAGAATACCAGGTTTGCTGCAAGAGGAAAGTTCACCAGAGTTTATGTGGAAACAGAGTTAAACAAACTGTTAGTCCCAAAGATTCACCTCGATGGTTATTGGCAAAAGGTTCAATATGAGGGACTTAGCCTTATTTGCTTTAAGAGTGGACGGATAGGAAGCATTGGTTCATGGCCGTTACAAAATAAAGGAGTGTTGACGGAAACTGCCGGGAGGGAAGACCACAAGGGAGAGTGGTAGAATTGAGGAGTAACCCATAGAGAATAGGGTGAATGGGGATGGGGAAGATCAACGCGTAGGTGATTTTTTACCACTGATGGTAGTCCAAAATAGGAAATCAAGGAAGATGGTGGGATAAAATCCCAAGTATGTAGGAGTTAGGAATCAGCAGGGATCCCTTTTAAAGATTTTATCAGTGTTAATCAAGAAGGACAATGCTAATAATGGGAAGTCAACTGAGGCTGTTAGGGAAAACTTTGCATGAAGTCGCAATTCGTAGATGTAACATGCATGAAAGTGGGGCTAATGCAAAGGTCGCATGTGGCAAGGGTAAATTATTTCCATGCATGGAAATAATTTCTAGAAAGATTAACGAAGGAAAGGAAGTGGTTAATGCAAAGGGATTAGTGATAGGGCCGGGCAAAGTCTCCACATTTGGGCCAGGGCCTTAAAGCTCAATTATAGTTCCTACCACCTCAAGAATTATGAATGAAAAGTCTATGCTTAAAGAAATCAATAAGGGTGTGGGGCCAAACAAGATTCCCATAGCGAGTCAAAGTCATAGGAGTCAAGATGGCAGGACTGTAGTTTCGGGTGGAAATTTAGAGTGTGTAGAGTTTGACTCGAGTATGGATGAAGATAGTTTAGAGGAGTATGAACAGGCAAGAGATGATATGGAGATTGATGGAGACTTTGATTACCACTCAATAGAGCCTCTTGATCTGGATGTCGATGGTACGTTTGTGCCGAATACACAAAATGGTCTGGTTGTCTATGAAAAAAATAATACAGATAGCTTTTCTAATGATCATGGCATGAGGTTTAATGCTCATCCTAGAGAGCATGAGGTTCTAGGCCCAACCCCAGTTACGTTTTAAATGAATATTCTTCTTTGGAATTGTAAAGGGGTGGTTAGTGGGGAGTTCTTGAGAGATATGAAGGAACTGTTGCAATTGTTTTAAGCCGGGAATTGTGGTGGTGTTGGAACCATGAATCTCAGGGGAGAAAGCAAGACGAGTTTTAAGAAAGTTAATGTAACGCCCCGAAATCGTGGAAATTAGGGTTAATTTAAAATTTTCTTTTATTACTTAACCTCTTACTTAAGGTACATTCCTGTTCAGTGCCAGATTATAACTTATCTTTTCGTTATTAAACTTTCTTATATTAGACAATTTTTATTTCACTTTTAACGAAATTCTGGCAGCATAACCCTTATACATAACCCTATCCACCTGTAAGTTTCCAATCAATAATGGCTAAGCACAACCAGTTGATTTTACTAATTCTTTCAAAATTTTATTCTTAAGGATCCATGAAATGCCTATAATTCTCATTCATCTCGTAAACTCATTACACACTGTAGCACCATGGATTTCATACATTTTCATCTCTGTAAGTATATAAAAGTGATTATATCCTAAAATGTTTACTTACATATAAGTATCTGTACTATACAGGATGTCTGGGTACAAAATGAATTATACCTTAAGCATGTACAAAAGGAAGCCTGGGGAGAGTTCCGTCCACCAGCCTACGTCGAGTACGCGACAGGCAAGGAAAAGTCACTGTAAATAATTTGGCTGAATGAAAAAAGGGAGTGAGCTTTCGGATAGCCCAGTAAGGAGTGCATTTAAGATAGTAATACCATTCAAGCATTTAATAAAATGATGATGCTAAATAACAAAGTACATTTTCTGATCAAACTGTTAGAAAACATAAAAATTGTATACTTTGAACATATGCGTTTTATAGACCAAAGTATACTTCATATATTTCTTAATTCAAACAAAAATTCAAAATCTGATAATTGCATAACTATGTATAAGTTATAATCAAATCGTAACAAAATCAAAGCATAACTTTATAACTATACATGCATTAAAATCATATTGTACAAAAAAGATATGTAACATCGAAATGTGGAGACTAGGCAATCACTATTACTATTATGTGGGTAATAACCATATCATCCTCAAAAGATGACATCTTCTGAAGTGGGAACAAAATACCTATGGCCATGGTAAGGCTGTAGACTGGGCTAGAGTACTACAGCATAACGAAAACACCACACAGGCAGAAACGAAAATGCCACGAAGGCAACATGACAGACACATGAAATTATGCATGTTATTGTCAAGGCCCAGCCCGTTCATAGGCCGTCGGCTAGCATTCCCTTGGGTCCTATAAGTCGACCCCCAAGTTTATCTTAACTCACGTGCTATAGAGAGCCTTTAGCCTCAAAACATACTTCTTATCATACTGAAATCATTTTCAAATTTATTTGGACAAAAGTTTACAAAAATTATGCCTCGAAAAACCACACATATACATGTTTGATACATAAATAATCAGAGTTATGAAATTGTACGAAAACAATGCACTCATAGGTAAACAAACATGGGTTGTAGGTCGTTTTGAAATTCATGCTGATTTTACTAAAGGGTTTCATGACATAAATACTTGTTTGCATGACATAAATACTTGTTTGCATGACATAAATACTAAATAAATTACATCTCTTACCTATCAAATTTTCAAGGCAGCACAGAATTGCAAGGTATCGGGCTTGCCTCGTTTTACATGCCCACATCACGAGCTGCCACAAATAGTCTAATTAGTATCCAATTTATCTTTATTTACATTCATATACATGTTACAACTTAAAGGTTATTAACTAGACCCTTTTTGGCCAACTTTTTTTACTTTCTCGATTTTTCCGATAAACGAGATGATTTAAGCTATTTCGATAATTTCTTTTCTTTTAACTTCAAACTTATCAACTTAATGACTTAAGAACTTATTCAAGTCTCAAATCAACACATCACAACCTATCAAAGTGCCAATTTCTACACTTTTTCAGTTTTGCATTAAACCGAGCTATAAATCAAACTTTTCAGTATTAAACTAACATTCTACAACACATTATTCAACCAAATTTCACCATTTACATAACAAAACCTGGCTTGCCAAAATTTAACCTTACATTATAAATTATTTCTTCAATTTCTACTTTAGTAAAAATCATTAAAAATCATCAAACATCAATATATAACTAGATCATCATCTTCCATCAACTTTATCACCTTGTTGACTAACTTTGACCACTCTTTCCTTCTCCAAAAATGGTCCTTAGCTATAGATATACATGTATACAACTTAGAATCATTCAAAACAAGCTTAAAAACTATCCAAGGAATCATAAATCCAATGTTTCTCATATCTCTAAAACAGGGCAGTTTCGGCCCTTGTTCTTCTCTATAACTTTTCACCTAGAAAATCAAGTTGTTTGTGATTGAATTTCTTATATGTGATAGAGGCCTTAAGGATAAATATTTTGTTATTCTTGGTCGACTCCTAAAAGTGGCTAGAAGGTAGCCAAAAAAATTCCATAAGTTGGAATAGGGGAGGACACCTGTGGCAACTTGGGGGAGGAAGATCTCTCTGGTTTCAGGTCTTTCTAGGGTGTTATTTAGCTTTCCAAAAAGGGGTTTAAGTGATCTTTAATTCTGGAAAATATCAGGCTCAAAAGCCTTTTGGAAGTACTTCAAAATGGGCTTTTTTGTTGGGTCAACAGGGTGCTGGGCCTGGGCTACCAGCAGCCCTACTTTCAAAAATTCCAAAAAAACTATTTCCAGCCCATTTTCTTCTAGGTTTCCACTTCTCATGTGTTGTACTAAGTCCCTAGCATGTTCCATAAAAATTTTGGGCCCACTTGTTTAAGAAAAGTTTCCATTTAAGCCCATTTTACCCGATTGAGTCATTACCGCTAAAAATTCTTAAAGTTTTTGGTTTAGTTTAAAAATTAATTTGATCACCGAAACCTCAAGATTTCCACTAAATTCTAATTATCCAAGGCATCAGAATAATTTTTATGAATTCATGAAATTTATTTCAATTTTATCTCAATTTCTAGGCTCAATTTCTTGGTTTAGTGCTAATCCTAGTTTCTTACTTGTTTTTCTGATTTCGATGCCTTAGTTTTTCCTTCTAACCACCCAAGCATACTCATACATGGAATCTCTTGAAAAATACTTCAATTTTAAAATCTTACCTCAGATTTCATGCCTCGAGCTTTGTGCCACTAATTCAGGTGCTTCGGTTATTCCGAGCCCTACATAATACTTAGGTAAGTCTTGAACTTCTCATCCTAGCTTTTAAATAAATAATAGTATGAAAAGTTGGGTTTCACATTTCTCCCCACCTTTTAGGAATTTAGTCCTCCAAGTTTAGCTAGGTCTGTCAAATAAACAAGGGTACTTATCTCTCATAAGGCTCTATAGCTCCCAAGTTGCTTCTTCTGTCGAGTGTTGTTGCCAGAGAATCTTTGCTAGTGGAATTGTCTTCATACGAAGTACCTTTTGTTTTTTGTCAAGGATCCAAACAGGTTCTTCCACATAACTCATATCTCCATGAATGTCTAAGGATTCATACTCGATGACATGGGAGGGGTCCAGATTATATTTCCTCAACATGGAGACGTGGAAGACATTGTGTATCCCGAAAAGTTATGGGGGTAAAGCTAATCGGTAGGCAACATCTCTCACTCTCTCTTATATCTCAAACAGGCCAATGAAATGAGAACTCAATTTTTCTTTCTTCCCAAAGCGCATGATACCCTTGCTCAGAGATACTTTAAGGAATACGGAGTCCCCACTAGAAATTCGAGTGGTTGTCTATGCATATCAACGTAACTCTTCTGTTGACTCTAAGCAACTCGAAGTCTACTACAAATAATTTGAACGCCCTTAGTTGCGTGCTCAACAAGATCGGGAGCAAATACTTTCCTGTCACCCACTTCTTCCCAAGCTACAGGGGATCTACATCTTCTGCCATACAGAGCCTTTTAAGGTGTCATACCGATGCTGGCATGATAACTATCATTATAGTCAAACTATGCAAGAGGCAAATGATCATCCCATGAACCCTTAAAGTCCAATGTACACGCCCTTAACATATCCTCAAAGGTCTGAATGGTCCGCTTGGACTAACCGTCAGTCTGAGGATGATAGGCGGTGCTCAAATTCAGCTGAGATCTTATGGCTTCCTGAAAATGAGTTCTGAATCTGGATGTGAACTTGGAATCCCTATCAGATGTAATACTCACAGGAGCCTCATGCAATTGAGCTACCTTTTTAACATATAACTTTGCCAAACCACTCAAAGAATCTATACTCCTAATGGCAAGGAAGTATGCACTCTTAGTCAATCTGTCTACTATCACCCAAATTGCATGATGACCTCTCTGTGTCCTCGGTAAACCCATAATAAAGTCCATTGTTATATGCTTGCATTGATAAGTTGCATATTAAACATATTGATTGTCATATTTTCCCATGATTTAGATTCTTTTATGTGCTTAATTTTTGGATTTAACTTATATTTTGTATTTTGTACTATTGGATGAAGGAATAGGAGCAAAATGGACTAAATTTGCAAATTTTGATCAAGTCACAAAACCAGAAGATGTCTTGGTGTTAGGCGTGAGCACGTCTAAGGCAGTGACGAGAACTGCAACTCAAATATGTGAATTCAAGTTAAGTTTCATCACCTGTAGCTGAATTTGACTTAATTAGTCTAAAGATGGCAAGTGAAAGATTGTAATTATTAAGGAAGTGACATGGCAAGGCCTTCTTGGGCAAAAAGCAATTAATGGTTGAAGAAGAAAAGAAATTGATTTGTAATCAAACTAAATCAGAGAAGTTTCCTTTACAAAAGATTCTGGTGTTATGATATTTAGAATATATATAAGGCTAGGAGAGGATTCAAATACAGAGAATTATTCTATTTTTTTGGAGGCAATTGAAGACTTCTTTTTCTTTAGTGTTTTTCTCTCAACTCCATGGCTTGCTAAATTATTTAGTCCAGCTAAAGGATAATTAAATATTTGGTTCTTCAAGGATTGTGAGATCTAATTAGTTTTTATTCTATTCTTTTATATCTTTGCTATTTATATGTCTTCTGTGCTTGTTGAAATTATTATTTTGATTGATTGTGCAAAAAAGGGCTCTTTGTTCAATTATCAAGATAATATATCACCAATTAAAAAATTGAATCCGTAATTTTTTGAGTATTGCAATATTAGTGGTAAATAATATAATGGATTACAGAGAGTTTTTCAATTCTATGTTATGGGGATATATAATCTGGCTTAAATAAAACTACATGTGTGTTTGTTGGTTAGAATTGGTAGTCTCTCTAGTTCTTAGTGTTGTTGGTAAATTAAATCTTAAGATCGTATCTAAAGTTGTTTACTGGCAAGGGAAATAATTAGAGATCGTATCCTGATTATTGAAGAGGTAAGGAGAGATAGGTTGTTAGGTCGTACCAATACCATAACCAATTTGGTAAAGATTAAAAGAATCTACCTTTGCATCAATGATCAATTCTCTGAACCCATTCTAAAATTATTCCTTTGGTTGGATGCTTCACCATATTGATTTTTCTTTTCAACCTTTTACATAGTTGTTTTCTACGTTTTAACATATTTTTCTTTTGTAGTATAATAAAATCTATCAGCATATTTTTCTTTTCATTCTTTTGCAGAAAAATATATCTAAAAAATCTCTATGGGAAACGACCTTGCTCATCTATAGTACGGTTTTAATTTATTTTTGAGCAAGAATTTACATTGTTGATCTCGACAGCCACCAATTTTTGGCATCGTTGACGGGGATTGGTTTTTAATTAGATTTATTTTAATGCCCCGTTCTTCTCGTGTAGGTGATCTAGTCCCGTACGATCTTGAGATTGAAAAGACAGCTAAGCAGAATAGGAAGGAAGCTGAATTTCAAAAAGCACAAGAAGCTACATCTTTATCCCCTGGATTGAATTTAGCACTTGATTTGGCCAATTCATCTAGTGATTCTGAGACTAAAGAAATAATGGCTGAAGAAGAGCAAACTTTAAGGCAATTGGCTGCACCACCTATAAATCAACAATCCCTCTGCATTCAATACCCAACTTTACAAGCAGATTTTGAATTAAAGTCGGGTTTGATCCATTTACTTCCTAAGTTCCATGTCTTGAGAATGAAGATCATCACAAGCAATTGAAAGAATTTCATGTGGTATGTTCAAGTCTGAAGCCACAAGGAGTTACTGAAGAGCAAATCGAGCTTTTCCATTTTCACTAGCTGATAGAGCAAAAGATTGGTTATTCTATTTACCTCTTGGTTCTATAACCATATGGACTGAAATGGTGAGACTATTCTTGGATAAATTTTTCCCTACTTCAAGAGCTGCCAGCATTAGAAGAGAGATATGTGGAATCAAGCAGAAAGACACTGAGACTCTTCATGAATATTGGGAGAGGTTTAAACAACTTTATGCAAGTTATCCTCAACAAGGGATTTTTGAACAACTCTTGATTCAATACTTTTATGAAAGATTGTTGCCCATGGAAAGAAGAATGATGGATGCAGCTAGTGGAGGTGCTATAGTGAACAAGACTCCTAGAGAGGCTAGGGATTTGATTTTCACCATGGCTGCTAACTCCCAACAGTTTAGGTTCAGACAAGATATATCTCAGATGAGAGTAAATGTGAGACCTCGTATATGTATAACCTTGTAATAAGAGTTTGTGATGTACGCGCAAGATTCATTATGTATGAATATGAAGAAATGGACTTTGGTATGGGATGAATGTGAGTGGAATGAAAAATGTGTAGTGTGGTAAAATGGAATAGAGTTACATGGCATTTACATTTAGTTATATATTTTATACCTTTGGTTATACAAGAATTGCACACAAGTTTTAATGTGTATAAAGTATGAATGAAAGTCATTTCCAAGTCTCAAAGGTGGATGAATGAGACAATAACTATGGAAGTAAATTTAGATGAGTGTATAGGCAAAAATTTGTAGAAAACTTTAGAAAATGAGGGTACATGGGAGAAGAGATCGATCTTATATGAAGGAGAGAGCGATCTCCCCTCATGAAAATGCCCAGAAATTGTCGAATGGAACTACGCAGATTGATCTCATGGGAAGACATTTCGATCTCCTTAACTCTCTGTTTGAGACAGATCGATCTCCTACAAGGGGAAGATTGATCTCCAAGAAGGAATTTGCCTTCAAACAGATCGATCTCATCATAGAAGAAGATCGATCTTGTAGTAGTTGCATTTGGTAAAAAGGACTACCAAACCTTGCAGAGATCGATCTCCACAAGGGCTAAATCAATCTCATGTCTCTGCATCTATAAAAAGGGGCACGAGATTGGACTGAAAACTCAGATTTTCCCTCCCACCAAACTCACCTACCATTTTCTCTCAAGACACAAGCTTTCTCACTCTAAAAAATCACTACATTCCAGCCAGTTTTGGAAGAAACTCAAGAATGGAAAGTTGTTCCTTAAAGCAAGGAGAACAACATACCCAAAAATCACACATTTGTGTGACCAAGAGAAGGAGTTTTGGCTACCACAAGTTTGGCTAAGTAAAGGGGTAAGTTCTTCAACCTTTAAGCTTCTAAATACGGATTTCTAGACATTTGTGGGTTGGATAATATGTGAAATATTGATAGGAATGATGAATGTAGTGATGGGTGAGTGATATTAAGGGAGATTTGTAACGAGAGAATCCATGGAAAAGTGATGGAAAGCTTAAGAGATGATAAAATGATATTAGTGGAAGAGTGAAATGTGATTTGAGGGATTAAGGAGTATGAATAGATAAGTAAAAGTCAATGTGTATGTTTAGAGGATAAAAAGGAAAATAACTTATGATTTACATGTGTAGATTGAAATACGTGGAGCACGATTAACCCGGATCAAGAACGAAGCAAATGAGACGAAGGAAATACAAGCGTGATTCGAGGTAAGGGACTGTATGTTAGCGATAGAGGCATTTGTATGTATTTTACTGCGATTTGAGTAGTTACGATGCTAGATATAGCTTGTTTAGCTATTGAGCTATGGAAATTGATATGAAAAGCATGAAATGTATCATGTATATATATATATATTGTGAAAATGGGATGTGGGAAGGAAATTAGCCTGACATGCATGTTTTTAATGTTTTTACAACTATATGTTGTTTTGTGATTGAGAAATGAGGATGGATAGGTTGGCTAGTTTTACATGTTTAGCATGGGACAACATACAACGTAAACAAACATGTTTTGAGTTTTTTGTTAAAAAGAGAAAATAGCCACCTATCGAATTTGAGATGTGGATTGGTGTTGGAGCTCTAGCTCGCACCCGTTTTAAATGATTCTGACTATGCTAGAGTTTCACTCGCATATGTCTACATGCTTTGATAAATCGTGTTGGAGCATGACTTGCACGAGGTTTTATAATGATAATGTGCTAGAGTTTTAGCTCGCACGTGTTTTTATGTTTTGAGAAAAGTGCTGGTGTCAGACCCGAGTTTTTGATTTACGTATGTAGCTTGTACCTTATGATTCCTATGTGTACGAACGTTATATTTCATAGTTGAATCATAAGAAGAGTATTTACTATCGTGCAATCGATTTTTTGAGAATTAAAAATGCATGTAAGCTACATAACAGTGAGATAAGGGTTCAATTTATTTTCGAGCAAGTAAAGGGATAAAACGATCAATTGACCAAAATTCGGTATAAATCCGATGAGAAAATTTCATTAAAAATATGAAATCGAGAGATCTTGATCAATAACGAGGAAAATATTGAATTTCGAGTCCAATTGATCGAGATATGAATTTAATTAATATTTTTGGAATTTTTGTCTCGAAAAACGAGCCCAAAAATAGTGGAAAAATATACCGGAAAGGTAAAATCAAATTGATAAATTCATTTACGGATTAAATGAATTTAATATGAATTTTTGAGATTTTTTGGGATATTTTTGGGATTTTTATTATTATTTTAATGAGTAAAATAATAATAAAAATTAATTATAAATTGAAAAAAAAACGAAAAAAACGAAAATTGAAACAGAAATCAGAAAAAACGCGGGGAGAGAGAAGGAACGAAGCCGACCGAGAGAGAGGGAGACACCGGCGACGAACCAGCGGTCGACGACGCGAGGACTGCTGGGCAACAGAACGACCGGCACCGGGGAAGAGCTCGACGGCCATCACGCGCCTGGAAACGCCGCCGGCGGTGAGATCTGCGAGAGAGAAACCGCGGGAGAGAAAGACGGATTCGACGGAATCCGGCGCCGGTAAACCCCAGACGAGGCCAAAAGAAGCCTCTAGAGGCGAGGCCGAACCATTTGGCCGTGGAATCGACCGGAGAACCGGTCGGACGGCACCGGAACGGCGAAAGGAGCCTGAACCGGTCGGCCGGTTCAGTGAAAAGTGACTGTGCTGAACCGGACCGGACCGGTTCAGCCAAGGAGAAAAGGGGAAAAAAGAGGAAAAAGGAAAGAAAAAGGAAAAGAAAAATTTTTGGGATTTCACCGGACTTCGGGTAAGTCGATACGAGGTCAAAAGTGACCAATTTAATTTCTGATAAATTTATTTAAATTATATTTAATCAGAAATTGACCCGGAGTTAAATATACGAAATTGTGCAGTTCGACGATTAATTCCGAACGGAAGCCCGATCGAACTCCGATTCGCTCACCATGGCACAATCTCGGGTAAGTAAAGCTCATTTACGACAATTTATGTGATTTATGCGTATTTAAGATTTAATTTACGCATTTCGGATTAAATTTTGGATTTAGTTTCAGAAAATTGAATAAAATGTCGTAAATGATATACGGGCTATCCAAAGAGCTTGGAATAAAGCCCAATGGGTATTGATAGGCCCAATGAGTCGATAGACCTTGATGAACGGGCTTAATACGAATTAAGGCCCGATTAACGTGATTAAGGCCCATTAAGCGTAAAAGGGCCAATTTAAGTGAAATAAACTGTATTAAATGTGTAATACAGTAAGAAAAGTGTAATTAACTCAGTGAATGATTAAATGCAGTTCCAGAGTCATATTGAGAGTTGACCGGACTGCGAGATAAGACAGCACAGAGGAAGAGAGGTCACACGACGTGATCCGAGGTAGGGGACTCTTGCAAGTAGCTAGAGATATCTGTGCATATTTTCGTTGGATTTTACATTCACTGAAATTGTTTGAGGGTCAGAGAAAATCTATAATAATTATAGGGACCCGATATGGGTAAATTACGATTTTGCCCCTAGTTAGGTAAAAAGTGAAATTTTGAGAAAAGTGGTAAAAAGCATGGAAATGATGTTTTGAGTGGTTTTTACTGCTGTGTAGCAGAAGAGTAGGTGGATGGGCTAATGTTTTGAGGTCGATGTAAATTAAGCACACTTTATAGTGCTGATTTTAGTGATTTTTAACATCCCTATTTTTAAAGAGCCATCTACCGAATTATGTGGAAACAATCGTGCTAGAGCATAACTCGCACTTGATTTCAGATGTTTTTCACATACATTAGTGCTGGAGGTTGACTCGCACTACATTTATTTGACATGTATGATAGAGTATTGGAGCATTGCTCGTACTCAGTTTTTATGTGATTTGTGCATGATAGAGTGCTGGAGCGTTTAGCTTGTACTCGAGTTTTACATGAGATGCATGACCTGGTGCTGGAGGTTTACTCGCACTAGTGTTGATATTTTGACATGCATATACAGTGTTTTGAGGCGGAGTGTTGACTGTGTGTCACACTCAAGACGCGCACTGTAGTTTTTCGTGATATATACACATGTTAGAAAAACCGTGACGATTTCCTCCGTGTAGACTGAGTGTCACACTGTTGAGATGTTCTCACGTGGATTTAGAGACGTGGCATTGATTCCATAGTATGAGGGCTAAGACCTATGGCAGGCACCCCGACTATGATGTATTTCCATGGTATGAGAGGCTAAGACCTATGGCAGGCACCCCGACCATGATGTATGGGTCCACGGGTGTACGTTGTACCGTGCATGTGGCATGGAGTACATTGTACCGTGTTTTGTGTTGTGGAGTTGTGGAGGAGTGTGTTGATAGCTGGCGGTTGTGATGGACTGACCCCCCACCCGTTACAGTAGTGATTGCCCCGCACACCGAGTACTGTGTTGCCTGGGATCACCATTGTTAGGATATGGCCATAGTCCGGAGATACTCTCTTACGGTAAGATCCTTAAGCCCAACATCCTTAAGCCTGTTCGGCGGGGAGGCTCTCTTACATAGTCTAGAGAGATTGCATTTAGCCACTGAGTCTCGCATGATATATCACATGTATTTTATGATACGGGTAGACCTAAGGGATGGGTCGAAACCCAGTTTATTTGTGTTGTGATGAGAAATGCCATATTTCCTGTGTTTTGAATGTAAATGGCATATTTTATATAAAGGCATTCTTAAATGATTTATTATGCACTGTTTTGCATGAATGCCTCTGATTGATAAACCAGCATGTGTTTAGTACATGGGATTTTAAATCTGTACTATATTATATATATTTTAAACATGCTTTTGAAATGAGAGAAGGAAAGGCAAAGCACTATTTTCAAGTAGATAGTATGGATGTCTACTTGCTTGCCTGATTTCCTTACTGAGCGCGTTGATAGCTCATCCCATTCATTTTCCCCCTATCTCTACAGATTCTCATCAGTAGATCGAGTCGGCCAGGGTATTGCATTCCTTTAATCCGCTGCCACTCCCCATCTAGCGAAAGGTATACACACGCGTACTCTTTTGTATCTGAACAATGTATAAACACAGTGATGTACACGTTTTAATATGGGGGATGTAATGATGTAATTATATTTAAGAATACGAATTTACTTATGATATAAATGTCATGTATGTATGATACGAAAAAGAATGGTAAGGTATGCATGGATGAGGAGACTAATGCCTATTCATAGCCCAACTGTTGAGGAGATAAAGGTAGGTAAAAAGCGAAAAATTTATTGTGGTTTTTGGTAAAGTCGCGTGTGGGAGGAGGGCGTGACAGCTGGAGCCTTACTTGCACTAGTTTTACTGAGTTGAGGTAAACCTGGGGGTCTAGGACCCAAGGGGATACCAACCGATAGCCTTGGAACGGACTGGGCCTTAACAATAAATCGTACCACGCTGGAGCCTTACAATGACTGTGTGTCACACTGATTGCTCGCCTGGTATATGAGACATGGTTCAAGAAGAAAAGTCCATTGGAGTTGGTAGATAGACTGGGTCCACGGTCGTACGTTGAACTGTGTAGTTATCTGTTGGTATACTATGTATCATGCTGGGTGCACATGATTACGAGTACCACGTAAATGACACATGGCGTACCTTGTACTGTGAGTATATGTGATATAAGGAGATGAGGTTGATTTAGATGAGCCGAATGGTAGGTCTGACCCATCCCCCTTTAGGCGAAGTGATGCCTTGTGCACACCTGATCAGTAAGGCCTAGGATCACTGACTATGGCCATATATTGTGGATATTAGATTGCCAAAAATTCCATGCCTGTCTTAGAAATAAGAGAAATTGAGAAACTCAGAAAAGAAACGATTTGAGATAAGCAAAGAGGTTTTATGATTTGATAAATCTCTTGATTTGATTACTCGTGCTATGATGGCACTGTTTTATGGCATGTTCTAATTGGGAATATTGCATACAGTTTTACATGAAAATGCCTATAAGAAATAAATGTTTAAATGCATTTTCTAGTAATATTTCCTCTATTCTTGAAACATGGTTTTGTTTATGCATGCATGGGCTATGTAGATAGTACAATATCTACCTGTTAGCATTCATTTCCTTACTGAGTTGTGGTTTGCTCATCCCACTATTTTCCCCCTCCAGATATTGAGAAGTAGAGCAGTGCAGTGGTCTCTAGAATCCTTTGGGTTGGATAGCTCCTACCAGTGCTAAGGTACAAGATTTGTATACACATGGGCATTTTGTATCTATTGTAATGTATCATACAATTATGAATTAAAGTTGTAAACAGTTGTATGGGGATGTTATGAAAAGATAATATATTATACAATTGATTTTGTACAGCTATACACACTTGGGAGTGTGAATTAAAGTTTTAAATTTTTTCGCTATAAAATTTATGAAATTTTAGTAATTACATCATCTCACATACCAACTGTAAGTGGTGTATGTATAAATGAAGGACACCTGGAAGTGGGGTGTGACAGTAAATGAGGTAAGTACACATTCTCTTGAAAATCAAATAGCTAATCTAACATATGTTGTTCAACAATTGGCTATAGTTATAAGAAATATGCAATAAGCTAATGCCTATGGAATTTATGCTGCTACTGGTCACTCAACTAACACATGCCCCACACTTCAAGATGAACCTCAAGAGCAAGCTAATGCAATTAGAAAATTTCCAGGTCCACCCCAAAGAAATTATGATCCATATGCGAATACTTATAACCCAGGGTGGAGGGACCATCCCAACTTAAGCTATGGAGCAAGACCTCAATTTTAGAACTTTCAATATAGACAGCCCACTCCATCACAACAACAATCATCTTCTAGTTCAGGTATGTCTCTTGAAGAAATTGTTAAATCACTTACGACTAACACACAACAATTTCAACAGGAGACCAAGACAAGCATTAAAAAGCTGGAGGATCAAGTGAGTCAACTAGCCACTTTTATGAGTAGATTGGAATATCAAGAAAATTTACCCTCACTGACAGTTATCAACCCCAAGCAGAATGCCAGTGCAATGACCTTGAAGAGTGGAACCAAGTTGAAGAAACCTAGCAAGACAACCCAAAAACGCAATATAGAGGAAGAAGCTGAAAAGGAAGTTGCTGTACACCAGCCAAACTACACCATCCTAAGGAACCTAATGGCGCACAACAAAATGTTTTGAGACCGATCCCTCCTTTTCCTTATAGATCATTTAAATCTAAAAAGGAGGAGGAGGAAAAGGAGATTTTTGACACCTTTCGTAAGGTTGAGGTAAATATCCATTTATTTGATGCAATTAAACAAGTATCTCGATATGTCAAATTTCTCAAGGAGTTGTGCACCAATAAAAGAAAATTGAAAGGTAATGAATTTGTAAGCATGGGTGAGAATGTTTCAGCTGTCCTCCAGAAAAAAGTTACCTCTTGAATGCAAGGACCTAGGTATGTTTACTATCCCTTGTAAGGTAGGTAATGTTAAAATTGAAAGAGCAATGTTAGATCTAGGAGCTTCAATTAATGTCATGCCTTTCTCTATTTATAAATCTTTGAATGTTGGACCATTAAAAGAAACTGGTGTGATTATTCAGCTTGTCGATAGATCTAACGTTTATCCTGAAGGTGTTCTAGAGGATGTTTTGGTGCAAGTTAATGGATTGATTTTCCCTGCTGATTTTCATGTGCTTAATATGGAGGAGGATGATTCATCTAAATCTTTATTTTTGTTGGGAAGGCCTTTCTTAAAAACATCTAGAACTAAAATTAATATGCATAATGGTACACTCACAATGGAATTTAATGATGAGGTTATTAAGTTTAATATTTATCACGCTATGAGATATCCTCGTGGTGTGTCTTCTGTTTTTATCATGGATATTATCGAACCTCTAACACAGAAGATTCTTTCTTTGAGTGATGATGACAAGTTAAAGATTGTACTTAGCGGGAATTTCACTTTTGAAAGATCACAGGAAATAATAAAAAAGTTTGAGTTGGATTTTGACTTGCAGGATACAATTCATGATTTAGAGTTACTACAACCTACAAGGTATGATGTTTCCTATGTTGAATTACCTCTTGCTCACACAAAACTTCTTCATTTCATTATGCAAGCACTAATTTTAGAGCTGAAACCCTTGCTAGACCACTTGAATTATGCCTTCTTGGGAGAAGAAGATACTCTTCCAATCATAATCTCAAATAAACTCTCTGCATTAGAAGAAGAAAAGTTGATACGAGTTCTTAGAGAGTATAAAGAAGAAATTGATTGGACTATTGCATATATCAAGGGATTAAGCCCTTCTACATACATGCATAAGATATTATTGGAGAAATGGTGCAAGCCTTCTAGATAAGCACAATGTAAACTGAACCCACCTATGATGGAAGTGGTAAAGAATGAAATCTTGAAACTCCTTGATGCAGGTATGATCTATCAAATTTCGGATAGTAATTTGGTAAGTCCTGTTCAAGTTGTTCCAAAGAAAACAGGTATAACAGTGATAGAAAACCCTGATGGTGTGTTGGTAGACACTCGTGTTCAAAACGGGTGGTGGGTCTATATAGATTATAGGAAGTTAAATGCATCGACTAAGAAATATCATTTTCCACTTCCTTTTATTGATCAAATGCTTGAACGATTAGCAAGTCGAACTCATTATTGTTGTCTTGATGGTTATTCAGGTTTTCATCAAATTTCAGTTGCTCTTGAAGGCCAAGAGAAAACAACCTTCACATGCCCGTTTGGTAATTTTGCATATCGACGCATGCTATTTAGACTTTGCAATGCTCCCACTACATTCCAGAGGTGTATGGTTAGTAAATTTACATATTATGTAGAGAACATCATAGAGGTATCCATGGATGATTTTACAGTTCATGGTGATTCTTTCGATACATGTCTAACTAACCTTACAAAAGTTCTTAAAAGATACGTAGAAAAAAAAACCTTGTTTTGAACTATGAAAAATGTCACTTTATGGTTACTCAAGGTATTATTCTAGGTCATATTGTATCCTCTAAAGGAATTGAAGTTGATAAAGCTAAAATAAATTTATTAAATCTTTACCTTACCCTCCAAACATGTGGGAAGTTCATTCTTTTCTTAGACCTGCAGGATTCTATCAGCGCTTTATCAAGGATTTTTCAAAGATTACTCAACCATTGTGTAGGTTACTACAAAAAGACGCGTTATTTGAATTTGATGAAGCATGCAAGGTTGCATTTGATAAATTGAAGGAAATGTTAACTTCCGCACCAATTATCCAACCACCAAATTGGGACCTTCCATTCGAGATCATGTATGATGCACGTAACCATGCAGTTGGTCTCATTCTTGGACAAAGAGTTGGAAAAACTCTCCATGTCGTTTATTATGCCTCTAGGACACTTGACAATGCACAGAGCAACTACTCGACAACAAAAAGAACTTCTAGCTATTGTGTTTGCTCTAGAAAAATTTTGTTCATATTTACTTGGTACTAAAGTGATTGTTTAATCTGATCATGCAGCTCTCAAATATTTGCTCTTGAAGAAGGAAGCGAAATTGAGGCTCATCTGGTGGATACTCTTGCTATAAGAGTTCGATTTGGAGATACGTGATAAGAAAGGTGCAAAAAACTTAGTTGCGGATCATCTAAGTAGATTAATCACAAGTAAAGAGCCATCACCATTAAAAGATGACTTCCTAGATGAGTATCTCTTTTCTATCCAAAAGACAAGGCCCTGGTATGCTGATATTGCTAATTATTTAGTTACTGGAATGCTAACAGGTGACTTATCTAGAACTCAAAAAGATAAAATCAAAAGAGATGCTAAATATTATGTTTGGTATGACCCTTACTTGTGAAAGTATTGTTCTAACCACATTATTAGAAAATGTGTGCTTGAGCATGAAATTCCTTCTAGACTTAAATTCTGTCATTCTTATGCATGTGGAGGACACTTTAGTCCTAAGAAAACAACCTGTAAAGTGCTAGAATGTGGATTGTTTTGGCTCAATTTATTCCATGATTCATACATGTCTTGTAAAACTTGTGAAAAATGTAAAAAAATAAAACTAGAAATTTAGGACATTGTGAGATCTGAGAATTTTAGACATATTTTAATAATGTAATAAGAATTTGAAGTGTAATTTATTGAATTAAATGAATTGTGGGAATTATAATTGGAGATTTATATGTTAAGTGTGTAAAATAGGCATGAAGCATGAGGACAGATCGATCTGGGAGAAGGAGAGATCGATCTGGTGAGTTAAGAATGACGAGGGATGGGAAATTTGAGAAGCAGATCGATCTCCAATGGGAGAGATCGATCTCTTTATGAATCTGTTTGAGAAGGGATCGATCTCATGAGGAAGAGATCGATCTCCAAATGAATCTGTTTGAGAAGGGATCGATCTCATGAGGAAGAGATCGATCTCCAAATGCTTCTGTTTGGGGAGAAGATCGATCTCTTTAGGAGCAGATCGATCTCATAAAGCCATAAAGAGATCGATCTCACCCCTCGACAGATCGATCTCCTGGGCATAAAATTACCCAGATCGCCCCCAAATTTCAAACACAGATCGATCTCAGCAAGAGGCAGATCGATCTCCTACCTCCAATCTATATAAGGGACCCGTGTTTTCTCCTGAAATCTCACTTTCTCTCTCTTCCAAACCTCCATTTTTCCAAAAACCTAGTTTCTCACTCCTCCAAATCACCCATTTCCGACCGAATCAGCTATTGTGGGAAGAAGGAAAGTTGTTCCTCATCAAAGGGAGAACAACATACTTGGAAATCGAAGGACGAATCGGATCGAGGCGTGAGTTGTGCGTCTCACAAACTTTGGGTAATTTCTAAACCTCGATCTTGATATTTGAGTTGATTTTGATGTTATTGGTGGTTGTAATTGTGTTGAAATGGTTGAGAAATGACTGGGGATTGATTAAATTTCAATGTGGTAGGAGTGATATGTATATTTGAGAATTTTGGTGAATTTAGGAAATTGTGAGCTATAAATGGAAAATTGGACAATATGGAGAATTAGCCTAAATAATTGGCATGAGGAATGTAGGATATTGGGATATTGTGAATGAGGTTGTAGCTTAGGGTTGAGTTACGAGAAATCAAGAGAATTGAGGTGTTATGAGCAATTATGCTCGATTTTGAGAATTGAGGTTATGTGATATGGAGTATTGATGTTTTAACATCGTTTGGACAGCTCGGGAGTTCCAGAGTGGAATGCGAGACTAGTCCGTGATACGGGGGGAACGATTGCACTATACGAGGTGCAAAGAGGTAAGGGAAAACTAAACCATTTTGTGTATGTATTTTGATGAATTGTTAGCATGAACCATGATTTGAGAATACAAGCATGTTTTGTGTTGTGATGTAACTGCACACGGTTTTTATAGCCGGTTGGAGCCCATTATTTTATGAGTTTATAAGCTAAGTGTGAAATTACTTTATAAACCTTTGAGCTGCGTGAAAAGTAAATTGGGCTCTACGTTAAGGCGATATTGAGATTTGAGAAAATGTGTGCATGTTTTGCCGGTTGGAACTCGATTTTTATATGTGTTTTTTTGTTGAGTACACAAATGTTTTAAATGAGTTTTTAAGAGAAAACCATTATGAGTTCTACGTGAAGGCATAACGTTTTATAAGATAATGGCTAATGATAGAGACTTAGGCGTGTCATGTTGAACACACATCGGGCATTGCTCTGGTAGCATATAAGACCGATATAGTGGGACGCCTGGGAACCGACCCAGGGACCACGGGCCTTGCTCTGGTAGCATATAAGACCGATATTGTGGGACGCCTGGGAACCGACCCAGGGACCACAGGCATTGTTCTGGTAACATATAAGTCCGATTATTCCTCCGCTCTGGTAGCGTTGGGAGGCATTGCTCTGGTAGCATGTAAGACCGAGAGAGTGGGCCGCCTGGGAACCGACCCAGGGACCACGTGTCGTGTGCATTAGGCGAGGCATTGCTCTGGTAGCAAGTAAGGCCGGGCCTTGTTCTGGTAACATATAAGTCCAATATACTTTGCACACGACCATATTGTCGACGTTCCCTCTATACGAGGATGCCTGGGATGCGCACCCAGAGGAGCTTATATATATTTGATGTGCCATGACGAGTTTTAATTGAGTTTTATTGCCTAGTCTCGTTTTACACATGAGTTGTGTTTTGTGACCTTGTCACGTGTGATTTACCGAGGTGATTTTTATCACGTATTTGAGAACAGCCATTATTGCATATCTTTACACATGCTTGTGAGTGCTCGATGTGGAGCCTTTTATCTTCATGTTTTCACATGATTTAACGAGTTATGAGATGATGTTTTGAGAACTTTCATGCTACGATTTCAAATGAGCTTTATGAACAAATACATATTTGTGATGTGTGAAATGGTTTATATAACTGATTCCTTTACCCCCTTACTGAGCGATTTAGAAGCTCACCCTATTTTCCTCCCCCTCCCAGAGTACTTCAAGTGAAGAAGAATCTCCCTGCGGCGTACGGAGTAGTGGCTAGTGGAGGACTTGAGCTCCAGGCCCTATATATATTGTATTTGAGGTATATTTTATCTTTTCATGTACCCAGACTATTAATGTGATTACAGACACTTGAAGTATGTTATTGTAGGGGATGTATTAGGATTAATTAACTTGTAATCGAGTAATGGGTATAACACAATAATTATTATATCATGATGAGATCCTGAGGCATGATAATTATGATGATGTATGACACTGCACAGGAATGCACCTTTAATTGTGAATTAATAAACAAAAAGTTTTAAATTAGCCCTATTTTCCGCATTTTCGGGGCGTGACAGAGTTTTCTTGGTATCAGAGCTTAGGGTGCCTAGTACTGTCAGTGTCGGTTAAGTGAAATAGAATACATCCCAAGTGTCTGTAATAGTCTGGTCATGAACTGAAATTGAGGATTGAGATTTCAATCAATTTTGATATGTACGCGCAGGAGACGAGTTGAGATTGAGAATGAGTAAACGACGAGGTCGTTCGAGGAGGCAGGCAGAGTCCCCTCCACCACCTGTCCCACAACCAGAGAGTCCTAACTCTCGATTTAATCGGATTGAGACCGATGTGAGGCAAGGTTTTGAGCAGATGGCAGCGTTATTCGCGCAACACTTTGGAGTTAATGCCTCGGATACTACCCCTACACCACCACCAGGACCTCCCATACCCCCAGTGCCTCCCGTCACTCAGCCTGAGGACAGAAGTAAGGTCCGACTAAAGGAATTGCTGAAGATGAATCCACCCGCATTTAGGGGAAAGAAGGATCCTACAGAGGCTGAGGAGTGGTTGACGGAGTTGAGAGTTATATTTGATTTACTGGGATGCACCGATGCTGAGAGAGTCAGTATGAGTGCCTATATGCTGAAGGGGAGAGCTCGAGATTGGTGGAGTACTACCCAGGGTATCTTGATGTCCCGCCAGGATGTGATTGGTTGGGAAGAGTTCCAGACAGCTTTTAGAACCCAATATGTACCGCGAGCCGCCCAGAGGAGGAAACAGGCCGAGTTTTTGAGTTTGGTACAGGGTGACATGTCGGTGGATGACTATGAGAGCCAGTTCACCGCACTACTGAGATATGACCCAGAGACCTTCAAGAGTGAAGAGCTCCGCACAGAGAAGTTTGTGTATGGGCTGAAGCCCGTCATCAGAGATAGATTGATGGAGCTATGTATTACTGAGTTTGGAGACGCTCTGAGACGAGCGCAAGAGGTTGAAAGAGGAATTGAAATGGTACAATCTCAGAATGAGCTCAGAGCAGTGCATAAAGATAAGGGCAAGAGGCCAGCGATTTTTCAGTCAGAGGCTCGGAGAGGTTCCTTCAGAAGAGGAAGGATCGAGGTACAGAAGGACAGATTGGAGAGACCCAGAGCCTATCCTATTATCAAGGAGACCCCTCGTTACGTCAGGCCTGAGACAAGGTTTTGTAGAGACTGTGGCCGATCGCATGAGGGAAGTTGTACTAGGTCGATCCATGGATGTTTTAGATGTGGCGACATGGGTCACAGAGTTAAAGACTGTCCCCAACCCCAGATACCGCATGCTCCGGAGCCCACTAGACAGCAGCCTCAGAGAGTGGATCCCCGGAGACGGGCCACTGCGGCAGAGAAAGGGAAGAAACCTGTGGCACAGGGACGAGTGTTTGCCCTGGATAAGGAGACCGCAGACGCTTCGGCAGAAACCATAAGAGGTACACTCTCTGTCTGTAATTATGAGGCTCATGTGTTGATTGATTCAGGATCCACGCATTCGTTTATTTCTGAGCATTTTGCATGTAGACTAAACTTGAAGTTTGAACCTCTAGAATATATACTACATGTAAATACCCCTATGCGTGAATCCCAGAGAACTGAGTTAATCTGTAGAGAATGTGAAATCAAGGTGGGAGATAGAGTGATGTTAGCAGATCTAATCATGTTGAGTATACATGGGTTTAATGTAATTCTGGGGATGGATTGGTTGGCGACCAATCGAGTGAGTCTAGACTGCTACACTAAGATTGTAACTTTCTCCCTACCTGAACCTTATAGTGTACAATTGAGATGTTGAGGAAATGATTATGTGGATTTCTAGTGAGTAATTTGAGAATTTTAACATTATTTTGGAGAATAATAAATGTGATTATTTATGTGAAGGTTATGAGACACTCATCTCAGACGATGAGCGGGAACATCCGAGGATTGAGGATATACCTGTGGTTTGTGAATTTCTGGATGTTTTCCCAGATGAATTGCCAGGTTTACCACCGGAGAGAGAGCTGGAGTTTACCATTGATTTGGTACCAGATACTCAGCCGATCTCTAAACCTCCGTACAGAATGGCATTAGTGGAGCTTGAGGAATTAAAGAGACAACTGCAGGAGTTATTGGATCAAGGGTTCATTAGGCCTAGTGTTTCACCGTGGGGAGCGCCAGTGTTATTTGTTAAGAAGAAGGATGGCAGTCTCAGATTATGTGTGGACTACCGGTTGTTGAATAAAGCCACGGTGAAGAATAAATACCCATTGCCCAGGATTGATGATCTACTTGATCAGTTAAGAGGGGCATCGGTCTTTTCTAAGATCGATTTGAGATCGGGCTATCACCAATTGAGGATTAAGGAGAAGATATTCCAAAGACGGCCTTCAGGACAAGGTATGGCCATTACGAATTTCTGGTGATGTCCTTTGGATTGACGAACGCCCCTGCAGCATTTATGAGATTGATGAACGAGGTGTTCAGAGACTATCTGGATAAGTTTGTGATAGTCTTTATCGATGATATCCTGGTGTACTCTCGATCGTATGAGGAGCATGCACAGCATTTGTGGTTAGTACTTCAGATACTCCGAGATAAGCAATTATACGGAAAGCTTAGTAAGTGTGAGTTTTGGCTGAACCGGATAGCTTTCCTTGGGCATGTAGTCTCAGAGGAAGGAGTATCAGTGGATCCGAGTAAAATAGCAGCTGTGCTTAATTGGGAGAGGCCGAGGACAGTGACTGAGATACGAAGCTTCCTTGGTTTGGCAGGGTATTACAGGAGATTTGTGGAAGGATTCTCGAGGATTGCCGCTCCTTTGACTAAGCTCACGCGTAAGGAGACTCCGTTCATATGGACTGATCAATGTGAGCTCAGTTTTCAAGAGTTAAAGAGGAGATTGACAGTGGCACCTGTGTTAACTATCCCTGAGGGATCAGGAGGATTTTCGGTATATAGTGATGCATCTCATCAAGGATTGGGGTGTGTGCTTATGCAGCACGGGAGAGTGGTTGCATATGGATCGCGACAGCTGAAAGACCATGAGCGAAATTACCCCACGCATGATTTGGAGTTAGCCGCTGTGGTATTTGCTTTGAAGATCTGGCGACACTACTTATATGGGGAAAGATTCCAGATCTTCACTGATCACAAGAGTTTGAGATATCTCTTTGATCAGAAAGAGTTAAACATGAGACAAAGGAGATGGATGGAACTCCTTAAGGATTATGACTGCGAGATTCTTTATCATCCGGGTAAGGCGAATGTGGTTGCTGATGCCCTGAGCAGGAAGAGTATGATATCTGCTATGATGATCAGGGAATGGGATTTGTTAGAGCAGTTCGCCGAACTTCGGATCAAAGTTAAAGAGGTAGAGACTGGATTTTTGGCTAGTCTGCGGATAGAGCCCAGGATCATGGATCAGATTAGAACTGGGCAGCGCAGTGATCAGAGATTGATAGACATGGTTAGCCAAGCTGAGCAGAGTTCGCAGTCGGATCTCACCATCCGTGAGGATGGATTATTGAGGTTCAGAGGACGGATTTGTGTACCGGACGATGATACCCTGAAGAGACAGATATTGAGAGAATCCCACTGCTCGCGATACACCATGCACCCAGGGAGTACTAAGATGTACCGAGACTTGAAAAAGGTGTATTGGTGGAGTGGTATGAAGCGAGATGTGGCAGAGTATGTGGCCAGATGTTTGGTATGCCAGCAAGTGAAAGCTGAGCATCGGAAGCCCGGAGGACTACTACAGCCCTTACCTGTACCTACATGGAAATGGGAGCATGTCACTATGGACTTTATTATGGGTTTACCGAGGACCCGGAGAGGTCGCGACGCGATATGGGTCATTGTGGATAGATTGACCAAGAGTGCCCACTTCCTTGCCATCAAGAGCACAGATACTGTGGATGCCTTAGCTGAGCTATATGTCAGCGAGATAGCTAGATTACATGGGGCTCCAGTGAGTATTACTTCTGATAGAGATTCCCGATTTACTTCCAGATTCTGGACCCAGTTTCAGGAGTCCATGGGATCTCGATTGAGTTTTAGTACCGCCTATCATCCTCAGACAGATGGTCAGTCAGAGAGGACTATTCAGACCCTGGAGGATATGTTGAGGGCGTGTACGATGGATTTTAAGGGATCATGGGATGATCACCTGCCCCTAGCAGAGTTTGCATACAATAACAGCTATCATGCGAGTATTGGAATGGCACCTTTTGAGGCTCTATATGGTAGGAGGTGTAGATCTCCTGTAGCTTGGGAAGAAGTCGGTGACAGAAAGATAAATGCTCCCGAGCTGGTTGAGCAAGCCGTACAGAGTGTGAAACTCATATGTGAGAGGTTACGGGCTGCACAGAGTAGACAGAAAAGCTACGCGGATGTGCGTAGACGGCCACTTGAATTTGAGGTTGGTGATGCAGTATTTCTGAGAGTATCACCGAGCAAGGGTATCATGCGATTTGGGAAGAAAGGAAAATTGAGTCCTCGATACATAGGACCATTTGAGATTCTTGAGAAAGTGGGAGAGGTAGCTTACAGATTAGCATTACCCCCACAGATGTCCGGAATACACAACGTTTTTAATGTATCTATGTTGAGGAAGTACCACCCGGACCCTTCTCATGTTATAGAGTATGATGAGATGGACATACAGGAGGACATGAGCTACATTGAGGAACCCGTCCGGATTCTCGATAGAAAAGAGAAGGTACTGAGAACCAAGAGCATCCCATTAGTGAAAGTCTTGTGGAGGCATCACTCAATGGAAGAGGCGACGTGGGAACTAGAGAGTCTCATGAAGGAGAAATACCCCCATCTATTCTGACTAGTTGAGTTGAATTTGGCGGACCAAATTCTTTTTAAGGTGGGTAGGATGTGAGATCTGAGAATTTTAGACATATTTTAATAATGTAATAAGAATTTGAAGTGTAATTTATTGAATTAAATGAATTGTGGGAATTATAATTGGAGATTTATATGTTAAGTGTGTAAAATAGGCATGAAGCATGAGGACAGATCGATCTGGGAGAAGGAGAGATCGATCTGGTGAGTTAAGAATGACGAGGGATGGGAAATTTGAGAAGCAGATCGATCTCCAATGGGAGAGATCGATCTCTTTATGAATCTGTTTGAGAAGGGATCGATCTCATGAGGAAGAGATCGATCTCCAAATGAATCTGTTTGAGAAGGGATCGATCTCATGAGGAAGAGATCGATCTCCAAATGCTTCTGTTTGGGGAGAAGATCGATCTCTTTAGGAGCAGATCGATCTCACAAAGCCATAAAGAGATCGATCTCACCCCTCGACAGATCGATCTCCTGGGCATAAAATTACCCAGATCGCCCCCAAATTTCAAACACAGATCGATCTCAGCAAGAGGCAGATCGATCTCCTACCTCTAATCTATATAAGGGACCCGTGTTTTCTCCTGAAATCTCACTTTCTCTCTCTTCCAAACCTCCATTTTTCCAAAAACCTAGTTTCTCACTCCTCCAAATCACCCATTTCCGGCCGAATCAGCTATTGTGGGAAGAAGGAAAGTTGTTCCTCATCAAAGGGAGAACAACATACTTGGAAATCGAAGGACGAATCGGATCGAGGCGTGAGTTGTGCGTCTCACAAACTTTGGGTAATTTCTAAACCTCGATCTTGATATTTGAGTTGATTTTGATGTTATTGGTGGTTGTAATTGTGTTGAAATGGTTGAGAAATGACTGTGGATTGATTAAATTTCAATGTGGTAGGAGTGATATGTATATTTGAGAATTTTGGTGAATTTAGGAAATTGTGAGCTATAAATGGAAAATTGGACAATATGGAGAATTAGCCTAAATAATTGGCATGAGGAATGTAGGATATTGGGATATTGTGAATGAGGTTGTAGCTTAGGGTTGAGTTACGAGAAATCAAGAGAATTGAGGTGTTATGAGCAATTATGCTCGATTTTGAGAATTGAGGTTATGTGATGTGGAGTATTGATGTTTTAACATCGTTTGGACAGCTCGGGAGTTCCAGAGTGGAATGCGAGACTAGTCCGTGATACGGGGGGAACGATTGCACTATACGAGGTGCAAAGAGGTAAGGGAAAACTAAACCATTTTGTGTATGTATTTTGATGAATTGTTAGCATGAACCATGATTTGAGAATACAAGCATGTTTTGTGTTGTGATGTAACTGCACACGGTTTTTATAGCCGGTTGGAGCCCATTATTTTATGAGTTTATAAGCTAAGTGTGAAATTACTTTATAAACCTTTGAGCTGCGTGAAAAGTAAATTGGGCTCTACGTTAAGGCGATATTGAGATTTGAGAAAATGTGTGCATGTTTTGCCGGTTGGAACTCGATTTTTATATGTGTTTTTTTGTTGAGTACACAAATGTTTTAAATGAGTTTTTAAGAGAAAACCATTATGAGTTCTACGTGAAGGCATAACGTTTTATAAGATAATGGCTAATGATAGAGACTTAGGCGTGTCATGTTGAACACACATCGGGCATTGCTCTGGTAGCATATAAGACCGATATAGTGGGACGCCTGGGAACCGACCCAGGGACCACGGGCCTTGCTCTGGTAGCATATAAGACCGATATTGTGGGACGCCTGGGAACCGACCCAGGGACCACAGGCATTGTTCTGGTAACATATAAGTCCGATTATTCCTCCGCTCTGGTAGCGTTGGGAGGCATTGCTCTGGTAGCATGTAAGACCGAGAGAGTGGGCCGCCTGGGAACCGACCCAGGGACCACGTGTCGTGTGCATTAGGCGAGGCATTGCTCTGGTAGCAAGTAAGGCCGGGCCTTGTTCTGGTAACATATAAGTCCAATATACTTTGCACACGACCATATTGTCGACGTTCCCTCTATACGAGGATGCCTGGGATGCGCACCCAGAGGAGCTTATATATATTTGATGTGCCATGACGAGTTTTAATTGAGTTTTATTGCCGAGTCTCGTTTTACACATGAGTTGTGTTTTGTGACCTTGTCACGTGTGATTTACCGAGGTGATTTTTATCACGTATTTGAGAACAGCCATTATTGCATATCTTTACACATGCTTGTGAGTGCTCGATGTGGAGCCTTTTATCTTCATGTTTTCACATGATTTAACGAGTTATGAGATGATGTTTTGAGAACTTTCATGCTACGATTTCAAATGAGCTTTATGAACAAATACATATTTGTGATGTGTGAAATGGTTTATATAACTGATTCCTTTACCCCCTTACTGAGTGATTTAGAAGCTCACCCTATTTTCCTCCCCCTCCCAGAGTACTTCAAGTGAAGAAGAATCTCCCTGCGGCGTACGGAGTAGTGGCTAGTGGAGGACTTGAGCTCCAGGCCCTATATATATTGTATTTGAGGTATATTTTATCTTTTCATGTACCCAGACTATTAATGTGATTACAGACACTTGAAGTATGTTATTGTAGGGGATGTATTAGGATTAATTAACTTGTAATCGAGTAATGGGTATAACACAATAATTATTATATCATGATGAGATCCTGAGGCATGATAATTATGATGATGTATGACACTGCACAGGAATGCACCTTTAATTGTGAATTAATGAACAAAAAGTTTTAAATTAGCCCTATTTTCCGCATTTTCGGGGCGTGACAGACATAGAGATCGAATGCCACTTACCCTTATTCTTGTCTGTGAAATATTTGATATTTGAGGTATTGATTTTATGGGCCATTTTCCTGCCTCTTCCAATAATGCTTACATTCTTCTTGCTGTGGATTATGTGTCAAAGTGGGTAGAAGCTAAGGCTACTAGAACTAATGATGCTAGAGTTGTTGTAAAATTTGTCAAATATCATATTTTTGTCAGATTCGGCACACCAAGAGCTATCATAAGTGATCATGGAACTCACATCTGTAATAGAGTGGTGGAAGCCTTATTGAAGAAATATAATGTTACCTATTAAATTTCCACTGTTTACCATCCCCAGACAAGTGGGCAAGCTGAGGTATCTAATAAAAGAATCAAGTTTATACTCAAGAAAACTATCAACCCAAATAGGAAGGATTGGAGTATGCGACTTGAATATGTATTCTGGGCTTACAGAACAACCTACAAGACTCCTATAAGTATGTCTCCTTATCGTTTGGTATTTAGCAAACCCTGTCATCTTCTAGTAGAGTTAGAACATAAATCATATTGGGTTATTAAACAATGCAACATGAGAATGGATGAAACATGTGAATTGAGGAAATTACAATTGCAAGAGCTGGAAGAAATTCAGAATGATGCCCATGAGAGCTTTAGTATTTACAAGGAAAAGATAAATGCCTTTAATGATCGTATGGTTTCCAGGAAAAATTTTTATGTTGGTCAAAAAGTTATACTTAATCATTCTAAATTAAAATTATTTCCTGGTAAATTATGTTTTAGGTGGTTAGGACCTTTTATTGTTACTAACGTGTTTCCTCATGGTGCAGTTGAAATTCAAAGTTTAGACACAGGTAAAATTTTTAAGGTCAATGGTCATCGCCAAAAGCCTTTTTATGAAGGTTTTCAAGTGCATGAAGTTTAACGAATTGAGTTGGAATATCCAAACTACAATTGAGCATGACCATGTCTAGCCAAAGACCTTAAAGAAATACGCTTTTTGGGAGGCAAACTAAAATTTCTCTTTATTTTCTGTTTAGCAAATATTTTTCTTAATTTTTTTTTATTAGTAGTAGATAAGATTTATGTTTGTTTTGGTGGATAGGAGATGATTTCTAATAAGGTGTGGGCATGCCTTATGAAGAAATCTGGGCTCTTAATTTATAGAAGATGATTTCTAATAAGGCGTGGGCATGCCTTATGAAGAAATTTGGGCATTTAATTTCCAGGAGAAATGTTTGCATAAGGTGTAACCACGCCCTGTTAAAAGAGCTCTTCTGTCCTTAGGAGCAAATAAATAAATAAATAAATAAATCAACTAAAATAAAATATGTATATATATATATATATATTAGTATATTTATCATCTTCTTTCCTCCACCAGAGTCACCGATATTCTCTTTACAATAGAAACCTCCACATTTGCCTCACTCTTTTGCTTGGCTGTAGATCAATCTCGACACCAACAGTAACCACCAACACCGAGAGTCACGCCTGCTTTAACAGTTCAAAAATTTTGGCACCTCGTCGAGCTCAAAAATTACAGTAGCAGCTCGAGATCTAGTAACCAGCTTCACGGCTACAGTAGTTTGAGCACTCAGCTTCAACGGTTACGGGCTGAGCTCCTCCAACAAGTGACAGCCACACCTTCAAACATGCAGCTTCCACAATTACGGGTTGAGTTCTGTTAAGTTAATATATTTTGAAATGACAAAATAAGAAAAGTCAATAATATAAAGATGATGTAAAAACATGTTCAGAGGTTATCATGTACCAGAAACTAAGTCCTTGAGGATGAGAGATCGATCTGGTGATATGAGAGATCGATCTCCTGGGCTTTTTAGTATGAGAGATCGATCTCATGAGGATAAGAGATCGATCTGCTACAGGATTGAACTTGTACAAGGTATTGAGGAAGCTGAGATCGATCTATAAGGGTTATAAGATCGATCTGTCTAATACAGGATGTTGATGAGATCGATCTGGTCTAAGAAGAGATCGATCTCCTCTAAAACAAAGGGTAAAGGCAGTAGATCGATCTGTAGATCGATCTGTACTCAAATAGAGAGTTCATGAGATTGATCTGGTATAGGAAGATATCTATCTCCTCAAATTCAGAAAGCTAAAGAGATCGATCTGGGTTGATTAGAGATCGATCTCCTCACTACGAGAATACTTGGAAGATCGATCTCTAGATCGATCTGCTGGTTCGACAGATCAATCTTCTCTAACATTTTCAAATTGTAAGATTGATCTTTACATATATGAGATCGATCTCCTTGCTTCAATTTGCTTTGACATTGCAAGAATTTAAACTAAGAGATCGATCTGGCATTCTACTGGAGGTTCCAACGGCTTTTTCAGCAAAAATCTCAACGGGAATAACAACATTAAATGCTCCAACTACCAATCCTTCAGTATAAAGATCAAGCATTGAAGACACTGGAAGATAGACACCATTACTGCACATTCTGTACATTCTCAAGAAATCAATTCCAACATTCCTTTTGTCTTCAATCTTCATTCATTGTATAAACCTTTGAGAAATATATAAGGCTGTATCTATCCTACCCATTTTAGAAAAAGCTTGAGCTTGTATTCATCCTTACTTTAAGAGAGAAGAGGAGTGTTCCTCAGTGAGATAAACTTTGAAAAAGGGTGAATTCATCTCTGTGTAAAAAGAGTAGAGAGGTTATTCCTTAACCTGAAAAAGGGAGTGTGTAACTTTCATTGAAAGAGTGAAAGAAAGCTCTTGACAAGGAGGTCAAGAAGAGAGGACGTAGGAAAGAGATTGGCTGAACCTCTATAAACTACTGTGTTTGATATTTCTCTTCCTTATCTTCCTTCAATTCATTGTATTTTATTTTATTGATTATTCATTATCTGCAATTAGATTAGATTTGATTTAAATTTGCCATTAACCTTAGAAAACCGATTCACCCCCTCTCGGTAGAGCCAACAATTGGTATCAGAGCTAGGACTCTTTGATTCTAGAGGAATAACTTCCTAAGAGTTATAAACGATCTAATGGCTCACAACAATGTAGCAACCAATCTAGTAGGAGAGGGGCATTCTACAGTTAGGCCTCCTATGTTCAGTGGTGAACATTATGCTTATTGGAAAACTAGGATGATGCTCTTCATTCAAGCAAATGATTATGAGGTATGGAGGATTATAACTAAAGGACCTCAAATCCCTACTAAAAGAATAGAGGGAAGAGATATCCCTAAAGAAGAAGATGAGTGGGATACAAATGATGTTAAATGTGCTCAGCTGAATGCTAAGGCCATGCACACCCTTTTTGTGCTTTAAGGCTAAATGAATACAATAGAGTCTCCGATTGTGACAATGCCAAACAAATTTGGGACAAATTAGCAATAACTCATGAAGGTACAACCCAAGTAAAGGAGACTAAGGTAGGAATGCTCACACATGACTATGAGCTATATAGGATGAAAGAAGGAGAATCAATTAGTGATATGTTTACTAGATTCACTGATGTAATTAATGGGTTAAAATCCTTAAGAAAAATATACTCTAATACAGAAATGGTCAAGAAAATATTAAATAGCCTACCAAAATCATGGGAAGCTAAAGTGACTGCAATTGAGGAATCTAAGGACCCTCACACATTGTCACTAGATGAATTAATAGGATCACTACTCTCATATGAGATGAAGTTGAGAAGAAATGAAGAGCCACCCAAGAAAGTGGGAGTAGCTCTGAAATCTACTACTCAAGAGGAGAATAAAAATGAGAGTGGTAGTGAAGAGGATCTTGAGATGGCAATGTTTGCCAAGAGATTCAACAAATTCATGAGAATGAGAGCAAGTAGTAGTGGTAGGAGAAACCACAAGAAATATCAAGAAGAGTTAGTTAGAAAGGATAACATTGTGTGCTATGAATGTAAAAAACCTGGACATATTAAATTTAACTGCCATCTTCTTAAAAGATCCAATGATAGGTTCCATAAAAAGAAGGCAATAATGGCAACATGGAGCGACAGTGACTGCTCCGATGATGATTCAAATGAGGACAATGCCAACCTATGCTTCATGGCTATTGAGGATGAAAAGGTAACTTCAAACCTCAATGAATATTCTTTTGATGAACTGCAAGATGCCTTTGATGATCTTGCATTGGAATATGAATGCATGAGTATGAAATACAAAAAGTTAATATCTAAATTGAAGAAAGAAAATGAGTTAATGCTAGAGGACAAGTTAGAATGTGAAAAGAAACTAGAAATTACAAATCTTGAAATTTGTGACCTAAAAGAAAAAAATAGTAACTTACATAATTCTTTTAATAGATTTTATATGGGTCAACAAAAGTTAGATAACATGCTAGAAACTCAAAGGGCATTCTTTGATAAAAATGGATTAGGATATGATGGAAAAAGTAGAGAGACTCATCTTAAAAGTTTCATAGCTAGAAAGAACATGCATAAAACCTCAACTATTTGTTCACATTGTAATAAGAAAGGACATGCATCATATAATTGCAATATGAAGATGACCACTCTTAGAGAAAAAATTGTAAAAAGGATTTGGGTTCCAAAAGAAATAATTAATTCAAAAGATATTAATGCTCTAGTAAAATGGATCCCAAAGGGATCAAGAATTGCATTCACTAACCTCAAAGGACCCAAGAGAATTTGGGTACCTAAGACATGAGTTTGATTTTTTTTATTATAGGTGATTGAGCACTACCACAAAGCTAAAACAAAGGAAGCTTGGTACTTGGACAGTGGATGCTCAAGACACATGACCGGTGATAGAAGTCACTTCAACTCGTTTAAATTGAAAGTTGGTGGAAAAGTCACATTTGGAGATAACTCCAAAGGCTAAGTTGAAGGAAGTGGTTCAATAGGTAATGACTACTTTTCATTAGAAAAAGTATTGCTTGTTAGGGGGTCTAAAACATAACTTACTAAGTATTAGTCAACTTTGTGACAAAGGTTACAAAGTAGTTTTTGATTGCTTGAAATGTCATGTTATAGATCCTAAGTCTAATAAAGTTCTTTTCCTAGGTCATAGGCAAGGTAATATTTACATCATCTATCTAAATGAACTTAAAAATGAAAACATATGCCTAATGGTAGATAAGGAAAAAGAACCTTGGTTGTGGTATAGAAGACTAGGTCATGCAAGCATGCATGTGTTATCTAAGTTAGCTAGAAAAGACCTAGTTATAGGATTGCCTAAGTTGTCCTTTGACTATGACAAAATATGTGAAGCTTGTGTTAAAGGAAAACATAAAAGGACAACATTTAAACCTAAACATAGTGTATCAACCACTAGGCCTCTTCAATTACTTCATCTAGATCTATTTGGACTAACTAGAACAACAAGCCTAGGTGGGAAACATTATGGGTTTGTAATTGTTGATGATTACACTAGGTTCACTTTGGTGTTCTTTTTTAGAGTGAAAAATGAAGCTTTAGAAAAAATCATTGCTTATACAAAAATGACTCAAAATGAAAAAGGATACACTATAACTAGTATTAGAAGTGATCATGGCAAGGAGTTTGAAAATATTGGATTTGATGAATATTGCAATGATCAAGGAATTAGTCATAATTTTTCAGCCCCTAGGACACCACAACAAAATGGAGTAGTTGAGAGAAGAAATAGAACATTGGAAGAAATGGCTAGGACCATGTTATGTGAGAATAATTTACCTAAATATTTTTGGGCTGAAGTTATAAATACATCTTGCTATATCATTAATAGAGCCATGATTAGACCAATTTTAAAGAAAACCCCTTATGAACTTTACAAGGGTAAGAAGCCTAACATTAGCTATTTTCACCCCTTTGGTTGTAAATGCTTTGTCTTAAATAATGGAAAAGACAATTTAGGAAAATTTGATGCCAAGAGTGATGAGGGAATCTTTCTAAGATATTCTTTGAATTCAAAGGCATATAGAGTATATAACAAAAGAACATTGATGGTTGAAGAATCAATTCATGTAATATTTGATGAGTCAAATGATTTATCTAAAGATTCAACCAATGATGAAGACATTGGGATATTTGATGAAAACTTGAAGGACATTCCAAACTTAGAAAATGATCTATTAGAAAAACTTGACATAAATAAAGAAGATAAAGAGGATATGGAAATATTAGAAAGAGAGTCTAGAGCACTAAGAGAATTAGGATATTTAAAAGATTGTGAAATAGTGGGAGATCCAACTCTTGGTGTAAGAACAAGATCATCTCTAAGGAATGTGTGTCAATATATAGCCTTTGTGTCTCAAATTGAACCTAGAAATGTAAATGAAGCCTTAGATGATAATAATTGGTTTTTAGCCATGCAAGAAGAATTAAATCAATTTGAGAGAAGCAAAGTATGGAAACTAGTTCCTAGACCTAGTGATCACTCTATAATTGGAACTAAATGGATACTCAAGAACAAGATGGATGAAAATAGTGTGATCATAAGGAAGAAGACTAGGCTAGTTGCACAAGGCTATAGACAAGAAGAAGGAATAGACTATGATGAAACTTATGCACCGGTAGCTAGATTAGAAGCAATAAGAATGCTACTTGCCTTTGCATGTTATAAAAACTTCAAGTTATATCAAATGGATATAAAGAGTGCATTTTTAAATGGTTTCATTAATGAAGAAGTTTATGTTGAGCAACCTCCCGGTTTTGAAAGTCATGAATTTCCTGAACATGTATTCAAACTCTCTAAGGCACTTTATGGTTTGAAACAAGCTCCTAGAGCATGGTATGAAAGGTTGTTAAAATTCTTAATAGAAAAAGGATTTTCAAGAGGAAAAGTAGATACTACCTTGTTTATCAAAAATAAGAATAAAGATTTACTAGTTGTTCAAGTGTATGTAGATGATATTATTTTTGGATCAACTAATGAATCTTTATACCAAGAGTTTGCTAAGATCATGCAAGGTGAATTTGAAATGAGCATGATGGGAGAGCTCACTTTCTTCTTGGGACTTCAAGTGAACCAAACAAAGGATGGAACCTTCATCAATCAAGCAAAATATACTAAGGAATTGCTTAAGCGATTTGGAATAGATAATTGCAAACCTCAAGCAACTCCAATGGGTACCAACATCAAGCTTGATAAAGATGAAAGTGGTAAGTGTGTAGATACTAAACTCTATAGGTCTATGATTGATTCATTGCTTTATCTAACTGCAAGTAGACCAGATATTCTATTTAGTGTATGCCTTTGTGCTAGATTCCAATCCTCTCCTAGGGAATCACACTTATTAGCAACTAAAAGAATCTTTAGATATCTTAAGGACACTCCCTCTCTAGGACTTTGGTATCCCAAGGACTCCACTTTTGCTCTTCATGCATTTTCTGATGCAGACTTTGGGGACTGTAAAATAGATAGGAAGAGCATTTCAGGTACATGTCAATTCTTAGAGAATAGATTAATCTCATGGTTCTCTAAGAAACAAAATAGTGTAGCTCAATCCACAACTGAAGCAGAATATATAGCAGCAGGTAGTTATAGTGCTCAAGTGTTGTGGATTAAAAAACAAATGAAAGACTATGGTATTAACATGAAGCAAGTCTCAAGATAATACCAGTGCCATCAATCTATCTAAAAATCCCATTCAACACTCTAGAACTAAGCACATTGAGATTAGGCACCATTTTCTTAGAGACCATGTTCAAAAGGGAGATATAATTCTAGAGTACATTGACACTTTACATCAAATAGCTGATATATTCACCAAACCTCTTGATAGAGATAGATTTTGTGTTCTTAGAGGTGAATTAGGACTCATGAATATTCCTTAAGATTTATCTGCTTCAAAACTTTGTTTTCAAGTTGATTTTAAATGAGTTTTTTAATGATTTTTTTGGGCAAAAAGTATGAGAGATCGATCTCCAATCACTATAGATCGATCTCCATACTTCAAATGGGCCTTAAGCAGAAAGGTTAAGCTGGGAAGATCGATCTTCTCAACTATAAGATCGATCTCCTTAAGCCTCTGTAAAACAGCAGATTGATCTATGCATTTGGCAAATCGATCTCCTTAAGCCTCTGTCAAACAGCAGATCGATCTATGCATTCGGTAGATCAATCTCATTGAGCTTCTGTATTTTGAGGATCGATCCTTTGGTTCAACAGATCAATCTTTTCAAGTCTCTGGAAATGACAGATCGATCTCATGTGCCCTGGACTATAAAAATTGCTCAAAATCCCTAAAATTTGAAAATTCAAAAATCCTCAAATCCCTAACCCCTGTCGTGTCTCTTCCATCAATTCTCACTCTCAAATCGATCTTCGGTAAGGAATCTGCCCAATCTTTTCATCATTCTTGGTCTAGTAACCTACATTGCTAAATTTTTCTTCAAAAATTTATCTATTTCTGCTGCAATCTCAATCAGGGCAAATCTAGAACTGTTCCATTGGCTAGGTCTCTAGAGAACTATCATCTAGGAAATACAAACCTATTCAGAGTGTGTCTAGTTGCAAGTGTAAATCATGCCTCGACTTAAGAGAGCTGGCTAAAAACCCCTTAGACCAAATCCTAATCAAGGGCCATCTTCCCAATCAGCCCCTCCCTCTTCTGTCACTACCTTTAACAGGTGTTTTAAAATACCTGCAAGAAGGAAAAGATATGAAGAGTATTTCTCGACCATGCCAATTAAACATTGGCGTACAATTGATTTCTCATTTTTAAACTGCATTGATTTTTCTTATCTATCCAAAATGGAAGAATTTGGTTGGCTTCCATTTCTTAAAATCAATACCCCCATACCCCCAAACATCGTTAGGGTATTCTTTTCTAATGCCGAACTCATCTATGACCCTGATGATGCTTGTAAAATTCTTGGGTTTAAAACGTATGTCATGTGTAAATCAATCCCTATAGACACATCTATTTTAGCCCAAGCGTTTAAATTAAAAGATGAGGGGTTGACCGACGAAGATGAAGAAGTCCCCTTAAAGTTTGACCTTCCCGGGGATAAGGCGAGTGACCTACCGATGCACCCAAGGTTACTCCACCTTATCATCTCGTGGAATCTCCGCCCATTCGGTACCCGACACTCCACAATTAGGAGGTTAGATCGATTCTGGCTACACCACATCCACTCCACAAATCAAAACCCAATCTGGTCCACTTCATTTATGAAGATTGGTTGAAGATCATATGCGGCCAGGCATCCACAATAGTTTTTCCACAACCGCTGGCATACTTACTTCAATGAGTTGGGGTCGATTGTAGCTGTGAAACGAGTGAAGTGCCCTCCCCAAAGAGCATTTTAAACATTGGGACACTTCACCACATGAGGTATTATAAGGATTTCCTAGGGGAATGGAGGAAGAAGTATGAACAGCAGTCTGAAGCAGCTATGGAAGAAGACCCATCAGCTGAGCCTACTGATCCACCCACTGCACCTACTGAGGGTCCATCTTCCTCGACTGCTCAGCCCACTGCACCTGCAACATCACCTGATGGAATGGCATCGATTGTGACGATGATCATGAAGCTTAACCGGAAGATGGATGAAGGTTTTGCAAACCTTCATGCCACACAGCAGGCGATGTTTGATGATCTGCAGGTCACTCGTACTCGCATCAAGGAACTTCTAGAACGATTTCCTCTTCCGCCATAGGACATGGATGTTAGGAATAGTTTAGTTAGTTTTTCATGTTTACTTTTTGTTGGTTGAACCGACATTTGCTTGAATGCTTATTTTATGAAATGACATGTTAGTTCTTGTTGAAATGTGTGATAATAAATTCCCATTTTGAAATGACATGACAGTTCTTGTGAAAATTAACTGCCTCTATATCTTTATTGCTTAATATGACAAAAAAGGGGAGAAGAATGTTAAGAGAACATGGGTTTAAAACATGTTTAATGGGTTTAAAGAACGTTAAGAAAACATGTTTAATAGATTGAAGGAATGATTAAATTGAGAGGGAGTTAAGAGACCAAAGTAAGGGGGAGCTTACAAAAAGGGGAGTTTGTGCATAATGCAAATGGATAACTAAACATGTTTATTGAATAAGTTTTGTCATATCAAAAAGTGGGAGATTGTTGAGTTAATATATTTTGAAATGACAAAACAAGAAAAGTCAATAATATAAAGATGATGTAAAAACATGTTTAAAGGTTATCATGTACCAGAAACTAAGTCCTTGAGGATGAGAGATCGATCTGGTGATATGAGAGATCGATCTCCTAGGCTTTCTAGTATGAGAGATCGATCTCATGAGGACAAGAGATCGATCTGCTATAGGATTGAACTTGTACAAGGTATTGAGGAAGCTGAGATCGATCTATAAGGGTTATAAGATCGATCTGTCTAATATATGATGTTGATGAGATCGATCTGGTCTAGGAAGGGATCGATCTCCTCTAAAACAAAGGGTAAAGGCAGTAAATCGATCTGTAGATCGATCTGTACTCAAACAGAGAGTTCATGAGATCAATCTGGTATAGAAAGAGATCGATCTCCTCAAAGTCAGAAAGCTAAAGAGATCGATCTGGGTTGATTAGAGATCGATCTCCTCACTACGAGAATACTTGGAAGATCGATCTCTAGATCGATCTTACCTCAAACAGAGAGAGTGGGAGATCGATCTGCTTGTTCGACAGATTGATCTTCTCTAACATTTTCAAATTGTAAGATCGATCTTTACATATATGAGATCGATCTCTTTGCTTCAATTTGCTTTGACATTGCAGGAATTTAAACTAAGAGATCGATCTGGCATTCTACTGGAGGTTCCCAACGGCTCTTTCTGCAAAAATCTCAACGGGAATAATAGCATTAAATGCTCCAACTACCAATCCTTCAGTATAAAGATCAAGCATTGAAGACACTGGAAGATAGACACCATTACTACACATTCTGTACATTCTCAAGAAATCAATTCCAACATTCCTTTTGTCTTCAATCTTTATTCATTGTATAAACCTTTAAGAAATAGATAAGGCTGTATCTATCCTACACATTCTAGAAAAAGCTTGAGCTTGTATTCATCCTTACTTTAAGACAGAAGAGGAGTGTTTCTCAGTGAGATAAACTTTGTAAAAGGGTGAATTCATCTCTGTGTAAAAAGGGTAGAGAGGTTATTCCTTAACCTGAAAAAGGGAGTGTGTAACTTTCATTGAAAGAGTGAAAGAAAGCTCTTGAAAATGAGGTCAAGAAGAGGGGACGTAAGCAAGAGATTGGTTGAACCTCTATAAACTACTGTGTTTGATATTTCTCTTCCTTATCTTCCTTCAATTCATTGTATTTTATTTTATTGATTATTCATTATCTGCAATTAGATTAGATTTGATTTAAATTTGCCATTAACTTTAGAAAATCGATTCACCCCCTCTCGGTAGAGCCAACAAGTTCCTCCAAAAAATGAGACCTTTGGTAGTCAAGCAACTATTTGAAGAAGCTCCTCTGTAATTGTCGGTTGTTGGTAATGCTTCTGTACCAACCCGAGCAGTCTATGATTTCCTACTAATTTTATCCCAGACCTGTCACTAAAAGAAGAAGAATAAGAAATAACGTAGGAAGTTGGTGGTGGTCGTTTCACAGAGTCGACGAGTTTCATTCCAACTCAGCTATACCATACCGATTACTAAATTATATGATTTAGTGTAGTTATTTTTACTTGCTTATGCTTAACATTAGTACGGGATGAGGGATCTATCAATGGCTAGTAGTGGCAATCAAGGGCTTCTTCCTCTCGTAAGCGTATGCGGATTGGAAAACGGAAAAATATACTCCTACCTTCGAAGTCAGATTTAAGTCAGAATCTCACATTCACTAAGAAGAAACATCAAAATAGGTATAAAGATATTTGTCATAGATCCATAATACCCTGACCTATCCATGCTCTTGCACGACCCCAACATTATGCTATTGATGAAGAAGAAGACTTTGTGCAACCTGAGCTAACAACCACTGCTGGCATTCCACTTAATGAGAGACTTGAAGGACTTGAGCTCTGATTAGAAAGAATGGAATTGAATCAAATGGCATTCTACAGACATATGGGGTTCAATCCATCCTTTCCCTATCTTGAGTAATCAAACCAATGCTTCACGATACTCAATATTTTTCAGGGAAGTTCCCTATTTCTCTTAATTCATTTAAAGTTTATGAGAATTTATTTTAATACATTGGTGACAATGTATAGCCTAGGTGTGAGGGAGGGTCTTTAATTATGGTTTTGCCGTTTGTTTCGTCTTTCTTTCAGTTTTTGTTAATTTTTTGCAAATTAAAAAAAAAAATGTTCAAAAAGGTACCTTAGTCATTGTTTGTGATCTCTTTGAGTTCTAGATTTTCCCAATGAAAAAAATGATTTACTTATGTGCAAAATGGTTTTGAATTCTTACTAAAACATTGATTAGCTACTTTTGATTCATTGGATTGAAAAATGTATAGGATCTAGCACATATAACCTTTTTGGTGAGATTTGAACACATGAGCATTCATTACATCATGCTCCATTTCCTTATTTGTGTGATTGTCATGCATAGTCGACTATTCTAGAACTTGCTCTGCCATACATGTCTCAATCAACCGCTTTGATAAGTAAGATGCAATAAATCAAACAAGGGCATTTAGGTTAAACCTTTTTTCTTGTCATTATACATTTTCTTTTCAAGCCTACCCTTATTATTATTAACCCCTAGAGAAACCACTTTAAGCCTGCATTTTCTTTGGATTAAACCACATTACAAGCCATAATAAACCCTTTTTGTTAATTTTCCCCCTTTTTTTAACCTCAAATTGAAGAATCATATAGACTTATGCATATAAAACTTCAAAATATTTTTGGACAGATTGCAACATGTTGAAAATTTAGTGTTCCAAGCTATTACTTTCATTGAGTTCTTATCTTTTGAAAAAAAAAGGAAAAATGGAGAAAAGAAAAGAAGAAGAATGAAAAAAGTGATGAATAAATGAAGAGAAAGAGAAATGTAATTTTTATTACTTGGCAGTTAGTTCTGAAAATTATAATGGAATTGAAATCATGTCAAGACTTGTTCATTGATCGTACTCATTGTATATTTGGATGAATGTGATGTGATTGAAGCAGTCTTTTGAAATCATTGAGTTGAGTTTTTTTTTGTAAAATTTTGTATGATTCCTTCAATTTCTTTAACCTAAAAATTCTTTTGTCATACCTTATGTAAGCCCCGTTACAACCTTTTTAGACCCTTAGATTTTTGCGTCCTAATTCATTCATTAGTGGAAGAGATGTGATAAATTTGCAAGCTTATGGTAAGAAATCTTCTATGCAATGACTTGAGAGTTCATTGATATATATACCCTAAACACTTGTTATGAGTTAAATCCAATTGCGAGGGTGTTAGATCCTATGTACTTTATGAACTTTATAGAATCATTAAGGTGTTTTTCATGTGTGTTATGAGAATTCAGTTTAAGAACTTTTGTTGAAGAAAAAAATGTTTTGGATGAGCATAGGAAGAGGATGAAGGAATGATGAGAAGAGATTATGAATTTAGAATATTGTATGTTTGAGGACAAGAATGTTTAGGTGTGGGGGAATTTTATTGGTTGCATATTAAACATAGGAGCAAAATGGACTAAAGTTGCAAATTTTGATCAAGTCACAAAACCAGAAGATGTCTTGGTGTTGGACGTGGGCACGTCTAAGGTAGTGATGAGAACTACAACTCAAATATATGAATTCAAGTCAAGCTCCATCACCTATAGCTGAATTTGACTTGACTATTCTAAAGATGGCAAGTGGAATATTTTAATTATTAAGGAAGTGACATGGCATGGCTTTCTTGGGCAAAAAACAATTAATGGTTGAAGAATGAAAGAAATTGATTTGTAATCAAACTTAGTCAGAGAAGTTTCCTTTAGAAAATATTCTAGGGCTAGGATATTTAGAATATATATATATATATATATATATATATATATATATATAAAGCTAGGAGAGGATTCAAATACAGAGAATTATTCTATTTTTTTGGAGGCAATTGAAGACTTCTTTTTCTTTAGTGTTTTTCTCTCAACTCTATGGCTTGCTAAATTATTTAGTCTAGCCAAAGAATAATTAAAAATTTGGGTTCTTCAAGGATTGTGAGATTTAATTAGTTTTTATTCTATTCTTTTATATCTTTGATAGTTATATATCTTATGTGCTTGTTGAAATTATTGTTTTGATTGATTATGCAAAAATGGTCATTTGTTCAATTGTCAAGATAATATATCACCAATTAGAAACTTGAATTCGTAATTGTTTGAGTATTCCAATATTAGTGATAAATAACATAATTGATTAGAAAGAGGCTTCAATTCTATGTTATGGGGATATATAATCTAGCTTATGTCACGACCCAAACTACCCAAAAATCAGAGTGAATTTTTCGCGTTTTATTATTTACTAAAAATCATTTTTTTTTTTTACAAATCATTTTTTTCGCGTTTTGTTTATTTACTTTAATTCTTACCTGTCCTCGAATCGTGACCACGCTCCACTAATAATTGGGCTGTGCATCAATGCCAGTCCCACCATACATTTACCCTCTAACTTATTTCTTCTCCAGTCAATTTATAATTGTTTACAATATTTATACATCCCCTAAAGTTACTTACAAACATGTTACTGTGCTATGCTTATGTAGATACAATATGTACAAGTGTATATACCTTATGTTGATGTGTAAGACCCGAATTTAATTAAAATACGAAAATTAAATAAGAAAAGATGGAGGAAGTATGAAGGAAGTCGGGTTAAATTTAATCCCGAACACGGGTAAGGGCAAAACGGTCAAAAGACCGAAAGTCGGAATAAATTCGATGAGAAAAATTAATTAAAAATAAGGGATTAAATAATTTTGATCAATAACGAAGAAATAACATGTTTCGGGTTAAAATTGATTAAAATATTAATTTTTAAAATTAACCGAAATTTTCGCTGCGAAAAACAATCCCGAAAAATAATCGAAAATTATACCGGGAAGCCGAAATAATACCGAGAAATTAATTTATAGACTAAATGAATAAAATATAATTTTTTTTAGGATATTTTGAATATTTTAGACTAATTTAATCAATTAAATAATATTAAAATAAATTGTTAAATAAGATAATAATTGTAAAAAAAAAAAAGGGGGTCGGGGAGAGAGAAAGGAAGAAACAGAAACAGAAGAATGGAAACGGAGAGGGGATACGCGCGTGGCCAACCGACCACCGGCCACCGGGCACCGACGGCCTCCGACGACGAGCCGAGGAGCAAGAGGAGAGGCCGGCGAAGCCATTGGCACCGGTGATGCGCCGTCAGGTGGCCGGAGGACGTCGGACGGAGGAAGAGAAAACCGTGAAGGAAACGGGGTCGATGCCGGCGATCCACGGCAGCTGGAGGCGATCGGCGGGTACCGGTGTGACCAGGAGGAGGAGCCGGTCCTTTTGAGACCGGTATTGGCCGACGAAGCCGTCGAAATCCGTCGGATCGGGAGGAGACAGCCGCGGGGGGAGAAGAGGTGATTCGCTGGCGATGGCGGCGTTTCGGCACCAACCGAGGCCAGATTCTGAATGCCCATGTGAAGCCGAGCCAAACGGCACCGGAATCGCGTCGGGAACCGGTCGGACGGCGCCGGCACGACCAAAGGAGGATTGAACCGGCCGAACCGGCCTGAACCGGCCAAAACTGAACCGAACCGGACCGAGCTGAACCTGCGGTCTGAACCGGTCTGAACCGGTTCAGCCAAGAAAGAAGGGAAAAAAGGAGAAAAAAGGGAAAAAGAAAAAGAGAAAAAATTGGAGAAAATTCCTGTGATGCAATCGAGCTTCGGGTAAGTCGATAAGCGGTCAAATTGACCCGATTTTAATTTGGAATATTTTATTTAATTAAATTTCGATCAAAAAGTTTACCCGAAAATGTAATTAATTGTGTAGCTCGATGATTGGCATCCACCGAGGGCTCGAGACAGCCTCGATTTGCGGACTAGCATGGAATCTCGGGTAAGTGACCCCTATTTACGATAATTACCTCGTTATGCGTGATATTGATTTAATTTACGCATAAATTGAATTAATTTATGGAAATATAGATTAATTGTCGTAAATATTAAATTTAGCTATTCGAGAATTAGAACGAGGCCCGATAAATTATTGGTGGACCCAGTGAGCCCAATAGGCCTCGATAAAGAGAAAATTAAGTGGAAAACGGGCTTAAGGCCGATTAAGGCCCATTAAGGTGCAATCGGGCCCAATAGGGGTAAATGGGCCCAGCGATTTAAATTAAGCCCAGAAAAGATTAAGTACAATTAAATCATATGTTATCTGACCCGAGGAATGTTAATACGCAGTTCCGGGCATTGGATTGGAAGCATATCGGACTGCGCGACGGGACTACATTGGAAAAGAAAAGGTCAGACTCTACGGGAAAATAAGGTAAGGGAATTCTGCGGACTGCTAGAGGTAACTCTACGCAATTTTAAATTCATATGCAGTCCTTTAAAATTTATCTGAAGGGTCTAGAGGTCGAATAATAATTTTAGTGCCCCGAATGGGCAAATTACTAAAATACCCTTGTTAAGGGTAAAATCTAAAAATTTAGGAAAACTTGGGAGGAGCAAGAACAAAAGGTTTCTGCTCATTCTGGAGGTGTTTTAAGGCATGCATGAGTAGGCTGGCTCACCTTGAAAGAAAATGCACAGCATTGCATACTTTCAACGTGATATTGTTTTGAAAACTGTTTTGAGGAAACAGAGCCGCCTACGTGTTTTTATTGACATGTGACGTGCTAGAGCTCAGCTCGCACGATGTTGTCGATTTGTGTGATGCACGCATTAGTGCTGGAGCGAGAGCTCGCACTAGAGTTTTACATGCATAGGTGCTGGAGTCCAACTCGCACCAGATTCTTATATATATATGATTTTGAGACAGGGTGTTAGAGCTTCGCTCACACCAGATTTTTATACGATTTGCATACAGAGTGCTAGAGCTTAGCTCGCACTAGATTTACTTGATTTGATGAGAGTGCTGAGCATTGCTTGCACTGATTTTTATGAGAACATGCGATGAGCCGTGCTTGGAGCATCGGGTAGACTGTGTGTCACCGATTAAATAGGCTAGCACGTGCGTTTTGAGACATGGCATGAGTATTGAGAAACAAAACCTCTGTGGGAAGCAGGCCAATTGGGCTGGAGTACCTAGAGATATTATATGGGTTCACGGAGTACGATGTACCGTGCAAGTAGCATGGAGTACGATGTACCGTGCAAGTAGCATGGAGTACGATGTACCGTGTGGTATCTTCGGATACGGCATCTCCGGATGCAGCATCTTTGGATGCCGGGGATCGGATAAGACTGACGGGATGGACTGACCCACCTCCCGGGTGGTTCCCGATCATGGTGAGAACCCGCACACTAGGATCCGTGTAGCTGAGGAACTCCCGAGGACAGATATGGCCATAGTCCTAGTTATTGCCGTTATACAAATATTGCCTCGTCTCGCATGTCGACGATTTCGATGATTTAAACTGGGATTTAAATTAAATATGCATGATGGTTATATTCCATGCTTTTAAAATCCATATGTGATGTTAACGATTTTCATGATTTTGAGTGAGTCAGGATCACCCGAAGGAGGGGTCGAGTCCTGACTTTACTGTGAAATTTTAAACAAGAAAGATATGATTTTGAATATACTTGCATGTTGGATTTTCCGTGCAATGTGTTTTACATAACATCATAACGCATATCATTGTTTTAAAATGTGTGGAGAAAGGGTGGTTTATGCATGGCACCACGTTCATGTAGGTAGTATGGTTACCTACTTGTTCGTAGGATTGCCTTACTGAGCTTGGTGTGCTCACCCCTTTCATTTTCTCCCACAGATAATCTCCAGTTGAAGTTGCGACGACTCAGTACTGCATTCCGGATATCCGCTGCTGCCCATCAACATAAGGTATATACACTTGTACATATTATATCTACATAAGCATAGCACAGTAACATGTTTGTAAGTGTCTCTAGGGGATGTATAAATATTGTAGACATTTTATAAATGACTGGAGAAAAAAATAAGTTACATGGTAAATGTGTGGTGGGACTGGCATTGACGCACAGCCCAATTATTAGTGGAGTGTTGGTCACGATTCGAGGACAGGTAAGAATTTAAGTAAATAATAAAACGCGAAAAAATTAACTCTGATTTTTGGGTAGTTTGGGTCGTGACATGATGGGCAGCAGCGGATCTCCGGAATGCAGTACTGAGTCGTCGCAACTTCAACTGGAGATTATCTGTGGGAGAAAATGAAAGGGGTGAGCACATCAAGCTCAGTAAGGCAATCCTACGAACAAGTAGGTAACCATACTACCTACATGAACGTGGTGTCATGCATAAACCACCCTTTCTCCACACATTTTAAAACAATGATATGCATTATGATGATATGTAAAACACATTTGCACGGAAAATCATCATGCAATTATTATAAATCATTTCTTTCTCAATTAAGATTTTCACAATAAAGTCAGGACTCGACCCCTCCTGCGGGTGATCCTGACTCACACAAAATCATGAAAACGTTTACATCACACGTGGGTTTTGAAAAGCATGGAAATCCCATCATGCAATTTAGTTTTAAAACCCAGTTTAAATCATCATAAAAGTCATCAACATGCGAGACTAGGCAACGTCTGTATATAGGTAAATAACTAGGACTATGGCCACATTTGTCCTCTTGAGTTCCTCAGCTACACGGATCCTAGTGTGCGGGTTCTCACCATGATCGGGAACCGCCCGGGAGGTGGGTCAGTCCATCCCGTCAGTCTTATCCGATCCCCGGCATCCGAAGATGCTGCATCCGGAGATGCCATATCCGAAGATACCATACGGTACATCGTACTCCATGCTACTTGCACGGTACATCGTACTCCATGGACCCACAGCCTTATCCCTCGTTCGGGCTCATCAGCTGGATCTCCAACCCTTATCCCTCGTTCGGGCTCATCAGGTGGATCTCTAACCCTTATCCCTCGTTCGGGCTCATCAGGTTATTTTAACATGCCATGTCTCAAAACGCACGTGCGAGCCTATTTAATCGGTGACACACAGTCAACCCGATGCTCCAAGCACGGCTTATCGTATGATCTCTGAAAATTAGTGCGAGCGGTGCTCTAACACTGTCAGTAAATCAGATAAAACTAGTGCGAGCTAAGCTCTAGCACTCTGTATGTAAATCATGTGAAAATCGGGTGCGAGTTAGACTCTAGCACCCTGTCACGAAGATCATATATATATATGTATACAAATCTGGTGCGAGATGGACTCCAGCACCTATGCATGTAAAACTCTAGTGCGAGCTCTCGCTCCAGCACTAATGCATGCATCACATAAATCGAAAATACCGTGCGAGCTGAGCTCTAGCACGTCATATGTCAATAAAACACGTAGGCGGCTCTATTTACTCAAAACAGTTTTCAAATCAATTTCACGTTGAAAGTATGCAATGCGGTGCATTTTCTTTCAAGGTGAGCCAGCCTACTCATGCATGCGTTGAAATACCTCCAGAACGAGCAGGAACCTCTTGTCCTTGCTCCTCCCAATTTTTCCTAAATTTTTAGATTCTACCCTTAACAAGGGTATTTTAGTAATTTTGCCCATTCGGGGCACTAAAATTGTTCTTCGACCTCTAGACCCTTCAGTTAATTTTAAAGGACTGCGTATGAATTTAAAATTGCGTAAAGTTACCTCTAGCAGTCCGCAGAATTCCCTTACCTCGATTCTTGTCGAGTCTGACCTTTTCTTTTCTAATGTTGTCCCGTCGCGCAGTCCGATATGCTTCCAATCCAATGCCCGGAACTGCGTATTAATATTCCTCAGGTCAGATAACATACAATTTAATTGTATTTAATACTTTCTGGGCTTAATTTAAATCATTGGGCCCGTTTACCCCTATTGGGCCCGATTGCACCTTAATGGGCCTTAATCGGCCTTAAGCCCGTTTTCCACTTAATTCTCACTTTATCGAGGCCTATTGGGCTCATTGGGCCCACCAATAATTTATGGAGCCTCGTTCTAATTCTCGAATATCTAAATTCACTATTTACGATAATTTATCTAAATTTCCATAATTTAATTCAATTTATGCGAAATTTAAATCAATATCACGCATAACGAGGTAATTGTCGTAAATAGGGATCACTTACCCGAGATTCCATGCTAGTCCTCAAATTGAGACTGTCTCGAGCCCTCGGTGGATGCCAATCGTCGAGCTACACAATTAATTACATTTTCGGGTAAGCTTTTCAGTCGAAATTAAATTAAATAAAATGTTTCAAATTTAAATCGGGTCAATTTGACCGCTTATCGACTTACCCGAAGCTTGATTGTATCACCGGAATTTTTCTCAAATTTTTTTTCTCTTTTTCCTTTCCCCTTTTTCTCCCTTTTTCTCCTCTTTTTGGCTGAACCGGTTCAGTCCGGTTCGGACCGGTTCAGACCGCCGGTTCACCCCGGTTTGGCCGGTTCACCGTCGGTTCACCCCTTTTCCGGCCGGTTCTTCATCGGCTTCCACCGCCAGTGGCTCCGCAAGGCCGTCCGCATCTCAGATTTGGGCTCGGCTTCGCCCAAGGCCGTCGGAAAGCCGCCGGTCCGGCCTCTTCTCTCCTCCGACGTCGGTGCCGTTTTCCTCTCTCTGCCGTTCACGGTGTTTTCGGCCGTTCTGATGGCCGTGGTTACCCCGATCTAGCTCGTCAGCTTCTGGGCTTTCGGAATCTGGCCTCCGTTCAGCCCGAATCGGCGCCGATGGCCGAGAATCTCTCTCCCCCCTTCGGTTCCGTCGCCGTTTTGCCGCCGTTCATGCCTCTGCTAGGCCGGTGGTGGTCAGGCGCTCGTCGGGCTCCCTCCTCGGCCTCGCCTGGTCGCCACCGATCGCCGGCAGGGGCTCGGTCGGCCTCTTCCGTTTTCTCCTCTGGAAATCGCGAAAACGCGATTTCCCCCCCTTTTTTTTTCTTTTTTTTGTTTTATTTTTATTATTTTTATTATTATTATTTATTTTAATTATTACACTATTTCTTAAAATACTCTATAAAAATCCAAAATATCCCTTAAAATTATTATTTAATTCTAAATTAATTAATTTAATTTAATTTAATTTATTTATTATATTTTAACCTCTTTTTCGGGTATAATTTCCCCGTATTTTCGGGATATTGTCCCGGGTGACTTTTCGGTATATTTTTCAATTATTTTCGGGATTATTTTTCTGAACTAAAAATCCCGATTAATCCCGATTAATTCCCATAAATTAATATCTTGATCAATTTAACCCAAAATAATTTTATTTCACTTTTATTGACCAAGATTTCTTAAATCCATATTTTTAATTAAATTTCCTTATCGAAATTATACCGGCTTTCGGTCTTTTGACCATTTTGCCCTTGCACATATTCGGGGTTAATTTAACCCAACTTCCTTCATACTTCCTCCATCTTTTCTTATTTAATTTTCGTATTTTAATTAAATTCGGGTCTTACAGCTTAAATAAAACTACATGTGTATTTGTTGGTTAGAATTGGTAGTCTCTCTAGTTTTTAATACTGTTGGTAAATTAAATCTTAAGATCGTATCTAAGGTTGTTTACTGGCAAGGGAAATAATTAGAGATCATATCCTGATTATCGAAGAGGTAAGGAGAGATAGGTTGTTAGATAGTACCAATAAGCATAACCAATTTGGTAAAGATTAAAAGAATCTATCTTTGCATCAATGATCAATTCTATGAACCCATTCTAAAATTATTCATTTTTGGATGCTTCATCATATTGATTTTCTTTTCAACCTTTTACATAGTTGTTTTCTACATTTTAACATATTTTTGTTTTGCAGTATAATAAATCTATCAACATATTTTTCTTTTCACTCTTTTGTAGAAAAATAAATCTAACCAATCTCTGTGGGAAACGACCTTACTCATCTACACTACAGTTTTAATTTATTTTTGAGCAAGCTTTTATATTGTTGGTCTCGACAGCCACCACCCATTTCCACGTGGGCACGAGCAATGACTTAAGTAGTATTGCAGGCTTTTGATGCTCAACTTTAACCTGCTGACACACCAAACATCTGACCACAAATTCTGCCACTTCTCGTTTCATACCAATCCACCAATATACCTTACGTAGATCTTGATACATCTTGGTACTGCCTGGGTGCATGGTGTACCGAGAATAGTGGGACTCTCTCAAAATTTGCTATTTTAGGGTATCACCGCTCGAAACACAAATACGACCTCTGAACCTCAACAACCCATCATCACTGATCGAAAAGTTTGACTGTAAGGCCTGCTCTGCCTAGCTAACCATGTCCAATAATCTTTGATCATTTTTCTGGCCGACTTTGATCTGATCCAAAATATTGGACTCATTTGTAAGCTAGCCATAAATCCAACATCTGCTTCCTCAATACTGATCCTGAGTCCATCGAACTGTTCCAATAAATTCCATTCTCTAACCATTATGACAGTGACCATGCTCTTCCTACTCAAGGCATCAGCAACTACATTCGCTTTACTCGGATGATACAGGATCTCGCAGTCGTAATCTTTAAGGAGCTCCATCTATCGTCTCTGCCGCATATTAAGCTCCTTCTGATAAAAAAATATACTTTAAACTCTTGTGGTCAGTGAAGATCTGGAATCTTTCTCCATATAAATAATGCCGCCATATTTTCAAAGCAAACACCATAGTAGCTAATTTCAAATCATGCATGGGGTAATTTCGCTCATTGTCAAGACCCATCCTAACTTAAACAAAAATCACTACAAATTTTTCACATTTTTAACTTACCTTTCCTCTCTTCAATGGTTGGGCTGTGATTCGATGTTAGCTTCCTTGCATACCATATCATCCAGTATCATACATACATGTCAATATACTGTTACTGACTGTAACTTCTTTTATAATACATATTAGATCATATAAAATCTAATATAAATACATTCCCCATAATATATATCGTATACATCACTGTGCTATTTCTATGTTTGATACATAACCGTACAAAACATGTATACTTGTCGATCGATAGGAAATAGCAGCAGACACAGGAATACTATCCCTTAAAAGCTCTCACTCTATTGCTGATGCTCTGTAGAGAGATGTAAAGAAAGGGGGGTGAGCATACAACGCGCTCAGTAAGGAAATTAAGCAAGCAAGTAGATATCTACACTATCTACTCAAAATAATGTTATGCCTCAAAACGTTATTTCCTTAACTCATTTTCAAAGCATGTCTTTAAATATATATATATACTTTGTACAGATTAAATCCCATGTACAGAAATCATGCTTTCTTTCTCAAATGTAGGCATGTGTGCAAAACAATGCATCTTTATAATATCACAATGCCTTTAGATAAATCATGCCATTTATATTTAAATCACAGTAAATATGGCATTTAAATCATTCACAACACAAAATCGGAGTCTGACCCATCCCTCAGGTCTATCCGTAATTAAATCAGTCAATCAGGTGATATATCATGTGAGACTCTGTGGTGAAAATGTAAATAGTATCCTAGACTATGATCATATCCGACAAGGGTGATCCCAGGCAACACAGTACTCGGTGTGTGGGGCATCACTGCTGCAACGAGAAGGGGGTCAGTCCATCACAACCGCCAGCTATATCCTCCTCAACTCCACAACACCACACGGTACAATGTACTCCATACCTCATGCAGGGTACAACATACTCCGTGGACCCTACATCACAGTCGCGGTGCCTGCCATAGGTCTTAGCCCTCAAAACCATGAAATATCATACCACGTCTCTAAATCCTCATGCGACCCTCTCATAGTGTGACACTCAGTCTACACGATTTAATCAAGCATGATTTTCAACATGTATTATATATCACATACAGTGCGCGCCTTTGAGCGGGACTCACAGTCGACACTCCGCTCAAACACTGTTCACATCACAAACTCAACTCTAGTGCGAGTAAACCTCCAGCAACTAGGTCAATGCATAGTTCATGTTTCAAATCAAGTACGAGCAATAACTCCAGTACCATGCTATGCACAAAATTCATCAAATCAAGTACGAGCAATAGCTCAAGTACTATGTCATGTATCTCATGTAAAATTCGAGTACGAGCTAATCGCTCCAACACTCTCTCATGCATAAATCACATAAAACTGAGTATGAGTAATAACTCCAGCACTCTATCATGCATGTCATGGAAATCTAGTGTGAATCATAATCCCGCACTAATATATGTGGAAAATATATGAAATGCAGTGCGAGCTGTGCTCCAGCACGATTTATTCTCACATAATATGATAGATGGCTCTTTAAAAAAAGGGATGGTTTACAAAATATCAAAATCAGCACTATAAAGTGTGCTTAATTCACATCAACCTTAAAATCATTAGCCCATCTATTTATTCTTCTGCTAAACAACAGTAAAACACTCAAAATGGTGGTTTCCATGCTTTTTACAACTTTTCACAAAAGTTGACATTTTGACTAACTAGGGGTAAAATCATAATTTACTACTATCGGGTCACAATAATTATTATTCACTTCTTCTAACCCTCAGAGTTTTTAAGTGAATGTCAAAGCAGATGAAAATACGTGCAGGTATCTCAACTACTCACAAAAGTCCCTTACTTGCAATCACTCGAGAAATTTCACTTTTCTCAACGCTGCTTGATCCAGCAGTCCGATTTGCTTCTCCAATACTCTCTGGAGCTGTATATAACCATTTATCAGGTTAATTACACTTTCCCTACTGTATTTTACATTAAATATAGTCTATTTCCCTTAATGGGCTTTAATAAACCTTAATGGGCCTAACTATGACTTAAGCCCATTTCCATTTTACTATTCATTTTCGTTGGGCCTATTTGGTTTGTGGGGACCACCAACTTTTATTAGGCTTGTCCTAGACCCATTACATCACATTGTGCCTAATTTAATTGGGCTTGGCCTATTGGACCTCTCGGCCACATGCCATGGCCGAGAGCTCTCCATGCCGTCAGTCACACCATGGTATACCGGCCATGTCCCTTTCCTTAGCCAATTCAGTCAGGTATTTTCACAAACACTTGGTTGGCAACATTCTTAAAAATCACATAGTTCATTTAGGCATTTTATCAAACACCTTGATTTCCAACTTAATACATGTATTAATTAATCAAATTGATTAATTCTAATTATGCCATAATCATTAACACATGTATATTAATCCATTTATGCCTTAAAATCATATAGGCATGTATCAATATTTCACTACTCACTCTCGGTTTCACCATGATCATAGTGATTTCATATGTTTCAATGCTTAAAACATATACCAATATACTTAAAATCATTCATACATTAACATATATGAATTTGAAAACTTGAAAATATACCTAGTATCTGTGTTCACACTTGGCTGAAACTTTGGAGGCTCACAGTTTGCACACTATGGCTTCTTGATAGCCAATTCCAACATATGCCACTCTCCTTTCAATTTGGAACAACTTTCATGAAGAATGTGATAATTCTATATTTTTAGAATTATTTGTGCTTAATTTCCTAATTAATTATTTAAATCTCCAATTTATTTTGTTAATTATCCCCTGTATTTAATTAAAATTTTCATGTTTACAGATAAATTAAATCCAGATGAATTTTGAATATTTCGGTAAAAAATGGACCGGAATTGAGCTAAAATCGAGATTGGACCACGCGGACAACACGAGCCCAGCACATTTAATTGGACAAAAACACAGATGACATGGAAATATTTATTTCAAGGAGCCAATAGTGTGAAGACAAGTGGCCAAACAATGCCAATTCATTTAGGATAGAAATATTACAATTGTACCCCTAAGTGTGTGTATAAATAGAAAAAGATGTCAATTGAAAAAGGGGTAGTTTTTTAGCTTTTAGTTTTTTAGGTTAAACATTTTTTTTAGGTTTTATTTTTCTTTAAACTTTTATGTTTGTGGCTGGTGACAGCAGCCACCATTGATCATAATTTTTCTAGGATTTGTTCAGTTTTCATTCTATTATTATTTTACTGTTTGAATTTTAATTAAAAGTTTTTAGCTTTTAGTTTGCTTACTTTCGGTTTCTCCATGGTTTTATATGCTCTCGGTTTCTTATAATGTATATGCTCTCGTTTTAATTTTCTTTTCCATCTTCTTGTTTTCTTACAAGCATTCAGTTATCTTCATCATTCCAAGTCTCGGTTTCTCTCCTAAATGCACCATTTGTGCTTTGATTTCTTTATTTTGTTAACCCAGCAAATGAAGTTCTCGGTGTAGGCTCCTTTGATGTTTTCGGCAGCACTTTCTTCCCTTAATCATCCCTTCTGGTTTTGATGCTTTGATGTGGGTTGATGCTTAGCATCTATTCTCATCAATGGCAATATGGAACCGTGACCGGAGAAAGGGAATGAAGCAACCCGAGACTGGTTTTTCATCACTGGCTATTCAGTCATCTGCAGTCTCATTTTAATGTTTGTGGTTAACTAGTGCTTTCTGCTATTCGATTTATTGTTGGTGTTTTTGAAAGGTTCGGTTGCTTGCCTGTCTACTGCATATTAAGGATAGCCTCTGTTATTTTCTATTGATTTTATTTCTGCTCTCGGTTCTGCATTTCGGTTCCCATTGCATTACATGTTGTTTTCCTTTTATTTAGCTAAGTATTCTCATCTTGTTCTTTGTTACAACTTGTCATCATTCATTATAGACTATAGCTTGAGTTCATTATGGCAGCAAGTCGGTGAGTAACTTCTTCTCTGTTCTGCTCTGGTTCGGTGTTTGCTGACTGTTTCTATAAATGGTTTATTAATAGATTTTGTTGCTATGTTGTGATTGTTGCTGAGCTTTAATTTGGTCACCGAGGAGGCTGAAGATGGTGTTATACTAGGATGCAGCAGCTGCTGTTGTTGAAGCAATCCTTGGATACTCAATTGCGCATACGAACTGAATGGGTGCAGAACCAGAATAATCATACTGCAGCAGACAGTGGCTGGACAGAGGCAAAACAGCAAGCAGGAGCAGTTGCACGGCAGTAGCAGGGAGCTGGGCAGTAGCTGGGAGCAGCAGCAGGTCGAAGCACCTGAAGGACAGTACCAACAGCCCGTACGCAGTGCACCTGGAGGCAGAGCATCACCACGGGGAAGACAGTGAATAGTGGCATTTCGGGACCACTTGGTGGTTTATTTCTTAAGGCCACGTTTGGCTCACCCTTGCATAATGTTAATCCATTTTTGCATGCATGTTTAGTTAGTTAGTTTATTAGTTAGTTTAGTTAATCTTTCAATTGCATTTAGTTACTTTGTTTAATTAGTTAATGTTGATTTAATTAGGTTACTAGTTAGTTTTTAATCTAGCATTAGGATTTGCTTAAATTAATTTAGATAAATTCATTTCATGCATTTTAAGTAGTGATTAAAAATTCCAAATGTTTTTCATGCATTTTTAATTAGATTTTAGGTTAGTTCAATTTGCAATTAGTTTAATTACATGCATTTTTTGGTTAGTTTAATTTTAGTCTAATTAATCTTGCTTTGTTATTTTCTTAATTGCATTTTATTTTAATTGAGTTAATTAGTTTAACTGTTTTAATTTCTTTTGTAGGTTCTTGTTTTTAATTGTGTGGAGCTCAGTAAGTAATTTTCAGCTCAAGTTTAGTTACTTTATTTTCTAGTTTTATTATTTTATTGCTTTCGGTATTTTCAATTTTAGATTAGTTGATCACCCTTGATAATTTCATAATTTGCTAGGATATACTTAGGGTAATAGTAACCGGTAATTGATTAGGCTAACAACTTCTCTGTACGATAATTCCGGGACTCAAAATCCCATTATTACTTGGACGACCCGTGCACTTGTGGATAGACACCTTTGGGGTTCGATCAAGTTTTTGGCGCCGTTGCCGGGGAAGTTTTAGTTAGTCCTTAGTTAATATCGATAAAATTATGCTTAGGTGTAATTCTAGCTTGTAAATATTTAGATCCTTGGTTTAGTTTAGTTCACTTTCTTAAAAAAAAAAAAATTCAAAAATCTAAAAATTCAAAAAAAAAATTTCTAAGGACTTTTAGATGTTTGTATGCGTAGAGCCCAGAGCTTTGATTGCCTTCCTCTAGATCCTGAAATCGAATGAACTCTTAGGAGAATACGAAAGGAATCTAGAAAATCCATAGCTCCGCTGCAACACACAATGGCAGATAATAGGGAAATCAGGACCGTCGGGGATTATGCGATGCCGACGATTGGAGGATACTACACTGGCATTAGGCCACCAGCAGTCCCTACTAATAACTTTGAAATTAAGCCTTCGATCCTCCAGATGATCCAAAGTTCGTTACAGTTCAGTGGGCTTCCTCATGATGACCCACATGCTCACTTAGGGCAATTTTTAGATCTGTGCAATACTTTCAAGCATAATGGACTCTCGGACGATGCACTTAGGCTTAGACTATTTCCCTTCTCTCTTAGGGATAGAGCAAGACACTGGTTGACCACTTTACCTCCGGGATCCATCTCCACCTGGGACGAATTAGCCCATCAATTTTTAGCTAAGTTCTTTCCTCCCTCCAAAATGGCTAAACTCCGTAGTGATATATCTTCTTTTGCTCAATTCGATTCTGAATCGCTTTATGAAGCATGGGAACAATACAAAGACCTTCTTAGGAAGTGTCCCCACCATGGCCTACCCTTATGGCTTCAAGTCCAAACCTTCTACAACGGGCTCTCTAGCCAGAATAGGACCATAGTAGATGCTGCTGCGGGAGGAGCTTTAATGTGTAAGACGGAGGAGGAAGCTTATGATCTGTTGGATAAAATGGCAGCTAACAATTATCTATGGTCGTCGGAGAGGCAGTTGCCTAAGAAAGCTGCGGGTATATATGAGTTAGACACACTGTCTGCCTTGACTTCTCAAATAGCTAATCTTACAAAGAAGGTAGAGTCACTCAGTACCCAGCATAATACTCTCACCAGTCCTAATCCTGTTTATTCTGTCCAAAGTCCTTTTCTCTCTTGTGAGCTGTGTAGTGGTACCCACTCTGTAGATATGTGTCCGCTTAACATAGAATCGGTTCAGTATGTTGCTCTTTCTCAAACGCAACAGAACAACCCTTTTTCAAACACCTATAATCCAGGGTGGAGGAACCATCCTAACTTCTCCTGGAGCCAAAACCAAGGGCAAACTTCTAGCTCTAGACCTGTAGGACTCCCTGGTTTTCAAGCTCACCCGGTTCAGGCACCACCACAGCCACAATTTCCATACCATCCACCACATCACCCATACCCACATCATCCATCACCACCACCACCACCTCCACATATCCAGCCACAGCATACATTTGCACCAGCACCAGCAGCTGAGAAGAAGCCCTCGCTTGAGGAAATGTTCACGACTATCCTGCAAAATCAAGCTGCTTCAATTAAGAACTTAGAGGTTCAGGTAGGACAAATAGCTAGTGCTCTTAACCAGCGTCCACAAGGGACCCTCCCCAGTAATACTGAAGTTAATCCTGTTAGGCAAAGGGAGGGTAGAGAACATGTGAAATCCATTACCCTTAGGAGTGGCAAAGAGCTAGAGGAACCACAAGTTAAGTCCAATCCTGTTGAGCCCATAGTTGAAGAACTCATAAGTCCCAAAGAAGCAGCTCAGAAAGAGCAGGAACATCAGGATCAAGCTACAAAGGATTCTAAGTCAGGTGCTTCTTCATCTTTACCTTCTTCTTCTTCACAACCTTCCTCTTCATCTGATGTTCCACTTGTTACCACTACACTTCCTCTAGTTAGACCCCCATTACCATTTCCTCAGAGGTTCAAAAACCAGAAGCTTGATCAGCAGTTTGTTAAATTTCTTGAGGTTTTTAAGAAGCTTCACATTAACATTCCTTTCGCGGATGCTTTAGAGCAAATGCCTAGTTATGTGAAGTTTATGAAGGATATCCTCTTGAGGAAGAGAAGATTAGAGGATTATGAGACAGTGGCCTTGACCGAGGAGTGTAGTGCCATTATTCAGAGGAAATTGCCCCCCAAGCTCAAAGATCCAGGTAGTTTTACCATACCTTGCACTATAGGAGATCAGTTCTTTGGTAGAGCCCTTTGTGATCTAGGAGCTAGTATAAACCTTATGCCTTGGTCCATATACCAGAAGCTAGGAATAGGAGATGCAAAGCCCACCACAGTGACCCTGCAATTAGCTGATAGATCCATTAAATATCCGAAGGGGATCATTGAGGATGTGCTATTTAAGGTGGACAAGTTTATTTTTCCTGCAGATTTTATCATGTTAGATATGGAGGAAGACAGGGAAGTCCCCATTATTCTAGGCAGACCTTTCCTAGCTACTGGTAGGACATTAATTGACGTACAAAAAGGGGAATTAACAATGAGAGTCTTAGATCAGGAGGTGACATTTAATGTTTTTCAACCTTTGAAGCTCCCTGATGACTCTCAAGAGTGTTTTAAGATAGAGGTTAAGGAAGATAAAATGTTTGAGCATAGGAAATCTGAGAGAAAGAAGAAAGTAGATAGAGCTCAGGAGGATCTAACTGTTAACATTCTGTCACCATTCTGGATAATCCTCCTACTATTTGCACTGCTGCTGAGTGTTGTATTCTTTAGCTGCATATGAAGTGGTTATGTTTTCCTTTTCACTTTTTTGTATATAGTTCTTTTTCTTTTTCTTTTCTGCTGTTTCTTTCTTTGTTTATTTTGCAGGTTTAGTATCTAAGTTTTATGCTTTCAATAAAAGCTTCAGTTGTTCATCAACATCAGATAGGGGAGTACTCTGTTCTTGAGCTTAATTATTTATATTATCTGCACACTGAGGACACTGTGCACTTTAAGTTTGGGGGAGGGGATATCACTTGAGTATTTTTCAAAAATTTGAGCAAAATTGAAAATTTTTCAAATTTTTTTCAAAAATCTGAGCTTAAACTGTTTGATTTTAGGATGATTTAGTACGTAGCATGTAGTTTTCCCATATTCCGATGATATGACCCAATGATTAAGTATGATTTTGATTGACTAAGAAGCATGATTATAGGAAAAGCATGAAGTTGAGTTCTTGAATTTGTCTTGATTCTGATTGTGATTTCCTCATTTTATGCACATGTCATGTCATGAATTTGTATATTTATTTAGAGAAATCTTATGTGGACTTAGGATTGCATTTGTTTAGTTGATTTTGTGTATTATATTCTAGAATTTGTTTGATCTAATCTCGAGGCGAAATATTAGATCACACTTAATTAGGGAGATGATTTAGGCCATCTTTGGATCGTTTGAGCCTTTCTAGCCGACCCTGTATATATTTTACCCCTAGTCACCCATCTGGGCCAAATAAGACTTTCTCTGTAAATACACCTGCTATTAATTTTCCTTAGCTTAAATATTTTATTCCTATCCCCTACCCCGAAAGCATGAAAGTCATTGGGATATATTTTGAGCTTTGTACATATAGGTATCTGGTGATAGTGAATGTTCAAAAAAAAAAGAATGAAAAAAAAAGAGAAAAAAAAATAAGAAAAAGAAAAAGAAAAAGAAGAAAGAAGAAAAATACAAAAAAAAAAACAAAAAAAAAAGTTTAGTGAAATAAATAAGTTTGGGGGAATAAATTTGAGCTCTTACATTAAGATCCTGAAAGTAATGCATGTTAAGGGGTAATTAAACCTAAATCGACTTTATCATACCTTAACCCCAGCCTTACATTACAAGCTTAATGAAGTCCTATTGATCTTTAGTTAAGTGTGACTACATTAGTGGAGAGAGAAGTGAAAAGCAAACTTATGGAAATGATCACATGTCATTAACTTTGCATTCACTATGTCTGCATAATCTAATCCGGATAATGTACTGTGAAGTGACTTTGACATTTTTCACACACTCACGAGGAGTCTAATTTGGGTTAGGGCTTATGATTGAATGATTCTGAGTGTTGGACTTATAATTGTGATTCTTTGATTTCATAGTCTGTACTTTTTCTTTGAGGATAATATTGGGAAAAGTATTGTGTTTAGTACTTGTCATTCTTACAATTATTTTATTTTGCTTGAGGACAAGTAAAAGCTCAAGTTTGGGGGTGTGATAATTCTATATTTTTAGAATTATTTGTGCTTAATTTCCTAATTAATTATTTAAATCTCCAATTTATTTTGTTAATTATCCCCTGTATTTAATTAAAATTTTCATGTTTGCAGATAAATTAAATCCAGATAAATTTTGAATATTTCGGTAGAAAATGGACCGAAATTGAGCTAAAATCGAGATTGGACCACGCGGACAACACGAGCCCAGCACATTTAATTGGACAAAAACACAGATGACATGGAAATATTTATTTCAAGGAGCCAATAGTGTGAAGACAAGTGGCGAAACAATGCCAATTCATTTAGGATAGAAATATTACAATTGTACCCCTAAGTGTGTGTATAAATAGAAAAAAATGTCAATTGAAAAAGGGGTAGTTTTTTAGCTTTTAGTTTTTTAGGTTAAACATTTTTTTTAGGTTTTATTTTTCTTTAAACTTTTATGTTTGTGGCTGGTGACAGCAGCCACCATTGATCATAATTTTTCTAGGATTTGTTCAGTTTTCATTCTATTATTATTTTACTGTTTGAATTTTAATTAAAAGTTTTTAGCTTTTAGTTTGCTTACTTTCGGTTTCTCCATGGTTTTATATGCTCTCGGTTTCTTATAATGTATATGCTCTCGTTTTAATTTTCTTTTCCATCTTCTTGTTTTCTTACAAGCATTCAGTTATCTTCATCATTCCAAGTCTCGGTTTCTCTCCTAAATGCACCATTTGTGCTTTGATTTCTTTATTTTGTTAACCCAGCAAATGAAGTTCTCGGTGTAGGCTCCTTTGATGTTTTCGGCAGCACTTTCTTCCCTTAATCATCCCTTCTGGTTTTGATGCTTTGATGTGGGTTGATGCTTAGCATCTATTCTCATCAATGGCAATATGGAACCGTGACCGGAGAAAGGGAATGAAGCAACCCGAGACTGGTTTTTCATCACTTGCTATTCAGTCATCTGCAGTCTCATTTTAATGTTTGTGGTTAACTAGTGCTTTCTGCTATTCGATTTATTGTTGGTGTTTTTGAAAGGTTCGGTTGCTTGCCTGTCTACTGCATATTAAGGATAGCCTCTGTTATTTTCTATTGATTTTATTTCTGCTCTCGGTTCTGCATTTCGGTTCCCATTGCATTACATGTTGTTTTCCTTTTATTTAGCTAAGTATTCTCATCTTGTTCTTTGTTACAACTTGTCATCATTCATTATAGACTATAGCTTGAGTTCATTATGGCAGCAAGTCGGTGAGTAACTTCTTCTCTGTTCTGCTCTGGTTCGGTGTTTGCTGACTGTTTCTATAAATGGTTTATTAATAGATTTTGTTGCTATGTTGTGATTGTTGCTGAGCTTTAATTTGGTCACCGAGGAGGCTGAAGATGGTGTTATACTAGGATGCAGCAGCTGCTGTTGTTGAAGCAATCCTTGGATACTCAATTGCGCATACGAACTGAATGGGTGCAGAACCAGAATAATCATACTGCAGCAGACAGTGGCTGGACAGAGGCAAAACAGCAAGCAGGAGCAGTTGCACGGCAGTAGCAGGGAGCTGGGCAGTAGCTGGGAGCAGCAGCAGGTCGAAGCACCTGAAGGACAGTACCAACAGCCCGTACGCAGTGCACCTGGAGGCAGAGCATCACCACGGGGAAGACAGTGAATAGTGGCATTTCGGGACCACTTGGTGGTTTATTTCTTAAGGCCACGTTTGGCTCACCCTTGTATAATGTTAATCCATTTTTGCATGCATGTTTAGTTAGTTAGTTTATTAGTTAGTTTAGTTAATCTTTCAATTGCATTTAGTTACTTTGTTTAATTAGTTAATGTTGATTTAATTAGGTTACTAGTTAGTTTTTAATCTAGCATTAGGATTTGCTTAAATTAATTTAGATAAATTCATTTCATGCATTTTAAGTAGTGATTAAAAATTCCAAATGTTTTTCATGCATTTTTAATTAGATTTTAGGTTAGTTCAATTTGCAATTAGTTTAATTACATGCATTTTTTGGTTAGTTTAATTTTAGTCTAATTAATCTTGCTTTGTTATTTTCTTAATTGCATTTTATTTTAATTGAGTTAATTAGTTTAACTGTTTTAATTTCTTTTGTAGGTTCTTGTTTTTAATTGTGTGGAGCTCAGTAAGTAATTTTCAGCTCAAGTTTAGTTACTTTATTTTCTAGTTTTATTATTTTATTGCTTTCGGTATTTTCAATTTTAGATTAGTTGATCACCCTTGATAATTTCATAATTTGCTAGGATATACTTAGGGTAATAGTAACCGGTAATTGATTAGGCTAACAACTTCTCTGTGGGACGATAATTCCGGGACTCAAATCCCATTATTACTTGGACGACCCGTGCACTTGCGGATAGACACCTTTGGGGTTCGATCAGAATGCAAGTTCCAAATATGCCTAATTCCTAGTGATTTCTAGTAAGAGAAAGCTTGGATAAATGTATTTCAATGGTTTCTTCTTCTAGTCGAGAATGGTGTGGTGAAGATGACAATGGTGTGGCTGATTTTATAAGCCATTTACTTAGCCATTAAGCCTTACTTTCCAGCCATTAAACTTGACTTTCTAAGGCTTAGTTATGAGTCACCTAATGAGTCATAGTTAGCTTTAACTATTGTTAGATATTTATCAAATGGGCCTCTCGGTTTGGGCTTTCAGGCTGAAAATCTTACTATACCTCGGCCTTTTATTGTCTCAATATTTGGCCTATCAATTGGTCCAACAATTCAGTCTAAGGGACCTAAGAATTTCGATCTACTTTTAGTATACCTTAATAGGCTTTAAAATCTTCACTTTAGGCCCATTACGTTTTTAACCATTAAATTTAATCCGAAATCCTTCCGAATAAATTTTCCTTACTTCCAGGGATGATTATCTTGTATTCTGACTAAGAATATTTTTTCCCAATTTTTTTCTCCATACTTAGGTTAATTTCTAACCATGGTTAGTCAATTATGGTAAAAATCCACTTTTCTTAACTATAGTTGACTTTTTCATTAACCATTGACCAAGTTGACTTTTTCTCAAAATTTCGAAAGTGTCATATCTTATGTCTTGCACTCTCGTCTTTACGGTTCAACCGTTCCCGGTAGATAATTACACCCGAAACACATTAACTCGCTAAAAACGTCCATTTTACCCTTTTTAGCTTTTACTCTCGTTTTCTGTGTTCGGAACTAAATTAAACTGACTTTCCTTCATGAGCTCTCTATATTTTCTCATTTTAAGTTCTTATCTTCAGTTAGAATGATTCAGATCCACTTGGTTTAGCATGTGAATTTTATAGCTAACATTAGGCTTTTTATATAGCTTTTGCGTGTTAAATCATTTTACTAACACTTTAAATCTAGTAAATACTCTTCTTATGATTCAACTATAATAATAAAGTGTTCATACACATAGGAATCATAAGGTACTGGCTACATAAAATGCGGATCTGACACTCATGGTCCTTAGGCTGGCATGAACCATAAGCGACTACTCTCCTATACTACATGAGTACACACTCTAAACCTTGATGGGAAACATCATTGTAAACTGTGAAGCCTCCGGATCCACTCGAAATGGTCAGAACAGGTGTTGTAGTCAATCTCTGCTTAAGCTTTTAGAAACTCTGCTCACACTGATCAGACCATACAAATGGAACATCCTTATGTGTAAGCTAGTCAAAGGAGCTACAATCCGGGAGAATCCCTCAACAAATCTCCTGTAATACCCTACCAATCCTAGAAAACTCTGAATCTTTGTAACTGTCCTCAGTCTCTCCCATTTAAGTATAGCCTCTACCTTAGACGGATCAACTGATACCTCGTCTTTAGACACAATATGACCCAGAAAATCTATTTGATCTAGCCAGAATTCACATTTACTAAACTTTCCATACAACTGCTTATCTGGGAGTGTTTGGAGCACAATCTTCAAATGTTGCGCGTGTTCCTCCCGGGACTTAGAATAGATGGGGATGTCATCAATGAAAATTATCACAAACTGATCCAGGTAATCTTGAAATACATTATTCATCAGATTCATGAAACCAGTAGGGGCATTAGTTAGACCAAAGGGCATCATTAAAAACTCATAATGGCCATATCGAGTTTTAAAAGTCGTTTTTGGAACATCCTCATTCCGGATCCTTAACAGGTAATAACCCGACCTTAGATCAATCTTAGAAAATACAGAAGCCCCTCCAAACTGATCAAATAAATCATCTATTATGGGCATGGAGTATTTATTCTTTATTATAGCCTTATTCAGTAGTTTGTGATCTATACATAATCTGAGGCTACCATCCTTCTTCCTAACAAATAGAACCGTAGCTCCCCATGGTGATACACTGAGCCTAATAAAACCCTTATCAAGCAACTCCTGCAACTGCTTCTTCAGTTCTTCTAATTTGACCAGTGTCATCCTATAGGGAGGTTTAGAGATTGACTGGGTATCTAGCACTAAATCGATAGTGAACTCCAACTCTCTCTCCGATGGCAAACCTGACAACTCATTTGGGAATACATCCGAAAACTCACACACTATCGGTATATCCTCTATACTCGGATGCTTCCGACTGGTATCGAAGATGAGTGTGATATAACCTTCATATCAGTAAATTCATCAGTAGTTTTAGAAAATTATAATATATCATAAGATTTCATACACTGAACATCACTCGCTTTATTTCTTAATAGCCAAACATACACTGAATTTATCAGGTAGAAAGAAGCTTACAATTTTAGTATAACAGTCTAAACTTACACGATTGGTAGTTAGCCAATCCATACCTAAAATCACATCAAAACTATACAAATTTAACAAAACTAGATCTGCTAACATTACCATGTCTCCCACCTTAGTTTCATCATTTCTACATACTTTATCAGTCTTTTGAGATTCATTCATAGATGTACTTATGCGCAGCATGTAATCTAGGGGTTCAGGCTTTAAGTGCAATTTATATGCAAATTATGGCGAAATAAAGGAGTGTGTAGATCCAGAGTCAAATAAAACATGTGCTTCATAATTACAGACACGAAATGTACCTTGAATAGTCTCAGACGAAGTGTCCGCGATCTCCTTATCTAAAGCGAGCACATGCCCCTGAGCGACAGGCTTCTTCCCCTTCTCGGCTGCGGTAGCCCATCTCTAAGGTTTCTGTCTTAAGGACTGTTGTCGGGGAGGCTCTTGGGGCTGTGGAGTCTTGATTTGTGGGCAATCCCTGATCATGTGACATGTATCTCCACATCTAAAACAGCTGCTTGTAACCCGATAACAAGGACCACCATGCGGCCGACCATAATTTTTACAAATTTGAATACCTTGTCGGGTGCCTCATGTGGTCTCCATAAGGCCAAAAAGAGTCTTAAGCTTATTAACCCTTGTCCGAGACTCATCAGTCCTTGGTCTCTTAAGCAAACCCCTCTTATACTCTACTCGAGATGTCTTTGGCCTCTTACCCTTATCCTTAACCTTTCATCGGGACCTATATTGTGTTTGTGTCAGATCAAGACCCCTTCTCAATTTCTTGCGCTCGACCAAGAGTATCCTTAAGCTCGGTAATATGGAACCCTAATAACCTATCTCTGATTGATGGTCTCAGTCTGTATATAAATCGCTCAGCACGACGCTCCTCAACCCTGACAGTCTTCGGGTCATACCTCATTAAGGTGGTGAAGCTGTTCTCGTACCGTCGACTGTCATACTGCCCTGAACTAAATTTAAAAAATCTAATTGCATCTTCTTTTGGGTAGTCCGGGGAACATACTGGGTCCTGAAAGCTGACAAGAAGGCATCCCAGCTGATCATCAGGTGACTAGTAATCAACAATCTCTAGGTGGCTCTCCACCAATGTTTGGCCTGACCCTTATGCATATAAGCACCCATACTGACCTTCTCAGCATCAGTACACCCTAAGTATTCAAAGGTCATCTTCATTTCTATTAACTACTCCTCTGCCTCAATGGGGTCCTTAACCCCCTTAAATGATGAAGGGTTCATCTTAAGAAAATCTCCTAACCGGCCCATATCCTTGTCATCTGGCCTGTTCTGTACTAGAGGCTGAGTGGCTGGAGGTACCAAAAAAGTCTATATAAGAGATGGGGGCAGATCCTGTAGAGGTGTAGGTGTAGAAGCCGGGGTGGGTGTGGTGTCTGAAGTATTAGCCCCAAAATGCTTAGCAAGTATAGTCGTGATATGGTCGAATCTTTGTCTAATATCCTGCTCCATCCGATTCATTTGAGAGTTAGGACTCTCTGGCTATGGGGTAGGTGATGGAGGTGGTTGTGCCTGCCTCTGGGGATGACCTTGTCTCCCGCTCATGATATATATAATTCATTTACCTACGTGTACATAATAAACTTGGTCATAATTTTAGCAGATATTTTTAATTTATAACCAGAAAAGTACAGACACTTGGGATGCAGTCTATCTTCAACTGATCGACACTGACAGTACTAGACACCTTTAGCTTTGATACCAATAGAGATTGTAACGCCTCAGAAACGTGAAAATTAGGGCTAATTTAAAATTTTCTTTTATGACTTAACCTCTTAGTTTAGGTGCATTCCTGTTCAGTGTTAGATTATAACTTATCTTTTCGTTATTAAACTTTCTTATATTTGACAATTTCTATTTCACTTTTAACGAAATTTCTCAAGCATAACCCTTATACATAACCCTATCCACCTGCAAGTTTCCAATTAACAATGACTAACCACAAACAGTTGATTTTACTTATTCTTTCAAAATTTTATTCTCAAAGATCCATGAAAAGCCCAAAATTCTCAATCATCTTGTAAACTCGTTACACACTGTATGTCACACCCCGAAAACGCGAAAAATGGGGCAAATTTAAAACTTTTTACTCATCAATTCACAATTAAAGGTGCATTCATGTGCAGTGTCATACATCATCATGCTTATCATACCTCAGGATCTCATCATTAGATAATATATATCATATCATATACATTACTCAATATTAAGTTAATTAATCCTAATACATCCCATACAAGGTTATACATCAAGTGTCTATAATTACCATAATTGTCTAGGTACATGAAAAGATAAATGATACCTCAAAACACAATATATGGCCTGGAGCTCAAGTCCTCCACTAGCCAGTACTCCGTACGTCGCAGGGAAACCCTTTTCACTTGAAGAAATCTGGGGGAAAAGAAAACAGGGTGAGCTTCTAAATCGCTCAGTAAGGGCGGTAAGGGACTCATTATATAAACCATAATGCACATCATAAAATATTTATTTGTATATGAAACTCAGTATACTTATTTGAAAACCATAGCATGAAAGTTCTCAAAACAACATTCTCATATCTCAAAACCATGTGGAAACATGAAGTAAAAGCTCAGAATAGAGCAGTAACGAGCATGTGAAAAAAATGCGATAATGGCTTTCTTGATAAACGTGATAAAACCACTGTAATAATAATGCACGTGGCGCAGCCACCAAATATACGTGGCATAGACACTGATTTAGATTTGTACGTGGCATAGCCACAGATTTAGATTCACACGTGGCACAGCCACAGAATAAGGGGTCTCACGTGGCAAAGCCACCAAATATACGTGGCACAGCCACAGAATAGGGTTCGCTCGTGGCACAGCCACCAAATATACGTGGCACAGCCACAGAATAGGGGATCTCACGTGGCACAGTCACAAAATATACGTGGCACAGCCACAGAACAGGGGGTCTCATGTGGCAAAGCCACAAAATATACGTGGCACAGCCACAGAATAGGGGGTCTCACGTTACCAGAACGGAGAAGAATTAGGCTTACATGCTACCATAGCAATGCCCGGTGTGTACTCAAAATTACACACCTAAGTCTTTATCATTAGTCATTATCATATAAAACTAGTTTGCCTTCACGTAGAACTCATAGTGGTTTTTCTCTCATAAAACTCATTTAAAACCGTTTTGTACTCAACACAAAACATATTAAAACCGAGTTCCAACAGGTAAAACACGCACACATTTCTCAAATCTCAATATTGCCTTAACATAGAGCCCAATTCATTTCTCACACAACTCAACGGTTTATAAAGCGGTTTCACACGTAACTTATAAACTCATAAAAACATTGGGCTCCAACCGGCTATAAAAATCGTGTGCATTCTCATCAAAACACAACACATCAAACATGCTTGTTTTATAAATCGCAAATCATGCTATAATAGTTCACAAATCACATACACAAATGGTTTAGTTTCTCTTACCTCTTTGCACCTCGTATAGTGCAATCGTTTCCCCCTTGTCACGGACTAGTCTCGCATTCCACTCTGGAACTCCCGAGCTGTCCAAACGATATTAAAACATCAATACTCATCATCATGGTAACCTCACTTCTCAAAATCGAGCATGATTGCTCATAACACCTCAAATCCCTCAATTCTCATAACTCTATTACAATCCACAATCTCATTCACAACATCTCAACATCCTACACTTCCCATGCCATTATATCTATGCTAATTCACCACATTGTCTAAATTTCCATTTATAACTCAAAATTTCCAAAATTACCAAAATTGATAAATATCATCATCACTCCAACTACATTGTAATTTTATCAATCCCTAATCATTTTCCAACTATTTCAACACAATGCCAACAGCCATTATCACCAAAATCATCTCAAATATCAAGATCTAGGTTTAGAAATTACCCAAAACTTGTGGAGAGCTTATCTATTGCCTCGATTCAATCTGTCTTTCGATTTCCAGGTATGTTGTTCTTCTTTTGATGATGAACAACTTTCCTTCTTGCCACAGCCTTTGATTTGGACGAAAATGGGTGCTTTGGATGAGTGAGAAAGCTAGGGCTCGGGTGAAAATGGGGTTTAGAAGAGAGAGAAAATGAAATTGCAAGAGAAAGCAGGGGTTCCTTATATAGACGGAGGGTAGGAGATCGATCTGGCTCTTGATGAGATCAATCTGCATTTGAATTTGGGGACGATTTTGGGGAATTTTATGCCTAAGAGATCGATCTGTCGAGGGGTGAGATCGATCTCTTTATGGCTTTATGAGATCGATCTGCTCCTTGAGGAGATCGATCTTCTCCCAAACAGAAACATTTTGAGATCGATCCCTTCCTCATGAGATCGATCTTCTCTCAAACAGAATCATAAGGAGATCGATCATCTTCCATTAGAGATCGATGTACTCCTTAAATTCCCCCTTCCTTGTCATTTTTAACTTACCAGATCGATCTCTCGTTCTCCAAGATCGATCTGACCTCATAGTTTCACACTTATGTTAAACACTTAACATATAAATCTCCAAATATAATTTTCACAGTTCATTACTTGGATTATTTCTCGTTCATCACATATACATTTCACTTAGCTCAATAAATTACACTTCAAGTTCATATTACATAATTAAAATATGTCTAAAATTCTCAAATCTCATACTGTAGCAGTATGGATTTCATACATTTTCATGTCCATAAGTATACAAAAGTGATTAAATCCCAAAATGTTTACTTACACATAAGTATCTGTACTATACAGGATGTTTGGGTACAAAATGAATTGTACTTGAAGCGTGTACAAAAGGCAGTCTGGGGAGAATTTTGTCCACAAGCCTACGTCGAGTACGCAGCAGGCAAGGAAAAGTCACTGTAAATAATCTGGCCGGATGAAAAAAAGGAGTGAGCTTTCGAATAGCATAGTAAGGAGTGCATTTAAGACAGTAATAGCATTCAAGCATTTAACAAAATGATGATGCTAAATAACAAAGTACAGTTTTTGATCAAACTATTAGAAAACATAAAAATTGCATACTTCGAACATATGCCTCTTATACACCAAAATATAATTCATATATTTCTTAATTCAAACAAAACTTCAAAATCTAATAATTGCATAACTACGCATAAGTTATAATCAAATCGTAACAAAATCAAAACATAACTTTATAACTATATATGCATTAAAATCATATTGTACAAAATAGATACGTAACATCGAAATGTGGAGACTAGACAATCACTATTACTGTCATATGGGTAATAATTATATCATCCTCAAAAGAGGGCATCCTCGAAAGAGGAAACAGAATACTTATGGCCATGGTAGGGCTGTAGACTAGGCCAGAGTACTACAGCATAACAGAAACGCCACACAGGCGAACATGGAAATGCCACAAAGGTGACATGACAAACACACAGAATTATGCATGTTATTATCAAGGCCCAGCCCGTTCATAGACCGTCGACTAGCATTCCCTTAGGTCCTGTAAGTCAACCCCCAGGTTTATCTTGACTCGCATGCTATAGAGAGCCTTTAGCCTCAAAACATACTTCTTATCACATTGAAATCATTTTCAAATTTGTTTGCATAAAAGTTTACGAAAATTATGCCTCGAAAAACCACATATATACATGCTTGATACATAAATAATCAGAGTTATGAAATTGTACGAAAACAATGCACTCATAGGTAAACAAACATAGGCTGTAGGTCATTTTGAAATTCGTGCTTGTTTTACTAAAGGGTTTCATGACATAAGTACTTGTTTGCATGTAAGGAACACCATTACTAAATAAATTATATCCCTTGCCTATCAAATTCTCAAGGCAGCACAGAATCGCCAAGTATCGAGCTAAACACGAGCTACCACAAACGGTCTAGTATTCAATTTATCTTTATTTTTGTTCATAGACATGTTACAACTTAAAGGTTGTTCACTAGACCATTTTTCGTTAACTTTTCCTACTTTTTGGGTAAAACCGATAAACGTGTCGATTTAAACTATTTCGAAAATTTCTTTTCTTTTAACTTCAAACTTATCAACTTAATGACTTAAGCACTTATTGAAGTCTCAAATCAACACATCACAACCTATCAAAGTGTTAATTTCCACACTTTTTCAGTTTTGCACTACACTGAGCTATAAATCGAACTTTTTGGTATTAAACTAGCATTCTACAACATATTATTCAACCAAATTTCACCATTTCCCTAACAAAACTAGGCTTGTCGAAATTTCACTTTACACTAGAAATTATTTCTTCAATTTCTACTTTAGTAAAAATCATCCAAAATCATCAAACGTCAACATATAACTAGATCATCATCTTCCATCAACTTTATCACATTGTTTAAGAAAAGTTTCCCGTTTGAGCCCATTTTACCCGATTTACTCATTACCGATAAAAATTCTTAAAGTTTTCGATTTATTTTAAAAATTAATTTGATCACTGAAACCTCAAGATTTTCACTTAATTCTAATTTTTCAAGTCAAATATACTTTAAATAAATTTCCTATGGCCTCAAAATAATTTTTACGAATTTATGAAATTTATTTCAAATTTATTTCAATTTCTAGGCCTAAATTCTCGGTTTAGTCCTAATCCGAGTTTTTACTTGTTTTTCCGATTCTGATGCCTTAGTTTTTCTTTCAAACCATCAAAGCATACTCATACATGTAATCTCTTGAAAAATATTTCGATTTTAAATCTTACCTCGGATTTCATACCCATAGCTTCGTGCCACTAATCCGAGTGCTTCGGTTATTTTGAACCCTACATAATACTTAGGTAAATCTTGAACTTCTCATCTTAGATTTTATATAAATAATAGTACAAAAGTTGGGTTTCATAATTAAGGCCGAGCAGGTTTCATGTCTTGGAGCCTCTTGGTTTTTTGGAGGTATTTAGTTATGTTGGGATGACTCACTAATAGAGTTGGAGGTAGTGTCTTCTGACAGGCAAGTGGTGCATGCTATGGTTTTTCGGGCAGAAGAAGATGACTTGATGATTTTGGCAATATATGCAAATCCTTCTTTTGAGAATCAAAGACAGTTACGGGCCAGTTTGGTGGATTTTTCACAGCATGTTTAGCTTGCCATGGTTAGTTTTAGGAAATTTCAATGAAGTCGGGTGTTGTATGGATAAGAAATGGGGTGCCAAGGTTGTAGCGAACAGAGTTAATATGTTTAACGATATGGTGAGCTCCTGTGGCTTAATAGATATGGGGTTCCAAGGACAACATTTCACTTGGTGTAATAACCGGAGGGTTTGCTAAGACGTAGGAACAGTTAGATAAGGAATTTGCAAAGATTGAGGTTTCCTGAAGCTCTGGTGCAACATCTACCAAAGACCCATTCAGACCATTGCCCGCTTCTGCTGCGGCGTGATGCGAGATTACAATGCAATAAGAAGAAAATGTCGTTTTGATTCTAGGCGATGTGGCTCACTAATCAGGAATTTAATGATTTTATTAGCTCGTGCTTAGGTCAAGAACCAGGTACCTTGGTGGTGAAAATAAGAGGTCTTGTTGTAGAGGAAAAAAATATGGAATATGCTTAATTTTGGAAACTTATTTGGGAAGAAAAAACAATTACGGGCCAGAATTGGGGGAGTATAGAAGGAACTGGAGTGGCACTGGTCACATCAGTTAGCTTGTTCTGAAAAAACTCTGGTACATGAATATAATGAAGTTCTACAACAAGAGGAGTTGTTTGGGTTCTAGAAATCTAGAATGCAATAGATCATGGATAAGGAAAGGAATACCAAGTTCTTTCATTTGACCATTGAAGGATCATTCAGGCGAGTGGATGCATGATCAAGAATGGTTAAAGAACCTAGTCAGCAGCTTCTATAAAAATCTTTACAGCGTGAATAGGGAAGAGAGGGAGCGGCTTACGAGTGTCTAACGCCCACGGTTGGATAATGATGTTTGTAAGGGGTTGATTAACAGTACTGAGTCAAACGAGGTTGAGAAAGCTCTATTTCAAATGAAGGCTTAAAAAGCTCCAAAGATGGATGAGTTCCATGTGTTGGGTTTTACCAGAGGTATTGGGAAATTATAAAGTCGATGTTGAAATAGTTTGTTCTCTACGCTTTTGATACTGGATCTTTTTCTATGGAATGGAACGAAATGCTAGTCACTTTGATTCCAAAGGTCCGCATTCCAAAATATGTTAAACACTTTCACCCTATCAGCATTTGTTGCATCCCTTACAAAGTTTTGTCAAAGGTGTTAGTTAACGGGTTAAGACCTTTTTTAAATGAACTTATCGACTCTCTGCAGGCTAGTTTTATTCTTGGAAGGCAGGCATCTGATAAAATCCTAGTTGCTCAGGAGTTAATTCATACAATTATAAGGTCTAAATCGATAAATGGGTTGATCAAAATTAAGATTGTTTTCGAAAAGGCTTATGATCGTATTCAGTGGAAGTTCCTTGAAGATACTCTAGTTGACTTTGGCTTTCCTAAGAAGTGGATTAGGTTGATTATGTTTTGTGTTAATAATACTTCTCTGGCAGTGTTGTGGAATGGCGAAAATTTGGAGGCGTTTAATCTGGAGAGAGGGCTACGTCAAGGGGATCCTCTCTCTCCATACTTACACATCCTATGTATAGAAAAACTTAGCCACTTGTTTGAGGCGGTTGTTCATGATGGTTTTTGGAGATCGATTTCTATCCGACGAGGTGGGTTTGCGATGTCACATTTCCTCTTTGCGGATAACTTTTTTCTGTTTGGAATGGCTTTAAAGGCTTAAATGCATCAAATGAAAGCTGTTATGGACAAATTTTGCATGGCTTCGGGTGCAAATGTAAGTCTTGAAAAATCAAAGTTATTCATTTCTCCAAAAGGCCCTGCTACCGTGGCAAGAAGAGCGAGTAGAAAATTTAATATTGGTGTAAACCAGGATTTGGGTAAGTACTTAGGTGTGCCCATTATTCATGGTAGAGTGACTCGAAAAACTTATCAAGAGGTTGTGGACAAGGTTAGTTCCAAGCTGGCAGGATGGAAAGCTTAGTGTCTCAGTCTGATGGGGAAAACAACCTTGATCAAATTGGTGACATCATCGATTTCATCCTATCATATCATGACCACGATGTTACCAAAGGTAGTAAATGAAGAAATTGATAGAATGGACTTAGCCTTTCTTTGGGAAGGTTCTGAGGGACGAAAAGGGCTCCACTTGTGAGATAGGATGATGTTTGTCTCTCTAAAAAGTTTAGAGGCTTGGGTCTCAAATGTATGGAAAGGTAGAACAGAGCACTACTACAGAAGACAACGTGGAGATTGGCTACAGAATCGAATAGTTACTAGGTTCGTTTCTTGACAGGGAAGTACGGCGTGAATGAGGATTTAGTCAGTTTTGCTTGCAATGAGGGACATAAAATGATTGCATGGTCCAAGTCCTAGAGAGACCTGATAGCTGCCTGTAAAAGGTTAGAAAGTGTTCTTAGAAGAAGGGTTGGAAATGGTGAGACTACCTTCTTCTAGATAAACACATGGTTAGATAAGTTATTGATTGAGTAGGTGGAGAATGACCAAGTGTGGATCAATAGATTAATCAAAGTGAGAGACTTGGTAGGCGAAAGTGAGAACTGGAATTCACAACTTCTGTTTGCGTGTTTGCCTTGTGAAATTGCTTTGAAAGTTATAAGTTGGTCACTATCGAAGCTTTGTAATTGGGAAGATAAGTGGATTTGGAAATACACTTCGAATGAGAGTTTTTTTGTAAAGTCTGTGTATATTGCAGAGCTTAGGAATGATTTGTGTGTTGTTGATCTACATACTGAATGGATTTGGAGAGCCTTTGCTCCCCAAAGGTGGCTTTATTTTGTCTGGTTAGCATGGCGTGATAGACTAGCAACCAACCAGTTATGCTATGATAAGGGATGTGCTAACTCCAGCTTGTGCGAAATATGCAAAACTTCTGGAGAGAGTACATTACAGGTGCTTAAGATTATCTTGGAGCTACAATGATATGAAACCGCCTACTGGTGAACCATGATGTTAATGATTTCTTTCAAGCTTCTTTGACAGAGTGGCTCCAAATAAATTTATGTAACAAGGCTGGTAGGAAAGTAGGGATGGCTGATTGAAGTTGTATCTTTGTAATTACTTTATGGAGAATATGGTGAAGGCGTTGTAGGTTAGTTTTTCATTCTGAAGAGGATGTTGACTGCAGTACAGACAACCTGGTGTCGCTTATCGTTATAAGGGCTGAGGAGATTCAAGTTTCTCAGGGTTTGAAAGAGGGAACGCGATGCCAGAAGTAGCTTATTAGTTGGTCTTTACTGCCCGTTGGAACTGTTAAAATTAATACTGATGGAACTGCCTCTGATAATCTAGGAATAGTGGGAGCATGAGGCTTGTTAAGGTCTGATGTGGGGAGGTGGCTTGCTGGTTTTTGAGCACACCTAGGTGTTTGCTCAAATATAGTTGCGGAACTTCATGCTGTTAGATTTAGCCTTCTACTGGCATGAGATGAGGTTTAAGACTGATGTGCGAATTTGATGTTAGGGACTAATGTCCATTTTCATCCTTTAAGCTGTCTGATTAAGGATATTAGACCAATAAAGGGGCGACATTGGCAATGTACACTAGTGCATAAGCTGAGAGAAGGGAACCTCTTTGCTGATGTGTTAGTAAAATCAGCTTGTGAGATTGATTAAGATTATCAGCGACTTTATGAACCAACAAAGTTTCTAAGATCTCTCTTGGATGCTGATGCTAGGGGAGTAGCATTTCCATGTGGCTTTAATTTGAGATAGTGTAGATATTTTTATTATTTACTTTCTCTTTGTAACCAAAGAAATAAAATTTTTTTTGAGTCGATTCAATATTTCTATCACGTCAACTAAGAATAACATTTTTTTCAATATATATTAATAGTTGAAACTTTTTTTTTTAGTTCACAGGAGGTTTAACGGTGGAGTGGGGGAATTGAACTTTCGACCTAATCTGTCCTAAAGAGCGGTAACAACTACTAGGCTAAGTCTCGGTTAATATTAATGGTTGAAACTTTATTATTATGAAACAATTAGTTAAGCATTTTCGATTAACTTAAAATTTGGTGTACATGATTTACGTGAATACAATAAAAAATTCAATAGTCGGGTTGAAAAGATATAAATGGTATAAAAAATGAAAGTATGTAAAACTAAAATAATTTTACGTAGCTATAAGTGGATCCCTTCATATATATATATATATATATATATATATATATATATGTGTGTGTGTGTGTGTGTGTGTGTATACATACATACATACATACATATAGAGTTTAATAAGTGTGTGTATATATATACACACACATATACACATTTATTTCCCCATGTATTGAATTGTACGAATATATAAACATATATTTTCTTTATTTATCTAGTCACACACACACACACACACACACACATATATATATATATATATATATATATATATATAAACGCATTAGGTTTAGCAGGTGTACTTTCCTTATTTAATTAAGACATAATTATAAATATATATATATATATATATTTCTTTATTTAATTAATATATATCCTTATATATTAATCTTAATAATTTTCCATTATACTAATAAGTTGTAACTAAATTCGATTTCATAATTTATTGTTTAAAATAATAACACCCCAAAATACATTTTAACATTTTATTTATTTCATCTACATAATTATTTATAATTCTCAGTATAACTTGAGAATATGATATTATTAATTCTAACTTAGTAATTGATTGGTATATGGTAACATCAGTAAAGTGTCAATTTCCAAAACTAATTGTAACGCCCCGAAAATGTAGAATTTATGGCTAATTTAAAATTTTATTTTATAATTCACTTCTTCCTTAAGGTGTATTTCTACTCAGTGTCAGTTCGCATCTTATCTTTTCATTATTAAACTCTTTATATTCGATTATACTTATATCATTTTCAATAAAAATCCGGCAGTATAACCTCTTTTATATATATATATATATATATATATATATATATATATATATATATATATATATATATATATATATATATATATCCCTGTCCTCCTACAAAATTTTCAAAGCAAACACAAATATCCAGAACCAGTTGATTTTATTTTCATTTTATTACCGAGACATTCAACCAAACATCAACATCCAAATTTATTATATCACATAGTATCGAAACGACTCACTTTTCCTAAGTTACATATATATACAACCTTGATTACATCTCAAACGTTTACTTATATACAAGCATATGTACTACATAAGTTGTCTGGATACAAACTGAATTATACCTTACACGTGTACAAGAAATAGCCTGGGGAGAGTCTCGTCCACCAGCCTTGATAATTCTATTTTTTTTTAAAGAATTATTTGTGCTTAAATTCTTAATTATTTATTTAATCCCCATATTATTTTATTAATAATCCCCTTTATTTAATTAAAATTCTTTAATGTGCAGATAAATTAAATTTAGATGAAACTTAGTCGTTTCAGTCGAAATTGGACTAAAAACGAGCTAAAGGAGACTAGACCACTTCCAATTTGCAAACCGAGTCATCAGTCGTCTGAACACGCGTGATGTCAGGTGTCCGATTTTTATTTGCTCTGAAAACGATAAGATCGAAGGACACCGTGCCAACCCTCTGGAAAACACACGTCGAGCCATATCGCATAGCTAATTGGACAAAAAAATTGATGACGTGAAAATATATACTCTGCAACAAATCAAATGAAGACCAGTGGCCAAACAATGCCAACTCATCTAGAATGAAAATTTACCATTATACCTCTATGTTTGTGTATAAATAGAACATGATGACAATTGAAAAATCAAGTAGAGTAGGAGTAGGAGTAGGGTAGATTAGGGTAGAATAGCCTTAGATTAATTTTCAAAGCTTTTCTTTAATTTCCGCATAATTTTTCTTTTACAAGTTATTTACTATTCATTTCATGTTCTTCATTACAATTTGTTAAGTTTTAATTTTCAATAGAAATTTAATTTCTTTGTTACATGCTCTCGGTTTCTTAATTTTTATTGTTCATCGGTTTTTCTTCCATTAGTTTTCATGCTCTCGGGTTCCTCACTTTCAATCCAAGCTCTCGGTTTCTCATTTTTTTTATGCTCTCAGGTTCCTCATTTACATTCCAAGCTCTCGGTTTCTTATTTTTTTTATCTTCTCGGTTTCCTTCCATAAGTGTTATTTTTGTATTTTCAAAGCTTATTTTCCTAGTTCATGTCTCGGTTTCTTCTCCACATGCATTACTATTGCTTTGTCTTCTTTATTTGATAAACCAGTAAACTTTCTTTAGGTAGTTCTCGGTTAGATTTCAAGTTGGCATTCGGGTTATATTTTCATGCAATCTACAGCCTTTGTGATTCTGTTTCCATGATGTGGGAGGATGCAAAGCATTTTTCCACATCATTAGCAAAGTGGAATCCCGGTTGGAGAGAAGAATGAAGCTACCCGTGGATCATTAGTTCCCTGTTTCTGCACTTGTTTTGATCTCCTGCATATAGTCATTTATTGCATTGTAGTTGTTATTAGCTGGACTAGGAAATGAGATTGTGTTGATTGCCCGGTACAAAGATGAAGGCAGAAAATCAAAGGAGCATCGGTTGAGACATGGCAGCTTGTTAATGTCACAGTGTCCTCTGTTTCACGTTTCCTCTCCACTGTTCATTGTTTATTTTCTGGTTATGTGCATTCTCATATACTGTGACACTTAATCCTGATGTGGCTGCAGCTGTGCTTCCATTGTTTGGTGAGCAGACGTGAGTTAGGCATGCCGAGCCGAGAGCAGCAGCAGGTAGCATATTGAACATAGCAGAGCAGATCGTGCACTGATGCTAGGACAGCTGCTGGACATTCCCTGTTAGCTGCTGCAAGTAGATGATCCGTGATTGAAGCAGGGCTGGCAATGTACGGGTGGCTGCAGGTGCTGGAAGCGGACGCGTAACAAGCTGGTGGCGAGAGCAGGACCATGTTGTACAACAGCAGCAGCAGCAGAACGTGAGCACGGTACAGCAGAGGTAGTGGCTAGCACCTGGATGCAGCAGTGGACAGGCCGGATGCGGCAGCTGGGGCACCTGAACAGCAACTAGGAAAGAAGACAATTGTGGCAGGCCGGCACCTGAACAGCAGCAGACAAACCGTGGCAGGACATCAACCCGCAGCAGACCAGACAAAGCCAAACCGTGACCTGGAAATGGAAAAGCAAATATGATGAATGAATAGTAAATGGGGGGCAAGATTTAAAACTTAAGGCTTTGTTTGGCTGGCTCACTTTAGTGATTAATCCATTTACATGCATTGTTAGCTTAGTGTAATTTCAATTTAATTAGTTAGGATTAGTTTAGAATTAATATTTTAGACATGTAGTTTTATAGTTATTTTCTTAATTTCCTAGGATTTTATTTTCATTAAGCTTTAGTTTAGTTTCAATAGCATGTTAATTAAGTAGTTTAATTGCATTTTAGATTAGTTTAATTGTAGTTTAATTTTATTGTTTTATTTTCATAATTGCATTTTATTTTAATTGCGTTAATGAGTTTTAACTGTTTTAATTATTTTCGTAGGTATTTGCTTTTAATTGCGTGGAGCTCGGTAAGTAATTTTCAGCTCGGTTTTAATTTCTTTATTTTATAGTTTTAGTATTTTATTGCTTTCGGTATTTTTAATTCTAGCTATGTAGATCACCCATCTTAATTTTATAATTAGCTAGAATATACTTAGGGTAAGATTAACCGATAGTTAATTAGGCTAGTCAACTTCTCTGTGGGACGATAACTCGGGACTAAATCCCATTATTACTTGTACGACTCGTGCACTTGTGGATAAGATACCTTTAGGGGCTCGTCAAGCCTATGTCACGTATGCAGCAGACACTGGCAATTACTGTAATTAATTTAAGAGGAAGGGAAAATGGGGGTATGCTTCAACTAGCCCAACAAGGAGTGCATTTAAAATAAGAAATAATAAATCAAATCATTCGTAAAATAATAATACAATTCACATCTCAGACTATGTGATAAAAATCATCCGAGTATATATACTCAAAACATCAAATCATTGTCATATGAAATCATATCTCATAATAATATGGAGACTAGACATTTACTATTTCAATCATGAAAGAAATCACCACTCCATCCTCAAAAGAGGGCATCCTTCGAAGAGGGAATCAAGTACCTATGGCCATGGTAAGGCTGTAAACTGGATCAGGGTCATACATCATCATCTCAACACCACTCAGGCGGTATCTCATACAAATAAGGGAAAGCATCAGGACAGACACATAGAATATGCATAACATGGTCAAGGTCTAACCCGATCCAAGGACGTCGGCTAGAATTCCCTGACTCGCATGCTATTGAGCCAACAGTCTCAAAATGTACCATTATTATACTGAAAATAGTTTTGCATTCATCATAGAGCTCATAATAGTTTTTCTTTATAAATCTTATATGCATATATATATATATATATATTTATATATATATATATATATAAATAGATATATATATTGTCCGCAAAGCTTTAAAATCATGGAATTGAGATACAACAAACATGCACTCGGGTAAGAAAACTTGGGCTATAGGTCTTTCTCGGGGTTTATGCTTATTTCATAAAACATTTACATGCCACTAATTGTTAATTTGTAAATAAGGAACTCAAGTATTGAAATCGGTTACATCCCTTACCTAAATGAGGCCGAGGCAGCCCTAAATCGTCGGGTGTCGAGTTCTCCTTGTTTTACGTGCCAACTTCTCGAGCTGTCCAACACAATTTCAAAATCATAAATCGATGCTCAATTTCATCTTTACTTTATTTTTATGTGCATTTGAAACTCGAACGGGGTCAATCAGACCCTTTTTTTGATCATTTTCTCTGTTTTCTCGATTTTACCGATAAAGTCTCGATTTAAGCTATTTCATTAGTTTCTTTCCATCAAATTTATAACTTACCAACCTAATAGCTTAAACATTTATTCCAAGCTCCACTTAACAATTCACAACACCCCAGTTGTCTAATTCTCATACTTTTACAGTTTTCTACTTAACCGAGCTATAAACCGAGTTTTTCGGTATAAATTTAACTGTCTATAACATCCAACACAGTCGAATTTCATCACTTCCTCCACCTACATATGCTGGCCGAAATTATACCTATCTCTAGAAATTATTTCAACAATTCTTGCTTAACTAAAAATTATCCTACAACATCAAACAATCACATATATGAACATCATCATCTTCCTCTAACTTATTGCCAAATTTGACTCAACATTTTTGCTCCAGCAAGAACCCTAAGCTATAATTCAACATGTATATGTCTTGAAATCATCAAAAGCAACAAGAAAAACCAACTAAAAACTTCCAAAATCAAAGCTTTCTCTCACCTCGAAACATGACAGTTTCTACCCCTGTTCTTCTCACTAGATTTTCATCTAGAAAATGACCTCCTTTGGGGCTGAATGTTTTATATATTATAGAGGGGTTAAGGAAAAGATTTTATTCTTCTTGACCATTGCCTGAAAATGGCCGGAAGATGGTCGAAAAATTCATGTCATCTAGGTTACATAAGGACGCCTGCGTCAACTTGTTCTTCCTGGTTCTCTCTCATGGTAAGTCGGTTCCAAGTGATTCAAGAGCCTATGAAAAGCTTATTAAGTCTAGTTTAATTATGGAGAGACTCAGAGTTTTTGGACTTTTTGATGGGCTTCAAATTAGGTCAAGTCTGATGGGTATACAGATTCTTGAAGCAGAGCAGCCCACTGCCCTATTTTGTAAAATCCATAAAAATTAGCTTCGGCTCATTTTCCACCAATTTTCAAATTTTCAAGTGTTCTACTATGTCCCTAGTATCTCTCATAAAAAGTTGAGGCCCACTTATTTAAGAAACATTCCCCAATTGAGCCCATTTTGCGCGATTTGGTCAATATCGATCGAAATCATTTAAGGTTTTCGATTTTCTTTAAAAATTAATTCTAACACCAAAACCTCATTATTTCCACTCCATCTTCATTCTCCATGTTAGTTATGCCTTATGTGAATTTTTTATGGTCTCAGAATAATGTTCGTAAATTTCTAGAATGTATTCCGAATTTATTCCTCTTACTAGGCCCATTTGCTCGGTCTAGTGTAAACTCAAGTTTCACTAATTTTTTCACTTCTAACACCTTATTTTCACTTTCTAATCATCAAAACATGCTTTAAATCACACTTTTTGAAAAATACTTAAAATTACATCCTTACCTCAAAATGCATGCCTCGGGCTTCATGTCACTATCTCGGATGTCTCGATCATTCTGGACCCTACATAAACATTTACATGAGTCTTAGACTTCTCAATTTAACTTAGAACGAATAGTAATATGAGAAAATTCAGGTTTCACATTCCTCCACACATTTTAGGAATTTGGCCCTCCAAATTTAATCACGTTCGTCGAATAAACGTGGGTACTTCTCTTTTATCAACCTCTCTAGTTCCCAAGTTGCTTCTTCTGTCGAGTGGTGCTTCCAGAGAACCTTTAGCAACAAAATTCTCTTCTTCTGAAGTACATTTTCTTTCTTTTCAAGGATCCGGATAGGTTCTTCTACATAGTTCATGTCTCCCTGAATGTCTCAAGCTTCATACTTGATGAAGTGGGAGGGATCCATATTATACTTCCACAACGTGGAGATGTGGAAGACATTATGAATCCTAGAAAGTTGTAGGGGCAAAGCTAACTGGCAGGAAACATCTCTCACTCTTTCTAATACCTCAAACGAACTAATAAAATGAAGACTCAACTTCCCTTTTTTTTTCTCGAAACGCATGAAACCCTCACTTAGAGACACCTTAAGAAATATAGAATCCCCAGCCTGAAACTCAAGTGGCCATCTACGCACATCAGCGTAACTCTTCTATTGACTCTGAGCTGCTCGTAATCTGTCACAAATAATCTGTATGCCTTTAACTACCTGCTCAACAAGATTGGAAGCAAATACTTTCCAGTCACCCACTTCTTCCCAAGCTATCGGGGATCTACACCTTCTGCCATACAGAGCCTCATAAGGTGCCATACCGATATTGGCATGATAACTATTGTTATAGGTAAACTCGGTAAGGGGCAGGTGATCATCCCATGAACCCTTATAGTCCAATGTACATGCCCTTAACATATCCTCCAAGGTCTGAATAGTCCACTCGGACTGACTATCAGTCTGAGGATGATAGGTGGTACTGAAATTCAATTGAGATCCCATGGCTTCCTAAAAATGGGTCCAAAATGTAGAGGTGAACCTGGAATCTCTATCAGATATAATATTCATGAGGGCCCCATGCAACCGAGCTATCTCTCTGACATATAACTCTGCCAAGACACTCAAAGAATCCGTGCTCTTGATGGCAAAGAAGTAGGCACTCTTCGTCAATTTGACCACTATCACCCAGATTGCATCGTGACCTCTCAGGGTCCTCGGTAATCCTATGATAAAGTTCATGGTGATATGCTCTCATTTTCATGTAGGTACGAGCAAGGACTTAAGTAATCCTCTGGGCTTCTGATGCTCAGCTTTTACCTGTTGACACACCAAACATCTGGCCACAAATTCTGCCACATCCTATTTCATACCACTCCAATACACCTTATGTAAATCCTAGTACATCTTGGTACTGCCTGGATGCATGGTGTAATGAGAATAGGGGGACTCTCTCAAAATCTGTTGTTTCAAGGTATCATCGCTCGGAACACAAATACGACCCTTAAACTTCAGTAACCCGTCATCACTGAGCACAAAATCTGATTACGAGGTTTACTCAGCTTGGTTAACCATGTCCAGTAACTTCTGATAATTTCTCTGTCCTGCTCAAACCTGATCCAAAACACTAGGTTTTCTCTGTAGGCTAGCCATAAATCCAACCTCTTCTTCTTTAACCCTAATCCTGAGTCCGGTAAATTGTTCTAATAAATCTCATTCCCTGATCATTATAGCATAAACCATGCTCTTCCTACTCAGGGTATCAGCAACTACATTTGCTTTCCCTGGATGATACAGAATCTCATAGTCGTAGTCCTTAACGAGCTCCATTCATCATTTCTGTCTCATATTAAGCTCCTTCTAGTCGAAGATGTACTTCAGACTCTTATGATCAGTGAAGATCTGAAACTTTTCCTCATACAGATAATGCCATTATATTTTCAAAGCAAATACCACAACGGCTAATTTTAAATCATGGGTGGGGTAGTTATGCTCATGGTCCTTAAGTTTGCGTCAACCATAAGCGACTACTCTCCCATGTTGCAAGAGTACGCACCCCAGACCCTGATGGGAAGCATCACTGGGTGTTGTCGTCAGTCTCCGTTTAAGCTCTTAAAAACTCTACTCACACTGCTCAAACCATACAAACGGGACATCTTTATGTGTAAGCTTAGTCAAAGGAGTGGCAATTTTAGAGAATCCCTCAACAAAACTCCTGTAATACCCTGCCAGTCTCAGAAAACTCTGAATCTTTGTAACTATCCTCTGTCTCTCCCGTTAAAGTATAACTTCTACCTTAGGCAGATCAACTGACACTTTGTTCTTAGATATAATGTGATTAAGGAAACCTATCTGATCCAGTCAAAACTCACATTTACTAAACTTTCCATACAACTACTTATCTCAGAGTATCTGGAGCACAATCCTCAAATGCTACGCGTGTTCCTCTAGGGACTGAGAATAGATGAGAATATCATCGATGAAGACTATCACAAACTGGTAGTCCCAGAATACCTCATTCATCAGATTCATGAAAGCAGCAGGGGCATTCGTTAAACGAAAGGGCATCACTAAGAATTTGTAGTGGCCATATCGAGTTCTGAAGGCTGTTTTTGAAACATCCTCACTCCTGATTCTCAACTGGTGATAGCCTGATCTCAAATTAATCTTAAAAAAGATAGAAGCCCCTCTCAGCTGATAAAACAAATCATCTATTCTAGGTAAAGGGTATTTATTCTTCACGGTATCATTTTTCAGTGGTCTATAATCTATACACAATCTGAGACTACCCATCTTTCTTCTTAACTAATAAAATCGGAGCTCCCCATAGTGACACACTGGGTCTGATGAAACCCTGGTCGAGCAACTCCTGCAATAGTTTCTTTAGCTTTTCTAGTTCAACCAATGCCATCCTATAGGGAGGTTCAAAGATCGGCTGGGTATCTGGCACTAAATCGATAGTGAACTCCAGCTCTCTCTCCGGGGGTAAGCTTGGCAACTCATTTGGGAACATATCCGAAAATTCACATACGATTGGTATATCCTCTATCCTTGGATGTTCCCGACTAATATTAGAGATGAGTGCGATATAACTTTCTCATCAATAATTTAACTAGTAATTTCAGGAAATCATAATTATATCATAAAATTCCTTACACTGAACTTCATACATTTCATTCCTTAACAGTCAAACGTACACTGAATTTTTCAGGTAGGGAGAAAGTTATAGTCTTAGTATAGCAGTCTAGACTCACGTGATTGGCAGCTAGCCAATCCATTCCTAGTATCACATCAAAGCTACTCATATTTAGCAAAACTAAATCTGCTAACATTACTCTGTCTCCCACCTTAATTTCACACTTTCTACATACCATATGAGTCTTTTGAGACTCACGCATAGGTGTACGTACATGTAAGATATGATCTAGAGGTTTATGCTCTAGGAGTAGTTTACATGCAAAGTGTGGAGAAATAAAAGAATGTGTAGATCCTGGGTCAAATAATACATGAGCCTCATAATTATAGACAAGAAATGCACCTCGAATAGCCTCAGACGAAGTGTCTGCAGTCTCCTTATCAATAGCGAATACACGTCCCTTTATAACAGGCTGCTTACCCTTATCAGTGGCGATGACCCATCTCTGGGGAATCGCTCCCTGAGGCTGTTGTCGAGGAGGCTCCTAGGGTGTGGCCTTTGATGCTGTGGCCAATCCTTAACCCTATGACCCATGTCTCCACATCTGCAACATCCCTGTGGCATACAGTAACAAGTACCCTCATGCACTCGACCACAGTCTCTACAGATCTTAGAATTTGGTTTAACGCCTTGAGGGTTCTCTGCAATACTGAGAGGAATCTTGGGCTTATCAGTCCTCGCCCTAAACTCATCAATCCTTCACCTCTTGAATGGACCCATCCTAAAATCTGATCGGGATGGCCTCTTGCCCTTATCTCTAACCCTTACTCCGAACCCATACTGGGACTATGTCAAATCTAGTCCCCTCTCTATCTCCTGCGCACAACGCAGAGCATCCTTAAATTCAGTGATATAGAGCCCCAACAATCTGTCTCAGATGGTTGGTCTCAGTCCGTATATGAATCGCTTTGTACGACACTCTTCGTCCTTGACGATCTCCAGATCATATCTTAGTAAAGTGGTGGATCGGTTCTCGTACTCGTTGACTGTCATATTGCCCTGGACTAAATTTAAAAAATCTGCTTGCATCTTCTTTGGGCAGTGCGAGGGACATACTGAGTCCAAAAAGCAGACTGAAAAGCATTCAAACTGATCACCGGGTGCCTAGCAGTCAATTGGTTTCGAGTGGCACTCCACCAGTATCAGGCTTATCCCTTAAGCATATACACACTTATACTAACCCTCTCTGCATTAGTGCACCCTAAAAAATCAAAGATTATCCTATCTCTGCTAACCACTCCTCTACCTCTATGGGGTCCTTCACCCCCTTAAATGACGACGGATTCATCTTAAGAAAATCTTAAAATCAGCCTCTATCACTATCATCGGGCCTGGTCTGTACCGAAGGCTGAGTGGTGGGTGGCATTGGGTCAGTCTGTGGAAAAGGTGGAGGCGAATCCTATGGTGGTGTTGGTGTAGGGGCTGAGGTAGGTGTGGTGCCTGAGGCATTAGCCCCGAAGCGCTAAGTGAACAATATTGCCATATGCTCAAACCCTTGTCTCACATCTTGCTCCAACGGGTTTATCTGAGAGTTAGGACTCTCTAGCCATGGGGCAAGTGGTGGAGGTGCCTGTGCCTGCCTTCAGGGACGACCTCGTCTCTCACTCATAACGTAAGTCTAATGTACTTGCGTGTACACATCAAACTTGGTCATAATTTTAACCGATATATTTAATTCATAACCAAACAAGTACAGACACTTGGGATGTAATCGATTTCTAACTAATTGACACTAAGAGTACTAGACACCATCACTCTGATACCACTAAAGCTGTAACATTCCGAAAACGTGAAATTTATGGCTAATTTAAAAATTTTATCTTATAATTCACTTCTTCCTTAAGGTGTATTCCTATTTAGTGTTAACTCGAGTTTTTACTAACTTTTCGCTTCTAATACCTTAGTTTCACCTTCTAACCACCAAAGCATACTTATACATGCAATCTTTAAGAAATACTTGAATTTGAAACCTTACCTTAGTTTTCGTGCCCTGAGCTTCGTGCCACTCATTCGAGTGTTTCAGTAATTCCAGGCCTACATATAATATTATTCCGAGTATCTTAATTGCTTTCTAGTTTTCAAATAAATAATAAAATGAAAATTTTTGGGTTTCACAACTATTATCTAATATAAGTAATTATTAATTTACTAAATAGTATTTTTGTTTAATATTATATTTTATTCTAATTAAATTTAAAATATATTACTACTACCATTAAATAATTTAATATTATTAAATAAGTGAATGGGTAACATTAAATAATATTATTTACTTTAAATATAATATATTTTAATAATTATATAATTTATTATCAATTAACTATTTCAATATATATTATTTAATAATTTAATATTATTACAACAAAATAAGATAATATTATTAAACATAGTTCAGAATTATTAATCCATATTATTATTTAATATAAAATTTTAGAATTTTATTAATCTCAATTATTTTCTAATAAAAATTATTTATTTTTAAGTAATTATTTTATTTAATATTATAGTTAATTATAATATTATTTGAATTATATTAAATTTTAATATGACTAAATGAAGATATTTAATATTAGTATTAAGTAGTGTAAAAATAATATTATTCAATAATATGTAGATAATATTAATCAATTAATATATTGTAATAGTGTAGTCCACCAGTGATATTTTCCACCTTAATGCAATCCAATGAGCTATCTCATGGTTTTAAAATGCGTTTCTTTTTTTTTTCTCTCCGTGTGAGAGTTTCTGTCTGAATGAGAGTTTTTCTTTATCTTTTATCCTTATCTCTTTCTCTTAACTAGTGGGATATGCCATGGAAGATCGTGTGAAGGACTTGGTTATTACAGATGAAGTGGAAGATAGACTTATTTTTGCAGGGCTTGAGGGTAATCAACCTTCGACGGATTATGGCTTGTGCTTGGTTGGAACGTTCCTAACAGATCGATTGCTTAACTTTAATGTTATGAAGAACATGATGGCTTGTATTTAGCGGCTAGGGCGAGGTATGTCAGTAAAGGATCTGGGCTCTCGGTTGTTTTTGTTCCAATTTTATCACCGTATTGATTTGAAGCGTGTCCTTGAGGGTGGCCCATGGTCGTTTGATAACCATCTACTGGTTTTGCATGAGATGAAGCCTGGGGAAGATCCGTTTGAGGTCCCTTTGTTCACTGCTCTGTTTTGGATCCACATATATGATTTGCCATATGGTTTCTATTCTGAGATTGTCGGTAAAGCTTTGGGAGATTATATAGGTTGTTTTGTTGAATATGATGAGAAGCATAACTCCTCTTTTGCTCGATCATATATGCGTATTAAAGTTGCTGTTGATGTTCGTCAACCTTTGAAACGGTTTAAGAAAGTGAAAAAAACAGGAGAGGATTGGTTTACAGCTATTTTCAAATATGAAAGGCTGTCCTCGTTCTGTTTTATTTGTGGGTTAATTGGGCATATTGATAAATGCTGTGAGAAAATATTTACAGTTCCTAACAGTGTGATTGTTAGGGAATAGGACTCATCTCTTCGAGCTCCAAATAGAATGAGCTCTAGCTTGGGTGGTGAGCGGTGGCTATGGAAGATGGTGGTGCGTTCATGCAGGCGGCTGATAGGGTTTCTACAGGGATTACAAGGTTGATTGAGAGTGGAAGCTGTATGGAAAGTGGATCTAATAACGAAATTGTAGGAGTTCATCCTGATCCTACAAACATTTAAAACCTACGGTACAATTTTGGCACAATGTTTTCTCCTGGTTTTAAGGAAACAACGTCTAAATTTTTGGCAACATCAACTCCTAATTTGGATGACACCGTTTTGGAGTTGGGGGAGGAGAGGAAGCGAAGGAGGGAAAATCCAAATGTTTTGGGCCTTCTTGATGCTATGGAACTTGATAAAAGAGCCCAAGCAAATGTTAATGCTGAGATGAATAGAGACCATGATCCAAAAAACGTGGTATTGGCAGGTCAAGAGCAAGTGGCCTGCCTAGAATCATGATTATTCTTAGTTGGAATTGTCGAGGTCCGGGCCAACCTCAGGCAATTCGGTTGTGCATGAGCTCGTAAGGGCTCATAGGCCTGATGTGTTTTTTCATTTTGAAACGTTAGTGCATGCTCAGAAATTAGAGGATATTCGGGTTAGGCTAGGGTTTGAAGGTTACTTTTTCGTTGATTGTGTTGGACGAAGTGGGGGGATTGGAGTTTTGTGGAGATCATCTATGCAGGTTTCTTTGGTGGATTTTTCTCAAAACCATATAAATGTGGACATCTATGATAATCAGTGGGGTAATTGGAGGTTAACTGGATTTTATGGGTTTCCTGAAAGACAGCGCCGTCGAGATTCATGGGATCTTTCTTCGTAGTATTGTTATGTTCTCCACAATGCCTTGGTGTTGCATGGGGGATTTTAATGACCTTTTGTGTGAGGAAGATAAGAAAGGAACTGTTGAGCATCCACAATGGTTGTTTAGAGGTTTTCGACAAGCTATTATGGATTGTAACCTCTATGACTTACCTATGCATGGCTACCCGTATACTTGGGTATGGTTCAAAGGGAAACCTAACTGTGTTGAAGAGCGGTTAGATCGTGCTTTTGTTAATGATGCCTGGCTGAATTTATTTCTACAAGTACTCTTGAAGAATTTAATTGCCCCCATATCTGATCATTCTCCTATCTTATTAACTTCTGATGTTGGTGTTTTTCGCAATGTATCTAAGACTTTTAAATTTGAAAATAAATGGCTTTCTGAGCCAGATTTTGCTTATATTGTTGAGGAGTGTTGGCATAATGGTGCTGGTTTAAATATTTTAGAAAAGTTGAATTCATGCTCAAATATTATTGGTCAGTGGGGACGTACTCTTGCTACAAAATTCAAACATGACATGGAGAGTTGCAAAAAACGTATGGTCTTACTGCGGGAAAAGGAGGACTCGACCTCGGTTGATGAGTTCACTGAGGTGAGAAATAAGTTTATTTCTTTATTAGCACAGGAGGAGACGCACTGGAAACAGCGTGCAAAAAAGTTTTGGCTCAGGGATGGTGATTCAAATACGAGGTTTTTTCATGCAGTGGCAAATGGTCGACTAAAAAAGAATAAAATCCATAGACTATGTGACAGCTCAGGTCAGTGGGTTGAAGATTTGGTAGGACTAGCTGGAGTGATAAAAGATTATTTTGATAATCTTTTTGCACCTAGTTCAAGTTACTATGAGCCTGTTATAGATGTGGTATGTCCCATTGTTAGTGACGATGATAATGCTGCCCTCTTAACTTCTTATGTAGTTGAGGAATTTAAAACTGCATGTTTTGAGATGCACCCAGATAAAGCTCCAGGACCTGATGGTTTTAACCCGGGTTTTTATTAGCACTTTTGGTACTTACTGGGTCCGGATATTGTCGAAGCTTGTATTAGGTGGTTGACTTCGGGTTCTTTACCGACAGGGCTAAATGAAACTAGTATTGTCTTCATTTCGAAATGTGAGGTCCCCCTCCTCTATGAAGGATCTCTGACCTATTTCTTTATGTAATGTCCTGTATAGGATTATTGCAAAAGTTCTTGCTAATCGATTGCGGTCGCTGCTGCCTAGAATTATATCTGTTGAACAGTCTGCTTTTGTTAAAGGGCTCTCCATTATGGATAATATCCTTATAGCCTTTGAGTTGATTCATCATATGAAGACTAAGCATGGTGGTAAAATGGGGGATGTTGCTTTGAAGATTGATATATCGAAAGCATATGATAGGGTGGATTGGGGTTACTTGGAAGTCATTATGCTCAAGCTTGGTTTTAATAGGTAGTGGGTTAATTTGATAATGATATGTGTAACCTCGGTATCCTATACAGTCCTATTTAATGGCTCCAAAGTATGACCTATTTTACCTTGGCGTGGACCGCGACAAGGATGCCCGTTGTCACCCTATTTATTTATCTTGTGTGCCGAGGGACTATCTTCTTTAATTCGGAAGGATATTAGTTTTGGGGTATTGCATGGGGTGAAGATTTGTAGGAATGCTCCAATTGTTTCCCACTTGCTTTTGCCGATGACAGTTTTTTCTTTTTCAGGGCGGATGTTCATGAAGCTCGGGCCATGAAGAGGATTTTTGTTACCTATGAGATGGCTTCTGGTCAACCGTTAATTTTGCCAAATCGGGTATCTTTTTTAGTAGGAATACAGATCTCTTATTGTAAGATGCTATTAGTGCTATTTTGGAGGTTCGTAATCCTTTAGATACTGGGCGCTATTTGGGGATGCCTTCCTTAATTGGCAGAAATAAGAAAGTTGTTTTTAATTTCTTGAAGAATTAAGTTTGGCAAAGAATACAGCCTTGGCGTGGGAAATCGATTTCGAAGGGATGTCGTGAAATCTTGATTAAAGCTATTGCTCAAGATGTCCCTATTTATTGTATGAATGCTTTCTTGATCCCGGTGTCAACTGCGGAGGAGCTTCAACGAATGATGAATTCATATTGGTGGGGTACGAAAAAGATTGGAGAGCGTGGTATATCTTGGATGTGTTGGGATCAGTTGTGTGTTCATAAGGATCATGGTGGATTGGGATTCCGCAATCTGCATGGCTTCAATTTAACGATGTTGGGGAAACAGGGATGGAAATTTTTTTCCAATCTGGATGCTCTTGTATCTCGTGTTTTCAAAGCAAAATACTTTCCACGTGGGAATTTTCTTTCTGCTCAACTTGGTAATAACCCGAGTTTTGTTTGGAGGAGCATTCACGTTTTGCAAGCCTTGGTAAATTGTGGTTATCGTTGGAGAGTGGGAGATGGATCGACTATAAATGTTTGGTTTGATCCCTGGCTAAAGGATGATGTAAATTTCAGGCTTGAGACACCTTTGAATTATGAGCTTAGTTCGTTGAAAGTGAGGGATTTGATGGTTCCTGGATGTTATCAGTGGGATGTTGAGAGTATTAATGAAGTATTTTCCTCGAAGGATTGTGCTGCTATACTGAAAATTCCCTTATGTTATGATATAGTGTGTGACAAACCTATTTGGCATTATAGCAAGGATGGCCAATTTACGGTTCGCTCGACCTACCGGCTCTTTATGGAGCGTTTTGCATCTGATAACCATCTTCATGCTCTTGGTAGTTGGCATCTTTTGTGGCAGCAACAAGTTCCCCTAAAAGTCAAGAATTTTGCATGGAGAGCTGCACGTGAGGTTCTTCCTAATAGAGACACTCTGCGATCTCGTAGAGTAGAGGTACCAATAACATGTGTTTTTTGTTCTTTTGTGGTTGAAAACTCATGGCATCTTTTCCTTGGTTACGGTTTTGCCCAAAGTTATTGGCAAGTTGCAGGGTTGGCACCGATGATTGACAATTTAGCTTCCTCGGTGGAGGGTTTTGTCCAATGGCTCTTTGCTGATCTTGAATCATTGTCAGCTCCTGTGATGGGGCAAGTGTTGATGATATTGTGGAGTATATGGCGTGTAAAAAATAAACGATTATGGAAATCTGTTCAACGCCCTTCAAGCATGGTTGTCCAACAGGGTGTTGATTATCTTTATGAATGGTTACAGGTTAGGGAGAGGGTTTATATGAGGCGAGCTCCTTCTGCTGATGAGGTTTGTCCTATGTGGCATCCTCCACATACTTCTTTTTTAAAATGCAATACCGATGCAAGGGTCTTTTATGATAGTGATGCGGTAGGCTTGGGTGTTGTCTTAAAGGATGAAACTGGTGCCCTCGTTGCTTATAAGGGGATGCGATTACCGAGGTTGCCTACTGTCCATGAGGAAGAGGCTTTGTACTTTATGAGGCCATGATCTGGGTTCGGGATATGTGGTATTCCAAGGTGATTTTTGAGACTGATTGTAAGGCAATCATATCTTTTTTACAGCATGGGGATTCTAATGATATTAAGCTTGGTGTTATTTTACATAGGTGTTCAATGTTGCTTCATTCTGAACCATTCTTCAAGGTTGTTCATGTACGGAGGAATGCAAATGGGGCTGCCCATGCCATAGCTGGGTGGTCACGTTTTGTTCCGACTCCTGCAATGGGCTTTGAATATCCTGCCTGGTTGGCTGCTCACTTGAGCTCTTTCTGTACTGCGGTTGATCATTAATGAAGCCTGATTTTAAAAAAAATGTGTTTCTAGGGATATGAGCATACTATGTTTTTATAATCAGCATCTCTCCTATGTTTAATCGATATTGTAACGACCCTTGACCCTTGAGAAATTGGAGGATTTTTTTTTGAACTAAAATTCCCACTTATTCTTGTATTCACTTAGGTTGTATTCCTGTTCAGTATCAATTCACTTTTCCTAATTCTTTATCCATAATTATATTTAAATTCCATGTTTTGACATATATGGTAGATAGAAATTTCGGCAGCATAACGGTTTATATATAAGCCTCCCCACCTGCAAATCAATTGTTTAACAATCCTAGATATCCACAACTACAAAACATACTTTCCAAATCCACATTTACAACCCAATACATCCATTTCGATTTAATACCAATCATCTTAAAACATAATCCCAAAAGTAATATTCTTTACATTTTTTTCCTTACAAATTACATCCCAACAAAATATTTTCAATATATGTCTGTGCATACAAATGTGTCTGATAAAGGAATGTAATTGTATACCTTTTCTGCGTGTACAAAAAGTAGCCTAGGGTAGCTCTTTCCCACCAGCCTACGTCGTGTACGCGGCAGGTAACGCCTACAAATCACTACAAATAGTTTGAAAGGTAGATGGGTGAACTTTTGGAGAAAAACCCATTAAGATAATACGTTTAAAGCAGTTCTGATATGTAAAAGCATGTAAAATCGTTCATAAAACCAATCTTTAACGTGATATGTAAATTGTCATTTCATGCATAGTCATCATAAAAATTATAGAGCATGAGTTTCTTTAAAACGAATAACATGCTCAACTATTTTACAAACTTTTCATTATTCATGGATGAGTTCTTAAAATCATCTCTATTCATAAACATTTCATAACCAATTATCATGAATATCATAAAAGCACATAGTCATTCATAATCAAATCGAGGAGACTAGGCTATAACTAAGTCCTGCGATACGTGTCATTCTCGGTAGAGAGTCATCATACCTATAGCCAAGGTAAGGGGGCTGTAGACTGGATCAAGGTCGTACAACACTTTCATAAAATATAGGTAGTATCTATCTTTCTTACTTTCACTAGCACCTAGCTAGGACACGGGCACCAAAGGCACTCTCCGTGTGGGAAACATAAATTTGTGCTGCGCGGGCACGAGATACTATCGAAATATCATCATAAACCACCAGTAGCAAGACATCTTCCACACAGGTTGAGTCAAGTGCTACAAGGGCCCTACGTACCGGCACCGAAGTGGTGGAGCCGAAACACCACAAGAAGTAACCATGCATGAAGCCTATAGTCTAAAAAACTTCTTTTCCCCTTTTTTTCTTTTTTTCTATGCTTTTGAAATTGTCAAAAGTTTCTTTAAAAATATGGATATAGAATCATAAATCAATGTAAAGCTTCCATACGTTTCAAACCTTAGGAAAAATTCATTTCATAACATGAAAGTACTCGGGGACTATTTCTTAAAACTAAAACATGCTTTGTAAATAGTTCCACGAGAATGAAAGTAGTTATAAATCATTTCAAAATATAATGCTGCTTCATAAAATCTTTTATCGATGAAACAAGAATGCATTATCAAAACTAAGTTAAATGGTACCCTTTACCTCGATTTATCGGATATTCCGAGTTCGAGTAATGGTGCCTCCAAGTGTCTCCCCCAACTCCTTCCACGATTCTCCTACACCGACATTTGTATACTTAGTATCCTATTTATACAAATTGTCTGAATTGCGTCAAAATTGCAGCCTATTTGTTACTACTTCGTGTGTGCGTATAATCGTACATACCTAGGCCAACACGTATGTTTATATATTTTTATTACTATATTTTTTTTTGCACATATACTAACATACACATTTATTATATACACCTATATGTATATACACATAAGTATATACACATATATATATTATTATTATTTGTTTTTATTATTCATTATCACATATATATATATATATATATATATTGTCTACTTCTCATCTCTCCCATTTTTATTTCCCATCTAATGTAATTTCCACTAACATGCTTATATCCCAACATATATATATACATACATGTACATTATATATATATATAAATTTTACCTTCTTCTTTTTTTTCTTCCAATTTCCAGCTTTTTCCTCTTTGTTTTTTCTTTCTTTTCTCCTTTTTCCTTCCTTCTTCCTCGGCTATTGCTCACTGTGCGGTTCTTTCTTCAGCTAACGTGACTGCCTCTGTTTCAGCCTTCCATCATCTTCACCCTCATTCGATCACTTCTCCTCTTCTACCACTGGACCTCTGTTTATCCAAACTAACTATATATGTTTTTTTTCTGCTGAGTTATCCCTCCTACATCGAAGCTTCCTCACTTCCCTTCCTTCTTGTTTTTCTTCCCTTTCAACCCTCTTTTATTTTCAGCAGAACAGAGCCCATCCATGTTAGTGCCTTAGCTTCTTGTTCAATCACTGTTCCTCATGTAATTTCTCTTTTCTTTTCTTTTCTCTCTCGGCTAACCCAGCTTTTCCCTCTTTTTTCTGGTTTTCCTTCAACTATCGGGACTGCTTCAATTCCAGTGGCTCTCGATCTTGCTCCAGTTTTCTCTAGCTCTGGTCTTGCCTCAATTCCCAGCCCCAATTCTGCTTCAGCCTCCATCTTCCTTGGTTTTGTTTCAGTTCAGCTTCCTCGGTCTACTCCTTCCCTTCAGCCTCGGTTGCCTCTCCTTCCTCTCCTTTCTTCCTTCCCTTTCTCTTTTTCCTTCTTTCTTCTTTCTTTCTTTCTTCCTCGGTCGACCTAGCCTCCTTCTCTTCTCCCTTTCTTTCTTCTTTCTCCCTTCCTTTTCTTCCTTTCCTTCTTCTCTTTCTTCCTCCCCTTTCTCAACTGACCAGCTTTCTTTCTCTTCTATTTTTTTCTCGCTCCAGCTACAGGGATGCCCCTATTTTAATTTCCTCTCTTTTTTTGAAGCATTTTCAGGTGCGGGAATTGGCTTCTTTTGAAGCCAATTTCATACCTCACTTAGTATATATATATATATATATATATATTTCCCAATCATCAATTTTTATAGATTGCATAATCGAAAATAGGTTTAACCTATTGGTTTTAAAGATTTGGTCTATATGGACTTTTGAAATTTTTCAATCATCAATTTTTGAAGATATGTTTTCAAAATTAATTGTTTCATTACTATTCACTAGATCGGGCGTAGTTTGGCTCTGATACCAAACTACGCCCGAGTAACGAGAAGGAGGTTAGTGAAAGAACAATTAACAAAGAAAACAAAATAAAATAAAACAAGAAATTGAAAGCAAGAAATAAAACACAAACTATAAATGAAATGCATAAATAAAATTAAATAAACTAGGCGGCAGAGCCGACCATTAAGCATGAAAAGTAAACAAATAGGCGGCAAAGCCAGCCATTGAAAGAAATAAAGAAAATAAATGAAAATTCATTTATATGAATAATACTTACATAGTGTTGGAAATGAATCCAGAAAAGAAAAAAGGAGAATGGGATTGAAAGAGGGAAGAGAGAGACTGAGAGTATTTCCTAAGAGTGAAAGAAAACTTCTAAGGAAAAAAACTTGTTCTTCTCTGCTGAATAGAGGTTACATTTATAGAGAATTTTTGGCACTATAGGTGAATAGTACCTTGTCTGTTTTGTCACGCGGACACTGTAGATAAATAGTATCTTATCTGTAGGCGGGGCACTGTTGATGAATAGTACTCTACCAACAATTTACCCTTGATCTACTTTTGGTGTTTTACTCGAGGTAAAATCCCATAACAGTCGTCTTCATTTTCATCTGCTAGGTTGATTGAACCCATTGAAGATGCGTCTGAAGCAATGGAGTTGTCCGGGGATTCTGATCCTTCAGTGGAAAGAAGGTCCTTTATGATGGCGAAGTATTCTTCTTTTGTTTTTACCGCTGCTAGGAGGGCACTGGTTTGTGATTTTTGGGTCAGGAACTGATTATGTTCTGGTCCTGGATGGAGTAGTCCTTGGGTACTGAGCCATTTTTGGACTCCGGGTACTGATAAGGATTCCGGGATCTTAAAGGAGTTCCACCATTTTGTTTTAAATATCCTTTGGATATCTGTGATGCTATTTTCAGTTTTATATTCTAGGCTCTAGGCTGATACCCATGGAACAAAGAATTTTGTCGATAGATGACAGATTGGGGGAAATCTTCTTTCTAAATTGGTAGGTTTGAGTGGGTTTTAAACAGGTTATAATTGTCTTGTAATTCTAGGGGGAGGATATCAGGGATTGCCCCATGAAGGTTCCACCAATGGACGAACCAAGAGGGAAGAATGCAAATACTGATCTAGTTATTTAGGTAGAATAACCAGGTATGGGTAAATTTTGGGTTTTGCAAAAGGGGCATATTGTACCAGGCTTGCTGATAGTCCCAATAATTAAAAGTTTTGCAGAATTGCTTTGATTGTTTTACCAGGAGGGTTTTTGGTTTTGCTAAATCCTGATTCCATTCTGAAGGAGTAATGACTTTTAGGATTTTGCAAGCAGAATAAGAAGGGGATTTTGAGTCAGCATAAGCAAAGTGCTTGAAGGTGGCTGATCCAGTAATTTCCAGTATATACTGGTAATAGTCATTGGTTTTTTGGAGATCCCATGGTTTAAAAAACTAATTTTTTCCAAACATTTTTTGGATGGTAATAATTGGATTTGGGTCAAAAAATTCTTTTTCAACTGAGATAATATTTTAAAAAACTGGTTTTATAATAAAAGCAGATTTTCTTGCAAGTTTTTGTTGAGAAACAATAATTTGTGAGGAGCTTGAGGATTGCTCCAAAGGATTTTGTAATAAAACAGTTTTGGAAAGGGTTTGGGAGGAAGAAGAATCTTCTTTCCTGGTTTCAGAAATTAGTTTTGGATTTTTACCTGTTTGGATTACAGTAACGGTTTCAGCTGTGTCCTTTGCCATTTTTTGGATTGCCTTCCTGACTTGAGGGGCTTCCTTTGTTTTGGAAATTTCTGAAGTTGGAATTTCCAATGAGCTTTTGAGTACCAGGACCAATTCTGGATGCTTGGCTATTGATTGGAGCCATTCATTGACCTGGTCTGTTTTATCTTCTGGAGACAGGGGTTTTTGTGAAGCTTGTACTGCTTCATCATCTTCCACTATCTGTGACCATGGAACTATGGTTTTGCTTTGTGTAGCTTTCTGTTTTCCTTTGTCCTTTTTGGGAGGCATTTTGGTGGTCTGTTTTGGAAAAATTCTCTGGTTAGAAAATTTGGTAAGGAATTGGATTCTCCAGAAATATAATTAATATCAAATTCAAATATGCTAAGTATAGCTTGCTATCTGGCAAAAATCTGTTTTGATGCAATGTTTTGAACATCCTTTTGCAAAATTTATTTTGCTGATTTACAGTCAATTCTGAGTAAAAATTTTTTATTTAATAAATCACTTTGAAATTTTGTAATGCATAAAACAATAGACAAAATCTCCTTTTTGATTGTTGAATAAGACTTTTGGCAATCATTCTAATGTCCAGAAGTGAATTGCACTATTGCTTCTCTTTAGTCTTGGACCTGTTTAAGAATACCCCCATATCCTATATCGCTAGCATCAGTTTCCACGATTTTGGGAAGATTGGATTTACTAGGTGAAGACAGGGTATTTTGGTAATTTGGGATTTTATTTTTTGAACGAGATTAGTGTGGTTATCTGTCCAAGGTGAAGGATTTTTCTTCAATCTGTTGTGAAGGGGTTTTGCCATTCTATTAATGTTTGGGCAAAAATCTAGGACATAGTTGAGGCTTCCTGAAAATCGTTGCAATTGGGTTTTATCAAGAATTTTGTCTGGGAATTTTGAGGCAAATTCTAGACTTCTTTCAATAGGACTGATGGTTCCTTGATGGATGTAATGTCCAAGAAACCAAATTTTTGTCTGAAACAGAGAGATTTTCTTGGCTGAGACAACTAAGCCATTTTGCTTAATGACATAAAGGAAGGTTTTTATATGTTTTAGATGCTGTTCAATCGAATTAGAGAAGATTAGAACATCATCGATATAAACAATACAAAATTCAGAGTATGGATTGAAAATATCATTCATTATCCTTTGAAATTCTGAAGGGGCATTTTTTAAACCAAAAGGCATGACATTCGATTCGTATTGTCCAAATGGGACAGTGAAGGCTGTTTTATACCTATGGCTTGGTTTGATTTGGATTTGCCAGAATCCTGATTTCATATCAAATTTTGAAAATATAAAGGAGGAATGGAGTTTTTGGAGTAAATCCTTTTTGTTTGGAATCGGATATCGAATCCATTTTAGTGCTTGGTTGAGCGGTTTATAATTGATTACTAACTTAGGGGTTCCTCGTTCTATCTCAGCAGGTTTGTTGACATAGAAGGCTGCACAACTCCAAGGGGATCTAGATTTAGAAATTAATCCTTTGTTTAGAAGATCATGAATTTCTGTTCTACAGAATCTTTCAAGTTCTGCGTTAATTTGGATGAGCCTAGCTTTTGTTGGAATATCAGTTTCATTGAAGTTGGGTTCATAAGGAAGGTCAACTGCATGTTGTTTCCTATTCCAAAAGGCATTTGGGAATTCTGAACAAACTTCGTTTTAAAATTGGGTGTTGATTTTGGAAATCTGATTTTGTAAGGATTCATTTTTGAGTTGATTTTTAATTTTCTGTAATTGAAGGTTTTGTTTTAAAAATGAAATATCGTTTTGTTTGCCTTTTATTAATAAGGCTATTTCATTTTTGTAAATAGGACTAGCTTTTAAGAGATTGAGATTCCTTGTTTTAGGTTTTTCTATAAAATCGAAATTTAATTTGATATTTTTTGTTTTGAAAGATATTCCATCATAAGTAACTTTATAGGGAGTAATCAAATTAATGAAAGGTGTCCCTAATATGAGAAAATGATGTATATCATTAACTAAAACAAAAGAGGTTTTGATATAAAATCCTTTATTAAAAATACTTGCTTCTGTTTTTCCTTTGATATCTATTTTGGAATTATTAGCAGAAGTAAGTTTTTTAGAGGTTGTTTGATGAAAATGTTTTGTCACTAAGCCAGTTTTTATACAATTTAGATCTGCTCCCGTATCAAATAAGGCAACAGTATCAATTTCAAAATCATTGGAGAAAACTAATGAAATTTTGATAAAATATTTTCGAGAAGTAATTTCTTTTAAAGCAAAGAGAAAATCTTCTGGGACAGTTTCAATGTTTTCTAATTTATCTGTTTTAGAATCCTGATCACTATGTTCACTATCACTGGATTCTAGGTTAGTTTTGGGAAGGAGAGACTGAATGATTTCAGAATCGTGCTGTTGTTTTTGTTTGAGCTGTTTGACTTCTGTTTTTAGGATTTTGATATCTTTGTAGATATCGTTGATGGAAAGAGAAGACGGTTTTGAAGGTTTCTTCTTTTCTATGATGGTTTTAAGATCATAGAGGTTTGTGGATAGACTTGGACGGGTGGTTTTATGATCTGGACTGGTTTCGAGGGTTTTTTTGAGTTGTTGAAGAAAATCTTTCTAGATTTTAGGATTTTTAACATATTAGATCATATCAAGAAGAAGGCTTTGCTCTTTTTGATAGCATATGAGGGTTTTTGATTCGAGAGAAGAATCGGATTAAGAGGCTATTTCATCTAATTGAGGACCAAAGGTTTCGTCTGAGCCTGTTTCTGAATCAGAGGATTCTTGGATGAAAAGAACTTGGATTTTTTCAAGAGTGTCTTGATCAATTTGGAGTTGTTGGACTTTTTTGGATATGCGACAATATTTAGAAATGTTGCCTTTTTTCCGCACTTAAAACATTTGATATCCTAATTTTTAGAATTAGGCCAAGAAGGTTTTGGGCATTTTCTGAACTTGTAAACAGGTTTTTCTTCAGGTGCCTGTTTCCAAAAAGGTTTTTTGTAATTTTGTCTAAAAGAGTTTTTGGGCTTTGTGAATTTAGGTTTTTTCTGATCTTTTGCTACATTGGTCATGGCAAGGTTTTTCGTGGTCAAAGTAATCAAACTGTTTACAGAAAGATCCTAATTCTATTTTGGATTGCCTAAGCTCATTTTTTAGGCGTTTTCTGAGTTTGAGGTCTTGGCAAATTAATTGGCCTTGGTTCTGGGTAAAGCTGATTAGCTCTCCATAAGTGAGTTGGTCATATGGGATTACATGGGTTCCCATAGTTTCTCGAATTTTGGTTCTAACCTTTTCTCCTAAGAGAGTTGGAAGACCTGTAAGGAATTTTTCTTTCCAAAAGGGTTGATTTGAATCCTCGCGTAGCATAACCCTAGTGAGGAAAGTGGACTTGTACCATTCGAATTCACTAAGATTTCTACATTTAAGATTTGATAATAAATCTGCATTTTTATCTTTAAGATGTGATGGATCTCCTATAAAATGTTTGATAACAGAGAATATAAGAGTTGATACCGCATCTTGGATAGGGTTTCCTAAGTGATCTAAGATTGGTTCATCTTCATCACCGGTTTGGATTGCATTGAGGATTTCTAATTGATCAGAAGGTTTTAGATGGTAGTCCCATCATCCTTTGAGTTGACCTGAAAATCCTACTATGAGAAGTTCAGCAACAGTTTTATCAATTGTATTTTGCTGGGTTTTGTACGCATTTGACGCCATTGTCATTTGGTGTACGAGATTGAGGATCTGATATTCTGACATTCCATCTATATTCCATTCATAGATAGAAGTCGCATTATACCTTGGTTGGACTATCGTACTTGGTTGATTTTCGAGTTCGATTTCTGGATACCTTGGCTGGATTGCAAGAGGTTTTGGATTATACCAATTGACTTTATTGAGTTTTGGAGATGAGGATTTCTGGATAAAACATACCTTGGCTGGATAGCAATTCTGATAATGACAAATCCTCATCTCCAAAACTCAATAAAGTCAATTGGTATAATCCAAAACCTCTTGCAATCCAGCCAAGGTATCCAGAAATCGAACTCGAAAATCAACCAAGTACGATAGTCCAACCAAGGTATAATGCGACTTCTATCTATGAATGGAATATAGATGGAATGTCAGAATATCAGATCCTCAATCTCATACAGCAAATGATAATGGCGTCAAATGCGTACAAAACCCAGCAAAATACAACTGATAAAACTGTTGCTGAACTTCTCATAGCAGGATTTTTAGGTCAACTCAAAGGATGGTAGGACTACCATCTAAAACCTTTTGATCAATTAGAAATCCTCAATGCAATCCAAACCGGTGATGAAGATGAACCAATCTTAGATCACTTAGGAAACCCTATCCAAGATGCGGTATCAACTCTTATATTCTCTGTTATCAAACATTTTATAGGAGATCCATCACATCTTAAAGATAAAAATGCAGATTTATTATCAAATCTTAAATATAGAAATCTTAGTGAATTCCAATGGTACAAGTCCACTTTCCTCACTAGGGTTATGCTACGTGATGATTCAAATCAACCCTTTTGGAAAGAAAAATTCATTGCAGGTCTTCCAACTCTCTTAGGAGAAAAGGTTAAAACCAAAATCCGAGAAACTATGGGAACCCATGTAATCCCATATGACCAACTCACTTATGGAGAGCTAATCAGCTTTACCCAGAACCAAGGCCAATTAATTTGCTAAGACCTCAAACTCAAAAAACGCCTAAAAAAGGAGCTTAGGCAATCCAAAATAGAATTAGGATCTTTCTGCAAACAGTTTGATTACTTTGACCACGAAAAACCTTGCCATGGCCAATGTAGCAAAAGATCAGAAAAACCCAAATTCACAAAGCCCAAAAACTCTTTTAGACAAAATTACAAAGAACCTTTTTGGAAACAGGCACCTGAAGAAAAACATGTTTACAAGTTTAGAAAAGACCCAAAACCTTCTTGGCCCAATTCTAAAAATCAGGATATCAAATGTTTTAAGTGCGGTAAAAAAGGCCACATTTCTAAATATTGTTGCATATCCAAAAAAGTCCAACAACTCTAAATTGATCAAGACACTCTTGAAAACATCCAAGTTCTTTTCATCCAAGAATCCTCTGATTCAGAAACAGGCTCAGACGAAACCTTTGGTCCTCAATTAGATGAAATAGCCTCTCAATCCGATTCTTCTCTCGAATCAAAAACCCTCAATATGCTTTCAAAAGAGCAAAGCCTTCTTCTTAATATGATCCAATATGCTAAAAATCCTGAAATCCAGAAAGATTTTCTTCAACAACTCAAAAAAACCCTCGAAACCAGTCCAGATCATAAAACCACCTGTCCAAGTCCATCCACAAACCTCTACGATCTTAAAACCATCATAGAAAAGAAGAAACCTTCAAAACCGTCTTCTCTTTCCATCAACGATATCTACAAAGATATCAAAATCCTCAAAACAGAAGTCAAACAACTCAAACAAAAACAACAGCACGATTCTGAAATCATTCAGTCTCTCCTTGCCAAAACCAACCTAGAATCCAGTGATAGTGAACATAGTGATCAGGATTCTAAAACGGATAAATTAGAAAACATTGAAACTGTCCCAGAAGATTTTCTCTTTGCTTTAAAAGATATTACTTCTCGAAAATATTTTATCAAAATTTCATTAGTTTTCTTCAATGATTTTGAAATTGATACTGTTACCTTATTTGATATGGGAGCAGATCTAAATTGTATAAAAACTGGCTTAATACCAAAACGTTTTAATCAAACAACCTCTGAAAAACTTACTTCTGCTAATAATTCCAAAATGGATATCAAAGGAAAAACAGAAGCAAGTATTTTTAATAAAGGATTTTATATCAAAACCTGTTTTGTTTTAGTTAATGATATGCATCATTTTCTCATATTAGGGACACCTTTCATTAATTTGATTACTCCCTATAAAGTTACTCATGATAGAATATCTTTCAAAACAAAAAATATCAAATTAAATTTCGATTTTATAGAAAAACCTAAAATAAGGAATCTCAATCTCTTAAAAGCTAGTTCTATTTACAAAAATGAAATAGCCTTATTAATAAAAGTCAAACAAAACGATATTTCATTTTTAAAACAAAACCTTCAATTACAGAAAATTGAAAATCAACTCAAAAATGAATCCTTACAAAATCAGATTTCCAAAATCAAAACCCAATTTAAAAACGAAGTTTGTTCAGAATTCCCAAATGCCTTTTGGAATAGGAAACAACATGCAGTTGACCTTCCTTATGAACCCAACTTCAATGAAACTGATATTCCTATAAAAGCTAGGCCCATCCAAATCAACGCAGAACTTGAAAGATTCTGTAGAACAGAAATTCATGATCTTCTAAACAAAGGATTAATTTCTAAATCTAGATCCCCTTAGAGTTGTGCAGCCTTCTATGTCAACAAACCTGCTGAGATAGAACGAGGAACCCCTAGGTTAGTAATCAATTACAAACCGCTCAACCAAGCACTAAAATGGATTCGATATCCGATTCCAAACAAAAAGGATTTACTCCAAAAACTCCATTCCTCCTTTATATTTTCAAAATTTGATATGAAATCAGGATTCTGGCAAATCCAAATCAAACCAAGCCATAGGTATAAAACAACCTTCACTGTCCCATTTGGACAATACGAATCGAATGTCATGCCTTTTGGTTTAAAAATGCCCCTTCAGAATTTCAAAGGATAATGAATGATATTTTCAATCCATACTATGAATTTTGTATTGTTTATATCGATGATGTTCTAATCTTCTCTAATTCGATTGAACAGCATCTAAAACATCTAAAAACCTTCCTTTATGTCATTAAGCAAAATGGCTTAGTTGTCTCAGCCAAGAAAATCTCTCTGTTTCAGACAAAAATTTGGTTTCTTGGACATTACATCCATCAAGGAACCATCAGTCCTATTGAAAGAAGTCTAGAATTTGCCTCAAAATTCCCAGACAAAATTCTTGATAAAACCCAATTGCAACGATTTCTATGAAGCCTCAACTATGTCCTAGATTTTTGCCCAAACATTAATAGAATGGCAAAACCCCTTCACAACAGATTGAAGAAAAATCATTCACCTTGGACAGATAACCATACCAATCTCGTCCAAAAAATAAAATCCCAAATTACCAAATACCCTGTCTTCACCTAGCAAATCCCAATCTTCCCAAAATCGTGGAAACTGATGCTAGCGATATAGGATATGGGGGTATTCTTAAACAAGTCCAAAACCAAAGAGAAGCAGTAGTCCCATTCACTTCCGGACATTGGAATGATTGTCAAAAGTCTTATTCAACAATTAAAAAGGAGATTTTGTCTATTGTTTTATGCATTACAAAATTCAAAATGATTTATTAAATCAAAAATTTTTACTCAGAATTGACTGTAAATCAGCAAAAGAAATTTTGCAAAAGGATGTTCAAAACATTGCATCAAAATAGATTTTTGCCAGATGACAAGCTATACTTAGTATATTTGAATTTGATATTAATTATATTTCTGGAGAATCCAATTCCTTACCAGATTTTCTAACCAGAGAATTTCTCCAAAACAGACCACCAAAATGCCTCCCAAAAAGGACAAAGGAAAACAAAAAGCTGCATAAAGCAAAACCATAGTTCCATGGTCACAGATCGTGGAAGATGATGAAGCAGTACAAGCTTCACAAAAACCCTGTCTCTAGAAGACAAAATAGACTAGGTCAATGAATGGCTCCAATCAATAGCCAAGCATCCAGAATTGGTCCTGGCACTCAAAAGCTCATTGGAAATTCCAACTTCAGAAATTTTCAAAACAAAGGAAATCCCTCAAGTCAGGAAGGCAATCCAAAAAATGGCAAAGGACACAGCTGAAACTGTTACTGTAGTCCAAACAGGTAAAAATCCAAAACTAATTTCTGAAACCAGGAAAGAAGATTCTTCTTCCTCCCAAACCCTTTCCAAAACTGTTTTATTACAAAATCCTTTGGAGCAATCCTCAAGCTCCTCACAAATTATTGTTTCTCAACAAAAACTTGTAAGAAAATATGCTTTTATTATAAAACCAGTTTTTCAAAATATTATCTCAGTTGAAAAAGAATTTTTTGACCCAAATCCAATTATTACCATCCAAAAAATGTTTGGAAAAAATTGGTTTTTTAAACCATGGGATCTCCAAAAAATTAATTACTATTACCAGTACATACTGAAAATTACTAGATCGGCCACCTTCAAGCACTTTGCTTATGCTGACTCAAAATCCCCTTCTTATTCTACTTGTAAAATCCTAAAAGTCATTACTCCTTCAGAATGGAATCAGGATTTAGCAAAACCAAAAACCCTCCCGGTAAAACCATCACAGCAATTCTGTAAAACTTTTAATTATTGGGACTATCAGTAAGCCTGGTACAATATGCCCCTTTTGCAAAACCCAAAATTTACCCATACCTGGTTATTCTACCTAAATAACAAAATCAGTATTTCCATTCTTCCTTCTTGGTTCGTCCATTAGTGAAACCTTTATGGGGCAATCCCTGATATCCTCCCCCAGAATTACAAGACAGTTATAACCTGTTTAAAACCCACTTCAAACCTACCGATTTATAAAGAAGATTTCCCCCCATCAGTCATCTATCGGCAAAATTCTTTATTTCATGGGTATCAGCTTGGAGCCTAGAATATAAAACTGGAAATAGCATCACAGTGATCCAAAGGAGATTTAAAACAAAATGGTGGAACTCCTTTAAGATCCCGAAATCCTTATCAGTACCCGGAGTCCAAAAATGGCTCAGAACCCAAGGACTACTCCATCCAGGACCAGAACATAATCAGTTCCTGGCCTAAAAGTCACAAACCAGTGCCCTCATAGCAGCGGCAAAAACAAAAGAAGAATACTTCGCCATCATGAAGGACCTTCTTTCCACTGACGGATCAGAATCCCCGGACAACTCCATTGCTTCAGACGCATCTTCAATGGGTTCAATCAACCTAGCAGATGAAAATGAAGACGACTGTTACGGGATTTTACCTCCAGTAAAACACCAAAAGTAGATCAAGGGTAAATTGTCGACAGAGTACTATTCATCAACAGTGCCCCGCCTACAGACAAGATACTATTTATCTACAGTGTCCGCTTGACAAAACAGACAAGGCACTATTCACCACTATGCCAAAAATTCTCTATAAATGTAACCTCCATTCAAGAGAGAAGAACAAGTTTTTTTCTTTAGAAGTTTTCTTTCACTCTTAGGAAATACTCTCTCTCTCTCTCTTCCCCTCTCTTCCCTCTTTCAATCCCATTCTCCTTTTTTCTTTTCTGGATTCATTTCCAAAACTATGTAAGTATTATTCATATAAATGAATTTTCATTTATTTTCTTTATTTCTTTCAATGGCTGGCTTTGTCGCCTATTTGTTTACTTTTCATGCTTAATGGTCAGTTCTCCCGCCTAGTTTATTTAATTTTATTTCTGCATTTCATTTATAGTTTGTGTTTTATTTCTTGCTTTCAATTTCTTGTTTTATTTTATTTTGTTATATATATATATATTATATTGATTTATATATATATATTTGTTTGTTGGTTTATTTGTTATTTATTGTTTTTGTTTTTGTTTTATCCATTTCATTCATTTTTTTTATTTTGTTTTGTTTTATTTTATTAATAACCTATATTTCATAACATATATTTGTTATATATATATATATATTATTATCTATCTATTTTAAATTTGTCTAGTATATATATATATATATATACATTTTCTTTTATAAAATTATCCAATGACACAATATTCATGTCTTCCATGAAATTTTCATTATTTCAAAAATGAAATATTCAATCGGTCTCATCACTCCTTATAATTCCACAATATAGGCTTTATATCAAAATTTTCAACTAATGAACCAAAATTTTTCAGTCCCTCTTTTGCTTCATCACTTCCTGTATTTCGGGCTCTCTGTCATTCACGGGCTTCTCGGTTCCCATATTCCTCGAGCCCTACAACGAATATTCGCACTTCCATTAAAACATATTATTCTCATTTTTATAGAGTCTAATTAAATGTAGTAAATTTATGGTATTTACATTCTCCATACCATAAAAGAATTTGGTCCTCCAAATTCATTCGGGTCCATTAGAAAAGATGTGGGTACTTCTCCTTCATGAGGTTCTCTAGCTCCCATGTAGCTTCTTCAATCGAATGGTGTTACTATAGAACCTTTACCAGAGATATCGTCTTTGATCGAAGTACCTTTTCCTTTCTGTCCAAAATCTAGATAGGTCGCTCAACGTAGCTCATATCCTCTTAAATGCTCAAGGGCTCATACTCAATGATGTGTGAGGGATCTGGATTATACGTCCTTAACATCGAGACATGGAAGACATTATGTACCCCAGAAAGCTGCGGTGGTAAGACAAGTCTGTAGGCTACGTCTCCCACTCTCTCTAGGATCTCAAAAGGACCAATGAAGCGAGGACTCAACTTCCCCTTCTTTCCAAACCACATGATACCTTTGCTCGGAGATACCTTCAGAAACACAAAGTCCCCAATCTGAAACTCAAGTGGTGGCCTATGCTTATTCGCATAACTCTTATGCCTACTTTGTACGGTCTTAAGTCTATCACAAATTATTCGAACACCTTCTGCTGTTTGTTCCACCAAGTCGGGAGCCAAGATCCTTCTGTCACCCACTTCTTCCCAAGCCACTGGAGACCTACATCTTCTACTATACAGGGCCTCATATGGTGCCATCCCGATGCTAGCATGATAGCTATTGTTATAAGAAAACTCTGCGAGAGGTAGATGATCATCCCATGAGCCCTTAAACTCCAAAACGCACGCCCTCAACATATCCTCTAAGGTTTGAATGGTCATCGCAGACTGACCATTGGTCTGGGGATGATAGGCTGTGCTCAGATTAAGCTGAGATCCCATGACTTCTTGAAAATGAGCCCAAAATCTAGAAGTGAATCGGGAATCTCTATCTGATGTAATGCTCACGAGAGCCCCATGCAACCGAGCTATCTCTTTCACATACAACTCTCCTAAAGCACTTAAGGAGTATGTACTTTTGATGGCTAGGAAGTGAGCACTCTTAGTCAATCTATCTACGATCACCCAGATTTCATCATGCCCCTTCCGGGTCCTTGGTAAACCCATAATGAAATCCATAGTAATGTGCTCCCATTTCCAAGTAGGCACCAGAAGAGACTTAAGTAATCCTGCTGGCCTTTGGTGTTCGATCTTAATCTGTTGACAAATCAGACACTTAGCCACAAACTCAGCTACATCTCTTTTCATACCGACCCACCAATACACCTTCCGTAAATCATGGTACATCTTAGTGCTTCTCAGATGCATGGTGTACCGAGAACAATGAGACTCCTTTAAGATCCTTTTGTCGTAGGGCATCATCGTTTGGGACACATATACAGCCCATAAATCTCATCAACCCGTCCTTACTGACTACAAAGTCTGACTGTGCGTCCTGTTTTGCCTGACTGACCATGTCCAATAATTTTTGATTACCCCTCTGTCCAGGTTTGATCTGATCTAGTATACTAGGTTTAATCTGTAAACTAGCTATGAACCCAACATCTGTTGTTTCCACACTAACACTGAGTTTGGCAAATTACTCTAACAACTCTCATTCTCTAACCATCATAAAAGAAACCATCCCCTTCCTGCTTAAAGCATCTACCACTACGTTTGCCTTGCCTGGGTGATACAGAATCTTGCAATCATAATCCTTGAGGAGCTCTATCCACCGTATTTGTCTCATATTGAGCTCCTTCTGGTCAAAAATGTACTTCAAGCTCTTATGGTCAGTAAAAATCTAAAACATTTTTCCATACAGATAATGCCGTCATATCTTCAAAGCAAAAACAACCACGACTAACTCCAAATCATGGGTGGGGTAGTTCCTTTCATGATTCTTAAGTTGACGCGAACCATACGCGACTAGTCTCCCATGCTGCATAAGTATACACCCCAAGCCCTAGTATGATGCATCACTGTATACTGCATAGCCTCCAGACCTACTAGGAATGGTTAAGACTGTGGCGGTAGTCAACCTCTTCTTAAGTTCTTCAAAACTCTGCTCACACTAATCAGTCCACTCGAATGGAACATCCTTGTGTATCAGCTTAGTCAGTGGAGCGACAATCTTGGAGAAACCTTCTACAAACCTCCTGCAGTATCCAGCTAGTCCCAAAAAAATCCAGATTTCTGTAACAGTTTTCATCCTCTTCCAGTTAAGTACTATCTCAACCTTAGACGGATCCACTGACATCCTGTCCTTAGAAACAATATGGCCCAAAAATGCTATTTGCTCTAACCAAAACTCACACTTTTCCAACTTCCCATACAACTGCTTCTCTCGGAGAGTTTGAAGCACTACTCTCAAATGCTACTCATGCTCCTCTCGAGACTTTGAGTAGATCAGAATATCGTCAATGAAAACTATGACGAACGATCTAGATACTCCCGAAACACCTCATTCATCAGGCTCATGAATGCAGTTAGGGCATTAGTTAGACCAAAAGGCATCACGAGGAACTCATAGTGGCCATATCTCATTTTGAAGGCCATTTTTGAAACATCCTCCTTCCTAATCCTCAATTGGTGATAGCCCGATTGTAGGTCAATTTTTGAGAACACCGTAGCCCCTCTTAGCTGGTCAAATAGATCATCTATTCTGGGCAAGGGATACTTGTTCTTGATAGTGGCCTTGTTCAGTAGCCTGTAGTCTATACATAACCTGAGACTACCATCCTTCTTCTGCACAAATAATGTCGGAGCTCCCCACTGTGATACACTCGGCCTAATGAACCCTTTGTCTAGCAGGTCTTGCAACTGCTTTTTCAGTTCCTCAAGTTCAACAAATGCCATCCGGTAAGGAGGCTTCGAGATGAGTTGTGTATCTGGGGTCAAATCGATTGTGAACTCCAACTCTCTCTCTGGTGGTAGTCCCGATAATTCATCAAGAAATACATTGGGGAATTCGCATACCACTGGTATGTCCTGAATACTTGGACGTTCTCGACTAGTATCAGAGATGAATGCAACATAACCTTCACATTAACACATACATCAGAAATTTTCATCAACAGTCAAAATCATGTAATTTATTCCTTAACTGTAAAGCATACATCAAACTTATTAGGTAAGGAGAAGGTTACAGTCTTAGTGTAGCAATCTAAACTTACATGGTTGGTGGCTAGCCAATCCATACCCAAAATTACATCAAAGCCATACATGCTCAACAAGATTAGATCTGCTAACATGATCCTATCTCCTACCTTGATTTCACAATTTCTACACACCATATCAGTCTTTTGTGATTTATACATAGGTGTACTAACGTGTAACGTAAAATCTAGAGATTCAGGCTTAATATACAATTTACGTACGAAATAGGGTGATATGAAAGAGTGTGTGGAACCTGAATCAAACAGTACATGTGCCTCATGATTGCAAATTAAAAGCTTACCCCAAATGGTCTCAGTGGAGGCATCAGCAGTCTCTTTGTCCAAAGCAAAGACTCTTCCATGCGTGACAGGCTTCTTGCCCTTCTCTGCTGCGGTAGCCCGTCTCTATGGGTTTTGTCTCTGGGGAGCTTGCCTCTCAGGTTGTCGTGGTTGCTCTGGGGGTTGTGGAACCTGGTTCTGTGGGTAATCCCTTACCATGTATCCCTTCTGTCCACACCCAAAACAGCTCTCTGTGACCATATGACAAACACCTCCATAGAGTTTTCCACACTCTTTGCACAACTATCTATACTGTTGTGGGCCTCTGGCGATCTGAGGGGTAGGTATTGGAACTGTGGGTCTATCAACCCTAGGCCAAAACTTATCTGTCCTTTGCCTCTTGGGCTGGCCCCTCTGATAATCTTATCTCACAAACTTCATCCTCTTACCCTTATCCTTCCTCTTTCCTTAAAGCCATACTCCGTCTGTGTAACATTTAGACCCCTCTCAATCATCTGTGCTCTACCCAGGGCATCCTTGAATTCAATAATCCATAACCCTAAAAGTCAATCTCGGATAACTGGCCTTAACCCTGCTAGAAACCTCTCAGTATGAAGTTCTTCATTTTGGAATGTCTCCGGGTCATACCTCATCAGCATAGTAAACTTACTCTAGTACTCATCCATGATCATACTGCCTTGTATCAAATTTAAAAAGTTCATCCGTAACTTCTGCTGGGCAGCTCGTGGGACATACTGATCTCTAAAGGTTGTAGAGAATGCATCCCAACTAATCACCGGATGCTAGGCAGTCAGAAGGACCTTGGTGGATCCCCACCAATACTCTGCTTGGCCCTTCAACATCTACGTGGCCATAGAAACCTTCTCTACATCCGAACACCCCAGATAATCGAAGATCTTCCCAAGGTCTACCAGCCACTCTTCAGCCTCTACTGGATTCTTAATTCCCTTGAATGTTGGAGGCTTCATTTTCAGGAAGTCCCTCATCCTACCAATATCCCTCTTTTCCATCTGGGTCTGTATAGGTGGCTGAGGCACCATAGGTACTAGAGAAACTTATGGAGGAGGAGGTGGAGGTGGTGCTTGTGGAGCAGTTGACATCGAAGTAGGAATTGATGCCGTGCCAGCTGAATCAGAAACGTTTGCCCCTAGGTGTTGGGCAACCATGGCAGCTACCGATTCCAAGCCTCGCTCGAGGCGCTGCTCCAAAACGCTGCTCGAACCGTGCCATACGAGTATTAGGACTCTTTGGCTGCGGTGAAAGGGGTGGAGGTGGCTGAGCCTACCTCCGAGGGCGTCCTCGTCTTCCACTCATCATGCAAGTGATCTAATACCTGCGCGTAATTCAAAAGATCAAATCATAAATTCCTTAGGTATATATTACCAACAACTAGACAAGCAAAGACATTTGGGATGTAATTTTATCCTTATTTTGACACTGACGGTACTAGAAAACCTTCGCTCTGATACCACCTTTAACTGTAACGACCCTTGACCCTTGAAAATTGAGATTTTTTTTGAACTAAAATTCCCACTTATTCCCTTATTTACTTAGGTTGTATTATTGTTCAGTGTCAATTCACTTTTCCTAATTCTATATCCATAATTATATTTAAATTCCATGTTTTGACATATATGGCCGATAGAAATTTCGGCAGCATAACGGCTTCTATATAAGCCTACCCACCTGCAAATCAATTGTTTTAACAATCCTAGATATCCACAACTACCAAACATATTTTTCAAATCCACATTTACAATCCAATACATCCATTTTGATTCAATACCAATTATCTTAAAACATAATCCCAAAAGTAATATTTTTTACATTGTTTTCCTTACAAATTACATCCCAACAAAATATTTTCAATATATGTCTGTGCATACAAATGTGTCTGGTAAAGGAATGTAATTGTATACCTTTTCTGCGTGTACAAAAAGTAGCCTAGGGTAGCTCTTTCCCACCTGCCTACGTCGTGTACGCGGCAGGTAACGCCTACAGATCACTGCAAACAGTTTGAAAGGTAGAGGGGTGAGCTTTTGGGGAAAAGCCCAGTAAGATAATACGTTTAAAGCAGTTCTGATATGCAAAAGCATGTAAAATCGTTCATAAAACTAATCTTTAATGTGTTATGTAAATTGTCATTTCATGCATAGTCATCATAAAAATTATAGAGCATGAGTTTCTTTAAAATGAATAACATGCTCAACTATTTTACAAACTTTTCATTATTCATGGATGAGTTCTTAAAATCATCTCTATTCATAAACATTTCATAACCAATTATCCTGAATATCATAAAAGCACATAGTCATTCATAATCAAATCAAGGAGACTAGGCTATAACTAAGTCATGCGATATGTGTCATTCTCCGTAGAAAGTCATCATACCTATGGCCATGGTTAGGGGGCTGTAGACTGGATCAAGGTCGTACAACACTTTCATAAAATATGGGTAGTATCTATCTTTCTTACTTTCACTAGCACCTAGCTAGGACACGGGCACCAAAGGCACTCTTCGTGTGGGAAACATAAATGCGTGTTGCGCGGGTACAAGATACTACCGAAACATCATCATCATAAACCACCAGTAGCAAGATATCTTTCACACAGGTTAGGTCAAGTGCTACAGAAGTCCTACATACCAGCACCCAAGTGGTGGAGTCGGAACACCACAAGAAGTAACCATGCATGAAGCCTATAGTTTAAAAAACTTCTTTTCCCCTTTTCCCTTTTTTTCTATGCTTTTGAAATTGTCAAAAGTTTCTTTAAAAATATGGATATAGAATCATAAATCAATGTAAAGCTTCCATACGTTTCATACCTTAGGAAAAATTCATTTCATAACATGGAAGTACTCGGGGAATATTTCTGTAAACACCGCAAATTTTCTGTTTTTAATTAAACAATAAAATTTAAATGAAAAAAAATGTTATAAGAAAATATGTGTGTATACATATACATATATATTTGTTAAATTGAAAATGAATGATAAAAAAATAAATTACAATAAATATATATACATGTATTTGTGCAAAGGTGAAAATGTAAAAAATAATAATAATAATAATAAAAATAAAATAAAATATATATATATATAAATATATATAATAAAAATATAAAAATAAAATAATATATATAATAAGTTAACTGAAAAGAAAAAAGAAGAAGAAAGAAACGAAAAAGAAGGAAAAAAACGAAAAAAAGCCAAACCCCTTCCCCCCCAAATCCTTCCTTCGATTTGTCGACCGGAGCTCCCTCCCGCCGTTCGTTCCACTTTTCGTCCACGCCTCCCTTCACGCCGACAACCCCACCCCGACCGAAACCTGCGTCCGCCCTCTTTCCTCACCGAAAACCCAAAAAGCCTGAACCCTCTCGTCGTTGCCTGCTGTCTCCTGCTTCGTCACCGGCGGCCACACCAGGGCCGAAGGTTCCTCTGGACCGGCAACTTTCCTCACCCAGACGTAGACTCGACCCCCTCTTTCTCTTCTTTCCCTTTGCTTCTTCCGAAAACTCGAACCCCTTTTTAGTTGGTTCCGCGTACAGTCACCTGCGAAGACACTGGCCACCCCTTCAGCTCGCGAGCCTCGGCGACGTTGTCCTGTCCTCCCCTCTCCCACTTCTTCACCAGTGACCCGTCCCCTTATCTTCTCCCTCTCCCCGTGCCTGGAGCTGAAATCGAAACAGAGGAGTTTCCTCTGTTTCATGTTCTGCAGTAAATCGAAAAAAGATCGACGCCGACCTTCCACTGAACCCAAACCCTGGCAACCTTCCCTTGCCTGTCCTACCCCGTCCGGCCACCCTGTTCTGACATTATAGTGTTCAAAAAAATATACTGATAAAATACCCAGTTGATATTTCTCTATTTCTGCACAGTGACTCCTAGGTAAAAATCTAAGATTTATCTAGTTGAATTTCTGTGTAAATTTCATTATGAAAGCATGATTGTTGTATGAATTAGTTTAAATTTTGATAGTGAAGAAATTTGGAAACTAGGGTTAATTGGACAATTGGGGATTTTGAAAATTAGGCAAGAAATTAGACATTAGAAGTTAAATTATCAAGAATTGAAATGAAGATTGAAGATGATAAAATTGTATTTGATTATTTTGTGGATGATAGATTTGGTCATTCTGATGATGAAAAGGAAAGTAGAGAAAAGAAATTCTTATGGGTATCTTAAAACAAATCTTGAATCAACAAAACCCGAGAATAAATGAGAAGTAGACAAATAATAATCATAATGATAAAAAAATAAAAATAATGATAGTAAAGAAATAAATAAATAAATAAATAATAAGCAAATAAATAATAAATAAATAATATATATATATATACTTATATATATATACCTATACAGTAAACGTGCGTGTTAGTATAAGTGCGTGTCGATAATTATATGAACACACAAGCGGGAGCAGGTAGGAAACGTATAAGATGATATGAGAAAAAGGACAATTTAATTAGGAATGTAGCTAAAGACTTTGTAGTATGATTAAATTTTTGAATGTATGATGGAACTGGAAGAAAAGAGGAAATTGATGAGTTCCAAAGGTTGAATATGTATAGCTTAATACGAACTTAAGGAGCTAGAATTTAAATTTCGGAAGTATTTTCCTTAGGCTAATAAGATTTCGATTTTGAAGCATTGTAAGCTATTTGATTTAAATAAGGATACTAAGAATACCAAATTCAGTGTAGGAAAATCGTAGAAGGAAAAGAGGGAGACACTTGGAGGCGTCACTACTCGAACCTTGAGCTCTCGATAAATCGAGGTAAGGGGTGTAATTTAAAATGGTAATAATATCCTCCTTTCCTTAAAGCTTGGAATTATGAAAAATATTTGAGTTACACAATATTTTAGTAAATGATTAGAATTTATACCAAGCGTTCATTCTTTAGTCCAAGTTAACATTTAAATAAAATCAAGCTGAACTTTTATTGAGCCCCAACTTTATCTTGTCATGTTTCCGAAATTGTAAGAAAGGTTTATGAATTTAAATACATGAGTTTTGAGTATGTCTTCAAATCTGTGAGCATGTTTCTGATTTTGTTTCTCAAATGAAATGATGTGATTTTGACTTATGCATGAATTTGTTACATATGTTACGAGAAATGAAATCTGTTATACGAGTACAGTTTCTCTGTTTTTATGATAGAGTTTTCAACCGCAAAAGAGGGTTTATTTGAAACTCAGTTTATGAATTTTAAATATGTGAGTGAGGCTCACTTGGGATGAGGCTAGCCAGAAAGACCTCTTGAGTGGGGTGAAGTAGCCAAAAGGCCCAGTTGTATATGATTGCCACCTGAGATGAGGCTAGCCAGAAAGACCTCTTAAGTGGAGTGAGGTAGCTAAAAGGGCTAGCTAACCAGAAAGACCTATTAGGTGGGCTGAGGTAGCGAAAAGGCTCAGCTAACCAGAAAGACCTCTTAAGTGGGCTGAGGTAGCGAAAAGGCTCAGCTAACCAAAAAGACCTCTTAAGTGGGGCGAGGTAACGAAAGGACTCTGCTAACCAGAAAGACCTCTTAAGTAGGGTGAGGTAGCCAAAAGACACAGCTAACCAGAAAGACCTCTTAAGTGGGGTGAAGTAGCGAAAATGGTCATGTTCATGATTTTCCCTCTACGGAGGATGAATATGTTATTTCCGCATGACAATTACATGAGCTAGCCTAGTCTCCATCCAAAATGAATTCTATTTTAAGAGTTGATTATTTGATGTGCGATTTACCCAACAATGCTTTTGAAGTTCTGTATGATTTGAAAGGTCCTGATTTCCATCTGACGTGATCTTTGTTTTAAGATGTTGAAGCTTCGAAATATGTTTTATACTCAACAATGCTTTTGAAGTTCTGTATATCATGAAAGATTCTGATCGATCTGCTAAGGTTCTCTTATTTTTGAAACCATGTTTCTGTTAAATGTGTTTTCCGTGATATGTGTTTGAAAGAGATGTAATATTTGTAAAGAAATGCCTCCTTTTGGTATTATTATGTACTCTGTATGTTTTAAATACTATGATCATTTTAAATGCATTTTTTACTGAGCTTTTTCCCGAAAGCTCATCCCTCTACCTTTCAGATTAATTGTAGTGATCTACAGACGCTACCTACCGCTTACACGACGTAGGCTCGTGGAAAGAGCTACCTTAGGCTACTTTTTTGTACACGCAGAGGTATACAATTACATTCCCTTACCAAACATATTTTATAAGCACAGACATATAGTGAAAATATTTTGTTGGGATGTAATTTGTAAGAAAACAAACGTAAAGAATGTCTCTTTTGAGAATTAATCATGGGGGTACAAATCTTTAGTTGGAATGGATATATGTTGGCTTGATGATGCAAATTGGGAAGCATGTTTGATAGTTGTGGATATCTAGGATTGTTAAAGCGTTTGATTTGCAGGTGGGTAGGCTTATATATAAGTCGTTATGCTGCCGAAATTTCTATCGGCCATTTAGATGTAAAATTTAATTTAAGTATAATTATCGGTGAATAGGTAAGATAAAAGAAACGGCACTGAACAGGAATGCAGTCTAAGTGAATGAAGAAATAAGTAGGAATTAAAAACTTAAAAAAAAAATTTCCTCTGAATTTTCAAGGTCAAGGGTCGTTACAATGTCTTAAAACTAAAACATGTTTCGTAAACAGTTCCACAAGAATGGAAGCAGTTATAAATCATTTCAAAATATAATGCTGCTTCATAAAATCTTTTATCAATGAAACAAGAATGCATTATCAGAACTAAGTTAAATGGTACCCCTTACCTCGATTTATCGGATATTTCGAGTTCGAGTAATGACGCCTCCAAGTGTCTCCCCTAACTCCTTCTACGATTTTCCTACACCGACATTTGTATACTTAGTATCCTATTCATACAAATTGTTCGAATTACGTCAAAATTGCAACCTATTCGTTACTACTTCATTTGTGCGTATAATCGTACATACCTAGGCCAACACGTATGTTTATATATTTTTATTACTATATTTTTTTTGGCACATGTACTAACATACACATTTATTATATACACCTATATGTATATACACATAAGTATACACACACACACACATATATATTATTATTTGTTTTTATTATTCATTATCACATATATATATATATATATATTTTTTGTCTACTTCTCATCTCTCCCATTTTTATTTCACATCTAATTTAATTTACACTAATATGCTTATATCCCAACATATATATATACATGTACATTAAATATACATATATATAAATTTTACCTTCTTCTTTTTTTTTCTTCCAATTTCCAGCTTTTTCCTCTATTTTTTTCTTTCTTTTCTCCTTTTTCCTTCCTTCTTCCTCGACTATTGCTCACTGTGCGGTTCTTTCTTCAGCTACCGTGACTGCCTCTGTTCCAGCCTGCCATCATCATCATCCTCATTCGATCACTTCTCCTCTTCTTCCATTGGACCTCTGTTTCTCCAAACCAACTGTATATATATATATATTTTCTTTTCTGCTGACTTATCCCTCCTACACTGAAGCTTCCTCACTTCCCTTCCTTCTCGTTTTGCTTCCCTTTCAACCCTCTTTTGTTTTCAGTAGAACAGAGCTCATCCACGTTAGTGCCTTAGCTTCTTGTTCAATCACTATTCCTCCTGTAATTTCTCTTCTCTTTTCTTTTCTTTTCTTTTCTCTCTCGGCTAACCCAACATTTCCCTCTTTTTTCTGGTTTACCTTCAACTATCGAGACTGCTTCAATTCCAGTGGCTCTCGGTCTTGCTCCAGTTTTCTCCAGCTCTCGGTCTTGCTTCAATTCTCAGCCTCGATTCTGCTTTAGCCTCCCTCTTCCTCGGTTCTATTTCAGTTCAGCTTCCTCGATCTACTCCTTCCCTTCAACCTCGGTTGCCTCTCCTTCCTCTCCTTTCCTCCTTCCCTTTCTCCCTTTCCTTCTTTTTTCTTTCTTTCTTTCTTCCTCGGCCGACCCAACCTCCTTCTCTTATCCCTTTCTTTCTTCTTTCTCCCTCCTTTTCTTCCTTTCCTTCTTCTCTTTCTTCCTCCCCCTTCTCGACTGACCAGCTTTCTTTCTCTTCTATTTTTTTTTATTTCCCGCTCCAGCTACAGGGATGCCCCTGTTTCAATTTCCTCTCTTTTTTTGAAGCATTTCCAGGTGCGGGAATTGGCTTCTTTTTGAAGCTAATTCCGTACCTCACTTAGTATATATATATATATATATATTATTGATATATATATATTTGTTTGTTGGTTTATTTGTTATTTGTTATTTGTTGTTTGTTGTTGGTTGTTTTTGTTTTATCCAATTCATTCATTTTTTTATTTTTTTTGTTTTGTTTTATTTTATTAATAACCTATATTTCATAACATATATTTGTTATATATATTATTATTATCTATCTATTTTAAATTTGTCTAGTGTATATATATATATATATATATATATATATATATATACATTTTCTTTTATAAAATTGTCCAATGACACAATATTCATATTTTCCATGAAATTTTCATTATTTCGAAAATAAAATATTCTTGGGATCTCATCACTCCTTATAATTCCATAATATAGGCTTTACATAAAATTTTTCAACTAATGAACCAAAATTTTTCAATCCCTCCATGCTTGTATTTGCTTCATCACTTCCTGTATTTCGGGCTCTCTGTCATTCACGGGTTTCTCGGCTCCCATATTCTTCGAGCTCAACAACGAATATTCGCACTTCCATTAAAACATATTATTCTCATTTTTATACAGTCTAATTAAATATAGTAAATTTGTGGTGTTTACAGATGTGGATAAAATATGCTTATTCTTAAACTTTTATAGAAAATACACTTGCTGTTTGAAAATTATTTTTTTTATTTTTGATTTTTAGTGAAAAAATCCTTTACTTTCTTTTTTTATTCTTTCTTTTATTCAAAAAATTTTCAACTGCAAAATCATAATAATTTAACTCATTTCAAAATTATCTTTAATTACTATTCAAACTAAACTCTAATGAAGTTATATTTTAAATCAAGTAGATTGTGTTTATTTTGAGATGAATGTATTATATTATTTTTATTTAAAATAAATTAATCAAAATTATTTGAAAAAAGTTTAATAATAAAAATTGATTAAAAATTTAAAAAAATACCAAAATAGAAAAAAAAATAGTGTATTTTTAATGTTTAACAAATATTAGTTTGATTAATGGAATCCTATACAAGCTAATTTTCCAAAAAAAAAAAGAAGAGAAAATGTGTTTTTCTAACTAATACGGGTAAGTTTCACATTCAATAAAGTCTCAAGAATGAAAATTCTAGATTTTGCTTATTTTGTAAAACTCAGCTTTTCAAAATTCTTTTTATAAAATGTTGATAACTTTCAAAAAATAGAGATCTTTAATTGTTTGGCTGAATTAATTAAAATATTTTTATTATTTGATTGTTTTAAGAATATAAATTTTTAAATAATATTAACATAATTATTATAATATATTGAAAATTATTTATTATTAAAATATTAAAATTATTTACCATTAAAATTATTAATATATTTCCAAATTACTATATTTTAGTAATAATATTTGATGTTAAAATATTATTATTAATATTAAACACTTAAATATTTAAAATTCTGTTACTATTATTAAAATATTATTTATAATAACATTAAAAAATATTTATTATTAAAATATTAAAAATATTTATACTGTTAAAATAATTTTAACCCAATAGATGAAATTTTTTTCGTAGGTTTTATTTTTATTGAAGAAAAGACATAATCTTTCATTAACAAGATAAAATAGTGTTGGGATTAAAAAAAATTTCAAGGAGAGCCTTCCACTGCTCTTTTTCAATTTCTGTTATTCCATCTGTCACGACCCAAATTACCTAAAAATCAGAGTAAATTTTTTGCTTTTTCATTTATTATTTAATTCTTACATTTGTCTCATCATGACCATCCTATAACACAGTTGAGCTATGATTCGGTGTTAGTCACCTCTCACCTATTACCATTCCATTTCCATAATCACATTCATATATCAGAGTTTATTATCTTTTGACTTTAATTAAATACATACCCAATGGTATTTACATAACCTTACATCCCCGACATCATATCCATTTACAGTACTGTGCATTACATATTTAGATACATAACCATAAAAATGTGTATACCTGACTCTCGATGGGAAGCAGCGAATACCAAACATGCAAGTCCTCAGCCGCTCAATAACTATTACAAGTGCTCTGAAAAGATGGGAAATTAAGGGGGTGAGCAAACCACATGCTCAGTAAGGCAATTATGCAAGTAAGTAGATAGCTCCACTATCTACATGCTCATAATGCCATGCCCTTAAATCCATTTCTTTTCATTTAAAATTTCACGCACAAAGTCATGCATATTCAATGCCATAGTTTATCCAAAACTATTTGTGCATATATAAATCATGTAATTCATGCATTCAAAGCATTTTATGTGACATCATTAAATCATACTAAGCATGAATTTAATCAAGATCATGCAATCTTTCATGTCATGTAAGACAAATCATGGATTTCAAATGAAAGCATGGAAAACTTCACATACTACTGCATTTAAATCAATACATTAAAACTGCAGTAAAAACTAACCCTTCCAGGTCAATCAACTCATAAAACAATCTCATAAAATTCATTATAAAACTTCGGTTATAAAACCACCCTTCTTTCAGGGTCACATATGATAAAATCATAAAATCGGGGGCCTGACCCCTCCTTCGGGTCTACCCTGGTCTATCGACCAACAGTTATATCATGTGAGACAAGTAGGTAATTATCAGTAACATCGAGGACTATGGCCATATCCTAGTGATCCCTGGCAACACGGTACCTAGTGTGCAGGGTATCACACCTGAAACAGGAGGTGGGTCATCCTACCCGCCAGAACAGCATAACACCAGGATTGCAAGGGCAAGGCTTGCTACCTCGTGGCTAATGCCACTCCACTCCAACAATCCCCACGGTACAGCGTACTCCGCATGATATACACGGTACAACGTACTCCGTGAACCCAATCTCAATCAGGGGTGCCTGCAATAGGTCTTATCCACCCAAATCATCTCTGTCTCAGAATGCACGTATGAGCATATCATCTCACTGTGACACACAGTCTACAGGAGGCTTCAACACGGCTATATGCTTGTCATATAAATCCCTGTGCGAGCGAAGCTCAAGCACGGCTCCATGCATATTCATGATATCGAAAAATCTCGTGCGAGCGAAGCTCTAGCACGGTATCATAGAAATCAATGAAATCTACGTACGAGCAGCACTCCAGTACGACTTAAACTGATTATAAATTCAAGTAAAATCCACGTACGAGCAATGCTCTAGTACGGATATGTATAACAATTTAGTGAAAACCTCGTACGAGAAAAACTCCAGTACGGCTTTAAAATGAGTTCTAAAACCATTTAAAACTTCGTGCGAGCAACGCTCCAGCACGAGTGAATGCTCAAGTAAATCAAATCTCGTGCGAGTTAGACTCCAGTACGGCTTTATGCATAATTAAATCAAATCTCGTGTGAGTTACACTCCAGCACGGCTTTATGCAATATCAAATCAAAACAGGATGCGAGCTAAGCTCCAGCGTCTCTCATGCATGTCAAATCATTAAAACTAGTGCGAGCAATCGCTCCAGCACCATTTTATGCATACCACGTCAAAACAAATCAAAACATGTCAAAACTGAGTGCGAGCTAGGCTCCAGCAGCTCTCATTTCACAATAATAAAAATCAGTGTGAGCACCATGCTCTAGCACATTTCATGCATATGATGTCACACAAGTCGGTGCGAGCAACCGCTCAAGCACATTTATGCACATTCACAAATGTAGATATAGTGCGAACTACGTGTCAGCACTATCTGTTTCCATATAAACTTGATAGTTAGCCCGTTTTCCAAATAATTTCATTTAAATAATAATAACACCTACGTAGTGTTATTTTGGGAAACTTATGCAATTACTGGCCAATCTATCGATTTACTTGATTAAAACCAAGAAAATTCCTTAATCATAAAAATCCTTAAATCATGTATTTCATGCATGTCATGCTTTCACCATCCTTAAGTAAACTTCCCTCAATAGGGGTAAAATAGTCTTTTCACCTATTTCGATCCTTAAAATCATTTAAACCACTTTTAGGATCATTATACATAATCAGATTATACATACATATTCAGTGTACAGAAAAACTATTTAAAATATGCGTAGCTACCTCTAGCTACTCACACAATTCCCTTACCTCGTTTATCTGTACAGTCTGACCTTTCCACTGATGACTCGTCACGCAGTCCGATTTGCTCCGAATCCAAATCAAATCTCCGACACTGCGGATAAATGTTCATCAGGTCAAATACAATACAATTAATTGTATTTCACAATTTTCTGGGCTTAATTTAAATCATTGGGCCCGTTTACCCATATTGGGCCTGATTGCACCATAATGAGCCTTAATCGACCTTAAGCCCGTTTACTACACTTTATCGAGGCCTATTGGGCTCATTGGGCCCATCAGTATTTATTTAGCCTCGTTCTAAATTTTTGAATATCTCAATTTAATATTTACGATAATTTATCCAATTTTTCAGAATTTAATTCATTTATGCGGAAATTAAATCCGTAATTTATGCGTTAAATATCAATCACGCATAACGATATAAAATTGTCGTAAATAAGGGTCACTTACCCATTATTCCATGATCGTACACAAATCGAGGCTGTCTCGAGCTCTCGGTTGATACCAATTATCGAGCTACACAATTAGATATATTTTCGGGTAAACTTTCAGTCGATTATTTATCAAATTAAATATTTCGAAAATTAAATCGGTCAATTCGATCGCTTACCAACTTACCCGAAGCTCGATTGCATCACTGGAATTTTCTCCAATTTTTCCTCTTTTTCTTTTTCCCTTTTTCTTCATTTTTCCTCTCTTTTTTGGCTGAACCGTCTGGTCCGGTTGAACCCGATTCAGAACGTCGGTTCAGCTCAGTCCGGTTCGACCGATTCAATCTGATTCGGCCGGTTCAGTCACCATTTGGTCATTCCGGCTCCGTCCGACCGGTTCTCTGGTCGATTCCACCGCCGTTCGGTGCGCCATCGCATGGGTTTCCTAAATCGGGCCTCGGTGTGGCTCGAATCGGCACCATCGCCGGTGAATCGAGGTTTCTTCCCCCGCGGCTTCTCCACCATTTTTCAGCGTTTTTCGGCCACCTCGTTGCGCGTCGCGGCCGCCTGTGGGTTGCGCGGGTGTCGGGCCTGCTTCGTCGGCCCTCATTGGCCCCTAGGCCTCGCCGGTGGCTCGTCGGTGATTCCTCCTCGGTCTCGGCTCGTTTTCTGCTTCTCCCCGTTTCTGTTTCTTTTCTCTTCTGTTTTCGAAATTCCAGATTTCCTTTTTTTTTTACATTTTATTTATTTATTTATAATTTATTTTTATTATTATTTTAATCAATTAAATATTATTATTTTACCAAAATATCTAAAAAAATATTATTTTATTCATTTATTTCATAAATGAATTTATCAGTCCGATTTTACCTTTTCGGTATATTTTTCGATTATTTTCGGGATTATTTTTTGATACGAAAATTCTGGTTTATTCCAATAAATTCATATCTTGATCAATTTAATCCGAAATTTAATTATTTCTTCGTTATTGATCAATATTTCTCATTCTCATATTTTTAACTAAATTTTCTTATCCCGATAACTACCGAATTTTGGTCTTTTGATCGTTTTGCCCTTGCACGTATTCAGGAATACCATTTAAGTCCTTTTACATTTTTAAATGCACTCGAAAATTTCTATTCATTCCTTTTTGCTATTTACGATAAAATCGGGTTTTACACCATCTCACGCTCTAATTCAGTTGATTAGTGAATAAACATATTCACTTTTCTATGCACATGAAAAATACATATACGATGTCACGAGCCAATCTTAAACAAGGCCTTGACCGGGTAAAGGTGCTATGGGTGCTTAGGAAAATTGTCCCCCATTTCAAACAATTTAATGGTTCTTGATAGCAAACTTTTAAAAGTTTTTTTGCTATTATAGAGGGAGCGAGCAGTCGATAAATGTTATTTTACATTAGATTATTTTTGAAGCCGACACATTTAGGGTTTATAGGGTTTCTAATTAGGGTTTTAGATTTAAATGCTAAAGATTGTGTTATTTTACATTTTTATTATTTTACTTAAATTAGTTTCATGCATTATTCATTTTCATACTAGGACTTTTAGTTGTATTTTCATTATTTGCATTTTAGACCCATTACTTTTGTTATTCACATTTTAGCCCATTTCCTTATTAATTTCCATTTTATATTTTTCTTTTGTAGTTTGTTTTTATTTGCTTTTGCGGTTATTATAAGTATTTCTTAATTTCATTTTATTATTTCATTTGTTTGTTTTATTTTATCATACTTTCTTAGCTAAGTAGACCACTCATTTCATAATTTGTTAGAAATATACATAGGGTGTAATATCTGGTAATTAATTAAGGTTAACTAATCTCTGTGAGGTGACAACTCAAGACTTCAGTCCTATATTATTTGTGCAACCTGTATGCTTGCGATAGAAATGTTTAGGACAAAACAATTAGGCCTTACCAATCTAACCTTTGTAACCTTTATAATACCTTATTTTGAGCTCTGTCTCGGCACCAAGAAACACCAAATTTTAGCCACGTTAGTCACTCAAATAAGTGCCTAGCTTAGTCTATTTTTTAGCCCTATATAGCTCTAACCGACCTAACCTCAGCCCTCAGAAATCACCCTTTAATGCCTAAAGAACGCCCCTGGCCAACCTTCTCGAGAACCGCTTATTATAGACTTTTTATAACAGCTCAAACGTAGCCCCTAATCAACACTTACTCAACCTTAAACCCTTCTGCCAAACCTTGTTACTAGCCTCTTAAAGAACCACCATTCTTTTTTTCCCTAGGTTCTTCTGCCCAATTCTGGTCACTTTCTAGCTCTCATTCGGCACCTGCACAACTCTTATTGACCCCTAAAACCAGTCACACAGCACAACTCCCAGTTTAGCTTGTTAGATAATTTAATCAGATAAGACACCAAAGATCTCATGTCCGATTTTCAAGAAAATTAATATAGAAAGTTACTTAGAACCATTGGAATTGATTGATTAGGGTTAGCAGTCTTCTACATCTAAACTGTGACAGCTCGAAAGTGTGAAAAATTAGGCTAATTTAAAATTTTCTTACATTAAACTTCCTACTCAATGTGCATTCCTGTACAGTGTCAGACAACCTCTTCAACTATATATCCCAAGGATCATTCAAACATTCACAATCTCTTAACCAATTAATATTATATCAAAAGAAATCCACTTGTTATACATATACCATTCTGAATACATCCCAACGTCACGTAAATAGAAGTGTTTGTATTACATAATTGTCTGGGTTACAAAATGAATTGAATTATACCTCTCGTGTGTATAAGCAATAGCCCGGGGAGAGTCTCATCCACCAGCCTATGTTACGTACGCAGTAGGTTCTATCACTCACTGTAAGTAATCTGTGGGGGGAGGAAAAAGAGAGGGTGAGCTTTCAACTTCACTCAGTAAGGAGTGCATATGAGCTTTAAAAATCATCATTAAAGCACAAGTGTAATAATGGTATAATTCACATTATTATAAATACTTGATTAAAATCATAGTTCATTAAACACCTTTATCTCATTTCACAAGCACGTCATATCTCAAAATAATTATGGAGACTAGGCATAGTATAAAAGTCATGAATGCAATCATCACATCACATCATCCTCAACGAGGGTATCCTCAAAACGAGGGAAATCATCTTACATTACCAAAACGAAGGCATATCACATTACCAAAATGGAGGCATCTCACGTTACCAAAACGGAGGCATCTCAAGTTACCAAAACGGAGGCATGGTAAGACCCGGGCCAAGCAAAGCCTCGATGTCAACCGAAGTGGAGGTATCCATCGATGTGTAAGTTTCATGACAAGCCTTTAGTATCAAATTAAAACATGCCATTATTATGCAGAAAATAGTTTCGCCTTCATGTAGAGCTCATGATAGTTTTTCTTATAAATCTCTTATAAATAAAAGGATATATTTGTTCATAATTAACTCGAATCACAAAACCAAGCTCAAACTGACAAAACATGCACTCAAGTGATAAATCTCAAATTAAACACTTTTCTCAATAACTATGCTCATTTGTAAACTCATTTTATGCTACCAAAGCATTTTCATTAGTAAGGAAATACAAATGCACAACAGGTTGCATCCCTTACCTCTTGCACCTTGGGTGGTGCAATATTCTCGTTTCAAAGACTAGCTTCGACTTATGAGTCAAATTCCCGAGCTATCTAAATAACGTCAAAACATCAATAATTGCTCATTAAACCTCTACTTCACACTTTTCGGACCCTTATTGATTACTTCCTCTATCCTCTCGATTTTTCACTTATTCAGGTTATAAACTGAGTTCCTTCGGTATTAAATAAATATCCAATAGCCTTAGTTTAAATCCATTTATCCTTGCCTTTTCTTAAGCACCCTAGATGCATATTTTCTCAACTCCATCAAATTCCATTAGTTAATCACATCAAACCATCTCATAATCATGCATATAACATCACCACCAGTATAGTATAATCATTTCACCATTAAGTCAACTATAGTTCATTTTCTCACACTAAACCCATTTTTTACTATAGTTGGTTCATCATGCTCTAGGTGGTCTCAACCAATAATTCATACACCGGTCAACCCATAATAATATCTAGATAAACATACTTGAAATTGGTGTATTGAAATCTTACCTAACTTGACTTTTCTCCTCTTTGCCAAATGTGGGGAGAGATTCTTTTTCTCCTTCAATCCTTCGATTCACCCTCTAGTTTTTTAACTATATTGCTCTCCTCCTCTTAAGCAACAAATTTGCTTAAATACCTTTTTCTTAAATCTCTTTGGAAGGTGTTGAAAATCTAGAGTGAGAAACTAGGTTTTCTTGTTAAAAATGGAAGAGTTGTTAATGTCTGAAGAAGAAGGCATAAATTGTCGGGCTTTTTATAGATTTCACATTATGAGATCGATCTCCAAGGGGTGGAGATCGATCTCCCATTGCTTAAACTCCTCCAAAATCTCGATAATTGTAGGTAGGAGATTGATATGTTTATAGCATGAGATCGATCTGGTTTAGGCAGAACCTTTAGAGATCGATCTTCCATAGGGATGAGATCGATCTACTCCTGGATGAGACAAATTGAGATCATTCTCCCAGGGAAGGGATCAATCTCTTCCAGGCAGAGCCACTTTGAGATCGATCTTTTTGAGGAGGAGATCGATCTGGTCTTCATCAGGGGATTGATCTGGCTTGAATAATGATCTATCTACTTGCCTAAAAACCTTGGTGTTTTAAGTTTGAAATTGCAAGATCGATCTTATTAACATATGAGATCGATTTGGCCTTCATCTGTAGGCTTCCTACTGCAGTTATTCCCCAGAATTTTAAGGGAATTATTGCATTCAATTGCTTCTATACTCATTTTACATTCTATTCATACCTAGGGCTTAAAAACATTTATTACTTGTGATTCTTATGTAATGAAACTTTTCTGTACATTTTGAAATTATAAACATTACATAGAAATTTACAGGTATTGCATTCCTCCCCTCTTTCAAGAAATTTGGTCCTCCAAATTTGAACCAAGTCATTCTTTAAAAAGTCAGGGGTACTTCTCCCGCATCAGGTTCTCCAGTTCCCAAGTCACCTCTTATATTGAGTGGTGCTTCTAGAGAACCTTTACCAATGGAATTCTTTTCATTCGAAGTACCTTCTCTTTCTTGTTGAGGATTCGGACAGGTTTTTCTACATAGCTCATGTCTCCCTGGATGTCTAATGCTTCATACTCAATGACATGGGAGGGATCCGGATTATACTTCCTCAATATTGAGACGTGGAAGACATTATGAATCGTGAAAAGCTATGGGAGTAAAGCTAACCGATAGGCGACGTCTCCCACTCTCTCTAATACCTCAAACAGCCCAATAAAATGGGGGTTTAGCTTCCCCTTCTTTTCAAATCGCAGGATACCTTTACTTAGAGACACCTTAAGAAACATAAAATCTCCAGTTTGAAACTCAAGTGGCCGTCTACGCACATCAGCGTAACTCTTTTGTCGACTCTGAGCAGCCCGTAATCTATCACAAATAATCTTTACACTCTGAACTGCCTATTCAACGAGGTCAGGAGCAATTACCTTTCTGTCACCTACTTCTTCCTAAGCTATGGGGGATCTACACCTCCTACCATACAAAGCCTTATAAGGTGTCATACCAATACTCGCATGATAGCTATTGCTGTATGTAAACTCAGCAAGGGGCAGGCGATCATCACATGATCCCTTAAAGTCAAACGTACATGCCCAAAATATATCCTCCAAGGTCTATATAGTCCGGTCAGACTGACCATCAATCTAAGGATGATAGGCGATACTAAAATTCAACCGAGATCCCATAGCTTCCTGAAAATGAGTCCAAAATCTGGAAGTAAACCTGGAATCTCTTTCAAATGTAATACTCACTAAAGCCCCATGCAATCGAGCTATCTCTCTGACATATAAGTCAGCTAAGGCACTCAAGGTGTCCGTGCTCTTGATGCCAAAGAAGTGGGCACTCTTAGTTAATCTGTCTACTATCACCCAAATTACTCTCATTTCCACTTAGGCACTGGTAAGGACTTAAGTAATCCTTCAGGCTTTTGATGCTTAGATTTTACTTGTTGACACACCAAACACTTGGCCATAAATTCTGCCACTTCCCGTTTCATACCACTCCACCAATACACCTTACACATGTCTTAATACAGCTTGGTACCACCTGGGTGCATGGTGTAATGGGAATAGTGAGACTCGCTCAATATTTGTTGCTTCAAGGTATCATTGCTCGGGACACAAATACGGCCCTTAAACCTCAATAATCCATCATCACTGATAGTAAAATCTGACTGCAGGGTCTTCTTAGCTTGGCTAACCAAATCTAGTAGCTTCTGATCACTTCTCTGTTCAGTTCTAATCTGATAAAATATACTGGGCTTTATCTATAGGCTAGCCATAAACCTAACCTCTGCATTCTCAACTCTTATCTTGAGTCCAACGAACTGTTCCAATAAATCTCATTCCTTGATCATCATAACAAAAACTATGCTCTTTCTGCTCAGGGCATCCACAACTACGTTCGCCTTCCCCGGATGATACAAAATCTCACAGTCATAGTCTTTAAGGAGCTTCATCCATCATCTTTGTCTCATATTAAGCTCCTTTTGGTCGAAGATATACTTCAGACTCTTATGGTCAGTAAAGATCTAAAACCTTTCCCCATACAAGTAATGTCGTCATATCTTCAATGTAAACACCACTGCGGCTAACTCCATATCATGCGTGGGGTAGTTTCGCTTATGGTCCTTCAGCTGACGCGATCCATAAGCGACTACTCTTTCGTGCTGTATGAGTATGCACCCCAAACCCAGATGGGAAGCATCACTATACACTGCAAAGCCTCCAGATACACTCAGAATCGTTAAAATAGGTGTTGTAGTCAGTCAATCTCCTTTTAAGCTCTTAGAAACTTTGCTCACATTGATCCGACCATATAAACAGAATGTCCTTGCGTGTAAGCTTAGTTAGAGGAGCTACAATCTAGGAGAATCCCTTAACAAACCTCCTGTAATATCCCGTAAGTCCCAAAAAACCTTGAATCTCTTTAGCTGTCCTCGATCTCTCCCAATTAAGTACAACTTCTACTTTGGATAGATCAACTGATACCCCGTCCTTAGATACAATATGACTAAGGAAAGCTATCTGATCCAGCCAAAACTCACTTTTACTGAGCTTTCCATACAACTGCTTGTCTCAAAATATCTGAAGCACAATCCTCAAATGCTATGCGTGTTCCGCTTGGGACCGAGAATATATAAGGATATCATCAATGAAGACTATCACAAACTGATCTAAATAGTCCCAAAATACCTCGTTCATCAAACTCATGAAAGTAACAAAGGCATTCGTCAAACCAAAAGGCATCACTAAGAATTCGTAGTGGCCATATCTAGTTCTGAAGGCCATTTTCGGAATATCCTCTTTCTTGATTCTTAACTGGTGATAGCTCGATCTTCAGTCAATCTTGGAAAAGACAGAAGCCCCTCTCAGCTGATCGAACAAATCGTCTATGTCACGACCCAATACTACCTAAAATCAGTACAAATTTTTCGCTTTTGAAAAATCTTTCTTACCTCCTCGTGACATATTCTTCTTAACTGGTTGGGCTGTGAATCAATATCGATATACCATTCAAACCATTAAGAAATATTTCACGTAACCACACATACTGATATCATTATCATATACTAGAGAGGTCGGTATGTTTATACATCACATGATTCTTTATTTACATCCCCAAATATTCATTTATATACAATACTGTGCTGTAAGCATACTAATACAAAATTCTGTACGTGGTGTATACCTGACAGTCGATGGGAAACGAAGATATCAGCTATGCCGTCTACTCTCTACACCCGCTATCTCTACGGTGAAAATACTGAAAGTGGGTGGAAAATAAAAGGGTGAGCTCCACATGCTCAGTAAGGCAATAATACAAACGGGTAGATAGCTATACTATCTACATGCTGATAAGAAAATCAGGATATATGTGAGCATGAGGTAAAAAAAACAATGATATGCCATTTATATAATATCTTCTGTTCTAAAACAGGAAATCGGCATATTAAAACATGGAATAATCCTCATGTGAAAACATCTCATGCTCAATGAAACAACACATTTTAAAATACCCCATCTGGGTCAAAATACGATACACTTACAAATCAAAACCAATTTCAACAAAATTCTGTATTTTCAAATCTCCGTTATAAAACACCCTTCTCACAGGGTTACAAATCAATAAAAGTCTCATAAAATCCCTCCATGGGAATAACCAAATCTCATTGAAATCATAAGAAAATCGGGGCCTGACCCCTCCCTCGGGTCTACCCTGGTCTATCAAGACCAATAGTTATATCATGTGAGACATGTCAACGACTATATGTGTAATATCCAGGACTATGGCCATAACCTCGTGATCCCTGGCACACGGATCCTAGTGTACGGGGTATCACACCTGAAACGGGAGGTGGGTCATCCTACCCGCCAGAACAGCATAATATCAGGATTGCGAGGGCAAGACTTGCTGTCTCGTGGCTAATGCCACTCCACTCCAACAATCCCCACGGTACAGCGTACTCCGCGTGATATACACGGTACATCGTACTCCGTGAACCCAAGCTCAATCAGGGGTGCCTGTAATAGGTCTTATCCACCCATGTCAGGTATGTCTCAGTATGCACGTGTGAGCATATCTCACTGTGACACACAGTCAACAGGAGGCTCCAACACGGCTATATGCATGTCATATAAATTCCTGTGCGAGCGAAGCTCCAGCACGGCTCCATGCATATTCATGATATCTGAAAACCTCGTGCGAGTGAAACTCTAGCACGGTTTCATAGAAATCAATTAAAATCTGCGTACGAGCAGTGCTCCAGTACGACTTAAACTGATTATACATTCAATTCAAATCCACGTACGAGCATTGCTCCAGTACGGATAAGTATTAAAACTCAGTGAAAACCTCGTACGAGAAAAACTCCAGTACGGTAGTCATATAAAACAAATCTGTAAAATAGTGCGAGTAATGCTCCAGCACTCTGAGTATGAGTTAAAATATAATATCCAGTGCGAGCAGTGCTCAAGCACGGTTACACTCATATAACACTGATAGGTGGCTCAATATTATCAAAACATGTTAAATAAAAATCATCTGGCACCTAGCCTGTGCCTTTTCACATAAAACATGTAAATAATAGCCAACCTATCCATAAATTGCTTGAATTAAAGCAATATCATCATGAAAACATTAAAATCATGAAATTCATGCAATTTCATAGCCTTACTACCCTTTTTGAAATTTTCCTAACTGGGGGCAAAATAGTCATTTTCCACTATTTCCATATTTTTTCGTAAAAATTATTATTCTGTTTTCAGGTAGCCTATTGAATTTAACGTAATGTAAATCCCCTCAAAATTACGTACAGCTACCTCTAAGTGTTCATAAAATTCCCTTACCTGGAATCACGCGCGAGGTTATCCCGACTCGGTCGTACCAGGTCTCTCAGTCCAATTTGCTCGTCTACAGAGCTGCATATAACCACATATGGGTTCAGTTCAATATACAGATCAGTATTTCACTCTTACTGATCGAATCTAAAGCTCTGGGCTTGTTTTACTCTATTGGGCCCGATTGCACTTTAATGGGCCTCAAACCCCTTTTTCAGCCCGTTTCCACTTTTTAAATCTCTTCTTCGAGTTTACTGGGCTCATTTGATTTATCAATAATCATCGGGCTTCGTTCCAAACTCAGTGGATAGCCCAGATACTGTTTACGATAATTACTTTGAAATTTCAAATAAAATTCCTTTTATGCAGAATTAATCCGTAAATCTGTAAAATAATCGAAACTCTGCATTAAAGGACTCATATTATCGTAATTAGAATATGCTTACCCAATATGATGCGGGGTACGAAAATCGGAGCTAAATCGGCTCTCGTTCGGGCTCTGTAGTGACACTGCACAATTATTTAAATTCGGGTCATTTTTCATCAATGAAATATTAAATTGAATTCCCGAGATTTATCCGCAGGTCAATCCCGACCCTCGGTCACTTACCCGAATTTTCGAGTCGTCCCCGGGTACACTTTCGTCCTTTTTTTCCCTTTTTTTTTTTCTTTTCTTTTTCTTTTTCTTTTTCTTTTTCTTTTTCTTTTCTCCCTTCTCGGCTACGGTGCCGTTTTGGCCCGTTTGCCGTCGCCGGAGATTCCGGCCATCTCGTCGGCAGCTACTGGGTTCAACAGAACCGTCTCAGTCAGGGGAAAGCTCGGCTGGGCTGAATCGACACTGGAATGCCGCCGTTCGCCAGGACCGAGGCGATTTCTCCGCTGGACTTTCGGCCTTCGATTCGCCGGAAATAGGGGTCGTCGGCGTGCGTTTCCGGTACCACTGGAATCGCCGGACGACGCTCTTCCTTTTCCGACCGGTATCTGGGTTCAACGGTCGTCGGTGGCTCGTCGGGGGTGTCGGGTTGCGGACGGGTCGGCTGGGTTCCGTTTTTCGGGTTTCTTCTCTCTCCCCGATTCAGATTTCCCTTTTTTTTTTTTTTTTTTTTTTTAACTGATTTATTGTTATTTTAATACATTAAAATATATTAAAATAGTCTAAATATCTCAAAAAAATCTTTAAAAAATATTATTAAATTCATTTAATCAATAAATGAATTTATCAGTGTATTTTCGTCTTTCTCGGTATATTTTTCGATTCTTTTCGGGATAATTTTTCAAATTAAAAATCCCGATTAATTCCAAATTAATTCCCGTAAATTTCAATAAATTTATATCTAGATCAATCGACCTCGAATTTAATTATTTTCCTTGGTATTGATCCAGATTTCACAAATTCCATATTTTAACGAAAATTACTTATCGAATTTATACCGAATTTTGGTCTTTTGACCATTTTACCCTTGTACGTGTTCGGGACCAAATTGAATCGATTTTCTTTCATCAATCCACAATCTTTTCCCTATTTTCAATTCTTCATTTTCAGTCAACTCGATTAAATTCCTTAAAAACTTGTTGCTTCTTTATTTTCCCGATTTATCCGTACTCGATTTTACGTAATTTATTTCGTTTCATCCGCATTTTATCAAATCCGAATCAACCATCTTATGAATCCATTAACATATAATAATGTCATACAATATGGAAATCATAAGGAATATCATACAAAAATTGCGAATCTCACAATCTCCCCCACTAAAAGAATTTGGTCCTCCAAATTAGAACCAAATCAATAGGTAAACAACTCCGGGTACTTCTCCTGTATCATGCTCTCTAGCTCCCAGGTAGCTTCCTCCGGAGTGTGATACTGCCACTGAACCTTCACCAGGGAGATCGTCTTGGATCGCAATACCTTCTCCTTCCTATCCAAAATCCGAACTGGTCTCTCAACATATGTCATACTGTCACTGAGCTCTAACGGCTCGTAGTGAATCACGTGTGACGGATCTGGATGGTACTTCCGAAGCATAGAAACGTGGAAGACATTGTGTACACCTGCCAACTCTGGTGGCAATGCCAATCTATAGGCCTTATCTCCCACTCGCTCCAGAATCTCAAAGGGTCCAATAAAACGAGGGCTCAGTTTACCTTTCTTACCGAACCTCATGATACCCTTGGAAGGAGAAACTCTCAAAAACACTGACTCACCCTCTGCAAACTCTAGTGGTCTGCGTCTCCTGTCAGCATAACTCTTCTGTCGGCTCTGAGCTGTCCGCAATCTATCGCATATCAACCTGACATCCTCAGTAGCCTGCTGTACCAAGTCAGGAGCAAATAACAGTCTGTCACCAATCTCTTCCCATCCAATAGGGGAACGGCATCTGCGACCATACAGTGCCTCATATGGTGCCATCCCAATACTCGAGTGATAACTGTTATTGTAGGCGAACTCGGCTAATGGCAAATGATCATCCCAGGAGCCTCCAAAATCCAGCACACACGCTCTCAACATATCCTCCAGAGTCTGTATAGTCCTCTCTGACTGACCATCTGTCTGAGGATGGAAAGCGGTGCTAAATCTCAACTGGGTCCCCAACGCTTCCTGAAAATGTTCCCAAAAATGGGAAGTGAAGCGGGCATCCCTATCAAAAACAATGCTCACTGGCACGCCATGTAGCCTGACAATCTCTCGAACATATAAGTTCGCCAACGTACTCAAAGCATCTGTAGCTCTCATAGCTAAGAAATGGGCGGACTTCGTCAGTCTATCCACAATCACCCAGATGGCATCATGTCCTCTGCGGGTCCTCGGTAATCCCATCACAAAATCCATGGTGACATGCTCCCACTTCCATGTCGGTATCGGTAGAGGCTGCAATAATCCTGCAGGCTTCTGATGCTCTACCTTTACCTGCTGACAGACGAGACATCTCGCAACATACTCTGCTATGTCTCTCTTCATCCCAGACCACCAATAAACTCTCCGGAGATTCTGATACATCTTCGTATTCCCCGGATGTACTGTATACCTCGTTGAGTGAGCCTCTGATAAAATCATTCTCCTGATCTCAGGATCCTCGGGAACACATATCCTACCGCGGAACCTCAGTAAACCATCAGTACTCAATACAAAATCTGTATCTGCACCTGCCTGTACCTGCCTCATCAGCTGAATACATCCCTGATCACTCTGCTGAGCCTGCCGGATACGGTCAATCAACTCCGGCTCCAATCTCAGGCTCGCAATGATCTCAACTCTATCAATCTCAGGGGGTGCTATGTCCAAACTAAGGCTCGCGAACTGCTCTAACAAGTCATGTTCCCGAACCATCATAAATGATACCAACCCTAGGCTCTTCCTGTTCAAAGCATCAGCAACTACATTAGCCTTACCCGGGTGGTATAATATCTCGCAATCATAATCTTTCAGGAGCTCGAGCCATCTCCTCTGTCTCATGTTCAGCTCCTTCTGCGAGAATAAATACTTCAGACTCTTATGGTCTGTAAAAATTTGAACTGCTCACCATATAAGTAATGGCGCCATATCTTCAGTGCAAACACTATGGCCGCCAACTCCAAATCGTGGGTCGGATAGTTCCTCTCGTGATCTTTCAGCTGTCTAGATCCATAAGCAACTACCCTCCCATCTTGCATCAGTACACAGCCCAGTCCCTGATGCGATGCATCTGTATATACTAAGAAACCTCCTGAGCTGGTAGGTATGGTGAGAACTGGAGCAGTAGTCAATCGACGCTTCAGCTCCAAAAAACTCCTCTCACAGGCATCATCCCACACAAACTCAACATCCTTCCGTGTGAGACGTGTCAACGGAGCAGCTAATCTGGAGAAATCCTCTACAAATCTCCTGTAATATCCCGCCAAACCCAAAAAAACTCCGAATCTCTGTAACTGTCCTGGGTCGCTCCCACTGAACAACTGCCTCTATCTTGGATGGGTCCACAGACACTCCATCCTTCGATACTACATGGCCCAGAAAAGAAATCTGCTCCAACCAGAAGTCACACTTACTGAGTTTGGCATACAACTGTCTCTCTCTGAGGGTCTGTAACACTATCCTCAAGTGCTGCTCGTGGTCCTCCCTGGATCTAGAGTATACCAAAATATCATCGATAAATACAATTACAAACCGATCCAGGTATGGCTTGAACACATCGTTCATCAAAGCCATGAATGCTGCGGGAGCATTAGTCAACCCGAATGGCATAACCAAAAACTCATAATGACCATAACGGGTCCTAAATGCTGTCTTGGGCACATCCTCTCTCCGTATCCTTAGCTGATGATACCCAGACCTCAGATCAATCTTAGAAAAGGCCTGTGCTCCCTGAAGCTGATCCAATAGATCATCAATGCGTGGAAGGGGATACTTATTCTTAATGGTAGCCTTATTCAACAATCTGTAATCCATACACAATCGGAGGCTGCCATCCTTCTTCCTCACAAACAAGACCGGAGCTCCCCAAGGTGATACGCTCGGTCTCACAAACCCCTTCTCAAGTAAATCCTGTAACTGCTTCCTCAGCTCCTCCAACTCAATCGGAGCCATCCTATACGGTGGTCTCGAAATCGGTTCTGTACCAGGTACTAAATCTATCCCAAACTCCATCTCTCTAGCTGGAGGTAATCCTGGTAAATCGTCTGGAAAGACGTCAGGAAACTCCCTAACCACTGGAATATCTCTCAAATTCGATCGTACCTGATCCGTATCAACCACATATGCGATGGATCCTTCAAAACATAAATCATAAAATCAGTAAAATTTATTGCTCCATTTAGAAGAACACTGATTTCATTATTTTCAGGGAAATTTTACAATACATCTTTCGGGGATATTAAACGTTAACGTCTTAGAAAAACAATCTAACATAACACGATTGGCAGCCAACCAATCCATTCCTAATATGACATCGAAGTCCCTCATATACATCACAATAAGGTCGGCTGACATTTCTTTTCCCCGACTTTCAACTTACAGTCCCTGACTACATACTCTACTAGTTGACTAGTGTTTATGGGGGCAAGTATTAACAATTTACTACTCAGAGGAATAGACTCTACATACTTAGATAATTTACATGCAAATGAAGGCGATACGAATGAATGCGTGGCACCAGGATCAATCAAAACATATGCTTCTAAATCAAAGATCAGGATGGTACCTTTCACCACATCAGACGACTGATCTGCCGTATCCTGGTCCAAAGCATGAACTCGCCCTGTACCCATCACTTGCTTCCCTTTCTCTTCGACAGTAGCTCTCCTCCTCTGAGCAGGAATCTGAACTGGAGCTCTCTCCGGCTCCTTGCCCTTCTGTGGGGCAGTGTCCTGTCTCTCTGGGCAATCTCTCATCACATGCCCTGGCCTCCCACATCGATAACATACTACAGTAGTAGCTATAGGCACTGGACAAGGTCTGGTACCATGATATCTACCACATCGCCTACATCGATCAGTAGTAGGGCGTGGTCCTCCAATGACAATGCCTCTAGCTGGTGGTAAAGTCGGATGAACAGGGGGTCTATCTGTCCTCTCCTGAACCTCCTCAATCTTCGGCCTCTTATCAGAGAGCCGTACACCTCTCCTGAAAAATCTATCTCTCCCGGGTCTCTTTTGGTCTCTGTCTCGACTCCTACTGAACTTTCCTGTCTCGGAGACGTTCCGCTCATAATCCTGCTCACACAGCTGAGCTCTATGTACTGCCTCCTCATAAGTCGAAACATCAAAGGGAGCTAACCGATATCTGATGGCTGGTCTCAGTCCATCTATAAACTTCTGGACCTTCCGATCCTCACTGCCCATCGTCTCCAAATCATATCTCCCCAAAGAGATGAATCGAGTCTCATACTCGTCAATAGACTGGTTCCCCTGAACCAAACTCATAAACTCCATCCTCAACTTCCGCTGTGCAGTAGCGGGAACATACTGCCTTCTAAAGGCATCCAAAAATATCTCCCATGTGACCTCAGCATGTCGAGCTCTCAATATCGGCTCGGTAGATCTCCACCAATGCTCTGCCGCTCCCTGAAACACAAATACGGCAAAAGCAACTCTCTCAGTAGTAGTGCACCTGAAAAGCCTATATAGCTTCTCCATCTGATACACCCAATCCTCAGCTACTACTGGGTCCTTCCTCCCATGGAAGATTGGAGGTCTAAACTTCTGAAAATGTCTAAATCGATCCAGGTCACACTCATATCCAACATCCTGAGCTGGCTGGGGTCTCACTGCCTCTGCAGCCTGAGCCTGAATCTCGGGTAACTCTGCGGCCTGTGCCGGCATCTCGGGATCAGCTGCTGCCTGTCCCGCCGGATCTCGCCTATCTCTAGCCCCGAGCGCTGCCTGCTGCGCTACAATCTCAGCCAGGCTCTCAATACTCCGCTCAAGTCTAGCAAAGCGTGCCTCAGTCTCATCTGGTCTCACAGCAGTACCCTCAGGTACCTGACCAGTCTGTATACTATCACCACGGCCTCTAGGCCTGCCCCTACGGCCTCTAGCACGTGTACTAGCCCCTCTACCACTGCGGGTGACCGGCATAATGTAAATCCTGTATTCCAAATTCATTTGTTAATTTAATTCCCATCTAGTGTACACTTTGATATCTCATACAGCACAGTACTAAGGGGGATGTAATTTTCCTTAACAACCATTATCGACTCTTATCCGACCAACTCTAACTCATAATTGCTTACGTATCGATACTGATTCACGTCTGACCAACCTCTGCTCTGATACCACTTTAAATGTCACGACCCAATACTACCTAAAATCAGTACAAATTTTTCGCTTTTGAAAAATCTTTCTTACCTCCTCGTGACATATTCTTCTTAACTGGTTGGGCTGTGAATCAATATCGATATACCATTCAAACCATTAAGAAATATTTCACGTAACCACACATACTGATATCATTATCATATACTAGAGAGGTCGGTATGTTTATACATCACATGATTCTTTATTTACATCCCCAAATATTCATTTATATACAATACTGTGCTGTAAGCATACTAATACAAAATTCTGTACGTGGTGTATACCTGACAGTCGATGGGAAACGAAGATATCAGCTATGCCGTCTACTCTCTACACCCGCTATCTCTACGGTGAAAATACTGAAAGTGGGTGGAAAATAAAAGGGTGAGCTCCACATGCTCAGTAAGGCAATAATACAAACGGGTAGATAGCTATACTATCTACATGCTGATAAGAAAATCAGGATATATGTGAGCATGAGGTAAAAAAAACAATGATATGCCATTTATATAATATCTTCTGTTCTAAAACAGGAAATCGGCATATTAAAACATGGAATAATCCTCATGTGAAAACATCTCATGCTCAATGAAACAACACATTTTAAAATACCCCATCTGGGTCAAAATACGATACACTTACAAATCAAAACCAATTTCAACAAAATTCTGTATTTTCAAATCTCCGTTATAAAACACCCTTCTCACAGGGTTACAAATCAATAAAAGTCTCATAAAATCCCTCCATGGGAATAACCAAATCTCATTGAAATCATAAGAAAATCGGGGCCTGACCCCTCCCTCGGGTCTACCCTGGTCTATCAAGACCAATAGTTATATCATGTGAGACATGTCAACGACTATATGTGTAATATCCAGGACTATGGCCATAACCTCGTGATCCCTGGCACACGGATCCTAGTGTACGGGGTATCACACCTGAAACGGGAGGTGGGTCATCCTACCCGCCAGAACAGCATAATATCAGGATTGCGAGGGCAAGACTTGCTGTCTCGTGGCTAATGCCACTCCACTCCAACAATCCCCACGGTACAGCGTACTCCGCGTGATATACACGGTACATCGTACTCCGTGAACCCAAGCTCAATCAGGGGTGCCTGTAATAGGTCTTATCCACCCATGTCAGGTATGTCTCAGTATGCACGTGTGAGCATATCTCACTGTGACACACAGTCAACAGGAGGCTCCAACACGGCTATATGCATGTCATATAAATTCCTGTGCGAGCGAAGCTCCAGCACGGCTCCATGCATATTCATGATATCTGAAAACCTCGTGCGAGTGAAACTCTAGCACGGTTTCATAGAAATCAATTAAAATCTGCGTACGAGCAGTGCTCCAGTACGACTTAAACTGATTATACATTCAATTCAAATCCACGTACGAGCATTGCTCCAGTACGGATAAGTATTAAAACTCAGTGAAAACCTCGTACGAGAAAAACTCCAGTACGGTAGTCATATAAAACAAATCTGTAAAATAGTGCGAGTAATGCTCTAGCACTCTGAGTATGAGTTAAAATATAATATCCAGTGCGAGCAGTGCTCAAGCACGGTTACACTCATATAACACTGATAGGTGGCTCAATATTATCAAAACATGTTAAATAAAAATCATCTGGCACCTAGCCTGTGCCTTTTCACATAAAACATGTAAATAATAGCCAACCTATCCATAAATTGCTTGAATTAAAGCAATATCATCATGAAAACATTAAAATCATGAAATTCATGCAATTTCATAGCCTTACTACCCTTTTTGAAATTTTCCTAACTGGGGGCAAAATAGTCATTTTCCACTATTTCCATATTTTTCCGTAAAAATTATTATTCTGTTTTCAGGTAGCCTATTGAATTTAACGTAATGTAAATCCCCTCAAAATTACGTACAGCTACCTCTAAGTGTTCATAAAATTCCCTTACCTGGAATCACGCGCGAGGTTATCCCGACTCGGTCGTACCAGGTCTCTCAGTCCAATTTGCTCGTCTACAGAGCTGCATATAACCACATATGGGTTCAGTTCAATATACAGATCAGTATTTCACTCTTACTGATCGAATCTAAAGCTCTGGGCTTGTTTTACTCTATTGGGCCCGATTGCACTTTAATGGGCCTCAAACCCCTTTTTCAGCCCGTTTCCACTTTTTAAATCTCTTCTTCGAGTTTACTGGGCTCATTTGATTTATCAATAATCATCGGGCTTCGTTCCAAACTCAGTGGATAGCCCAGATACTGTTTACGATAATTACTTTGAAATTTCAAATAAAATTCCTTTTATGCAGAATTAATCCGTAAATCTGTAAAATAATCGAAACTCTGCATTAAAGGACTCATATTATCGTAATTAGAATATGCTTACCCAATATGATGCGGGGTACGAAAATCGGAGCTAAATCGGCTCTCGTTCGGGCTCTGTAGTGACACTGCACAATTATTTAAATTCGGGTCATTTTTCATCAATGAAATATTAAATTGAATTCCCGAGATTTATCCGCAGGTCAATCCCGACCCTCGGTCACTTACCCGAATTTTCGAGTCGTCCCCGGGTACACTTTCGTCCTTTTTTTCCCTTTTTTTTTTTCTTTTCTTTTTCTTTTTCTTTTTCTTTTTCTTTTTCTTTTCTCCCTTCTCGGCTACGGTGCCGTTTTGGCCCGTTTGCCGTCGCCGGAGATTCCGGCCCTCTCGTCGGCAGCTACTGGGTTCAACAGAACCGTCTCAGTCAGGGGAAAGCTCGGCTGGGCTGAATCGACACTGGAATGCCGCCGTTCGCCAGGACCGAGGCGATTTCTCCGCTGGACTTTCGGCCTTCGATTCGCCGGAAATAGGGGTCGTCGGCGTGCGTTTCCGGTACCACTGGAATCGCCGGACGACGCTCTTCCTTTTCCGACCGGTATCTGGGTTCAACGGTCGTCGGTGGCTCGTCGGGGGTGTCGGGTTGCGGACGGGTCGGCTGGGTTCCGTTTTTCGGGTTTCTTCTCTCTCCCCGATTCAGATTTCCCTTTTTTTTTTTTTTTTTTTTTTTTAACTGATTTATTGTTATTTTAATACATTAAAATATATTAAAATAGTCTAAATATCTCAAAAAAATCTTTAAAAAATATTATTAAATTCATTTAATCAATAAATGAATTTATCAGTGTATTTTCGTCTTTCTCGGTATATTTTTCGATTCTTTTCGGGATAATTTTTCAAATTAAAAATCCCGATTAATTCCAAATTAATTCCCGTAAATTTCAATAAATTTATATCTAGATCAATCGACCTCGAATTTAATTATTTTCCTTGGTATTGATCCAGATTTCACAAATTCCATATTTTAACGAAAATTACTTATCGAATTTATACCGAATTTTGGTCTTTTGACCATTTTACCCTTGTACGTGTTCGGGACCAAATTGAATCGATTTTCTTTCATCAATCCACAATCTTTTCCCTATTTTCAATTCTTCATTTTCAGTCAACTCGATTAAATTCCTTAAAAACTTGTTGCTTCTTTATTTTCCCGATTTATCCGTACTCGATTTTACGTAATTTATTTCGTTTCATCCGCATTTTATCAAATCCGAATCAACCATCTTATGAATCCATTAACATATAATAATGTCATACAATATGGAAATCATAAGGAATATCATACAAAAATTGCGAATCTCACAGTCTATCCTCGGTAGGGGGTATTTGTTCTTTACCGTAGCCTTATTCAGTAGTCTGTAGTTTATACACAATCTGAGGCTATCATCCTTCTTCCTCACAAACAAAATCAGAGCTCCCTAAGGTGACACACTAGGTCTAATAAAACCTTGGTCAAGCAGCTCTTGCAACTGTTTCTTTAACGCCCTTTGTTTGAGTGCTTAGCTTACTTTGCGCACTTTTCACATCAATCTCTTGCATTTTTTCTTCATGGCTTACATTGTGCACTTTTCGCTTCAAGCCCTTCTTTGGGTGTGTAGCTTACCTCGCGCATTTTTCGCTTCAAGCCCTTGCACTTTTTCTTCATGGCTTATATTGCGTACTTTTCACTTCAAGCCCTTGTTTGGGTACATGGCTTACCTCGCTCATTTTTCGCTTCAAGCCCTTGCACTTTTTCTTCATGGCTTACATTTTGCACTTTTCGCTTCAAGCCATTGTTCAGGTGAATGGCTTACCTCGTGCATTTTTTGCTCCAAGCCATTGCACTAAGTATGGCTAAAAATCTCAATATGCAATAAAATATTAATAAATCATAATTCAATAAATGAAATTTCAATCCATGGTTTAGCAACAAGTAACAACATTAAATAAATTAAAGTCTCACTGCTAGTGTTGGTTGGTATTCCACGTCTTTGCTATCTTCTTGTCTTATGAACTTTTCATCTTCCTTCAAGGCGTTGGTGAAGGCTTAGGTAGCCTAGCGATGGTAAGGGTTTCTTTTCTTTGAACTTTCTAACCTGTAGTTGATGCAATATTACACGTTCTTGCTTTCCTTTGATCTCCTCGGACTTGCCCCACATCTCTGGGAGTCGGAAACTTCATCAACAGATAACATGGGGAGAGTAAAGCCCTTATATCACTCAATAATGGCTGTCCGAGAATAATATTGTAAGCTAGAGATGTTGATTTGACCACTATAAATAAAACCTGTCTTGTAACACTCTTAGGATCTTCACCCAAAGTAACTGGTAGTTCAATCGACCATACCACTTTTACTTTCTCTCCTATGAAGCCAAACAGGGGAGTAGTTATTAGATTCAATCTATCTTCACTCAGATTCATTTCTTTGAAACAATTCCAATAGATAAGGTTCACCGAGCTTCCATTGTCTACCAAAATTTGACTTATCAGATGTTTAGCCACAACTGTCGATATGACCATATGATCATCATGTGGAATAATAACATCTCCTTGATCTGCTGGCGTGAAAGTAATCACCTCTTCGTCTTCAGTCGCTTTCATCACATAATAGACCCGGTACGCTTATTGTAAGACCCGAATTTAATAAAAATACGAAAACTAAATAAGAAAAGATAGAGGAAGTATGAAGGAAGTCGGGTTAAATTAATCCCGAACACGTGTAAGGGCAAAATGGTCAAAAGATCAAAAGTCGGTATAATTTCGATAAAGAAATTTAATTAAAAATAAGGATTTAAGAAATCTTGGTCAATAAAGATGAAATAAAATTATTTCGGATTAAATTGATCAAGATATTAATTTATTGGAATTAATCGGGATTAATCGAGATTTTTAGTTCGGAAAAATAATCCCGAAAATAATCGAAAAATATACTGAAAAGTCACTCGGGACAATATCCCGAAAATACGGAGCAATTATACCCGAAAAATAGGTTAAAATATAATAAATAAATTAAATAAAATTAAATTAATTAATTTAGAATAAAATAATAATTTTAAGGGATATTTGGGTATTTTTAGTGTATTTTAATAAATAAAAAATAAATTGTTAAATAAGATAATAATTGTAAAAAAAAAAAAAAAAGAAACAGAATTGGAAAACCATCGGGGAGAGAGAAAGAAGCAGAGAAGCTGAAGACGAAGCAAAACGGAAGCAGAGGCCCGACCCCGTCGACGGCCAGGGACCCCAGGCGAGGGCCGGCGAGGATGGCCCGACCTCAGGCAACTTATCAGCGGCGACGACGCGCCGTGGGGACGCCGGAATCCGGCGGAAATCGGAGGAGGAGAAGGCCGACGGGATTGAGGGGCTCGGTCCCGGCGAACGGCGGCGATCCGACCAGAACCAAGGCCCGATTTGGAGAGCCCAGGCGACGGCGGTGCTTTTGAGACCGGTGGCAGCCGACGAGACGGCCGGAATCGGCGGCGACGGCCAAGAGGGGAAAACGGGTCCGACGGCCGAGAGGGAGAAGTGCCGGACCGGCGGCGTTCCGGCGAGCTTGACCCAAACCGAGGCCAGAATCGTGATGCGGACGACCCAGCGGAGCGTTTGGCGGTGGAAGCCGGCGGAGAACCGGCCGGCAAGGCAGTGAACCGGCAGTGAACCGGCCGAACCGGAGAAAAATCGGCGGTCTGACCGGTCCGAACCGGACTGAACCGGTTCAGCCAAAAAGAGGGGAAAAAAGGGAGAAAAAGGGAAAAGGAAAAATAGAAAAAAATTGGGGAAAATTCCGGTGATGCAATCGAGCTTCGGGTAAGTCGATAAGCGGTCAAATTGACTGATTTAAATTTGGAATATTTTATTTAATTAATTTTGGGCTGAGAACTTACCCGGAAAAATTGTGGAATTGTGTAGCTCGACGATTGGCATCCACCGAGGGCTCGAGACAGCCTCGATTTGCGGACTAGCATGGAATCTCGGGTAAGTGACCCCTATTTACGACAATTTTCTCGTTATGCGTGATATTGATTAAATTTACGCATAAATTGAATTAATTTATGGAAATTTAGATTAATTGTCGTAAATATTAAATTTAGCTATTCGAGAATTAGAACGAGGCTCAATAAATTATTGATGGGCCCAATGAGCCCAATAGGCCTCGATAAAGAGAAAATTAAGTGGAAAACGGGCTTAAGGCCGATTAAGGCCCATTAAGGTGCAATCGGGCCCAATAGGGGTAAACGGGCCCAATGATTTAAATTAAGCCCAGAAAAGATTAAGTACAATTAAATCATAATATCTGACCTGAGGAATATTAATACGCAGTTCCGGGCATTGGATTGGAAACATATCGGACTGCGCGATGGGACTACATTGGAAAAGAGAAAGGTCAGACTCAACGAGAATCGAGGTAAGGGAATTCTGCGGACTGCTAGAGGTAACAGTACGCAATTTTAAATTCATATGCAGTCCTTTAAAATATCCTGAAGGGTCTAGAGGTCAAATAATAATTTTAGTGCCCCGAATGGGCAAATTACTAAAATACCCTTGTTAAGGGTAAAATTCTAAAAATCTAGGAAAAATTGGGAGGAGCAAGGACAAGAGGTTCCTGCTCGTTCTGGAGATATTTCAACGCATGCATGAGTAGGCTGGCTCGCCTTGAAAGAAAGTGCACCGCATTGCATACTTTCAACGTGAAATTGATTTGAAAACTGTTTTGAGTAAATAGAGCCGCCTACGTGTTTTATTGACATATGACGTGCTAGAGCTCAGCTCGCACGGTAATTTCGATTTGTGTGATGCATGCATTAGTGCTGGAGCGAGAGCTCGCACTAGAGTTTTACATGCATAGGTGCTAGAGTATAACTCGCACCAGATTTCACATGCTCTTTCGTGACACGGTGCTAGAGTCTGACTCGCACCATATTTTTACATGATTTTCGAGACAGAGTGCTGGAGTTTAACCCGCACCAGTATTTATAAAATTTTCATGTGATTTATAATATACAGAGTGCTGAGCTTAGCTCGCACTAGTTTTACCGGATTTGTGGAGTACCGCTGTCTGCCCTTGGAGTCAGCCAAAAGGCCCAACAGGCTCAAGAGACCTCTTAGGTGGGGTGAGAGTGAGGGATGAGGTTGGCGGCCTTGTGGGGATGTAAGCGGGCTCTGCCAGTTGACGTGTTTTGATGAGAGTGCTGAGCATCGCTCACACAGATTTTATGAGAACATGCGATGAGCCGTGCTTGGAGCATCGGGTAGACTGTGTGTCACCGATTTAATAGGCTCGCACGTGCGTTTTGAGACATGGCATGAGTATTGAGAAACAAACCTCTGTGGGAAGCAGGCCAATTGGGCCGGAGTACCTAGAGATATTACATGGGTTCATGGAGTACGATGTACCGTGCAAGTAGCATGGAGTACGATGTACCGTGTTGTATCTTCGGATACGGCATCTCCGGATGCAGCATCTTCGGATGCCGGGGATCGGATAAGACTGACGGGATGGACTGACCCACCTCCCGGGCGGTTCCCGATCATGGTGAGAACCCGCACACTAGGATCCGTGTAGCTGAGGAACTCACGAGGACAAATGTGGCCATAGTCCTAGTTATTTACCTATATACAGACGTTGCCTAGTCTCGCATGTTGATGACTTTTATGATGATTTAAACTGGGTTTTAAAACTAAATTGCATGATGGTATTTCCATGCTTTTCAAAACCCACGTGTGATGTAAACGTTTTCATGATTTTGTGTGAGTCAGGATCACCCGCAGGAGGGGTCGAGTCCTGACTTTATTGCGAAAATCTTAATTGAGAAAGAAATAATTTATAATAATTGCATGTTGATTTTCCGTGCAAATGTGTTTTACATATCATCATAATGCATAGCATTGTTTTAAAATGTGTGGAGAAAGGGTGGTTTATGCATGGCACTACGTTCATGTAGGTAGTATGGTTACCTACTTGTTCGTAGGATTGCCTTACTGAGCTTGATGTGCTCACCCCTTTCATTTTCTCCCACAGATAATCTCCAGTTGAAGTTGCGACGACTCAGTACTGCATTCCGGATATCCGCTGCTGCCCATCAACATAAGGTATATACACTTGTACTTATTGTATCTACATAAGCATAGCACAGTAACATGATTGTAAGTAACTTTAGGGGATGTATAAATAATATAACAATTATAAATGACTGGAGAAGAAATAAGTACTAGGGTAGATGTATGGTGGGACTGGCATTGACGCACAGCCCAATTATTAGTGGAGTGTTGGTCACGATTCGAGGACAGGTAAGAATGTAAGTAAGAAAATAAACAAAAACGCAAAAAAATTAACTCTGATTTTTGGGTAGTTTGGGTCGTGACATATAAAGGTGGTATCAGAGCACAATTGGTCTGATGTGTGTCAGTGTCAGTAATTAGGAAATTACATCCCCGTGTTACTGTGCTTAGTTAGATACAATAGTGTATATCGAGATGGGCTTGACTAAGAAATGGTTGAGAATGCAGGAATGCTTAATATGAGTCGCGTTAGATGAGATAGTGCACGAGGCAGAGGTTGTGGAGGTAGACCTAAGTCTGCTAAGTCGTGCTGAGTTTGATTTGAGAATCATGATGAGATTGAAATAGAGGCGAATGTTGAGCATGCCTCACAGAGTCCGACAGAGAGATCGGACAGTATTGAGACACGCTTCGCGAGATTGGAGCGGAGTGTGGAGATTATTTTGAGGAGCTAATTACTCAGATTATGTACGGGATCAGAGGGCGCAGCGGAGCATTGGTGAAAACCCGCTCGACCCATCTTAAGAGCTGATATGAGAAATGATTATGGATGTATTCCGGTGACAGGATATCCTGGACATGATTTAAAGGAAATTTTGGATTAAAGTCCTTACTCTGACCCAGAGGATTTAATTTATTGACGAGTATGGAGACTCGATTATATTCTGGGCAGATATTACCTCGACACTATGAAAAGTGACAGTCGAGATGTCTAAAAGTTTATGGAAGGGCTCAGATTTTCAATTAGAGTCCGATTGGCCCGTGAGATATTACCTATACCGAGGCAGTGCACAGATTTACAGTTGGGTAAATAAGAACATGAATTGCACGCCTCTGAGACTTGGAAAGGTAGTGAGGGCCGAGATAGAGACAGAAAGAAAAGCGAGAAATGACAAGGATGTCAAAAATGGGAAAATTGGTAATTGGTAAAAGATCTGATGTAACGAGTTATGGGCTAAGATAATTGGTAAGGCCCTAGTGCATCTAATTTTGGGCACTCTTGTGGGCATTGTGATTGGAGGACCCCGACCTGCTAAGAAGCAGTGTAGCAGTGTGAGCACTGTAAGCAATGTGAGATGTGTGGTGGATACCACAGAAGGAGGGTCTATACCTACACGGTATTGATGAAAATGGTCGTTAAGTGTGGTATGATGGACCATTGATTTTGATTACACAGAGTTGGGCGAAATCGCCCCACAAAAAAGTAAAGAGACAGAGAAAAATTTCGTTGTTATAGCTGAAAACGAAAAGGGAGGCCATAGCCGAAGAGAAAAAGGAAAGTAGGCTATTGGACGAAGGCGAGTGGATGTCTTGGACCAGGATGCTATTGATGTTTCATGGATGTGGTGTAAGATACCACACTTGTTATGAATAACGAAGTACATATGTTCATTAATCCTGTGCCACATATTTATTCATACCGCCTTCATTCGCATATAAGTGAGTAAAAGGCATGAATGCCTACGTCATCGGTTACAATATGGGTAAATGAGTACCCCAATAGAGGAGGATGAATTAACGGAATATAGATATAGAGATTTTAAGTTGATAAACAGGGGTGTAACGGTTGAAATTACAGGAGTAAAGGATGTACTCACAGAATGAATAAAGACAAGAGTTTCATTATAATTGATACGCAAAGGAGAAAATCTTCGAGATAAGATAGATCCTAAGTACAAGATGTATTGGAGTAGAGATATATGCTAGATAAGGAATACCTTTAATATGCGAAGTAATTGAGGTTAAACAATTAGTAGCGAATACAAATTATAACCAAGGACAAAGATGGGTATAACCATAACCGGTAGTTGTGGTTAAGTCTGAAGGCTAATAAAGGTATTTCAAAATACCTCCCCGCCTGAAGACTTGACAGCGTCTAAAAATATATATATATATATATCCTATAGCGTGAAATCGATCGGCGTAAGAAATACCGTTAGCATTAGGATACCCTTACTAAGACGATAGGAATATTAAAATTCGACAAATCATAAAGACTAACATAGAAAAATTTAATAGGTGCCGTTAAGGTAAGGAAAGGAAGTGACGCAGGTTAGTACCTGAAAACGTAAGCGGTTGAGAAGGATCTTATACGCTTATGCGTAAATAAGTCAAGGATTGGACCGATATGTAAATCATCATTATCGATGATATGTTGGGTGTAGTTAAAGTCTAGGGCGATTTATAAACAATAATTGGAAGATGGCTTTTACAAATGGATTGTTGCGAGATTCTCAATACGGTCTATTTGGTTGACACGTTTAATTAAGAAAACGTGATCTTGGAATAAGATGATAAATAAGATGATAGATGTGACAGGGATCTCGGTGTAGTGAAGTATGAACTGACCACTGTGATTAATTTCACCATACCCAACAGCTCAAGAGGTTCTCAGTGAGTACAGATACCTCGAAATTATGATGGAGCTGTGTATTGATGTATAATGGGAAGATAGTCAAGTATGGAGTCAGATAACTCCTTGATCATGAAATAAACTATCTGACCCATGATTTAAAGTTGGCAACAGTAATTGTACCGAGGATATGGTACTATTAGGTACAGGGTGAGAAATTGTGGATATGCACTGATCATAAAGCCCGAGTATCTGTTTTCACAGAAAGAGGTGAACATGAGAATATACATAGTGGGCTAAAGCTTCTGAGAGAGTTGAATTGTGAAAATTGTACCACACAGGAAAGGCTGATGCTTTGAGTAGAAGAGCCTCGGGATGGTACCACACATGATGGTCAGGGAGCGTGAGCTGCTAGAGCAGTTATGAACCTCAGTATTGATGTGATCCCTTCTGATGATGACAGTGATTGGTATGATTGTGTGACAGCTTGCCTGATGATTAGAGCCGGATGAGAGTGCCCGGATTTGCCAGGCTTAGCGTGATGATCGACCGGATGTCGATAGTTTGGGTCAGATTCAGAAGGGTACAGTGACAGAGATCACAGGGAGTGTGATAATGATTTACAGAGGTTCTGAGACAGTATAAGTGCTCCCCAGGACCACAGTTGATGAGATAGTGATTATTATCAGAAGCTCACTCTTCGGGATATACAGTGCATACGGAAGGTAATAATAATATATTAAAAATCTCAAAAAGGGTATGGGTGGTCAGATGTGGAAAGAGATATTTGTGAAGATTGTGAAAAAGTGCCTAGTGTGTCAGCAGAGTGAGGTAGAGTATTAAAAGTCTGCAGAGTTATTGCAGCACCTACCTATATCGACACGGCACGGAAAATGAGAACAAGTCTCCATGAATGTCGTGATGGGTTATAGAGGACCTGGATAAATCAGGAGACTATTTGGATGATAGTCGATAGAGTGACTAAGTCTACCCACCTTCAAGTTATGAAATTCCCAGATACTCAGAGTGTGCATGAGGATTCAGGTATAAGGAAGTTTGTGGAACATTATGTAACGTTCCAGTGAGCATGGTATCATATAGGGATTCCCGCTCCACTTCCTACTTCGGAGGATATTTTAAGGAAGCTATGGGAACCCGACTGAGTATTAGCACAGCTTTCCATCCTCAGATAAATGGTCAGTCAGAGAGGACTGTATAAGTTCTGGAGGATCCAATGAAAGCGTGTGCCATTGATTTTTATAAGCTCCTGGAATGATCAGTTGATTTCTAATTGAAGTTGTCAATAACGACAGTTGGCAGTTGAGTATCGGGATAACGAGATATGAGACAGTGTATAGCTGTAGGGGTTGTTCCCCAAATTGGATAAGAAAAGTGGGTGACAGATAGAAGTATTTTCGACTTGGATGATAAGTCTCTGAGGATGTCTAGTTAAAGGATGAGAGATAAGAACACCTCAGAGCAGATAGACAAGTATTGGAATTCACCTTTGGTGAATTAATATGGTTGAATTAGCTTGTCCTAAGAGAATAAGGACATAGCGAGCTTTTGGAAGAAGGTAAATTGAGTTGTGCTGGATGAAAGATTTTGAGAGATTAGACAAGTGGGAGATAAGACCTGTAGGTTGGTGTTATCACCTGAGTTAACAGGCACCCACAATGTGTCTCAGCTTTTGATGCTTCGGGAATACTATTCAGATCCAGCACAGGTGATTGGATATGAACTCCAAAAGTTCAGTTTGATGAAAATACAAATATATTGAAGAAGTCGATTCGGGCATTAAACAGGAAAGAGAAAGTATTGAGGATTAAGATAATCTCCCTAATTAAAGTTCTTTTGGTAGTAATACACTCCGGAGAAGGTCACATAAGACTTTAAGAGTATGATACGATTAATGTACCCGGAGTTGTATATGGACTCATCTGACTTGGTTCTAATTTGGAGGACCAAATTCCTTAAGTGGGGGAGAATTGTAAGACCCGAATTTAATAAAAATACGAAAACTAAATAAGAAAAGATAGAGGAAGTATGAAGGAAGTCGGGTTAAATTAATCCCGAACACGTGTAAGGGCAAAATGGTCAAAAGACCAAAAGTCGGTATAATTTCGATAAAGAAATTTAATTAAAAATAAGGATTTAAGAAATCTTGGTCAATAAAGATGAAATAAAATTATTTCGGATTAAATTGATCAAGATATTAATTTATTGGAATTAATCGGGATTAATCGAGATTTTTAGTTCAGAAAAATAATCCCGAAAATAATCGAAAAATATACTGAAAAGTCACTCGGGACAATATCCCGAAAATACGGAGCAATTATACCCGAAAAATAGGTTAAAATATAATAAATAAATTAAATAAAATTAAATTAATTAATTTAGAATAAAATAATAATTTTAAGGGATATTTGGGTATTTTTAGTGTATTTTAATAAATAAAAAATAAATTGTTAAATAAGATAATAATTGTAAAAAAAAAAAAAAAGAAACAGAATTGGAAAACCATCGGGGAGAGAGAAAGAAGCAGAGAAGCTGAAGACGAAGCAAAACGGAAGCAGAGGCCCGACCCCGTCGACGGCCAGGGACCCCAGGCGAGGGCCGGCGAGGATGGCCCGACCTCAGGCAACTTATCAGCGGCGACGACGCGCCGTGGGGACGCCGGAATCCGGCGGAAATCGGAGGAGGAGAAGGCCGACGGGATTGAGGGGCTCGGTCCCGGCGAACGGCGGCGATCCGACCAGAACCAAGGCCCGATTTGGAGAGCCCAGGCGACGGCGGTGCTTTTGAGACCGGTGGCAGCCGACGAGACGGCCGGAATCGGCGGCGACGGCCAAGAGGGGAAAACGGGTCCGACGGCCGAGAGGGAGAAGTGCCGGACCGGCGGCGTTCCGGCGAGCTTGACCCAAACCGAGGCCAGAATCGTGATGCGGACGACCCAGCGGAGCGTTTGGCGGTGGAAGCCGGCGGAGAACCGGCCGGCAAGGCAGTGAACCGGCAGTGAACCGGCCGAACCGGAGAAAAACCGGCGGTCTGACCGGTCCGAACCGGACTGAACCGGTTCAGCCAAAAAGAGGGGAAAAAAGGGAGAAAAAGGGAAAAGGAAAAATAGAAAAAAATTGGGGAAAATTCCGGTGATGCAATCGAGCTTCGGGTAAGTCGATAAGCGGTCAAATTGACTGATTTAAATTTGGAATATTTTATTTAATTAATTTTGGGCTGAGAACTTACCCGGAAAAATTGTGGAATTGTGTAGCTCGACGATTGGCATCCACCGAGGGCTCGAGACAGCCTCGATTTGCGGACTAGCATGGAATCTCGGGTAAGTGACCCCTATTTACGACAATTTTCTCGTTATGCGTGATATTGATTAAATTTACGCATAAATTGAATTAATTTATGGAAATTTAGATTAATTGTCGTAAATATTAAATTTAGCTATTCGAGAATTAGAACGAGGCTCAATAAATTATTGATGGGCCCAATGAGCCCAATAGGCCTCGATAAAGAGAAAATTAAGTGGAAAACGGGCTTAAGGCCGATTAAGGCCCATTAAGGTGCAATCGGGCCCAATAGGGGTAAACGGGCCCAATGATTTAAATTAAGCCCAGAAAAGATTAAGTACAATTAAATCATAATATCTGACCTGAGGAATATTAATACGCAGTTCCGGGCATTGGATTGGAAACATATCGGACTGCGCGATGGGACTACATTGGAAAAGAGAAAGGTCAGACTCGACGAGAATCGAGGTAAGGGAATTCTGCGGACTGCTAGAGGTAACAGTACGCAATTTTAAATTCATATGCAGTCCTTTAAAATATCCTGAAGGGTCTAGAGGTCAAATAATAATTTTAGTGCCCCGAATGGGCAAATTACTAAAATACCCTTGTTAAGGGTAAAATTCTAAAAATCTAGGAAAAATTGGGAGGAGCAAGGACAAGAGGTTCCTGCTCGTTCTGGAGATATTTCAACGCATGCATGAGTAGGCTGGCTCGCCTTGAAAGAAAGTGCACCGCATTGCATACTTTCAACGTGAAATTGATTTGAAAACTGTTTTGAGTAAATAGAGCCGCCTACGTGTTTTATTGACATATGACGTGCTAGAGCTCAGCTCGCACGGTAATTTCGATTTGTGTGATGCATGCATTAGTGCTGGAGCGAGAGCTCGCACTAGAGTTTTACATGCATAGGTGCTAGAGTATAACTCGCACCAGATTTCACATGCTCTTTCGTGACACGGTGCTAGAGTCTGACTCGCACCATATTTTTACATGATTTTCGAGACAGAGTGCTGGAGTTTAACCCGCACCAGTATTTATAAAATTTTCATGTGATTTATAATATACAGAGTGCTGAGCTTAGCTCGCACTAGTTTTACCGGATTTGTGGAGTACCGCTGTCTGCCCTTGGAGTCAGCCAAAAGGCCCAACAGGCTCAAGAGACCTCTTAGGTGGGGTGAGAGTGAGGGATGAGGTTGGCGGCCTTGTGGGGATGTAAGCGGGCTCTGCCAGTTGACGTGTTTTGATGAGAGTGCTGAGCATCGCTCACACAGATTTTATGAGAACATGCGATGAGCCGTGCTTGGAGCATCGGGTAGACTGTGTGTCACCGATTTAATAGGCTCGCACGTGCGTTTTGAGACATGGCATGAGTATTGAGAAACAAACCTCTGTGGGAAGCAGGCCAATTGGGCCGGAGTACCTAGAGATATTACATGGGTTCATGGAGTACGATGTACCGTGCAAGTAGCATGGAGTACGATGTACCGTGTTGTATCTTCGGATACGGCATCTCCGGATGCAGCATCTTCGGATGCCGGGGATCGGATAAGACTGACGGGATGGACTGACCCACCTCCCGGGCGGTTCCCGATCATGGTGAGAACCCGCACACTAGGATCCGTGTAGCTGAGGAACTCACGAGGACAAATGTGGCCATAGTCCTAGTTATTTACCTATATACAGACGTTGCCTAGTCTCGCATGTTGATGACTTTTATGATGATTTAAACTGGGTTTTAAAACTAAATTGCATGATGGTATTTCCATGCTTTTCAAAACCCACGTGTGATGTAAACGTTTTCATGATTTTGTGTGAGTCAGGATCACCCGCAGGAGGGGTCGAGTCCTGACTTTATTGCGAAAATCTTAATTGAGAAAGAAATAATTTATAATAATTGCATGTTGATTTTCCGTGCAAATGTGTTTTACATATCATCATAATGCATAGCATTGTTTTAAAATGTGTGGAGAAAGGGTGGTTTATGCATGGCACTACGTTCATGTAGGTAGTATGGTTACCTACTTGTTCGTAGGATTGCCTTACTGAGCTTGATGTGCTCACCCCTTTCATTTTCTCCCACAGATAATCTCCAGTTGAAGTTGCGACGACTCAGTACTGCATTCCGGATATCCGCTGCTGCCCATCAACATAAGGTATATACACTTGTACTTATTGTATCTACATAAGCATAGCACAGTAACATGATTGTAAGTAACTTTAGGGGATGTATAAATAATATAACAATTATAAATGACTGGAGAAGAAATAAGTACTAGGGTAGATGTATGGTGGGACTGGCATTGACGCACAGCCCAATTATTAGTGGAGTGTTGGTCACGATTCGAGGACAGGTAAGAATGTAAGTAAGAAAATAATAAAAAGCGAAAAATTAACTCTGATTTTTGGGTAGTTTGGGTCGTGACACTTATCTAGCATAAGCCTTCTGTGAAGCAGATGAGCTACCAGTTACGTACTCTCCACCAGAGATGACATGAATGGCGACTCCTGTTGGGTCATTGTCTATCTGTCATTCCTACATTCTCTCCTTCTTGCCTCATTTCCTCTTTCTTCGTTTCTCCTTATATTTCCCTGTCATTGTCATGTCTATCACGAGGTCTATTGTCTCCTCGGCCACGAGCGAGGTATCGAATCCTTTCATTCCTCCATACATAATGGTCTAGCTTCCCTTCTCTAGCCAACTTTTCAAGCTGGTTCATCAGTTCCCGATATTTCTCAGTTGTATGATCAAAGGCAGAATGAAAACTACAGTAGGACTCATGATCTCGTCCTAAATTCCCTTCACCTCTCATGGGGAATTGAAGCATCCCAGTTCTTTCTATCACTGCTAAAATTGAATCACGTGGTTCGATAAACCGCGTGTAACTGTCATACTTCAATTTTGGGGCTTTATCTGATCTTCCTGCGTTTTTATCACCAGGCTCTCTTTCCCATTTCCTTCCTTCCTTCAAGTCCCGTGTTGTTATCATTTTCATCACCTCCTCTTGAGTAATATACTTGTTTGCTCTAGAGAATATGTCTAAAACTGTCGTTGGTTGATCCAAAGATAATGATTCTTGGAGCTTTTCAGACTTAATCCCCTGTAGCATGGCTGTCACTGCTACCCCAACTTGTAGATCACGTACCTCAAGAGTAGCATCACGATTCATCTACATAGCTTTTTAGTGACTCTTTGTTCCCTTGTCTTAGGATGAGCAGATAAGTGGTATCTTTCCTTTTCTGGCTATTTATCGCAAGGCCTTCAGAAATTCACTCCTCAGCTGATTGAAAGACGAAATAGACTCTTTTGGTAAGTTGTTGAACCACTTCAGTGCGTGGCCAGTTAAGGTTAAGGAGAATGTCCTACACATAATCTCATCCTCCCATTCATGTAGTAGCATTAACGACTCGTAATTTTCAACATGGTCATAAGGGTCGATTTTCCTGGCATATGTTGTTATCTGCGACATCTTAAACTTTTGGGGCAATGGTTTTCCCATGATCGTTGCACTGAATGAGATTTTTCTTTTTCGATTCTCTTCAGTCGGAATCAACCTTTTCTCCTCTAAGATTCGTTCAACCATTCTCTTCATGTCCATGGCATCTTGTGCTGTGGGTGCAAGTCGATCTTGGACCTTTTTGGTGTCACATGGATCAACTTGGTCAAAATCAACAACCTTTTTCCCCTTACCGTGTAAGTTATGAGTTCGGTTCTGATGAGTCCGAGATGAAAAATTTATCATTTCAGCTTCAGGGTTCCATGTTGGATCTATTTCTGAATCTCTCCTCCCCATATGGGATCTCGTCATTCCCACACCTCCAATACCATCCACATATTCAGCATCTATTACAATTGGACTTTCAAGAATTTCGACATTCGGGTGTCGCAGGTCCCTAACGATCTCCCGTGCACCGTCTCTCGTACCCTAACGCCTCAAGCCTTCAGCCTCACGTAAGGGATTTTTCGCACTCTGGCGCCTCAGATATTCTACACTCTCGCGCAAGGGGTCTCGCGCACACTGGCGTCCCAAGTCTCATGCACTATCGCAGCCAAACTCTTTCGCACCCTCGTGAATAGATTCTCGTGGACCCTGGTGCATCAAATCTTCCACAGGGTCTTACGATCCCTAGCGACAAAGGTCTCCCGCACCCTCGCGCAACAAGACTTCCGCAGTGTCTCGTGCACCCTGGCGACTAGAGTCTCTCGCACCCTCGCGCCTGTGGTCTCGCGTGCCCTGGCGCATCAAGTCTTTTGCAAGTTCTCCCGCACCCTCGTGCATATGGTCTCACGCACCCTCGCGAAAAAGGTCTTGTGGAGGCTCTCGCTCACCTTGGCAGTAAAAGTCTTGCGTATTCTCGAGCAAGGCGTCTACCACACCCTGGCGTCTAACGTCTTCTGCACTCTCGCGCAGGGTGTCTCACGCACCTGACGCCTCAGACCTCTCGCAACCTCACGCATGAGATCTTTCACAGCCTCGCGTAACAAGTCTTCTGCAGCCAGACGCAGAGGGTCTTCAGCACCCTCACGCCTTAAACTCTCCACAGTCTCATGCCCGAGCTCCCTAGCCTCCGAAGTATTCCTCCTCTGTGTTCTTTCCTCCACCAAGTTCTGAACGGCCATGGGTAGATTCAACTCTAGGAAGGCACCCTTGAACAAGTCAACTATTGCGCGTAAAGCTTGGGTAGTCTCTTCTCCCTGTTTCCTCATAGCTTCCAATTCTGCTACAGGGATTATCATCATATTTGACTCTCTCTCCACCCGAGCTTCTTCTCCAAAGTCGTTCAATGGAGAGCTTTCCATATCCTCATTCTCATCACTCATCCTTGCTGCTGAACGTGTCTGCACCATTGTTGTAAAACGTAAAACTTTTCTTTCGATTCCCATAGACGGTGCTAATTGTTGTTGCCAATCACAACGATGATGTACAGCTGACATCTTCGCTTCGATCTTTCTACCACATGTTACCAAAAACTCTGCAAGAACAGGAATAATCAGAGGGATGCAGGGTTTTTCCCTGCGTAAGCACTCCGATGCTTAAATCAGAACAAAATTTCGACAGAGTTTCAGTAAAGTAAAAAATAGAGAATTAATTACCTTTGTAAATCATACCTATCCCTATTTATAGGGAGTGATTCCATTTTTAAATACATATTTGCCCCTCTATATTAATCAGAAATACTCCTAGGTAAAATTGTCCAAGTAAATTTGAATACAGAATCTTCTCTCATCTGTATTCAACTTCGATGCGCCACATGGCGCATTGTAATGATGACATGTGGCATATTATTTTTCTTTTTTTTTCTTGTTTTGTTTTACTCATAACATCACTAATAATCTTTCCACATAAAGAATCATTCTGCACCTTGAGTACCTTGTTTTCGATTCTTAATTTTGCATTCTCCTTAGCAAGCAGTGATAAGTTATTAAGATTGGCTTTCTTCTTTAAGGAAGCATTTTCATCCTTTAGCATCTTATTTTTAAGCTGCATTGAATTAGACTACAATGGAAACTATTGAATTAAAAAAATGATAAATTTCATCTATCTTCCTAAAATGTGATTCTAGTCCAACTTTAATCTATTAGGTTCAAAACTGAAAATTTCCTCCAAATTTTTTTATTTTGCAGAACAAGTTAATTTTTCTATTAGTCAACTATTAAGTTAACAGTTAGTTAATTTTTTTTCTTAATAATTTATTTTTTGTTTAATGCACTGGTGGCATTCAACCATGAAGATTTTTTCATCGCAGTGTGTCGTGTATTTTAAAGATTAGATGCATTTAGATTGCAATTCTTTACTTTAGTTTTTAATTAAAGGTATCTTTGGATAGCGCTGCACTTCCAGTGAGCTGCTGTTCAAGCATGAAAATTTTTTCATTGCACTGTGACGCACATTTATAGGTGAAATGCATTTAGATTGCAATTCTTTAGGAGCATGAATTTAGAGAAGGTTGGACCTCCCATTAACCCTAAGACAAATTTTTTTTAACTTTACCTCTTTTCCTTTTAAATAAGTTTTCTTTATTTTACTAATTTTTTACTTAAAAATTTTAAATTATCCATCTTTACTAATAAATATTAAATAAATTTAAAATATATAAAATAATTTTTTAAATATTTAATAATAAAAATCTTATTTAATATAAAAATAAATTTTAATTTATTAAAAATATTATTTGACAAAATAATTTTGATAACTTGAACCAGTTGTTAATTTCAAAATTAAAAAAATAAATTTTTATTTTTATTGTATATAAATTTTAATTTAATATTTTTATTGATAATCTTTTTCTTATTGTATTTTACTGTCATCATAGTCATTGAAATTACATTCAAATACATCTCATTGATATAATTTTAATTTCATCGCTACTAAAATTAATCTTATTATTACTATTATTTTCAATTTTAATTTCTTTTCTTGTATAAAGGTATATTAAAATCTTTATTCCCGATTTAATATTTTTTCCTTAAATGAGGTATTAAAACCATGTCAATTCCATATCTATAATGACGTGGTCAAATTGTCTACGTGGAAGTTAAAAGCATAGAGTAACTCTATGCTTTTTCTTCAATTGAAGCCAAAAGCATGGTCGAAAATTCCCAATGGAAATTTCAAGGAACTTATTAAGGAATGAGGGAGAAAAGAAAGTAGAATATTTTATTTGTGTGGTTCTTTTGTTTATAGCAATTCTTGCCATGTTCATATGAAAACACTAATTTTTGTTTTTGGGTTCCCATAAAGATAAATTATGGCAGCAGCTTTAATCGGTCGAACAGCTTTAGGAGTAGGTTTTGGAGAACTGAAATCTTTGTTATTAGATATCCAGAAATAATCAAAGACAAAATTGTTTAACAAAGAACTTGATGAGGAGCACAAAACAAAGCAGCTCATTGAAATCGTCCGTAAAGGACGCAAACTTGAAAAACAGTGTTCTAAAATCCAAAGGTGGGCACTTCTTCAAGAATACTTGTTATACAAACAAACTTAAAGGATTCAAGAAATCGCTTGAGCACTTCTGTCAGATTGATATGCAGACATAGCACGAGAGCCATTAAAGATATGTTATTTGAAGTTAAAAGGGATTAGTATGGAAGTCAGAAGATTCAATTCGAAAGAGGGTTTCGGTAGCGAGAATGGGATGTTTAGTCAAGTAGCAGTCGTGGGTTTACACAAAGTTCCAGCGCCTCTGATAGACCACAATGATCCAACAGGGTTCCCAAGAAAAACCCACGTTTTGAAGACTGAGCTGAGCTGAGTTGTGCATGCGAATTGAGTCGAGCGAGCTAGCCCATAGTTTGTTGCTGAAGAATGGGTTGTGAGTTCAGTTGGCATGAGAACGTGAAAAGTGGTCATTTAGTGACTGAGTTGTTGCTAATTATTAGGTGAATAAGTAGTGTTTGATGTGGTCTTGTTCATCACCACTCATTCCATGCATTAGGAGTTTAAATTCAGATTTATTAGCCACGTCTGTTGGTGGCCAGAGTTTTAGGCTAGGAAGGTTTTGGTTCTCTTGTATATAAACTCACAGTGCCTTCTTTGAAAGGTATCTGATTTGTAAATAAGTTTCTTGCGGTTTGGTTCTTACCCGAAATAGAACACACCTTCAAAATATACCCTGCTGATTGGGACCTAACATTGGTATCATCAGCTAGGTTACCATGGCTACTAACAAGGATCGCATTGAGAAGTTGGAAGTAGAAGTTAGTAATCTCCAGAACAACTTCAGTCAAATGGAAGTGGGGGCTTCAGTAGGCTACATCGATTGAAGGAGTCCATCCATCATCTGACTGAAGCAATGAGCTATAATAAGAGTACGTCTAACAGTCCTGAGTTGGAAGTGATTAAAGGGTCTAGCCGTGGCAATGGGGAGGAAGGACGTAGCAGTTTTGAAGTGGGCCGACCCATGTTCGTAGCTATGCCAACCAAGTTGGAGTTCCCTAGATTTTCAGGGGATGACCCAACCATCTGGTGTACTCGGGTCAAGCAGTTCTTTGATTATCAAGTAACACCCGATTGCCAAAAGGTTTCGTTGGCCTCATTTCATCTTAAAGGAGAGGTTAGCGAATGGTGGCAGTGGTTGAAACGTGCCTACAAGGAGGAAAACAAAGAGGTAACATGGGAAGATTTTCAGGAGGAGTTATGGGCAAGGTTTGGGCCTACGGATTGTGAGAACTTTGATGAAGCATTGTCCAAAGTACGACAAGTCGGTTCATTGCGAGAGTACCAAAAAGAATTTGAGCGGTTGGGAAACCGAGTGCAAGGGTGGACTCAAAAGGCTTTGGTGGGAACTTTCATGGGGGGACTCAAGCCAGAAATAGCTGACGGTATACATATGTTAAAGCCCAAGACATTAAAAGAGGCAATCGAATTGGCAAGGATGAAAGATGAGCAGATTGATCATCAAAGAAAGATGTATAGACCTTTCCCTCGATCCACTGGGGAGTCGCCACTTGTTAACCCAACCAAGAACACTCTTCGAAGACTTACATGGGAAGAGATGCAGAGAAAAAGAGTCCAAGGACTATGTTTTCATTGCAATGAAAGGTTCACACCAACCCACTATTGTAAAGGGCCACAATTGTTGTTACTAGGAGGCTACAATGGGGAAGATGGAGATCTCCAAGATGAGGGCCTGTCTGATTGGTAAAATGAACCAGAATTTTCTCTCCATGCACTCGCAAGTTGGTCTGCTCATAAGACAATATGAGTTATGGCTAGGATAGGTGCACAAGAGGTGGTGATCTTGATTGATAGTGGCTCTACCCATAACTTTATTAGTGAAAGGGTGGCCAATATTCTACGTATGCCCATAGTACCTACCAAGCCCTTCAATGTAAAGGTGGCCAATGGGAAGTCATTGAGGTGTCAAGGGAGGTTTGAAAATGTCCAGGTGATTGTGTAAGGAATTCCTTTTTTCCTCACGTTATATGCTTTGCCTTTAGTGGGAATGGATGTGGTACTAGGCATCCACTGGCTTGAACAGTTGGGAAACGTGGTGTGCAATTGGAAGCAACTCACTATGGAGTTCAGGTGGAAAGATCATACATATAAATTACGTGGAATTGATGCCTAACCCATACAGGCCGCTATGATGGAATCTCTAAGCAAAGACGTGCGACAGGAAAGTTTTTTAATGGCTTTTTGCTTTCAACTTTCAACCCAGATTGACTCACCATTGCACGAACCAAAGATGAAGCACTTGTTGAAAGAATTTGATGAACTATTTCAAAAGTCATCTTGTTTGCCACCAACCAGAGAGATTGATCATCACATCAATTTGAAGGAGGGGTGTGAGCCTGTCAATGTAAGACCATACAAGTATGCCTATTTTCAAAAGGCTGAAATCGAAAAACAAGTTCAAGATATGTTAAAATTGGGACTAATAAGGTCTAGTACAAGCCCTTTCTCATCCCCTATTTTATTAGTTAAAAAAAAAGATGGTTCATGGTGTTTTTGTACTGATTATAGAGCTCTTAACGCCGTTACTATTAAGGACAGATTTCCAATTCCCACCGTAGACGATATGTTGGATGAATTATATGGGGCCACCTACTTCACCAAATTAGACCTTCGTGCGGGTTACCACCAGGTACAAGTTCATGCTCGTGACATTCATAAAACTGCCTTTCGTACACACAATGGTCACTACGAATATTTAATCATGCCATTCAGTCTTTGTAATGCTTCTTCCACCTTTCAATCTATTATGAACATTATCTTCCACCGTTACTTACGTAAATTCATCCTTGTATTTTTTTATGATATCCTTATATATAGTCCCAATTGGAACATGCATCTTGAACATGTTTGGAAGGCTTTTAAAATTTTAAGGCAAAATCAATTCTATGTTAAAATTAGCAAATGTGCATTTAGGGTTCAAGAATTGGAGTACTTGGGACATATCATCACACCCCATGGGGTTAAAGTGGATCAAGGAAAAATAAAGGCCATGGTGGAGTGGCCAAAGCCTACTAATGTCTTTGACTTGTGTGGTTTTTTAGGACTAACAGGTTATTACCGCAAGTTCATGAGGAATTATGGTCTTATTGCACGACCTCTGACCAACCTCTTGAAGAAAGGCAAATTTGTGTGGGATGATGAAGCCAAGGAGGCCTTTCAAAGACTGAAAACAACCATGACATCTACTCCAACCTTAGCCATGCCAAATTTCAATGAACCATTTACAATAGAGTCTAATACCTCAGAAGATGGAATAGGTGCTGTGTTATCTCAACAAGGAAGGCCTATAGCTTTCATGAGTCAAGCATTAGGAGTCACCACGAAGACCTGGTCGGTCTATGCTAAAGAAATGCTTGCTATAGTGCATGCCATACAAACTTGGAGGCCATACTTGCTTGGAAGAAAGTTTTACAGTCAGACAGATCAACGAAGCCTCAACTACTTGATGGAGCAGAAAATCACCACCCGAGAGCAACAAAAATGGGTTGCCAAGTTACTTGGTTATGACTATGAAATCTTGTACAAGCCTGGTCGAGAGAATGGTGTTGCCGATGCGTCATTAAGAGTGGAAGGAAGTCCAACCTTAGATGTTTTATTCGTGTCACCTGCAATCAACAACCCATATATGGAGAAGGTTGGTCGCATAGCCCATGAGAACCCAGAAGGTCCTTATCGCTGGAGTACTGGCTTACTATGTTACAAGGATCGGGTTGTGGTACCTCCTCAATTCACTGTAGTGAAGCAGCTCTTGCAACAATTCCATGATTCACCTATAGGAGGTCATTCTGGAGTGTTACGCACTTTTAAGAGGTTGGCACAACAATTTTATTAGCCCTCTATGTATTAAACCATCAAAAATTATGTGGAAGCTTGTGAAACCTGCCAGCGAACCAAGTATGAAACACTATCACCTGCTGGGTTGTTGCAGCCCGTGCCAATCCCATGCCAAGTGTGGGATGAAATCTCAATGCACTTCATCGATGGCTTACCATCATCTCATGGTAAAAATTCTATGTTAGTTGTTGTTGACAGGTTGAGCAAAATAACACATTTCATGGGCTTAACTCACCTGTATACGGCAAAGACGGTCGCAGAAAAGTTCATTGAAGGAGTGGTTAAATTACATGGCATGCCGCAAAGTATTGTGAGTGATCAAGATCAATTATTCTTAAGCCACTTTTGGCAAGAGTTCTTTAAATTGTTAGGCACTCAGTTGAAGATGAGTTCATCATACCACCCCAAAACGGATGGTCAAACCGAAGTGATCAATCGATGCCTTGAACAATATTTTTGAAGTTTCACTCACCAACAACCTCGTAGGTGGTATAAATATCTTCCCTGGGCTGAGTATTAGTATAACACCTCATACCATAGCTCAATTGGAATGACCCCATTCCAAGCCTTATACGGTCGTCTACCACCTACAATTCCCAGATATTATGAAGGAACTAGTTCAGTCAATGAGGTTGAAGTAAGATTGATGGACCGTGATACTGTGTTGAGGCAACTTAAAGACAACCTACAAGTAGCTAACAATCGCATGAAACAACTGGCAGACGCAAAGAGGAGAGACTTTGTGTTCAAGGCGGGGGATCTCGTCTACTTGAAACTCCATCCTTATAGACAACAGTCTGTAGCCAAAAGAACCAACCATAAGCTATCAAGCAGATTTTATGGGCCATATCAAGTTTTGGAGAGAATTGGGAAAGTAGCTTATAAAATCCAACTTCCTGAAGGATCACGAATCCATCCTATTTTTCATGTCTCAGTATTGAAGAAGAAGATTGGATACAACATTCCTGTCACTAATGAATTGCCACCCTTCAGTGAAGATGGAGAAATAATCATGGAGCCTGAAGCCATCCTAAATACTCGATGGGTCAAAAGAGGGGCAAAAATTATTGAAGAAAGTTTGGTTTAATGGAAACAATTGTCTCTTGAAGATGCTACATGGGAGAACACTAAGGAATTACGAGAAAAGTTCCTTCATTTAAACCTTGGGGATAAGGTTTCAGCTGCAGAGGGAGGTATTGATAGACCACGACGATCCAACAATGTTCCCAAGAAGAACCCACGTTATGAAGACTGAGTCAAGATGAGTTGTTCATGCGAACTGAGTCAAGCGAGCTGACCCATAGTTTGTTGCTGAAGAATGGGTCGTGAGTTCAGTTGGCATGAGAACGTGAGAAGTGGTCATTTAGTGACTGAGTTGTTGCTAATTATTAGGTGAATAAGTAGTGTTTGATGTGGTCTTGTTCATCACCACTCATTACATGCATTTAGGAGTTTAAATTTAGATTTGTTAGCCACGTCTGTTGGTGGCCAGATTTTTAGGCTAGGAAGGTTTTGGTTCTCTTGTATATAAACTCACAGTGCCTTCTTTGAAAGGTATCTGATTTGCAAATAAAGTTTCTTACGGTTTGGTTCTTACCCGAAACAGAATACACCTTCAAAATATACCCTGCTGATTGGGACCTAACAACCTCCAAGGAAAGTTGTTGGATTTGATGTTCCCTTGAAAGAGCTAAAGATGAAGCTTTTTAATGGTGGTGTGTTGGTCATTGTTGTGTCTACTCCCAGAGGATCTGAAAAGAAAACGTTGGTTAAAAAGCTATCTCAAACCCTTTGTACAGAGTTACAGACCTTTCATACCATGTTGTAAATATTCTACTCCCTCACTAATAGCTTGAGATGGATTATGGTTGAAGTTGCGCAAAAAATTAAGAAAAGAATGAAGGTGTGGAGAAAAGTCAAAAAGAGTACTTTTTGAGAAATAAAAATAAAAGTAAATTATTTTAAGAATAATGATTTTTAAGTACTTTATTCTAAGAAAAAACTCTTCATTCTTACCAAAACCCAAGTAAACAGATCATAAATTAAATGCCTTAAAATTTCAATTAAATAAACATTACTGGGGTTATTGGTTAAGTATGATACTTTTTAGATTTATTGGTGAGAGGATAGAAAACTTTTTAATTTAATAGTTCAAATTTATAACATATGCTATAACTGAACTGTTACATTAAATTTTTTTCTTTTCCCTCCCTTTTGTTTCTTTTCTACCCTAAACTTCTTGTTTAAGGGGTAAAGGGGCTAGTCATATCTTCTTGGAAATTATTTTTCGGTTAATACACTGGTCAATTGGCTTAATGCAAGAATGGTTGCAATATTCCTCAACTGCCTATCTGGCTCACTAGCCTGCATCAGTTAGTTAATTAAGATGATCCTTACTTGAAAACATGGATTTAAAACGCGATCGTGACCTCGTTTTCGGTTGCGTTACATTTGTCGCGGTTGCGGATATAACGGAGACCATCGCGGTCATAACGGCTATCGCGGTCATGATTTTTTTTTTCGCACAACTTATCCCAAAATGCAATATTTGCAATTATAATCATAATTAGTCTTATTTTATAATTTTTAAAGTAATTTATGATATCTTAAATCTAATATTTTTGTAAAAAATTTAGTCATAATTTTTTGATTATAATAAAACATTATAATTTAATAAAATTACTTATAATAATTGAAAAATAACAAAAGTAGAAAATGGAGATCAATAATTACTAAATTAATTCTTATTAATATAACTATTTTTCATCTAAAATATTAAAGAATTCTTTCACCAAATTTTTGTCATTTTTTTAATATAAATTAATTATGTCAACATTTCTCTTTTTTTTTTCTCTTCTATATGAATTTCTACAAAAATTAATAATCAACAGAATAAAAACATATTAAATTCAATCCGTTATAAAAATTATATATATTTCAAATCTTACATATTACTACATAGTCGAATGACGAGGAATATCATATTCTCCCTCTTCACTTTCAGAGCCACGTTGATTTGGTCTTTATGATATCTGTTCCAAAGTCAAACCATATCCTTGTTCTTGATACATTTGCGATGGTGAATACATTTGAGGTGGATACATTTGTTGAGGTGGATACATTTGTGGCGGTGGATACATATGAGGATAATAAGGCATAGGATAATTAGGAAATGGTTGAGGTGGATAATAACCTTGTGGTGGGGGGTAATAACCGTAAGGAGGTTGAAAATGTAAAGATGGTCTCGATGGATAATGATCTTGAGTACCAAATGATTCATTAGTAGAACTTGACCTTCTAGACGAAGAGCCTCCAGAAGTATCATGTTGGTGCTTCTTGGCTTTTCCCTTTGATCGAGCTCTATCTTGACTTCCATCCCCACTAGATCTAACAGATGGGTTTACTCCATAATCTGACATATCAATGAATAATCCACCAGTTGCAGCAAGCCCATATTCTCCTCCAAGTGGACTGAAAGATCTATTTTCTCTTGCACCACCATTATAATCAGCACTACTACCATGATCACCACCATCACCACCACTATCACCACCACCATCACCAGCATCAGATGGAGTTGAACCCTCGTCATCATCATTCTGAGTTGTTGTCGAATTTGTACTTGACTGATATACGTTTTCTTCCGATTGATGTGACTGTTCATAGTTCATTTCATCATCAGAATTATCTGCAAGCAACCAATCAGAATTTTGACCATCTAACAAAGGTTTTTCTCTCTCTTGCAACAATTTTGAAAGTGGGTCTTTGTCTTCAAATATATGATCAAGGCTAATAGGATTGAAACTATCGTTTATCTCATCAGGACTCATTCTTTTTTGATGTCTCATCCTTATCCTCATATTATAATAAGTATATACTAACTTCTGAAGTCTTTCATATTTCAATCTATTTATGGCCTTAGTGTGTATATAGCTAAATGTGCTCCAATTTCTTTCACAATTTGATGCAGAAGTTGTTTAACTAAGCACTTTAATTGCCAATTTTTGTAATTCAAGAACACATGTGTCATATATCATCCACCACTCAGCTGTATAAAATTATTTAAAATAAATTTAACATCCAAAATAATTAAATAATATTAAATAAATTAACTGTTTACCTGGATTCATTTGCTTCCAAGCTCTCTGTGCCTGAGGAGTACCGAACGTCTCATTTTTTTGTTGAAATAATATCAACTATATTGATAAAAAATATAATTTATCAAATAAATAAATACAAAAAGTAATTCTATTTCTAATACACAAAGTAAAATTTAGAGTATAAAACAGTATTAAACACTAACCTGGTTAATCATCCTGATTTGAGTATCTATAGAAGGTTCTAATCTTTCTATTACTACTTTTGTCCCTTGTAATGTTTCTCTTAACACACTTTCAGAATGCTCCACACCAAATTGAAATTGAGGATTAAGATAGTAACCTAAAAATAATTCAGAACAATATTATCTAAAAGTAATAAAAATAAATATATAACTAATTTAAACATAATGATAAAACATAAAAATATTTTTAATTATCATCCACATTTTTAGTCTACTTTCCAGCTGAATGCAAGTCAGAATGCATGAAGATCCATCTGTTGTCAATAATCTTTTCATAATCAGCAGAGTATCGACAATCTGTCTGAATTGCCCGTTTAGCTCTATCAACAGCCTCATAAATAAAGCCCATGGTTGGTTTCTCATCACTATCCACAAGCCACAATACCTTTACCAAAGGCTCATAAACTTTTGTTATGTCACGTGCTCTTTGCCAAAATTCTTTTCCTAAAACA